>CM019063.1:407908958-408508958 GCA_009667805.1 Leptobrachium leishanense
TGCCATAAAAGGTGTATGGGGGTCTGGGTAGTGCCCTGGGGGACAGGAAACAAGGAAAAAAAGTTTAAAAAAAAAAGTTTTTAAAGGTTAAAACTTTTTAAAGTTTTCCATGAAATAAAGGTTAAAAATAAAAACGAAAAATTCCTTCAAATATCGTGCCTCAGAGGTCCCCATAACCTGCCCGTGAAGTGGTGGATTTCTAGGATGTATAGAAACATTTAAAAACAAAAAAATGATGTTTCAAATGACGGTAAATGCTTTTCCTTTAATCTATCCATAAACAACTGCTTGGGGCGGCAGTCTGTATGAAAAGAGGAGACATTTTCGGACACGCAGAAAAAGTTTAGTGATTCTTGTTGGCTAAATTATTGTGAAACTTATGCAGGCTTTGGATGAAAGTAACAATAGGTGCTTTAAGGCTGGGGTCAGACTAGCGCAATTTTAACGTGCATTTAGGCGCACTTAATCACGGCCGCACTAGCAGCAAATGACACGCTATGACGGCCAATATACGAAGTACGGCCGCACGAAAGTCCAGCCGCGCAACGCAAGTGGAAAATGAATGCATTTTTTCGAGAACGCTGAACCGCTAGTACTGACGTACAGAGTGCGCTGCGTCCGCATAGCGGCGTGTGTGCGTGATTAGGAGACGTCAGACGCTGCTCATGTCCGGCCAACATAACGTCCAGACACCCAAAGTTTCCTGGTTTGAATCCGTAAAAAAATCACGCATAAAAATGCGCATCGTATGACCGTTTAAGCGCTTTCCGTGAAAAAACACCTCAATGCATTCGGACGCACTTTTTGACGTTCGCTGCGAAAAATGCGTTCGTTTGACCCTAGCCTAAAATCGGGCCTTTAGCGTCGGCAACAGTGCCGTCACACAGTCTCACCCCTCTGAGGATATGAATCTGATACAGGCGTCTGTGGCAGTGCTGCCAAATATTGTGCCTTTGGTGCCAGGCCAGCAAGTGCCATCATACAGTAACCCCTCTGTGGTATTGTTGAAGAGTGCAGGGGTGGACCATGCGGTCAGGGCCGGTGCTAGACTATTTTGCGCCCTAGGCAAGACCAGCTACTTGCACCCCCCCCCAAAAAAAAACGACACAACATGAAACTGCTAAATTTCTTTTTACTTAAGAATAAAGTTGGAAAAGCACCAATAGTAAAGGTAAAATAAATATAAATAAACTGTATTAAACAATTTTAAATTAACTCTATTAAACAAATTAAAATTAACTGTATTGAACACATATAAATTAAGGAAAAAAAAAATAAGAGTTGTCACGTAAATTTCAATTTCAGACACATCAAAATTTCACTTTGCGTGCCTTATCCTTTGCAAATTTTCATCATGCGTATATATATATATTGCCCAGGCCAGCTCACATCATGCGTATATATATTGCCCAGGCCAATCCCCTGGTGGAGATAGGGGGTTCATTTGAACCCCGATATCTCCAGGCATCTAGTGGGTCATGGAGGGTGTCAATCAAAAGGCCTGAGCATGGCCTTTCGAATGATACCCAACATGACCAGGTATAAAGTAAAAAAAATAAAAACATGTATTTTTTTTGTGTTATTTTTATTAATGCAGCAATATTGTTCACATTGCAATTATAATGTGAACGATGATGCACTAATGATTTTTTTCTATGGGGTGTGTTTGCTATAAATCACGTAATTCCCCCCACAAAATGTAACAAGTCCCCATTTCTAATTTTTGTACAAGCGCACCCCATAGAAAACATAATCGCAAACGCTCATGTGCTAAAATGTGAAAAAAACAACACTTTACACACTGCAGATGATTAAAAATTCAATTTTTATTGCATTTTTTCATAATATACAGCCAGGACAGGACATATACATATAAAAATTATATATTATGAATCTGCGGAGTCTGCCGGAAAGAACGATATCTAACATGTCGGTCATTTAACAAAATGTGGCTTCAAAATCGCGTTTAAACATGATGAGGATTTGGCTTTGTGTCCCATGATAGCTCTAATTGGAGCAGAAAGGAACTGTATAAAAAAGATGGTTTGCATCTTACTCATAGGGGAACATATGTTCTCAGTGAGAAGTTCAAAGGTTTCACAAAGGAATATTTAAACTAGGAGGGGGGGGACAAAAGGGTAAAAAACAATCTGCCCGATTGTCCCCCAAAACTAAATCGGAGGTTGCAAGCAACATGCGAGGTAAAAAATGACAAGCTCAGAGTCGTGTCTATAAATGCTCGCAGTATAGTCAATAAAATCAATGAACTGGAGGCAATGATGGCAGCTGAAAAAGTAGATTTAGTGGCGGTTACTGAGACATGGTTCAGTGAGAAAAATAACTGGGACATAACAATACCGGGGTACTCTTTATATAGAAAAGACAGAGAAGGTAGGAAAGGAGGAGGAGTGGCCCTGTATGTGAAAAACAACATAAAAACGAACCAAATAAAAGTGAGCGAGGTGAACATAGAGTCAGTTTGGGTTACGCTAACATTTGGCAATCATACAGTAGCTCGAGTAGGTGTGATCTATAGACCCCCTGGACAAGTAGAAGAGCTAGATAATCTGCTGGTTGAGGAAATAGCCAAAATGGCAATGAAAGGGGAAGTTATTATCATGGGGGACTTTAATCTTCCTGATGTGAACTGGAAAACCAAAATAGCTGGGTGCACCAGGAGTACAAATATTCTAAACTCCTTACTGGGATTATCTCTAACACAAGTAGTTGAGGAGCCGACCCGTAAAGAGGCCATATTGGATTTAATACTCACAAATGGAGGTTTGGTATCGGACAATGTTGTAGGTGAAAATTTGGGATCTAGTGATCACCAGTCAGTGTGGTCTAATATACGAACAGGGATGGAGCCACACCACACAAAAACAAAAGTTTTAGACTTTAAAAAAACAGATTTTTCTAAAATGAGATTTTGTGTGAAGGAGTCATTATCAGACTGGAGGAGTTTAAAGGGAGTCCAGGAGAAATGGGATTATTTAAAGGAAGCATTTTTGAAGGCCACAGGAAACTGCATTCGGCTTGTTAGCAAAAACAAAAAAGGGAAGAAACCACTGTGGTACTCTGCAGAAGTGGCCAAAATAGTGAAGAACAAAAAGATAGCATTCAATAATTATAAAAAAACTCAGAGTGAAGAAGATAGGCAAACCTATAAAATTAGGCAGAAAGAGGCAAATCAATTTATAAGAGCTTCCAAAGCACACGCAGAAGAGAAAATAGCTCAGTCAGTAAAAAAGGGGGACAAAACATTTTTTAGATACATAAACGAGAAAAGAAAAGTAAAACAAGGATTAGTTAGATTAAAAACAAAGGAAGGAAGGTATGTACAAGAGGATAAAAGTCTCGCTGACTGCCTCAATGAATATTTTTGTTCAGTCTTTGCAGAAGAAAAGGAAGGAAAGGGACCTCAGTTAGGAGAGAACACTAAAGAGACATTTACATATGAGTTTACAGAGGAGGAGGTTCTACAGCAGCTGTCTAAAGTAAAGACAAATAAGTCAATGGGGCCTGATGGGATCCACCCTAAATTATTAAAAGAGCTCAGTGATGTAATAGCAAAACCGTTAACAGATTTATTTAACCAATCCTTGTTAACGGGAGTCGTCCCAGAAGACTGGAAATTAGAAAATGTTGTGCCCATTTACAAGAAGGGTAGTAGGGAGGAATCGGAACTATAGGCCAGTTAGTCTTACGTCAGTAGTGGGGAAATTAATGGAAACCATGTTAAAGGAAAGGATTGTTGAACATCTAAAAACACATAGATTACAGGATCAGAAACAACATGGGTTTACCTCAGGGAGATCATGCCAAACTAATCTTATTGATTTTTTTGATTGGGTAACAAAAATAATAGACACAGGTGGTGCAGTAGACATTGCTTATTTAGATTTCAGTAAGGCTTTTGATACTGTTCCGCATAGAAGGCTTATCAATAAATTGCAATCTTCGAGCTTGGATTCCAATATTGTTGAATGGATTAGGCAGTGGCTGAGTGACAGGCAACAGAGGGTTGTGGTAAATGGAGTTTATTCGGCGCAAGGTCTTGTTACCAGTGGGGTACCTCAGGGGTCAGTACTTGGACCCATTCTCTTTAAAAATTTTATTAGTGATATTGCAGAAGGTATTAATGGAAAAGTATGTCTTTTTGCTGATGACACAAAGATTTGCAACAGGGTTGACGTTCCTGGAGGGATCAGCCAAATGACAAATGATTTAGGTAAACTAAAAAAATGGTCGGAGTTGTGGCATTTGAGTTTTAATGTGGATAAGTGCAAGATAATGCACCTGGGACGTAAAAACCCAAGGGCTGAATATAGAATATTTGATACAGTCCTAACCTCAACATCTGAGGAAAGGGATTTAGGGGTCATTATTTCAGAGGCTCTAAGGGTAAGTAGTCAATGTAATAGAGCAGCAGGAAATGCTAGCAGAATGCTTGGTTGTGTAGGGAGAGGTATTAGCAGTAAGAAAAGGGAAGTGCTCATGCCACTGTACAGAGCACTGGTGAGACCTCACTTGGAGTACTGTGTGCAGTACTGGGGACCGTATCTCCAGAAGGATATAGACATCTTAGAGAGAGTTCAGAGAAGGGCTACTAAAATGGTGTACGGCTTGAAGGAGAAAAGTTACCAGGAAAGGCTTAATGATCTTAACATGTACAGCTTGGAAAAAAGACGAGACAGAGGAGATATGATAGAAACATTTAAATACGTAAAGGGAATCCACAAGGTAGAGGAAGGGAGTATATTTAAAAGGAAACAAAATAGCAAAACAAGATGACATAGTCTTAGATTAGAGGGGCAAAGGTTTAAAAGTAACATCAGGAAGCATTATTTTACTGAGAGGGTGGTGGATACATGGAACAGTCTTCCAGTAGAAGTGGTAGAGGCCAAAACAGTAATTGAATTTAAGCATGCATGGGATAGGCATAAGGCTATCCTAAACAAAAGATAAATCCAGGTAAAGTATCCATGTAATTGGGCAGACTAGATGGGCCGAAAGGTTCTTATCTGCCGACATTTTTCTATGTTTCTATGTTTCTATGAGCGAAAGCGGTAAAAATGAGCTGAGCACACAGCGGTGAAATACAGCATATTAGAAGTTTTAGGAGGGAAATTAACACTTCTCAAACCTCAATCAGAAGCAGACACCACCCCACCCCCTCACCCTCAGTATAGTCTACAATGTATCAAATTGATTAGACCAGACTAAAACATCTGTTGTTGTTATGACATTTGAAAAACATAGGTCATTTAGAGTTGAGAATCTTTGCACGTACACATTAGTTTTTAATTCAATATCTAATAAACCGTTGCTTATAATATTCTGCAGTAAAGAGTCTCTTTATTTCTAGATTTTTTAGCATTTTTTAAGCATTTTCTATACTTTTTTCAAAATGTCTTTTTTTTTTCGAACTCAAACTGAACACACCCAAAAAGTTCGAAGTTTGCGAACTTTCGAACACCCAAAGTTCGGGTCGAACTCCGAACCGTCCGAACCGAACAGCTCATCCCTACCCCTGATCTCCTTAGTTTAGTATTTTCTTCTCACATTTTCCAATTCCCGTAATAATTTTCAGTTTGTATTGTTTTGTTTGGCATCACATTCTTGCAGTGTTGCTATTTAATACCTTTTAGAAAATCCAATATTTGTTTACGTAAAGAAAAAAAATTGAACAATGTGCAATATACATCTGGTGCTGGGGAGACCCGCGTAGCTATACCTCAGTAATTGAGTAGAGCTGGTAAATGAATTCACATACCAATAACATTATTACTTTCCCCATATTCAGCCATAGAGAAGAGTGCTAACAGGGTCTAGCTGCATGTCCTCCAGCACATTTTAGACAATACTGAGATCTACCACATCAGCCTCCATGTGCACAATGCCATTGATTACTGTGCATGACCAGGGATAGCAGAGGAAAATGAATCAAATCTGTGACAGCTTCACACAGACCAGATTCAGGCGCTAACAGGGATAAATGAGGGTTTCTCTCTGTCACACTGCAATCACGCAGTTCATGGTATCATCAATAACACCACAAACCCCAGCTAACACAGAACATTGGATACATGATAAAATGCAATCAGTTCAGAATGGTATTAAACATTGGATTGGTTTGCTTTTCTTTGCAAAATAAACACCACACTGATTTATAAAAATAAAATTTGTAAGTGAAAAGTAAAATACTGCAGAAATGATTAAACTAAATGAAACAGTAAAGCAGGTTGTAGTCATCTATGCCATCAGAGCGTTTCTGTTACATATGCCTTTGTATACATTTACTGTGTGGTAAATGGAAAGTAATTTTCCATAAAACATTGGGTCCTGCCAAAGTGGAAAACCACTTTATAGTGAAGGCGTGAAGAATAGAACCCTCACATGTCTATGTAAAGGACTCCCATGCTCAGACTCACTCGTATAAGTGGAATGGACAAAGACTAACGGCAATGGTCTAGTAAGGGAATGTTCCATATGGCTGTCCATTATTGGAGAGAATATTATTAGGCCTTGGGTGGAGCAAATGTATAAATTCTGGCCCCAACCTTACCTTTTCCTTTTTGATGCTCATCATCCTGTTTTTAGGAGAAGGCCAGCCTTTTTCTTCTCTGCCACCTCACAGCTTAGGACATGGGTCAATAACCTTGGCTCCCTGATGTTTTGGGAACTACATCTCCCATGATGCTCAGTCTCCCATTAGGCTGACTGAACCACATGGGAAATGTAGTTCCCAGAAAATCAGGGAGCCAAGGTTGCTGACCCCTGGCTTAGGAGGAAGGACCTTTGACATCACATGGAAAAGGGAAAGTGGTTCAGTGTGACTTTTTGGAGATGGGTCTCATGCAGTGCTGGACTGCTGGTGGGGTCAGAGTCTGGGGTTTGCATTGACCTACCTGTCAATAGTGTGAGACCTAAAACCGGCAACATACTACAGCTGGCAGGATACTGGTTCAATCAGCACAGCTTCATTTTCAGTTTTCAAAGACACTTGTTTTATTGAGGTGTAGTATACAGAAGAGTGGCAATTCCTTGCGACAGGTTTCTGCCCTGTGTTGGGCTGAAATGGTGCCTCTCTTTTGTATGCTGCACCTCAGTAAAAGGGAGTGTTTTTGGAAGCTGAAAATGAAGGTGTCCTGCATACATTATTGAAGCATGCCAAAGATTATCTTTGTCAGCTCAGCTGAAAAAGATGCTATGAATGTCAATAAGGCATGAATTAGTCTGCTACCGAATCTAAATACCACACACGCTAATAAAATATAGAGAGGTGCTTTGATTTATAAATTGTTTCTGCAGGATATTTCTAATACAGACATCAGAGTCACTGATTTGTAAAGCTTTCCAATTTCTATATTCTGATGCATTTCATGTTCAAATTAGAAATGATGTAATCGTCCTGTGGTTACAGATGATGCCGAGTTAATCTCCTTTTGGAAAGAAAATTTGTAGTCCAAGATAAGAATTTAATTAATTTTTTTATCTCTAGTGTCTCTTTTTGTATGATTTTACAATGCTCAGAGTAAACTAATAAGTTTCCATTATTATGCCAATTGATGCCCCTTGAGAAACACACAAAGAGTGCCTGGAGGCAACTGAAATTAATAGAATATGATACTTTAATTCATTTTATAACAGCACTCATTGTAATATGATAACATGCTCATTTATTTTCTATTTAATATGAGGTGAAATGCTGAATTATGATATGCAAAAAACCACCAAATTGTTCTGAGTTCGGTAAATGTTGGATATTAGTAGAACAAGTTCCTGAACACTTAACATTTTAAAATAAACTGTATTGAATTTTAAGTGTTTCAAATTGGAATGTTTGAAATACACAGGTCTGTTCAAAGAATGGTGAAACTCAGGAGAATGACTGGAGAAGTGAAAATTCTAACAGGGTTATTCAAAGAGAATCAAAAAGTCACTGCACGTTCGGTGACTTTTCATTTTCTTCAATTCGGTGCGATTTGGCGATCCCATTTCGGCGACCCTGCGATGTATTCAGCAAGCACCACAGGGCCGCCGTAATGCAGGGAAAAGTCGTCGCAAACCCACCGAAAACTCACCGCAAAACCAGGGCGAACGGACACCGAAACCTGCAAAAACATCTGGATTAACCCCGTCGAACACGCCGGAGAAACCCGAGCAGGAGCCGATCACAGCACAGAGCAGACGCCGGAAAAACCCAACACCGCAGACGAATGGAGTGAAAAAAAAATAAAACAGTACACTTAAATGTTTGAAAAGTAAAACGCTGTTTGCAAAGAAACTACAGAACGAAAATGTCTGAAATTTACATATAAGATCCAATGAATGATAATAAAAACGTCTGTTACA
The DNA here is from genome assembly GCA_009667805.1 of Leptobrachium leishanense. NCBI lineage: Eukaryota > Metazoa > Chordata > Amphibia > Anura > Megophryidae > Leptobrachium > Leptobrachium leishanense. The sequence goes on from CM019063.1 coordinate 407,917,317, forward strand.
GAAAAGAAAAAAACTATCGAAAAACAAAAACCAAAAAAAAATGTTTGCAAAAAAATCCCAAAAAATGCCTAAAAGATCCTAAAAAATCTAAAAATAAAGAGACTTTTTACTGCAGAATATAATAATGAACAGTTTATTAGATATTGAATTAAAATGGGAATATTTTTAACATTGAAGCCTATGGAATTCGTCTGAATAAACCTGTCGAATGAAACCATTGAATGGCAGGGCATTTTGGCAACTTTTCACTGCTGGTTTTTGTTCTCTGAATAGACGAAGCATTGCTTCTCTATGGGGAATTCACTGCCCTCGAACAGGCAATGAACATACACCGTATGTGACGTCCAGGCAATTCGCCAAGATTTCTGGATAGCCGAATGGCCAGGAAAGGTAACTGTACGCTGAATTTCACTGTTCGGTTACCTTTCGGACACTTTTTGGATCTCTTTGAATAACCCTGATAAAGTAAATGAAAAGGCAGGTATGGGAAGTTGAAAATGATACCTGGACACATCATTGGTATGTCTGCAAGATGAATAAAATACATAGGATTCAGATATATGTTACATACGTATAACCACACTGAAGTAAATAGCTTATACACTGTCAAAAAAGTGAGACAACATCATCGGAAAAAATAACAATAAAAAAAACAGAATCTTTCATTGGATAAAGCTATCAGAGAGAAGCTCATGTGGAAAGAGTGTTTTTCGGTAAGAGTTTTGACTCTAACAATCCGTAACACTGAATATGAAATATGCCTGCTAGGCCTGCGTGCACGAGAGTGGATTTTTGGAACAAATAAAAGAAGTTCATATTTAACTTATGCTGTAATAAGGCACCGTATGTGGAGGCAATTCGCCAACATAAGGCTGCTCTCTGGATAGCCGAATGGCCAGGAAAGGTAACCGAATGCTAAATTTCAGCGTTCGATTACCTTTCTCCAGCAATTCGGAGCTCTTTGAATAACCCTGTAAGTCAAAAAAGCCAAACCAGAAAAATTCTCCCATTTATCTCATTTTCTAAATCAGCTATTTGGTCTACTTTGTTCTCTTCTCCTGCCAGTTCTACAGATTTTCACCTTTCTTTGAATAACCCTGAAAGTCTTCTAAGCCACAAAAGATATATATTCATCCACGATCTCCACACTCCATCTCTATAACCTGTACCGCTCCGGTGCTGGGAACTGGCTGCCCTGATACACTCACACATTATATCCCCCCACGTGAAAGACTCGAATAATTTATATGACTTTATTAAGTTCGACGTTTCAGTCCTCAGATGGACTTTTTCAAGATAAAGTCTTATAAATTATTGGAGTCTCCGTGTTGCCGGATATCGTGCGTGAGTATAGATATCGCAATGATGTAATTTTCAGGTGCCCCCGGTGCCTGCAGGGGGAAACTGAAAGGGGAGGGGGGTAAGGTCCTTTGAACCAGTCTCCCTCCCCAACGGCTGGAGCTACAAAAAAAGAAAGGTACCACTGGAGAGGTTTTTTTAATGCTTAAAACGGTAACCCCCAGCCACACTCGGGTTGATATACATACCTGTACCTGCCCTCCCTCGCTGATCTCCCGCAATTACATTCACCTTTGTCCGATCGTCGCGTCCGGCTTCCTGGTTCCCTACTTGTGAGAAGGGAACCAGGACACCGCGCTCAGACGGAGGTGACTGCGGGAGGTCAGCGAGGGACCCGGTTTCGTGACTTTTGGGTGTTGTAGGGGTGGCTGCGTGACCTTTGGTGACCTTTATTAAATGGTTAATAACTCAAAAACAAAACAAGAGAGAACGGAGATTTCAACGGCACAAAACGACACAAACCTAGCACTAGCCAACAAGCCCGGTTTCGTGACTTTTGGGTGTTGTAGGGGGCAGATTGACCTTTTGGTGACCTTCATTCAATCTCATTGTCTGGAAAAAACAATTGCTAATATCTCAAAAATAAAAGCAGCACAAATGTCAATTTTGTTGCGGCACAAAACAGCTCAAATGTAGCATTAACCAAACACAGTGGATTTTTTATTTGTGCCGATTGTAGGAGGGCCAGCTTCACACAGCTGCTTTTTGTGTCTTAAATAATGTTACTGAAGCAAAATCACTTAACACTCACGATGGACACCTAGTGGCAGTAGAGCTAAGTATAAAATAGTGGTAACTAGCTGGCAGCAACAATTTTCCAGAAGCAGTTATTCTGCAAGGAGCCGTCCACAAGTCTCTATTCAACTTGGTATATAGACCCAGGTGTCTTAGAAATGAAAACGCTTTTACTGCTTGATTTGCTGATTTTGGCTACTAGTGATAGCTGCTGGAAAGACTTAAGGAAACGTTGCCACAGAGAAGATATCGTAAAAGCCTTACAATATTGATCTGCTCAGGGACAATGCCTTGGACTAATGAAATTAAACTGTGTTATGAAGGAAGAGTTCAGACTGAGGCCTGGACCTAGAAATCACTCCCAAACTGTCATGCTTACAACTGTAAGGAGAATCTGCTGGTCTATAACCTCCCCACATTCACAAACAATCCTGCCTGGCCTTGCTCTTTTAAAGTGGGCTTGTTTCTGTGCCCTCATTCCTCACCCACAGCACTTCCTTCAATATCTTACTTAACCCCTTCGCTACTAAGCCATTTCACCGCTGTGTGCTGAGCTCATTTTTACCGCTTTTGCTAATCATGTTTAAACTCGTTTAGATACCACGTTTTATTACATGACTCAGACATATTATATATTGTTATTTCCGGCAGATGCCGCAGATTCATAATATATAATTTTTATATGTATACGTCATGTCCTGCCTATATATTATAACAAAAATGCAATAAAATTAGAATTTTCAATCATTTACAGTGTGTATAGTTTTTTTTTTCACTTTTTTCACGTGAGCGTTTGCGGTTATATTTTCTATCCTTACCTACAAAACCCTCACTAACTCAGCTCCCCACTACCTGTCCTCACTAATCACCAAATACACCCCAGCCCGCTCCCTAAGGTCAAACAGTGACCTGCGCCTAGCTTCTCCCCGCATCACCTCTTCCCATGATAGACTGCAGGATTTCTCACGCGCAGCCCCCACTCTCTGGAACGCTCTCCCTCGTACTGTCAGACTTTCCCCTAACTTCTCTTCCTTCAAACGCTCCCTTAAAACGTTCCTATTTAGGGAAGCCTACCACCCAACTCACTGATGCAACCATCAATCACTCTCACCTTACAGTCCTCTCCTCCTGTTTCCAACCCCAACCCTCCCAGATTGTGAGTTCCTACGGGAATAGGGCCTTGCTGCATTAATAAAAACAACACACAAAAAACATGTTTTTATTTTTTTATTATTATTTTTTATTATTATTATTTTTTTTTTAATTTTGTTTTCCTTTTTCTTTAATTTTATTTTACTTTAAACATAGTCATGTTTGGTATCATTCAGAAGGCCATGCTCAGGCCTTTCAAATGGCATCATGCATGACCCCCTAGCTGCCACGGGTCCGAAGATATCAGAGTTCAAATGAACCCATATCTCCACCAGGGGATTTCCTAGGGGTTCCCCGGCTATCTGACGTCATCGTGCTATGCACGACACGTCAAGAGCCGAGGGGGAACCCAGAGGTGGAGACGCCATCCAAGATGGCGGCCCCCACCGGAGCTAGATTACGATCGGCTGCCGAGCGGCACCAATCGCGATCTGGCAATTATAGGGTTAAAAACCAGGCACTGCTTTAAAGGGCAGACACTGCCCTTCAAAGCAGTGCCTGGTTTTTGCCTGAAAACCCTCGATCGGGAGGGAAAGGGATCCAAAAGGATCCGCCCCCTCCCTTTCAGGCGATCTCCCAGCATTGCCGGGGGGTCGCCTGGAAATGACATCATATCGCAGGCGCGATGACGTCATTTACATCGGGGGCTGGCTTATCTTCGGCGCCTGGCTTCCCTGAAGCCAGAATGCCGTCGGACCCCGGACAGAGAGGTGAGTATTTCTGCCGGGGCTCCAGCAAGCGGATGACGTGTTGGGCACGTCCTCCGCATATAGTGGGAGTCAATGAGGACGTGCCCAACACGTCATCAGCAGTGAAGGGGCTAAAAGAATTTACCAGAAATCAGTGCTTTTTGGAAGGTTTGTCGGAATCATGGATGGAGATCGTGAGACAAGTACATGATGCTTAGATTGTTTGAGAGTTATTAGACTGAGGCAAAGGTTGATCAACCTTATGGTATTTAGAGAAACATGTGGCTCCCCATAAGACAAAGAGCCTTAAGGAGGGAAGCATACGAGTCGAGATCTGCTTGTTTGCATCATAAGTGAAAATGTATACAGTATATCTTGACATTTTTGACATTTTGTTCTGTCTTTGCATCATTGGCACTATTTGAGTGTACTGATTAAGTAGGATGGACTTTGTACCTCATAGAAGTTAATCGGATCTGGTCAGCTGACATTACATGAACATTTCTTTCACTTAGCTGACATGTTCTCTGAGAGGGAAATTGTAATTCTATTGGAGAGACTCAACGTGATACTAATCAGCTTCTGGAATCTTGACTGTGGATTCTAAATGGACTCTAACTGGATTCAAGAGAAGACCTAATGGGGATGGAGTCAATTTGTCATGTTTTAGCTTTGTGAATAGTAAATCTTTTTATATGTAGAGAGTTTTCTAATGGATTTGTCTTATCTTTTTTGTGCAGTGTAACTTGATTGTCAGCGGAGGTCAGCCAATATCCAAATTACAGTCCGTGAAACCAAAAGCAGCAGGCTTAGTACGGGAAACTTGTTATGATTGTAACAAAGTCTTTCTGATCCGGAAAACACAACCACATTATAGCTTTGGTTCATAGACAGCCTAAACTGGAAATAGAGCCAAGCTAAAAACAAAAAGAAGAGTATAATGCAAACAGAAATTATGATAATTACTGTATGCAGTGATAACATTATAAATCAGCTTTAACAATCTTCATGCTGGTTGAGCTAATGGTGGACTTTGATGCTTTTCTATTAACTGACACATCCTCACAGCTTTAGACTAGACTAAACCGGAGAAAGGAGTGATGTACTTGGAAAGAAAATGACAAGGTAGTGACAGAAGGGCAAAGGAACCAGAAACAGCAATGGCAGACTGAAAGAAATATTGCTTGATTGGCACGACAATAATAGGGAACTTGATTGGACTACTGCCAGCTAACAAGACAAGAATAATGAAGCTGGTAACTTGGCTTGTGCTGTTTGGCTTGTTACTGTTCATTCTACTGGACTTGGCACATTGAAGGGTAGATACTGTGAAGCAACAGAGAAGGCATGTTGGAGATGTTGAATGAAGGATTTAACTATCCTTGTTAAAAAAAATAAAAAAGATATTTTGTTGGTCTATATTTTTTAATTATTATTTTGTGAGGCATTTAATGCTACTACTCACAGAAGCTGTACAGAAGTTAGTCCTAAGATATTGCAGACTCAGCTTCTGATCCTTATCTTCCATTTTCACAACAGCGAGAGGAATCTGACACGTTTTTCACTAAGGGTGAGGAGGGGGATTTAGGTTGCAATAGTCAAGCGGAAAGAGATGTGAGCAGAAACAGAGCAGTAGGTTGCAGTTATTTAAGTATCAGGATAAAAAAAAAATTTGACAAGCATTTTCAATCAGAATCCTGACTTTTTGTTGTAGATAAAGAATTTCTGGGAAACAAGTCAACAGTACACCACAAAAATATACCTTGAGCATCATGGCCATCCATAATGGTTTTCTACAGGATTATCCACTAATCACCGTAGTTTACCATTGTGGCATACAAGGTGAATATAGCCTCTGTTTCAACGATGATAATGGTAAACCTTCTCTTGCTGCTGTTGAAATTTCCCGTTAAGGAAACTATGATGTTTTTCGTCATTGTAGCAACAGCGATATTCAACATTGTTCGTACCTTTTCATGTTTGGATTCATCTATCCATCTGTCCAACTAAATGTAACAACCCGAATCATAATCTTTATGATTCTCATTATTATGGTTGTGTTTCCTTCTGGTATCACTAAGTACCTCCATGAGCAATCATAAGGAAATCTATCAGGACAAACATTAGCCAAATCATATATACACATAAAACTCTGTAATAAATGAGAAAATGTGGACAATTACTACCAGTAAGACCCCGTTCACACTGTGTGATTTGAAATTCGTGCGATTTTCTGCGTGATTTTTATATTCGCAACATAGAGCGATAATGTCACGTGATGTTGGGCGACGTCGCGGTTTTGCGCGATTTTGCAAAGCACCACCAATGCAAATCGCAAATCAGAACAAAATGGTCATGTACCAGAGACATGCTACTGCGACGTGCGACATGCGACATCGCGCAACGTTGCGCAGCAAGATGTGAAAAGTTCCATTGAAATGCATTGTAGAAGCTACATAGCACAACTTCGCTCGGATTTTGCTGCGACGTCGTGGCAAAATCGGCACGATAAAATTGCACAGTGTGAACGCGGCCTACGTCAGCAACCTTTGCCCTCCAGAAGCTTTGGAATGACATCTGCCATGATGCTCAGCCACTCATTAGGTTGGCAGTGACTTTGAGAAATGCAGTTCCAAAACATCTGAAGAGCCAAGGATGCTGAATGCTAACCTACACTAACCACGATGAAAGCGACTATTACAGTTAACGTTTTACATATACCACTGTCGTATTTATAATGTGTATCCTGGTGGGGACAATGAAAATTAAAGAGGTTATTCACCAACCTCCGAATTGGCCCGGAGTTGCACTGGAAGTTGAATTTCACTGTTTGGTGTAATTTTGTGTCAATTCCTCTATTCACTAAGCTGTCAATTCGCCAAATACTGGTGAATTGACAGCAAAATACAGTGCATTTCGCCACAATTTATTTATTTATTTATTTATAAAGGATTTTACCAGGAAGGATACATTGAGATTTCTCTCGTTTTCAAGTATGTCCTGGGTTCAAGTACATTGAAGTGTTACATTATTTGGTGTTCTGCGGCATCGAAATTTCCCCATATAAGACTATCGTGATTTTCAGTGTTTCAGTTCAACAGGTTTACCCCTTTCCCGCCGTGCGGCGTACCATGCCATCCACGTGGCAGGTGGGCATTGAAGACGCAGGGCTTACTGGTACACCCTGCTGACTTCAATAGGCCACCTCAACCCTCCCCGCCCTTCCTGAACCCAGGGAGTCCCCCTGCAGCTAATGATGTGTCTTGTGTGTCAGCTGTGTGGGCGGGCCGACACAGAGGCCTGCGGCAGCACCTGGCGGCGAGGCGTGCCAGTGTGCCTCGACAGCGTTAACCCCCTCCCGACAGGTGACACCCGCTTGTCGCTAAGGGTTTAAACAGACGATTCCCATAGGATTACATTTCGGTGCTTTGTGAATAGACCCTATACTGTATTTTTTCTTGTGTAACATCTTGGAAATGCTATCTCATAGCAAGGTATAAAAATTTCTAAAAGCTAAACTATGGCAGATGTGGTAATTTTGCAATGTTTCTCTAGCATAAAAAGCTCAGCTCTAGCCTTTGAGTATTCAATAGACCCTTACAACCAAAAACCTCTCCATACCTATCTTATTTATGTATGCCTTGATGCCCATTTCACATGCACTAAGCAGCACGTTATTCGTTTAAAATTTTGTAGTTGATATTTACTTTAAATTATATTCTGTGTTACAGCTATTGTCCAACCACATTTAATTAATGTGGTCTTCTTTCTTTAATTGCTCTCCGGGGTAGTCATTTTCAGGTAAAAAATCACGTTATTCTAGAGTTTAAGTGCTCTGAATAACAGTAATTACACATATATTGTTTAATTTGTTGTATAAATTCTTTCAGTATAATATTTTTTACACGTAATAGCTATAATTTTTTTTTCCTGACTGGCCATACCAATCTTAAAACATATGCATAGCTAATTATACCATGTGCTGTATACCCTTTTGTTTTCCTTTAGTAATGGTAATTATAGTTAATTATATCCTAATCATTTATTTTGTGTGTTTGTATTCTTACTTTGTATTGCAGATTATAGTGGATAAATGTCCCAACAGATGGGATTCATGCAATAACCACTAATAAAACAACGAGACTCCAGTCGGTCCATTGTAGACGGTACAACACACAAGATTTACTGGCAATACCTTTTCAAAATAAAAATAAAAGCAATGGAAGCAGCCAACAGTTTACATCTAACATATTTCATCTACAATTTATACCTACACTATGATAGTCCTGTACTTCTTTGGGCGTAGGGCATTTTACAGCGCGTTCCTACGCGCTGTAAAACGCTAGGTGTGAACCATGCCCATAGGAAATAATGGGATTGCAGTGTTTGAGAGTATTACAGTGCGTAGTAACACCTCTCCAGTAAGTGTCCTTGGGCAAGACACCTAACGGTACATACTCACCACCGAGGACATTCTTGAAAACGAGAGAAATCTCAATGTATCCTTCCTGGTAAAATTGTATCTAAAAAAAAAACATACAAAACCAGGATAGTTGCACTCAAACTAAAACATGACATTTTTGCAAGGGTGCTTCTGAGTAGGGATGAGCCGAACACTCCCCGAGTTCGGTTCGAGCCCGAACCGAACTTCCCATTTGTTCGGGACCGAACCCGAACCCGAACCCGAACCCCCATGCAAGTCAATGGGACTGAAAATTCGGTTTTTTAGAGTGCCCTCCAAGAGGGCATATATGCTACATATTTGCCATAAAAGGTGTATGGGGGTCCGGGTAGTGCCCTGGGGGACAGGAAACAAGGACAAAAAGTTTTAAAAAAAACGTTTTTAAAGGGACAGTGAGTTTTCCATGAAATAAGGGTTAAAAATAAAAACGAAAAATTCCTTCAAATATTGTGCCTAGGAGGTCCCCATAACCTGCCCGTGAAACACTTAAAAACAAAAAAATGACGTTTCATATGACGGTAAATGCTTTTCCTTTAATCTATCCATAAACAACTGCTTTGGGCGGCAGCCTGATGAAAAGACATTTTAGGACGCGCAGAAAAAGTTTAGTGTTTTTTTTTTGCTAAATTATTGTGAAACTTATGCAGGCTTTGGATGAAAGTAACAATAGGTGCTTTAAAATTGGGCTTTTAGCGTCGGCAACAGTGCCGTCACAACATAACCCCTCTGAGGATATGAATCTGATACAGGCGTCAATGGCAGTGCACCCAGATATTGTGCCTTTAATTCCAGGCCATCAAGTATCATCATACAGTAACCCCTCTGTGGTATTGTGGAAGAATGCAGGGGTGGACCATGTGGTCCTATATTGAAAAGATATGATTCTGGTCAAGGCGTCAGTGCACCCAGATATTGTGCCTTTAATGCCAGGCCATCAAGTATCATCATACAGTAACCCCTCTGTGGTATTGTGGAAGAATGCAGGGGTGGACCATGTGGTCTTATCATAGGTGACTCTACAGGGGGGCAAGGGGGGGCAATTGCCCCCCCTAGGTTATTCCTTGCCCCCCCATGTGCCCCCCCACCAAAAATCATCATCCAGCTTCCCACACATCTTTGGACCAACGTATCTCCGTAGCTATGCATCGTATATGGATGAACTAGGTGTCATTTGAAAGGGCAGATTCTGGCCTTTCCAATGATACCCCACATGACCATATTCAGTGTCACGTAAAAGTCATAAAACATCAACTAAAAACGTGCACTTAAACGTAAACATTTTCACAGGGTTGAAATGGCTCAGCAGTGAAATGGTTAATGTTCAGACTATACATTACATTGTGTATTACATTAGTTTATGCCTTGGTTTAGTTGTATATTAAGGGTTAATGGGCAGGCTTCATCCCTCACAGTATACATTTGTTTTTTCCTTGATTAATGGCATTTTAGGGGTTAATGGGTTGGCTACATGCCTCAGTGTATTCATTTCATGTTTTCCCTTGATTAATGGCATTTTAGGGGTTAAGGGGTAGCTAAATGCCACATTGTTTATTTTTTTTTATATTGCATTTCTCTGGGTTTAAGGCATTTTAGGGGTTATTATGGAAGTTAGAATCTAAAGGGTCTAATGATCTGTAGATGATCTGCTTTCCGTCACATTTCGGGGAATTTATTTTGCAGAAAATAAGGTGAATTCCCTATTTAGCGAATGGTCACTGTAATTTGTTAAAAGTGGAGTCGCTGAAGCAGTTATCAGACATTCAGCGGAAACTGCCAAATTGCGTCAAATAAAATATTGAATTTAAGTATCAGGTTAGTACAACAAAAAGGCATCATTGCATCACATTACTCTGGGGTTTTGTAATATTATTTATATATATACTTATTTAGGGCACTATTACCTGGTGTGAGCTAACCCTTGCGTCGGCGTGATTTTGCGTTAGCGCCAGGTTAATTCAGTCTAGCGCCTGACCAACAGATCGTTTGCCTCCCGCTACAAATGGGAAAAATTACTTAGCGCGGCGCTATTAGCGATTTGTACCGCGAGCTTACTGTACTTTCCGCGTCCTATACTTAACACAGGGAGTGCTAGATATCTTTACAGATCACTTGGTGCCTGCACTAAATTTTTTGACGTGCACTAATTGCAACATTTTACCTACTGCTCAGCCCTGGTGCTAACTCCAAAAAAACAGAAAAAACAGGTCCTCGTCCAAAATTAACAGGCAATTGAAAGGAATGCAACACAGGCGTTCTCTTGGCCCCATACACCATAGTAATGGATATGGTCAGCAATGTCGCTGCTGTTGCAGTCGGCTCTATTATAAATGTATCCTTTATCCACATATATCCTAATTCTAATATATTGCCTAATTTTAAACATTTTATGCTGGGGGCTATTCATAGTATGTAAGCAGTTGATTATTAGAGTGACTGTGTGGACCATGTTTAAAGGAACACATGGATAAGTCTTGCCCTGAAACATGTATTGTTTATATGCTGTAGCAGGGAAATTTTTGTCGCTCACCTGGCCTTCCTTTTGGATCTATTAAATGCAGTGTAATGATTCTACATGCTGCTGGGAGGCATTTATCATGCAATGCCCATCAGCCTTAATATATGTGTGCATCAAAACATGGATGATACGGCCACCGTGGAGGATTTTAATAATGCAGGGGTGAGAGGTTATTCACTGGATGTGTTCATATTCAAGCTCGTGAGGGTGGGGAATAGGTATGGAAAAGAAAAAAATGTTCTATCCTGTACACAACCGCATTAGCGCTGGGTCTCAACTTGGGTCTTAGAGTTTCCCTAGCGTGCGCCAAACGACCTTGTTCATGGACTACTGCAGTCAAGGTGATCTGTTAGTAGGTCGTCAGGCACTAACAGGGTTATTCAGAAAGCGGTGAAAAGCAGGAGAATGACTGGAGAATGGAAAATTCTAGGTCAAAATAGCCGATTCTTTGACCAAGAATTTTCCATTCTCCAGTCATTCTCCTGCTTTTCACCTCTCTCTGAATAACCCTGTAAGTTTTAGCAACTCGCACTAAATTTTTCCTTTAGTGATGGTGTTTTAGCTCACACCAGGTGATAGGGCCCTTACTTTTATTCAGTGGTATGATTTAGTGGTGAAAATTATTAGTGCCCCCCCAGTTTTGACTGCGGTATCTTCTGTGCCCCCCCCTAAATATTGCTCCTAGAGTCGCCACTGGGTCTTATATTGAAAAGATATGATTCTGGTCAAGGCGTCAGTGCACCCAGATATTGTGCTTTTGGTGCCAGGCCTGCAAGTGCCATCATAATACAGTAACCCCTCTGTGGTATTGTGGAAGAGTGCAGGGGTGGACCATGTGGTCCTATATTGAAAAGTGTTTTTTTATCTGTTAATGGGCGTCAGTGCACCCAGATATTATGCCTTTAATGCCAGGCCAGCAAGTATCATCATACAGTAACCCCTCTGTGGTATGGTGGAAGAGTGCAGTGGTGGACCTTGCGGTCCTATATTGAAAAGTTTTTGATCTGGTAATGTGTGTCAGTGCACCCAGATATTGTGCCTTTAATGCCAGGCCAGCAAGTATCATCTACAGTAACCCCTCTGTGTTATTGTGGAAGAGTGCAGGGGTGAACCTTGCGGTCCTATATTAAAAAGATATGCATCTGGTTAAGGCGTCAGTGCACCCAGATATTCTGCCTTTGGTGCAAGACTGCCAGGCCAGCAAGTATCATCATACAGTAAGGCTGGGGTCAGACGGACGCAGTGTTAACGTCCGTGTTGCCCGCACATAAGTACGTCCGTGATAGCATACAATTGTGTTAAATGGAGCCCCAAACACGAAGTACGTCCGCACAGAAGTGCGCGGGCTGACGGACGCTGCAAACGGACGCAGATTAGGCAAGAACGTAATACTGCTAGAACGGACTGCAGAGTGCGCCACATCCACAACGTCCGCATAGCTTTGTGTGTGAGTGATGCAACAAGGTCAGACGGACTGCATTTATACGTCCATTATTTTTGACGGACAGAATGTTCTTTCATTGTAATTTATTTTCCCTGCCACATCAGTCAAAAAATACGTCAGTGAAAAAAACAGACTGTGTGGCCACTACCTTGTCGTCAGTCAGTAAGTACGTCCATACTGCACGGACGCACAGTCCATAGCAAATGCGCTCATCTGACCCTAGCCTAACCCCTCTGTGGTATTGTGTAAGAGTGCAGGGGTGGACCATGTGGTCCTATATTGAAAGGTTTTTGATCTGGTAATGGGCGTCAGTGCACCCAGATATTGTGCCTTTAATGCCAGGCCAGCAAGTATCATCATACAGAAACCCCTCTGTAGTATTGTGGAAGAGTGCAGGGGTGGACCAAGTGGTCCTATATTGAAAATTTTTTGATCTGGTAATGAGCGTCAGTGCACCCAGATATTGTGCCTTTAATGCCAGGCCATCAAGTATCATCATACAGTAACCCCTCTGTGGTATTGTGGAAGAGTGCAGGGGTGGACCATGTGGTCCTATATTGAAAAGTGTTTTTGTTTTATCAGTTAATGGGCGTCAGTGCACCCAGATATTGTGCCTTTAATGCCAGGCCATCAAGTATCATCATACAGTAACCCCTCTGTAGTATTGTGGAAGAGTGCAGGGGTGGACCATGTGGTCCTATATTGAAAATTTTTTGATCTGGTAATGGGCGTCAGTGCACCCAGATATTGTGCCTTTGGTGCAAGACTACCAGGCCAGCAAGTATCATCATACAGTAACCCCTCTGTGGTATTGTGGAAGAGTGCAGGGTTGGACCCTGCGGTTCAAAAAACATATAATGATATAAATCTGGCACAGGCGTCAGTGCAGCCAAATATTGTGCCTTACATGGCAGCAAGTGCCTTCACACCGTAACCCTTTTGTGGTATTGTGGAAGAGTTCAGTGCTGGAGGTTTTGTGAATGCAGAAGAGGACATCCCCTATCTATTCCATTACTTCAGCATCAGGGGATTGATAGCTGCTGATCCAGGACTGATTCATTTTTATAAATGTCAGCCGGTCTACAGAGTCGATGGACAGACACACTCTTTTGTCTGTGACAAAACCTCCAGCGGCACTGAACGTCCTTTCGGAAAGCACGCTAGATGAAGGGCAACCTAGTAGCTGCATAGCATATTGGCTAAGTTCTGGCCAGTGATCCAATCTCAACACCCAGTAAGCCAGTGGATCATCTGCTGGAAATGTATCCAGGTCTGCCCTTGCCCCTAGGTAGTCCTGCACCATATGGTGAAGACGCTGGCAATGGGTGCCTACATTTGACGTCCCTGGGCGTCGAGGACTAAAAAAAATTTAAAATGCATCAGTCAAGCGGCCCTGGCCTTCACCGCTATTCCTCTGATCACCTGCAGCCTCAGAAGCACGTGTGTCAGCACTTGGTAATCTAACAGTGCCTGGAAAGGTGTTACACAAGTTTCGCTTTAGAGCGTCCTCAAGTTTTGTCATCCTTTGCTGCCTCTGTGCGGGCAGGATGAGCTCTGCAACTTTACCCTTGTATCGTGGATCAAGAAGGGTTGCCAACCAGTAATGATCCCTCTCCTTGATAGCATGAATCCTGGTGTCCTTTAGCAGGCTTTGCATCATTAGGGAGCCCATGCAGCATAGGTTTGAGGTGGCATTAGCTGCCGAGTCTTCCTGGTCAATGAGGATGACCGTATCGTGCACTTCCTCCTCCCAGCCACGCACAAGCCCTTCTGTTTCTGGGCACACAAAACCCTGCCTTGAGGAATCCCCACCTTCAATGCCCCCACTACTTAAATAGTCCTCCTATCAGGTCTGATCTGAGTAGGACCCGCTGGAATGCTGTCTGCGGAAAGACTGGGGCCTTGAGAGCTAGGGAAGGCCTCCTCTTCCTCCCGCTGCTCTGCCTCTAGAGCCACATCTATAATTCCCCGCAGAGTGTGCTCCAGCAGGAACAATAAAGGAATTGTGTCACTGATGCATGCACTGTCCCTGCTCACCATCCTCGTTGCCTCCTCAAATGGTGACAGTACAGTGCATGCATCCTTGATCATCAGATACTGCGGGGGAGAAAAAAAAACAAGTTGACCTGAACCTGTCCTTGTGCCATACTCACACAGGTACTCGTTGATGGCCCTCTGCTGCTTGTGCAGACGCTGCAGCATTGCTAATATCGAGTTCCACCTGGTGGGCATGTCACAGATCAGACGGTTTGTGGGAAGGTAGAATTCTCTTTGAATTTCTGCCAGGCGAACGCTTGCTGGGAATGACCGTCTGAAGTGGCTGCAGACTTTTCTGGCCTGGATGAGAAGCTCTGGCAGCCCTGGGTACTTGGTTAGGAAACGCTGTACCACCAGATTTAGGACGTGTGCTAGGCATGGTACATGCGTCAATTTACCCTTGCGTAGGGCGGAGAGAAGGTTGCTGCCATTATCGCAGACGATCAATCCCAGCTCAAGCTGGCGTGGTGTTTACCATCTCTGCACCTGCCCTTGCAGAGCTGACAAAATTTCTGACCCGGTGTGGCTCCTGTCCCCTAAACAAACCAGCTCAAGCACAGTATGGCATCTTTTTGCTTGAGCCATTGCGTAGACCCTGTCAGGCGTCGGTTTAACTGCCAATTCACCAGAGACAGAGAAGGAGGAGGAGGAAGAGGTGGTGGTGGAGCAGACAGACATAATGTGAGTTCCTACGGGAATAGGGCCCTCATCTCCTCCTGTAATGTTTGTCAAATGTTGTTCAATGCATTGTAACCCTGTCTATACTGTGCTTATTGTACAGCACTGCGGAATATGCTGGCGCTTTATAAATAAAGAATAATAATAATAATAAATACAAGCAGCTTTCTGGAGGCGTGGTGGATGAACAAGCTCCAGCACAGAGCCCCGTCTTGGATCCCTCCCAGCTGCAATCAGAGTTACCCAGTGTGCCGTGAAGGAAATGTAACGACCCTGTCCATGCTTGCTGGACCACGTGTCTAAAGTCACATGCACCTTGCTGCTGACTGCCTTTCCCAATGACTCGATAAAATTGTCTTCCACGTGCTGGTATAGTGCTGGAATGGCCTTGCGTGAAAAGTAATGGCGTTTTGGAACCTGCCACTGTGGTACAGCGCATTCACCAAATTCACGGAAGGGAGCAGAGTCCACCAGCTGGAAAGGCAGCAGCTACAATGCGAGTAATTTTGCTAAGCTGGCATTTAGATGCTGTGCTTGGGGATGGTTGGGACTATATTTTTTCTTTAGCTGCAGCAGCTGCGGCAATGTAATATGACTGCGTAAATCTTCAGCTATTGGGATGATGTCACATTGTGAGGAAGGACCTGCTGGTACATCCATTACTGTAGCATCATCCCTGTCAGTGGAGGTTGTAGGCAATTGCATGGCAGGACATACAGTGTGGGTAGAGACAGATGAGGAAGAGGAGGACCTACACAAAAATTGCGCCAACGGGATGTGTGGCACTTGTTCATATGTCGCCTCAAGCACGTGGTACCCAAGTGTCCGGTGTTTATCCCACGCTTCAGCCTCCTCTGACATAGATTACAAATAGCAACAGTGGGGTCTGCTGCACATTTCTTAAAGAACTCCCAGACAGCAGAGTTCCTGCATGTGTTCTTTGAGACAACAGCGCTCTGCACCGGAGCAGCTCTGACATGTGATGCCTTGGACTGGCTAGTGCTACGGTTGGTCACAGAGGATGTTGTGCCTCGTGTTTGCTGTGCCTCCTCCTCCTCCCCCCTCCTCCTCACTTGATTCCTCAGTTTGATCTGGCACCCAGGTGGAGTCAGTGACCTCATCATCAATGTCATCTTCACCCCCTATCTCCTCGTCACTGGAGCCAACTTGGCAGTATGCTGCAGCTGCTGGGGCAACGTGAGTGCTAGTTATTTGTGTGTCATCACTGGCACCCCCTTCCTCTAGGTTGATTATACTCCCTTGCTCAACCTCAGAGATTGAATCAGAGCACTGTACTTGCTGCGCATCCTCAAGCAGCATGTCACTCTCATTGTAGACAAACAATTCAGCTGACTCCTCCGTGTGTGATAGCGAGGCTACGGCAGGAGTAGCTGTGGACATGGAGGCTGCATTAGATGCTTTGGCAGCTGAGGTGGACTGTAAAGCACTAGAAGCCTGGCTGGCAGAGGACTCGGAGGATGAGGATGGCCTGGTTAGCCAATCCACCAAGTCCTCTGTATGTTGCTGCTGCTTAAGACGGCCAGCACCAGTTAGAAAGGACAAGCATGCCCCTGCAGAGGATGCACCACGTCCACCACGACCAGAGACACAGCCTCCCGACACAGAGGCTGCTTGCCTTCTTATCTGTGGCTGGGAGCGTCTGCCTGTCCTTTTTGTTCTTTCAGACATTGTGAGTGATATATAGATTAATATATACAGAACTCTGATTCAACTCTGGTATAAAGATTTAAATAACTCTGGTATAACTCAGTGAGACACACTGATAGCTGGCAGCCAGTGACAAGAGACAGATCACCTTAATTCACAAATGTTTTAAATAAATTAGTGAGCCCCAAAATACAGCGTGGTACTGTATGTATGACGAGACACAGATCACCTTAATTCACAAATGTTTTAAAGAAATTAGTGAGCCCCAAAATACAGCGTGGTACTGTTTGTATGACGAGACACAGATCACCTTAATTCCCAAGTGTTTTAAAGAAATTAGTGAGCCCCAAAATACAGCGTGGTACTGTTTGTATGACGAGACACAGATCACCTTAATTCCCAAGTGTTTTAAAGAAATTAGTGAGCCCCAAAAAAACTTGCTGGCTGTGTGATGAGACACAGAAGATCACCTTGATTCACAAGTGTTTTAAAGAAATTAGTGAGCCCCAAAATACAGCGTGGTACTGTTTGTATGACGAGACACAGATCACCTTAATTCCCAAGTGTTTTAAAGAAATTAGTGAGCCCCAAAATACAGCGTGGTACTGTTTGTATGACGAGACACAGATCACCTTAATTCACAAGTGTTTTAAAGAAATTAGTGAGCCCCAAAATACAGCGTGGTACTGTTTGTATGACGAGACACAGATCACCTTAATTCCCAAGTGTTTTAAAGAAATTAGTGAGCCCCAAAATACAGCATGGTACTGTTTGTATGACGAGACACAGATCACCTTAATTCCCAAGTGTTTTAAAGAAATTAGTGAGCCCCAAAATACAGCGTGGTACTGTTTGTGTGACGAGACACAGATCACCTTAATTCCCAAGTGTTTTAAAGAATTTAGTGAGCCCCAAAATACAGCATGGTACTGTTTGTATGACGAGACACAGATCACCTTAATTCCCAAGTGTTTTAAAGAAATTAGTGAGCCCCAAAATACAGCGTGGTACTGTTTGTATGACGAGACACAGATCAACTTAATTCACAAGTGTTTTAAAGAAATTAGTGAGCCCCAAAAAGATTTGCTGGCACAGTGACAAGACCCAGAAAATCACCTCAATTCACAAATGTTTTAAATAAAGTTGTAAACCCCAAAAAAACTTGCTGGCACAGTGACAAGACACACATCACCTAAATTCCCTGATATTTGGTAGAAATGACACCCAAAAAGACTTGCTGGCACAGTGACAAGACCCAGAAAATCACCACAATTCGCAAATGTTTTAAATAAAGTTGTAAACCCCAAAAAACTTGCTGGCACAGTGAAAAGACACACATCACCTTAATTCCCTGATAACTGGCTGCCAGCTATCAGGGTGTCTCACTGAGTTATACCAGAGTTCTGGAAATCTTTAGTCTTTATACCAGAGTTGAATCAGAGTTCTGTATATATTTAATCTATATCACTCACCATGTCAGAAAGACCAAAAAGGACAGGCAGACGCTCCCAGGCACAGATAAGAGGGCAAGCAGCCTCTGTGTTGGGAGGCTGTGCCTCTGGTCGTCGTGGACGTGGTGCATCCTCTGCAGGGGCACGCTTGTCCTTTCAAACTGGTGCTGGCCGTCTTAAGCAGCAGCATACAAAGGATTTGGTGGATTGGCTAACCAGGCCATCCTCATCCTCCGAGTCCTCTGCCAGCCAGGCTTGTAGTGCTTTACAGTCCACCTCAGCTGCCAAAGCATCTAATGCAGCCTCCAGGTCCACAGCTACTCCTGCCGTAGCCTCACTATCACACATGGAGGAGTCAGCTGAATTGTTTGACTACAATGACAGTGACATGCTGCTTGAGGATGCGCAGCAACTACAGTGCTCTGATTCAATCTCTGAGGTTGAGGAAGGGAGTATAATAAAACCTAGAGGAAGGGGGTGCCAGTGACACACAAATAACTGGCACTCATGTTGCCCCAGCAGCTGCAGCATACTGCCAAGTTGGCTCCAGTGACGAGGAGATAGGGGGTGATGACAAGGATGATGAGGTCACTGACTCCACCTGGGTGCCTGATTGAACAGAGGAGTCAAGTGAGGAGGAGGAGGAGGCACAACAAACACGAGGCACAACGTCCTCTATCACCAACTGTAGCACTAGCCAGTCCAAGGCATCAGATGTCAGAGCTGCTCAGGTGCAGAGCGCTGTTGTCTCAAAGCACACATCCAGGAACTCTGCTGTCTGAGAGTTATTTAAGAAATATGCAGCAGACCCCACCGTTGCTATTTGTAATCTATTTCAGATGAGGCTCAAGCGTGGGAAAGACACCGGACGCTTGGGTACCACGTGCTTGAGGCAACATATGAACAACTGCCATGCATCCCGTTGGCGCAAAACTTTGCGCAGGTCCTCCTCACCTGTCTCTACCCCCACTACATGTCCTGCCATGTCATTGACTCCAACTTCCACTGACAGGGATGATGCTACAGTAATAGATTTACCAGGTCCTTCCTCACAATGTGACAGCATCCCATCAGCTGAAGATTTACGCAGTCAGATTACGTTGCCCCAGCTGCTGCAGAAAAAATATAGTCCCAACCATCCCCAAGCACAGCGTCTAAATGCCAGCTTAGCAAATTTACTTGCATTACAGCTGCTGCCTTTCCAGCTGGTGGACTCTGCTTCCTTCCGTGAATTTGTTGAATGTGCTGTACCACAGTG
The DNA here is from genome assembly GCA_009667805.1 of Leptobrachium leishanense. Classification (NCBI taxonomy): domain Eukaryota; kingdom Metazoa; phylum Chordata; class Amphibia; order Anura; family Megophryidae; genus Leptobrachium; species Leptobrachium leishanense. The sequence continues at coordinate 407,936,765 of CM019063.1, forward strand.
GCATGTTCCAAAACACCATTACTTTTCACGCAAGGCCATTCCAGCACTATACCAGCACGTGGAAGACAATGTTATAGAGTCATTGGGAAAGGCAGTCAGCAGCAAGGTGCATGTGACTTTAGACACGTGATCCAGCAAGCATGGACAGGGCCGTTTCATTTCCTTCATGGCACACTAGGTAACTCTGATTGCACCTGGGAGGGATCCAAGACGGGGCTCTGTGCTGGAGCTTGTTCATCCACCATGCTTTCAGGAAGCTGCTTGTATGAGGTCTGTCTGCTCCACCAGCACCTCTTCCTCCTCCTCCTCCTCCTTCTCTGTCTCTGGCGAAGTGGCAGTTAAACCGAGTTTAAGTAGCAGGGGCTATGCAATGGCTCAAGCAAAAAGATGCCATACTGTGCTTGAGCTGGTTTGTTTAGGGGAGAGGAGCCACACCAGGCCAGAAATTCTGTCAGCTCTGCAGGGGCAGTTGCAGAGATGGTTAACACCACGCCAGCTTCAGCTGGGAATGGTCGTCTGTGATAATAGCAGCAACCTTCTCTTCGCCCTACGCCTGGGTAAGTTGACGCATGTACCATGCCTAGCACACGTCCTAAATCTGGTGGTACAGCGTTTCCTAACCAGGTACCCAGGGCTGGCAGAGCTTCTCAGCCAGGCCAGAAAAGTCTGCAGCCACTTCAGACGGTCATTCCCAGCAAGCGTTCGCCTGGCAGAAATTCAAAGAGAATTCCACCTTCCCACAAACCGTCTGATCTGTGACATGCCCACCAGGTGGAACTCGACATTAGCAATGCTGCAGCGTCTGCACAAGCCGCAGCGGGCCATTAACGAGTACCTGTGTGAGTATGGCACAAGGACAGGTACAGGTCAACTTGTTTTTTTCCCCCCCCGCAGTGTCTGATGATCAAGGATGCATGCACTGTGCTGTCACCATTTGAGGAGGCAACGAGGATGGTGAGCAGGGACAGTGCATGCATCAGTGACACAATTCCTTTAGTGTTCCTGCTGGAGCACACACTGCAGGGAATTATAGATGTGGCTCTAGAGGCAGAGCAGCGGGAGGAAGAGGACGCCTTCCCTAGCTCTCAAGGCCCCAGTCTTTCTGCAGACAGCATTCCAGCGGGTCCTCCTCAGATCAGACAGGAAGAGGATGAGGAGGAGGAGGAATATTTAAGAAGTGAGGGCATTGAAGGTGGGGATTCCTCAAGGGTGGGTTTGTGTGCACACAAACACAAGGACTAGTACGTGGCTGGGAGGAGGAAGTGCACGATTGGGTCATCCTCCTCATTGACCATGAAGACTCGGAAGCTAATGCCACCTCCAACCTACGCTGCATGGGCTCCCTTATCCTGCAAAGCCTGGTAAACGACCCCAGGATTCGTGCTATCAAGGAGAGGGATCATTACTGGTAGGCAAGCCTTCTTGATCCACGATACAAGGGTAAAGTTGCAGAGCTCATCCTGCCCGCAAAGAGGGAGGACAGGATGAAAAAACTTGAGGACGCTCTAAAGCGACACTTGTGTAACACCTTTCCAGGCACTGGTAGGTTATCAAGTGATGACACAGGTGCTTCTGAGGCTGCGGATGATCAGAGGAATAGAGGTGAAGGCCGGGGCCGCTTGACTGATGCCTGATAAAAAAAATTTAGTCAATGACGCCCAGGGACGTCAAATGTAGGCACCCATTGCCAGCGTCTTCACCGTATGGTGCAGGACTACCTAGGGGCAAGGGCAGACCTGGATATCTTTACAGCAGATGATCCACTGGCTTACTTGGTGTTGAGATTGGATCACTGGCCAGAACTTAGCCAATATGCTATGCAGCTACTAGGTTGCCCTTCATCCAGCATGCTGTCTGAAAGGACGTTTAGTGCCGCTGGAGGTTTTGTCACAGACAAAAGAGTGCGTCTGTCCACCGACTCTGTAGACCGGCTGACATTTATAAAAATGAATCAGTCCTGGATCAGCAGCTATCAATCCCCTGATGCTGACGTAACGGAATAGATTGGGGTTTTCTTCTGCATTCACAAAACCTCCACCACTGAACTCCTACACAATACCACAAAGGGGTTATAGTGTGAAGGCACTTGCTGCCACCAAAGGCAAAATATTTGGGTGCACTGACGCCATTACCAGATTTATATCATTTTAATTTTTTGAACCGCAGGGTCCAACCCTGCACTCTTCCACAATACCACAAAAGGGTTACGGTGTGAAGGCACTTGCTGCCACCAAAGGCACAATATTTGGGAGCACTGATGCCTTTACCATATTCATATCTTTTTAATATAGGACCGCATGGTCCACCCCTGCACTCTTCCACAATACCACAGAGGGGTTACTGTATGATGGCACTTGCTGGCCTGGCACCAAAGGCACAATATCTGGGTGCACTGACACCTTTACCAGATTCATATCTTTTTAATATAGGACCGCATGGTCCACCCCTGCACTCTTCCACAATACCACAGAGGGGTTACTGTACGATGGCACTTGCTGGCCTGGCACCAAAGGCACAATATCTGGGTGCACTGACGCCTTTACCAGATTCATATCTTTTTAATATAGGACCGCATGGTCCACCCCTGCACTCTTCCACAATACCACAGAGGGGTTACTAGACTTGTGTACCGATTTTTTTTTCGGTTCGGTTTGTTCGAATTTTGTAAATTTTCGTTTCGGCTCGTTTCGGACGATTTCCGTTTTGGTTCGGTTCATTTTCGGTTCGTTTTTCGCATCGACGTTTTTTTCGTGATTTCAGAAATTTTCGTGTTTTTCAGAACGTCTGTTCTCCTCTTTTTAAAGTGTCTATTCATTTTGACGTAAACTAATGTTTTTTCCGATCCGATATTTCTGTCGATACGATAATTCTGTCGATATGATAATTCTGCCATTGAGATTTCTCTGGTTTCCCGGGAAGGATACAATGAGATTTCTCTGGTTTACCGGGAAGGATACATTGAGATTTCTCTGGTTTCCCGGGAAGGATACATTGAGATTTCTCTGGTTTTCCAGGAAGGATACATTGAGAGTTCTCTGGTTTTACAAGAAGGATACATTGAGATTTCTCTGTTTTCCCAGGAAGGATACATTGAGATTTATCTGGTTTCCCAGGAAGGATACATTGAGATTTCTCTGGTTTTCCAGGAAGGATACATTGAGATTTCTCTGGTTTTACAAGAAGGATACATTGAGATTTCTCATGTTTTACAAGAAGAATACATTGAGATTTCTCATGTTTTACAAGAAGGATACATTGAGATTTCTCTGGTTTTCCAGGAAGAATACATTGAGATGGGAATGATACAAAATTACAGAATCAGCGATATAACCGAAAAATACGTTGTCCGAAATTACTGAAATGGAACGGAATGGAGCCGAAATCACGAATGGAACGAAAATGATTTTCGATTTGACACATTTCTAGTCCATTAGAAAATTCCGAAAAGTTTTCGTTTCGGTTCGGAAATTTGTTCGGATCTGCTGTTTTCGGATCTGAAAATTTTCAGAAAATTGTCCGAATCCAAATGCACGATTCGGGAAATTTCTTGAAAATTCCGAAACGCACATCCCTAGTGGTTACTATATGATGGCACTTGCTGGCCTGGCACCAAAGGCACAATATCTGGGTGCACTGACGCCTTTACCAGATTCATATCTTTTTAATATAGGACCACATGGTCCACCCCTGCACTCTTCCACAATACCACAGAGGGGTTACTGTATGATGGCACTTGCTGGCCTGGCACCATAGGCACAATATCTGGGTGCACTGATGCCTTTACCAGATTCATATCTTTTTAATATAGGACTGCATGGTCCAACCCTGCACTCTTCCACAATACCACAAAAGGGTTACGGTGTGAAAGCACTTGCTGCCATGAAAGGCACATTATTTGGGTGCACTGCTACTGACGTCTATATTACCAGATTTATATCATTTAAATTTTTTGGACCGCAGGGTCCAACCCTGCACTCATCCACAATACCGCAGAGGGGTTACAGTGTGACGGCACTGTTGCCGACACTAAAGGCCCAATTTTAAATCACCTACTGTTACTTTCATCCAAAGCCTGCATAAGTTTCACCATAATTTAGCCAAAGAATCAGTAAACTTGTTCTGCGTGTCCTAAAAGGTCTCCTCTTCTAATACAGACTGCCGCCCCAAGCAGTTGTTTATGAATAGATTAAAGGAAAACCGTTTACCGTCATTTGAAATGTCATTATTTTGTTTTTAAATGTTTCTATACATCCTACAAATCCGCCACTTCACGGGCAGGTTATGGGGACCTCCTAGGCACGATATTTGAAGGAATTTTTCGTGTTTATTTTTAACCCTTATTTCATGGAAAACTCACTGTCCCTTTAAAAACATTTTTTTTTAAACTTTTTGTCCTTGTTTCCTGTCCCCCAGGGCACTACCCGGACCCCCATACACCTTTTATGGCAAATATCTAGCATATATGCCCTCTTGGAGGGCACTCTAAAAACCGAACTTTTGAGTCCCATTGACTTGCATTGAGTTCGGTTCGAGTTCGAACTCGAACTTTCGAAATTGTTCGAGTTCGAATGCGAACCGAACTCGGGGGTGTTCGGCTCATCCCTAGTCTCCTGGAGCATTGCTACATTTCGAGTACTATCAATGTGAAGCCTATATATTCCAAGGATGAATTTTTTGTGCAGGGTGACAATAAAGGACTGATTTTAACATGCACTGCAGTGTACAAGATAAAAGTATATTATAGGACCATTGATTTCAAGAACAGGTCTCAACCTTACAGTTCTACCCCAAAGGCTCATATGCAAAGATATTACTTTTTCTTCTCTGGAGCCTTTTTTTGTCATTAAATCAGAAAGCAGTTTGGTTGTACATTGTATCATTCAACATTATTTTGTGATCCTGCTCTATTAATCCAAAAATCACATCTGAGGCTGATTCTTGTACATTTGGGATTTCTTCCTGTTTATATTAGCAAGTTTCCTCTGCTCCACATTCTTCAGCTTCTTCCTTTCTTTTCTTTGTCTTGTTTTAATCAAATACAAGTAACAAAAACATTTGTTTTAAAAGAATAAAATGTTTTTGTTTCCACTATACTTTAACAAAAGCCTTGGTGTTGGAATTAGCATGCAAATGGCTTAATAGAGGCTGTGAACTCTAAAGTGAGCCGTTGAATTAATCCTCTGAGTGCTGGTGGAGTGAGATAAGCATGGAGAGAGAAAGCAGAGATATTTTCTCAGCTTAAACGTCTGTGTAAATAATAGTATTCTTTTCCATTTAAATTTTTTTCCACTATTCCTGTATACAAAAACAAAGCAAGATTATTGTTATGTTTTCTTTTTTTGGCCGCACACAAGACACTATTTTTATGTCTGTAGTAATCTTTAACCCTATAAGGACTAGGGATGAGCTGTTCGGTTCGATCTGTTCGGTGTTCGATTCGAACATCGCCCATTCGGCTGTTCGTCGAACTCCAAACATTTCCGCGTGTTTGCCGCATGTTCGCCCACAATGCACCACAATGGACCACAATGCACTTTTCCACTGGCTTGAAGCTTGTAATTGGCTACAGCCTTGCACCTGACCACAGGTCAGGTGCAAGACAGGTGCAAGACTATGCCAATCACCGCTCAATCGTGGGCTCACAGAGCTAAGTCTATATAAGGTGTCCCTTGCAGCCCCAGCACGTGTTTTTTGAGAGGAGATTGTTCTGTTAGTGTGTCTTCTCAGTGCCAGCAACTATTGGGGGGTGTCACTTCTAGCAGATATCTGGGAATTGTTGTAATCTGTGTCTTGTCAGTGCCAGCAGCTATTGTGTGTGGGGGGGTCTCACTTCTAGCAGATATCTGGGAATTGTTGTAATCTGTGTCTTCTCAGTGCCAGCAGCTATTGGGGGGTCTCACTTCTAGCAGATATCTGGGAATTGTAATCTGTGTTTTGTCACTGCCACCCATCAGGGGGTCTCACTGATTTATAGGAGGTTCCTGGGAATTGTAATTTGTGTCTTGTCACTGCCACCCATCAGGGGGTCTCACTGATTTTAGGAGGTTCCTGGGAATTGTAATTTGTGTCTTGTCACTGCCACCCATCAGGGGGTCTCACTGATTTATAGGAGGTTCCTTGGAATTGTAATTTGTGTCTTGTCACTGCCACCCATCAGGGGGTCTCACTGATTTATAGGAGGTTCCTGGGAATTGTAATGTGTGTCTTGTCACTGCTACCCATCAAGGGGTCTCACTGATTTATAGGAGGTTCCTGGGAATTGTAATTTGTGTCTTGTCACTGCCACCCATCAGGGGGTCTCATTGATTTATCGGAGGTTCCTGGGAATTGTAATTTGTGTCTTGTCACTGCCACCCATCAGGGGGTCTCACTGATTTATAGGAGGTTCCTGGGAATTGTAATTTGTGTCTTGTCACTGCCACCCATCAGGGGGTCTCACTCATTTATAGGAGGTTCCTGGGAATTGTAATTTGTGTCTTCTCACTGGCACCCATCAGGGGGTCTCAGAGACTTGTAGCAGATTTCTGCGAATTTTAATCTGTGTCTTGTCACTGGGTGCCAGCTATCAGGGTGTCTCACTGAGTTATACCAGAGTTCTGGAAATCTTTAATCTAGATAACACAGTTGAATCAGAGTTCTGTATAGCAGTGGTCCCCAACCCTGGTCCTCAGGGCCCACTAACAGGCCAGATTTTGCAGATCACCATGGGGAAAAGCAGACTGAATCCTGCAATCACTGAGCAGCAAATCATAACACCTGTGCTGTGCTTCAGATATCTGGCAAACCTGGCCTGTTAGTGGGCCCTGAGGACCAGGGTTGGGGACCACTGCTGTATAGCTTTAATCTATATATCACTCACCATTAGGGATGAGCTGTTCGGGTTCGGGCGGTTCGGAGTTCGACCCGAACTTTGGCAGTTCGAAAGTTCGCGAATTTCGAACTTTTTGGGCGTGTTCGGTTCGGGTTCGAAAAAAAAAAAGAAATTTTGAAAAAAGTATAGAAAATGCTTAAAAAAATACTAAAAAATCTAGAAATAAAGAGACTCTTTACTGCAGAATATTATAAGCAACAGTTTATTAGATATTGAATTAAAAACTAATGTGTACGTGGAAAGATTATCAACTCTAAATGACCTCTATTCACAAACGGGCATAACACCAGGTGTTTTTAGTCTGGTAATCAATTTGATACATTGTACAATATAGTGAGGGTGGGGTGGTGTCTGCTTCTGATTGAGATTTGAGAATTAATTTCCCTAAAACATCCTAATATGCTGCATTTAACTGGTGTTTGAAAAAAATCTAAAGCAATATTATTTTTCACCTCAGGATTAAACATTCACAGGGTTATTCAGAGAGAGGTGAAAAGCAGGAGAATAACTGGAGAAGTGAAAATTCTAGGTCAAAATAGCCAAACCAGAAAAATTCTCCCATTTATCTCACTTTCCAAATCGGCTATTTGGTCTAGATTGTTCTCTTCTCTTGCCAGTTCTCCTGGCTTTCACCTCTCAGGGTTGTTCATAGAAAGGTGAAAACCAGGAGAATGTCAGGAAAAGGGAACAATCTGGATCAAATAGCCGATTTGGAAAGTGAGATAAAGCTAGGGTCAGACTAACGCATTTTTCGCAGTGACCGTCAAAAAGTGCGTCCGAATGTATTGCCGTATTTTTTCACGGATTGCGCGAAAACGGTCATACGATGCGCATTTTTGTGCGTGATTTTTTACGGATCCAAACCAGGAAACTTTGGGTGTCTGGACGTTATGTTGGCCGGACATGAGCAGGGTCTGACGTCTCCAAATCAAGCACACACGCCGCTAGGTTCTGCGTTCTCTAAAAGATGCGTTCATTTTCCACTTGCGTTGCGCAGCCGGACGTTCGTGCGACCGTACTTCGTATATTGGCCGTCATTGCCCGTCATTTGCTGCTAGTGTGGCCGTGATTAAGTGCGCCTAAATGCACGTTAAAGATTCGCTAGTCTGACCCTAGCCTAAATGGGAGAATTTTTCTGGTTTGGCTATTTTGACCTAGAATTTTCCATTCTCCAGTCATTCTCCTGCTCTTCACCGCTCTCTGAATAACCCTGTCACGTTCCATGCAGTGGACGCGCTGAGCGCGTCCTCTCTTTGGGGTCAGCGTTCGGCCGGGGTCCGGCCGATCACTGGCCCCCCCAGTGCGGGCTGACATCCTTGATGTCAGCCCAGCCTCCGGAACCGCCGCCGGAGTAATTAGGTGTCATCGCGGTGGCGCGATGACACCTAATTCAGGCGCCCCCCCGCATGTGCGGAGGAGGCGCCTGAAAGGGAGGGGGGGAGGTCCTTCGGGGGTTGCCTGCCCTTCCAAATGGTACCTGGCATTAACCCCATGGGGGCCGGATCACGAATCGGCGCTGAAAAGCGCCGGTTCGTGATCCTTTCCCGGAGCTGGCCCACATCTTGGATGTCGGCCAAGCTTCTGGGAATGCCCCCAGAGGACTGGCGTCATAGCACGATGACGCCAGTCTTGGAGTTAACCCCTAACTGCCACCAATGGTGGAGATAGGGGGTTCCAATGAACCCTCTATCTCCCTATCCGTGGCAGTTAGGGGTTAATGTTTGGTATTGTTGGATCGGCCAGAGCATGGCCGTTCCAACGATACCAAACATGAGTATAAAAAAAGTTTGTAAAAAAAAATAAAAATTAAAAATAAAAATAAAAAAAAATTTTAAAAACAAATTATAAAAAAAAAAAAAGTTTTTTTTCTTTTTTTTGGTTTGTTAATGCAACAATATTGTTCCCATTTCAATTATAATGTGAAAAATGATGCTGCACTAATGATTTGTGTATGCGGTGCGTTTGTTAAAAATCGTGTAATTTTCCCCAAAACAAAATGTAACGAGACCCCATCTCTAATTTTTTAACAAGCGCACCCCATACAAAATATAACCGCAATTGCTCGCATGTTGAAATGTGAAAAAAAACCACTTTACACGTTGTAAATTATTGAAAATTCATATTTTATTGCATTTTTTGTTATAAAATACAGACAAGTCATGACGTATACATATAATAATGACATATTATGAATCTGCCGAGTCTGACGGAAAGAACGATATATAATATGTCTGGGTCATATACTAAAATAAGCCTTCAAAACACGTTTAAACATGATGAGCAAAACCAGTAAAAATGACCTCAGCCCAGAAGCGGGAAAAGCCTTAAAAAGGGTTAAAAACTTTTTTTTAAAAACTTTTTGTCCTTGTTTCCTGTCCCCCAGGGCACTACCCGGACCCCCATACACCTTTTATGGCAAATATGAAGCATATATGCCCTCTTGGAGGGCACTCTAAAAAACCGAATTTTCAGCCCCATTGACTTGCATGGGGGTTCGGGTTCGGGTTCGGACCCAAACAAATGGGAAGTTCGGGTTCGGGCTCGAACCGAACTCGGGGTATGTTCGGCTCATCCCTACTCACCATGTCAGAAAGACCAAAAAGGACAGGCAGATGCTCCCAGACACAGATAAGAGGGCAAGCAGCTTCTGTGTCGGGAGGCTATGCCTCTGGTCGTCGTGGTGCATCCTCTGCAGGGGCACGCTTGTCCTTTCTAACTGGTGCTGGTGAAAGGAATTTGGAAATATGGTAGCTAATTCACTATATACATATTTCTATATTCTAGTAATATTTGATAGCTATATAAATATATAGGGCCTGATTGACTGCTCAGTAAATGCCTAATGTGTTCATGAGGTAATGCTGAGTATGTTCTTTCTCTTGGCTTCCTGTTTTTTATTAAGGAGTGCAAATTTTCTATTCAACTCCATTTCCTCTAGAAACTAAGAGAGGCTGGCTGGCCGAGAGGAAGGGAGGGATACACATGGTTATTGTTCATATATCCTATGGAACATTCCTATTTCTAGAACAGGATATAGCTGTGACGTCAATTTAGTCGTGCCTACTAGACAAGGACAGGAAATGTTTGTGTAAGTCTAGGTACTGCCCAAAGTAGGAAAAACATGTTTCCTATATTACTGACGTATTGGTTTGTAATCCATGAATTTGTGACACTCCTATTTCTGACAAAACTACTGAATGTATGTAATTTGCCCCAGAGTAATAAGAACCACCCAAGACAGCACTTGTGTCCTGGTCTTTTATTCTCACTCGAGTTCTGTTTCCTGTATGATCACTGGGTCTGGTGACAGAGCAGCTATCTCCATCATCACTGGACCGTGGCCATTTCTGTGATGCTTGCAAAATACATATCAATTTGGTATCAGAAGTGCGGATTTGAACTAATCAACTTGTCTTGGTGAGTATGGGTTACATATTTATTTTATTAATATTTATTGAACCTAATATTCACCATAGGCAACTTGCTTGTTCAAATTTTCGAACTCGCATAATTTGATTTGATAGTGCAAGAGTTTCTTTTGAATGATTTGATTGTTTAAGTGATGGTGAATGGAAAATAGGATTTTTTACAATCGTCTGGGTAAAGAATAGTGATCCTTTCTCTTTGTTTCCTTGATCAATTGTTGGATGTCCCCGCTGTTAGTGACTCACATTTGAATTGTGTTGTAAAGAGTATTATATTTTAAAAGATTAATACCTTTAAGTTTCCCGCCCCGAGTATTGGGTCCCTATTTACCTGACTACTTGTTATTTCCTATTTGTGCGTGTTCTCCCTGATAGTGTAGTTAAAAAGATTTTAAATAGAATGGAGATTGCTGTTTTGTGATTTGGCTCAGTGAGAATAGAGGAAACTGCGCATTTTTGCGACCCTTTCCCTTTCACCCTTTTAATTGCGCTGGCCCTTCTCCTTCCCCCCTCCACCGGGCCTTTTTTTTTGCGATATGGGTGCCAAAAAATCCTCCCATATAGATCCAAAAACAACGGGCAAATTAGATAAGCACTTCAATAAGAAGTTAATGCCCCAAAATGGCCCTGCTGAAACGCCCGCCGATTATGTACAACGTGTTGCTGGCGGATATTTCACCACGCCCTTTATAGATTGTCTTGCTGGTTGGACTACAGCCATGCATTCTTTTGATCAATTCCCAAATTCAGGAAGCTTCTCTTCCTATCATATGTCCATGATAAAAGGCTTATGTCTTGGCGACCAGAAAGCTTTCCCATATTTCCAACCTGACTCAAATTGGGATAGAAAATATATGAAGGAATGTGGTAAAGTGTGGATTCTCTTGTCCTCTTCATATAACCCCATTTCTAAAACTCCTAAAGATGTATCATGGTCCATAGATAATCCCCCACTTTACAATTCCTCTCCTCCTGCCCTTTCACAACCTACTCCCAAACCCTCTTCCCTTAATCCCAGCCTTGACCCTAAGACTTTGGCAGCTGTGATTACAACTATTGAAACCACTACTAATCCTTTGCCTTCCCCCGAAGCCCTAACACAAAATATAGGTGTTTTAGGTGCTATCGTAGGAATACCCCATGTTGAAACAGAATCTGACACAGAACAAGATGAAACTAGCACATATGATTGGCAAAATAAAACCCCTAAGTCTAAATTCAGTACATCTTCATTTGTATCCACTTCCAAACCCAACCGTGTAGGATACTCTCCCCAAATGCAATCTTTTATTGACCAATTTGAACCCCATCTTCAGAACATAATAACTAGGACCCAATCTGGCAAAACTATCAACCCCCCTGCTAGATATCAGATGCCCTATTTAATTGCAGGAAATAATGTCGTTATTATGCCCCCTGATATAGGAACCTTAAATTCTATAATTAAGGGTTCTCCTAATCCCCGAATTTCCCCGACCGCGACAACACAATATCTTAAACGGGCGGCACGAGGATTGCAATTAACTCAGGAAGATTACAAGTTGATCATTAACGGTGTCATGGGATATGCTGATGACACTGGTTTTGATTGGACTCGTGTTCTCTCACTTCAACCCCCCCATGTTCCTCTAATAGGTGCCCCTATTACACCCCAAAATTTGCCTTTACAAACATCGGTCCAGATTGATGATATGTGGATAGAAGTTTGTGATGAATGGACTCGTAATTATGGAGCTCGACGTTCTATGGTCGCAGCCATTGCATGCAAATAAAATGCCAAAGAATCTGTCACCGAATTCGTCCACCGGTTCCATAAGAACTGGAAGAAGGATGCCGGCATGACATTAGATGGAGATATGGGTCTCCTCTACACTCAAACTCTCATGGGTAATCTCAGAGATGATTCCCAGAGAATTGCTAAACAGGTTATTGATAACTGGCCAACAGTGGTACCTATTGATCTTAATAATAGGCTCCTTGTTAAAGATTCTGCTGGTTGCTTTGACCTGCAGCATTCTAAATATATGTTAGCTGTTTTTAACAGTCCTTCAGGTCCCCCAGGTAATAATGGTCCTCGCCCTAAACGGACTTATTAACGTCCTCAACACCCCACACGTACCCCAGGTACTTGTTTCATTTGTGGTGATTCAAATCACTGGCGTAATGAATGCCCTCATAATCCCAGGAACATTGGCAATACTGCTATGAACCCCCAGCAAAGATCTCCAACAAGCAATGCTGTTACCTCTCCTAACAATGCTTGTGATCCACCTCGTCATAAGATTGATTGGCAAAACCAATCGAATGCATGATGTGGCCCAGAGGCATGCTCCATCTCATGTGTTCAGGTTTCAGAAACAGTTGACCATTTACCCCTAGTGATCCTTAATTTGGAGGATCATAAAACCCCATTCCTTGTGGATACGGGTGCTACAAATTCAACGCTTACAATAGAGCGGTGTTTGTGGTCAATTAAACCTGCTGAGATGCCATTTTTGGGGATTAATGGAGTCCTAACAGAAACGTTTGTCACCCCACCCATTGCTATTTCTTCAAATTCTTCTCCTGCCTCTGTGTTTCACTCTTTTCATGTTCTCCCTACCTGTCCTGTTAATTTGTTAGGCAGAGATTTGCTTTCTTTGCTTGCTGTGTCTATTATCTGCATGCCATCTGGATCTTTACATGTGGATTTTCCATTCTTTTCTATTGAAGCTGCTCCCAGCACATTTCATCCCCCAACAGCCCCCACTCCTTGCTCTCCCCCTCGCTCTTCCTCCAATTCCTTCTCTCCTCTTCACTGTGCTTTCCTTTCAGCACCTGATCTCGAATTGTGTGTACATCCGGATGTACGGACGGGCAATTGACGAATATGATGTGGGTTCTATCTCATGCACACCATATTCTGCAAAATTAAGAGAATTTGCTACTCCTGTCTATCACAAGCAATATAATCTGTCACCTGCTAAAGTTGAAGGAATACGGGAATTCATTCACCGCTTCCTTGCTACTGGCATTCTGCGTCCCATTGTAAGTTCATACAACACTCCTGTAAATCCTGTGCCTAGAGGAGATGGATATCGCTTTACTCAGGATTTCAGATCTCTCAATGAAATCATAATTCCTATTTCTCCAATTGTACCTGACCTCCCAACCCTTCTCACCTCCATACCCCCAGACTTCACACATTTTACAGTCATAGACCTAAAAAATGCCTTTTTTTCTGTCCCAGTACATCCAGATACACAACACATTTTGGCCTTTACATTTGAAGGTAGTCAGTTTTGTTGGTCAGTATTACCTATGGGATTTATTGACAGTCCCGCGACCTTTGCACGTGCACTGCGTGAGACTCTGTTGAGTTACAGTCTGCCGGAAGGCTCCACCTTACTACAGTATGTGGATGACCTCCTCCTTTGTAGCCCCAGCCAAGCTGCATGTCACACTGACTCTGTTGCTCTCCTCAACCATCTACACTCAGAAGGCCACAAGGTGTCCAGAAAAAAGATGCAATTTTGCTCCACCTCTGTTGAATATTTGGGTTTCGTTCTCACTCAGGGATCTCGTGTCCTCTCACCATCCCGCATTCAGAGCCTGCTCCAGCTCAAGCGTCCTGCCTCCAAAACAGACATGTTGTCCTTTCTAGGGATGGTGAATTTTTGTCGTCTCTGGATACCAGACTGTTCCTATTATGACTCTGTTCTTCGTGCATCTGCTGCGTGCACAGCTCTGGACCAAATTGTTTGGTCTCCGGACATGGTGTCTGCCTTTGATACATTAAAGGAACTGTTGGCTACTGCACCAGCACTGGGGCTACCGAACTATAAACTGCCTTTCCACCTCTACTGTAGGGAGGATGGGTGCACAATGGCGACTGTTCTTGCACAGGTCCACGGGGGGGCGCTGCGTCCATCTGCATTTTTGTCAAAAGTCATGCCACCTGTTGTTCAGGGAATGCCAAATTGTCTCTGCTCCTTGGCTGCCTGTGCCATGGCTGTGGAAACAGTTCAGTCCTTAACCCTAGGTACTGACACGATTCTCCATACACAACACAATGTCTTGCATGTACTTCGTAACCTTTCTACCCAGTACATTTCTTCCCAACGTTTGTCTGGTTATGAAACTGTACTAACTTCTACCTCTAATTTGTCTGTCAAATACTCTTCTGTCACTTCTGGTCCTTCTGTTGTTCTAAACGCTCTCCTGCGTCTACGCGAAGACCAAGAGGAGCCTTGTGAATTACATGATTGTCTTCCGCTCATTCAACTAACGACCTCTCCTAGATCTGATCTTTCTGACACTCCTCTAGAAGGTCCTGATATTCGTCATATCTTTGTTGATGGCTCCTGTTCTCGTCCTTCTGATTCACAGTATCTGACTGGTTATGCTGTGGTTGAATTGCCTGACATTGTGAATGAATCTGCTTCCATTCCTTTAAATTCTTCGCAAGCTGCGGAACTCTTTGCTTTAACAGCTGCATGTAAACTTTTTAAAGATCTCCCTGTCACCATATATACTGACTCTCGTTATGCATTTGGTGTTGTGCATGATTTTGGTGCACTATGGCATCGCCGTGGTTTTACTACGACTGATGGACGTCCTATTTCTCATTCTGATCTGATTTCTGATCTCCTGTCTGCTATTCTATTGCCTTCTCGTCTTGCTGTTGTTAAATGCAAAGGTCATGATCCTGTTGACTCTTTTGTTTCTCGTGGCAATTACTTTGCTGACGCTAAGTCTAAAGCTGCTGCTCTTTCATCTCCTACCATTTCTCTTGTTCCTCACCCTCCAATTGTCACCTGCTACCTTTCTCCCTTTCTGCTGCCCAGAAATGGATGCTTAAAGAACTCCAGGCAGGTGCTACTGAAGATGATGTTTATCATTGGGCCTCAGAAGGCCTTGTGAAGTCTCAAGAAATTCCGCCTGATGTTAGAATTTATGAGAAAGGAGGGAGAGTGGGCCTACCTGCTGCAGCAGCGCCAATCTTTATTTTTTCTTTTCACAGTCCTGGCCACAGATCTCCTAAACTCACATACAGCGAAATGGCTAAGCATTTTTCTGTTTGTAATCTTAAGGCTATGATTAATTCCCAACTTTCTCGTTGCCTTATATGTGCCAGAAATAATACACAGGGCCCAAAAATTAAAACTCAACACCTACCGCCAGCTAATGGTCCATTCCAGGAACTCCAAATTGATTTTACACACATGCCCACTGCAAAAGGTTACCTGAAATACCTTCTGGTAATAGTTGACAAGTTTTCTAGATGGCCTGAAGCCTTCCCTACTGCAAAAGAAAATGCCAGAACTGTTGCCAAAATTCTTTGTAAAGAATTAATACCCATAAATGGATGCCCCATATCTATTGATTCAGATAATGGTCCTGCCTTTACCTCCAAGATCACACAGGAATTGGTAAAATTAATGGCCATTCAATGGAAGTTTCATTGCCCATACCATGCGGAAAGTTCCGGAATCGTGGAACGGCAAAATAGAAATATCAAAAATAAACTTAGAAAAGCTACTGAGGGTCCCTTCAAGAACTGGCCGGATTACCTTCCAGCCATTCTTGCAGAAATAAGAATGACAACCCATTCTGTCACTGGCCTCTCCCCCTTTGAAGTTCTCATGGGAAGACCCTTTCCTACCCCATGGATTCCTAAGCAAGGTCCCCTGGTAATGTTACCAGGTGATCTGGATGAATTTAGAGAAGCATATGTTACTCAATTGCTTAAAACATTGCATGATTTCCATAGAACGGTCTCCTGCTCTTTTCCGCCTCTCTCCACAGATCCTACTCACCGTTTTGTTCCAGGAGATCGAGTACTCGGGAAGGCCCTGCATCGTCACAAAACCATTGATCCACCATATGGAGAGCCGACTACCGTCCTTGCTGTGACCAGAACTGCCGTGGTGACTGATGAATCACCTTCCTGGATCCATGCATCAAGGATAAAGAAAGCGCCATTCATCCCTGATGACTTCATTCCTGATCCACCTGTAACCTCAACCCCAGATGTGGAATCGCTGACCCCTGCTTCTAGATGACCTCCTCCTGTGACGTATCCCACTGATGAATCTGGAGTGTGGGCCACAGCAGTTGTAAGCCCCTGCTAACCTGTTGGCTGGTTTCCCAGCTGAAGAATTGTTTTCCCCCCAATTTATTTTTTATGCCTATTAACTGTCCTATTTAACCTGAAGAGTAGTACTTTTTTCCTCATTTACACGAACTGTTTATTTTTTGATGAACTTTCCTTTTTCACAAAGTAATACATATTGTATTAACTCTGATTTTCCACTTGCAGTGTCTATTGCTAGAACTACTACCGAGATGTTTTGCTCTTTTTCCAAGAACTGTTTTATTTGCCCGTCCCCCAGTTCTTAACCACTTCCATGCTAAGGACGCGCTCAGCGCGTCCAACCGCATGTCACGTTCCATGCGGTGGACGCGCTGAGCGCGTCCTCTCTTTGGGGTCAGCGTTCGGCCGGGTTCCGGCCGATCGCTGGCCCCCCCGGTGCGGGCTGACATCCTCGATGTCAGCCCAGCATCCGGAACCGCCGACGGAGTAATTAGGTGTCATCGCGGCGGCGCGATGACACCTAATTTAGGCCCCCCCCCCACATGTGCGGAAGAGGCGCCTGAAAGGGAGGGGTGGAGGTCCTTCGGACCTCTCTCCCTCCCAATCGGCGGCGTGCAGGGGGTTAACCCAGGCACCATTTGGAAGGGCACAGCCTGCCCTTCCAAATGGTACCTGGCATTAACCCCTGGGGAGCCGGATCACGAATCGGTGCTGAAAAGCGCCGGTTCGTGATCCTTTCCCGGAGCTGGCCGACATCTTGGATGTCGGCCAAGCCTCCGAGAACTCCCCCTGAGGACTGGCGTCATCGTGCATAGCACGATGACGCCAGTCCTGGAGTTAACCCCTAGCTGCCACCAATGGTGGAGATAGGGGGTTCCAATGAACCCCCTATCTCCAGATCCGTGGCAGCTAGGGGTTAATGTTTGGTACTGTTGGATCGGCCAGAGCATGGCCGTTCCAACGATACCAAACACGACTCTGAAAAAAGTTTGTAAAAAAAAATGAAAAATAAAAATTAAAAAAAATATATATATATAAAAAAAAAATAAACAATTTTTTTTCTTTTTTTTGGTTTGTTAATGCAGCAATATTGTTCCCATTTCAATTATAATGTGAACAATGATGCTGCACTAACGATTTTTGTATGCGGTGCGTTTGTTAAAATTCGTGTAATTTTCCCCAAAAAAAATGTAACGAGACCCCATCTCTAATTTTTTTAACAAGTGCACCCCATACAAAATATAACCGCAATTGCTCGCATGCTAAAATGTGAAAAAAAACCACTTTACACGTTGTAAATTATTGAAAATTCATATTTTATTGCATTTTTTGTTATAATATACAGACAGGTCATGACGTATACATATAATAATGACATATTATGAAGCTGCCGAGTCTGACGGAAAGAACGATATATAATATGTCTGGGTCATATACTAAAATAAGCCTTCAAAACACGTTTAAACATGATGAGCAAAACCGGTAAAAATGACCTCAGCACAGAGGCGGGAAAAGCCTCAGCAGCGAAAGGGTTAATATGCGTTTGAAAAGAGACTTGCATCGACCTAATAACTATGCATATGCTGCTCAGACTATATATGAACTTTCAGGTTTCAACAACAAGTCCTGCTGGATATGTATGGCCAAACCGACTAGTTCTAAATATGGTATACCGTATGAAGGAGTTGCTTTGAATCTTAGTCTTTTTGATGATGATTTGTTTACACTGCCTACTTTCTCTAAAACTACTAACAATCCAGGTGCCACTTTTATACGTGCTCCCCTCTTACAGGAACATCGTGGTACTGCAGTGATACGAATGAGATTTAACATTACTGGTAGAATGCCTACACCAGAACCTAACAGAAAGGAACCTCCTTGCCAGGTTATAATGGATCATATGTATGTCCCTAATAATTCTGAGATGAATCTACAAGCCACTTTTCGTGTTTCCTTTCTTTACGGTAATAGTTCTTCTTCCTGGTTCAGCACCCCTTGGCATTCTAAGTTAGTGTCCTCCCCCCTTTGTTCTAACCCAGGTATACCAGATAAAAGTGTAAGTTTATGGCAATGGATGCATAAAAATTTCCCTGTAAGTGTTGGCAACGCCAACTCTGCTGATTTCATGTTTGGATGTATTAACGCATCCCAAGTTAATGCTACCCATGTTTTGTTTAAAAATACTGTGTGGAATGTAGCATCTTTTGGGAAACTTAACTTACATGATTCCAACAGTCCAAAAGATCGGACCTTGCAAGTGGAAGATGGCACATACTCTAGTATGATAATGGTTGCAACATATTATATTGATGCTTATGCTACCTTGCCCCTTAACCCCCCATTTTACTGGTTATGTGGTAAATGGGCATATTTGGTAATACCTAGAACTTATGTTGGTGAATGTGTTTTGGGTCTTATTGGTCCATCTCATACTATTCACCCTTATGTTCCATCTGGTATGCGCATTGACCTACATAACACTGTACATCGCTCTCGTCGCTCCTCCATATCTGTCAAAACCTCTGAGGCAGAGCGATTTGGTGGAATCTTGCTACCCGTATATGGTGTTGCTCGTTTGTATTCTAAAATGAACCTTTTTGTAGACTTAGTTGATGAAATGTTTAATCACACTACACATGCTCTAGCAGTTCTTTCTGCTGAGTAACGTCAGATTAGAGATGCAGTAATTCAGAATCGTACGGCCCTTGATTATTTGTTAATGAAGGAGGGTGGTGTATGTGGTCTTCTTAATTTGACCCATTGTTGTTTTCACATTGATGACATTTCAGGTGAAGTTTCTCAAGATATACATGATATTGAGGAAATTCAAACCCAACTCAGGAAAGTATCAAGTCCCTTAGATGGATTTGATTGGACCTTTGGCTTTAGTTCTATTTTTGGTAGCCTAGGTTCAACTATTTTACATGGTTTAATGTATCTCGTTATGATTATTCTTGTTATTGCCATTTTTTACAAATTGTTGATGCTGTGCCTTGAGAAATGTTGCATTTCTAACTCACCTATGATGCCAGCCTATCCTATACTTCCACCCCCACCTACTTTAATTCCTCTTAAACATTCCCCTCCTATGAGTAATTACTAACCTCTCTTTTTCTTTTTTTTATTTCTACGTATTGGAATGATATGTATAATATGATGACAATGTAACCCCACTTGTAATAGGTTCACTAGTTTAGTTTAGTTTAGTTTTCTTTTTTAATTAATGATCACTTGATTTGTGATCAAAAGACGGATTGAAAGGAATTTGGAAATATGGTAGCTAATTTACTATATACATATTTCTATATTCTAGTAATATTTGATAGCTATATAAATATATAGGGCCTGATTGACTGCTCAGTAAATGCCTAATGTGTTCATGAGGTAATGCTGAGTATGTTCTTTCTCTTGGCTTCCTGTTTTTTATTAAGGAGTGAAAATTTTCTATTCAACTCCATTTCCTCTAGAAACTAAGAGAGGCTGGCTGACCGAGAGGAAGGGAGGGATACACATGGTTATTGTTCATATATCCTATGGAACATTCCTATTTCTAGAACAGGATATAGCTGTGACGTCAATTTAGTCGTGCCTACTAGGCAAGGACAGGAAATGTTTGTGTAAGTCTAGGTACTGCCCAAAGTAGGAAAAACATGTTTCCTATATTACTGACGTATTGGTTTGTAATCCATGAATTTGTGACACTCCTATTTCTGACAAAACTACTGAATGTATGTAATTTGCCCCAGAGTAATAAGAACCACCCAAGACAGCACTTGTGTCCTGGTCTTTTATTCTCACTCGAGTTCTGTTTCCTGTATGATCACTGGGTCTGGTGACAGAGCAGCTATCTCCATCATCACTGGACTGTGGCCATTCCTGTGATGCTTGCAAAATACATATCAGCTGGCCGTCTTAAGCAGCAGCAACATACAGAGGATTTGCAGGATTGGCGAACCAGGCCATCCTCATCCTCCGAGTCCTCTGCCAGCCAGGCTTGTAGTGGTTTACAGTCCACCTCAGCTGCCAAAACATATAATTCAGCCTCCATGTCCACAGCTACTCCTGCCGTAGCCTCACTATCACACATGGAGGAGTCAGCTGAATTGTTTGACTACAATGACAGTGACATGCTGCTTGAGGATGCGCAGCAACTACAGTGCTCTGATTCAATCTCTGAGGTTGAGGAAGGGAGTATAATGAACCTAGAGGAAGGGGGTGCCAGTGACACACAAATAACTGGCACTCATGTTGCCCCAGCAGCTGCAGCATACTGCCAAGTTGGCTCCAGTGACGAGGAGATAGGGGGTGATGATGATGATGAGGTCACTGAATCAACCTGGGTGCCTGATTGAACAGAGGAGTCAAGGGAGGAGGAGGAGGCACAACAAAAACGAGGCAGAACATCCTCTATGACCAACCGTAGCCAGTCCAAGGCATCAGAAGTCACAGCTGCTCAGGTGCAGAGCGCTGTTGTCTCAAACCACATGTACAGGAAGTCTGCTGTCTGGGAGTTCTTGAAGAAATGTGCAGCAGACCGCACCTTTGCTATTTGTAATCTATGTCAGATGAGGATCAAGCGTGGGAAAGACATCCCACGCTTGGGTACCACGTGCTTGAGGTGACATATGACCACCTGCCATGCATCCCGTTGGCACAACACTATGCATAGGTCCTCCTCCTCCTCATCTGTCTCTACCCCCACTATATTTCCTGCC
The DNA here is from genome assembly GCA_009667805.1 of Leptobrachium leishanense. Lineage (NCBI taxonomy): Eukaryota > Metazoa > Chordata > Amphibia > Anura > Megophryidae > Leptobrachium > Leptobrachium leishanense. Next base: position 407,957,852 of record CM019063.1, read on the forward strand.
ATGTCATTGCCTACAACCTCCACTGACTGGGATGATGCTACAGTAATGGGTGTAACAGGTCCTCCCTCAGAATGTGACAGCATCCCATCAGCAGAGGATTTACTCAGTCAGATTACGTTGCCCCAGCTGCTGCAGTGTAAGAAAAAATATAGTCCCAACCATCCCCAAGCACAGCGTCTAAATGCCAGCTTAGCAAAATTACTCGCATTGCAGCTGCTGCCTTTCCAGCTGGTGAACTCTGCTTCCTTCCGTGAATTTGTTGAATGTGCTGCACCACAGTGGCAGGTTCCAAAATGCCATTACTTTTCACGGAAGGCCATTCCAGCACTATACCAGCACGTGGAAGACAATGTTATGGAGTCATTGGGAAAGGCAGTCAGCAGTAAGGTGCACATGAATTTAGACACGTGGTCCAGCAAGCATGGACAGGGCCATTACATTTCCTTCACGGCACACTGGGTAACTCTGATTGCAGCTGGGAGGGATCCAGGACGGGGCTCTGTGGTTGAGCTTGTTCATCCACCACACCTCCAGAAAGCTGCTTGTATGAAGTCTGTCTGCTCCACCACCTCTTCCTCCTCCTCCTCCTCCTTCTCTGTCTCTGGTGAAGTGGCAGTTAAACCGAGTTTAAGTGGCAGGGGCTATGCAATGGCTCAAGCAAAAAGATGCCATACTGTGCTTGAGCTGGTTTGTTTAGGGGAGAGGAGCCACACCGGGCCAGAAATTCTGTCAGCTCTGCAGGGGCAGGTGCAGAGATGGTTAACACCATGCCGGCTTCAGCTGGGAATGGTCCTCTGTGATAATGGCAGCAACCTTCTCTCCGCCCTACGCCTGGGTAAGTTGACGCATGTACCATGCCTAGCACATGTCCTAAATCTGGTGGTACAGCATTTCCTAACCAGGTACCCAGGGCTGGCAGAGCTTCTCAGCCAGGCCAGAAAAGTCTGCAGCCACTTCAGACGGTCATTCCCAGCAAGTGGTCGCCTGGCAGAAATTCAAAGAGAATTCTACCTTCCCACAAACCGTCTGATCTGTGACATGCCCACCAGGTGGAACTCGACATTAGCAATGCTGCAGCATCTGCACAAGCAGCAGAGAGCCATCAATGAGTACCTGTGTGAGTATGGCACAAGGACAGGTTCAGGTCAACTTGTTTTTTTCCCCCCCGCAGTGGCTGATGATCAAGGATGCATGCACTGTACTGTCATCATTTGAGGAGGCAACGAGGATGGTGAGCAGGGACAGTACATGCATCAGTGACACAATTCCTTTAGTGTTCCTGCTGGAGCGCGCTCTGCAGGGAATTATAGATGTGGCTCTAGAGGCAGAGCAGCGGGAGGAAGAGGAGGCCTTCCCTAGCTCTCAAGGCCCCAGTCTTTACGCAGACAGCATGCCTGCGGGTCCTCAGAACAGACAGGAGGAGGATGAGGAGGAGGAGGAATATTGAAGGTGAGGATTCCTCAAGGGAGGGTTTTGTGTCCCCAGAAACCCAAGGACTAGTACGTGGCTGGGAGGAGGAAGTGCACGTTGGGGTCATCCTCATTGACCAGGAAGACTCAGAAGCTAATGCCACCTCCAACCTACGCTGCATGGGCTCCCTTATCCTGCAAAGCCTGCTAAAGGACCCCAGGATTCGTGCTATCAGGGAGAGGGATCATTACTGGTTGGCAAGCCTTCTTGATCCACGATACAAGGGTAAAGTTGCAGAGCTCATCCTGCCCGCACAGAGGGATAACAGGATGAAACAACTTGAGGACGCTCGAAAGCGACACTTGTGTAACACCTTTCCAGGCACTGGTAGGTTACCAAGTGATGACACAGGTGCTTCTGAGGCTATGGATGATCAGAGGAAGAGCGGTGAAGGCCGGGGCCGCTTGACTGATGCCTTTTTAATTTTTTTTAGTCCATGACGCCCAGAGACGTCAAATGTAGGCACCCATTGCCAGCTTCTTCACTGTATGGTGCAGGACTACCTAGGGGCAAGGGCAGACCTGGATACCTTTCCAGCAGATGATCCACTTGCTTACTGGGTGTTGAGATTGGATCTCTGGCCAGAATTTAGCCGATATGCTATGCAGCTACTAGGTTGTCCTTCATCCAGCGTGCTTTCTGAAAGGACGTTAAGTGCCGCTAGAGGTTTGGTCACAGACAAAAGAGTGCATATGTCCACCGACTCTGTAGACCGGCTGACATTTATAAAAATGAATCAGTCCTGGATCAGCAGCTATCAATCCCCTGATGCTGACGTAACTGAATAGATCGGGGATCTCTTCTGCATTCCCAAAACCTCCACCACTGCACTCTTCCACAATACCACAAAGGGGTTACGGTGTGAAGGCACTTGCTGCCACTAAAGGTAAAATATTTGGGTGCCCTGCCACTGACGCCTATACCAGATTCATATCATTTTAATATTGGACCGCATGGTCCACCACTGCACTCTTCCACAATACAACAGAGGGGTTACAGTGTGAAGGCACTTGCTGCCACCAAAGGTAAAATATTTGGGTGCACTGCCACTGATGCCTATACCAGAATTATATCATTTTAATATTGGACCGCAAGATCCAACCCTGCACTCTTCCACAATACCACAGAGGGGTTACTTACAGTGTGAAGGCACTTGCTGCCACCAAAGGCACAATATTTGGGTGCACTGCCACTGACGCCTATACCAGATTCATATCATTTTAATATTGGACCGCCGGGTCCAACCCTGCACTTTTCCACAATGCCACAAGGGGTTACGGTGTGACGGCACTGTTGCCGACACTAAAGGCCCAATTTTAAAGCACCTATTGTTACTTTCATCCAAAGCCTGCATAAGTTTCACCATAATTTTGCCAAAAAAATCACTAAACTTGTTCTGCGTGTCCTAAAACATCTCCTCTTTTCATACAGGCTGCCTCCCCAAGCAGTTGTTTATGAATAGATTAAAGGAAAACCATTTACCGTAATTTGAAATGTAATTTTTTTGTTTTTAAATGTTTCTACACATCCTACAAATCCGCCACTTCACGGGCAGGTTATGTGGACCTTCTAGGCACAATATTTGAAGGAATTTTTCGTTTTTATTCTTAACCTTTATTTCACGGAAAACTCACTGTTCCTTTAAAAACTTTTTTTAACTTTTTGTCCTTGTTTCCTTTCCCCCAGGGCACTACCCGGGCCCCCATACAAGTTTTATGGCAAATATCTTGCATATATGCCCTCTTGGAGGGCACTCTAAAAATCGAACATTCGAGTCCAATTGACTTGCATTGAGTTCGGTTCGTGTTCGAGTTCGAACTCGAACTTTTGAAAGTGTTCGAGTTTAAATGCGAACCGAACACAGGGGTATTCGGCTCATCACTAATAAGGAGCAATGACGTAACAGGTACGTCCTATGAAAATGGTTGCTTAACCCCTTCCCGCCGCAGGATGTTCTATGATGTCCTTGCGGTGGGTGGGCCATGAAGACGCAGGGCGTACAGGTACGCCCCGCTTTTTTCAATGGGACATCTCAGCCCTTCCCCACAGCCAGTCCGCCGCACGTCATTGTCTGCAGAGAGATGGCCTGAACTCAGGCCGCCCCCCTGCAGCCAATGACGCGAGCCACACGTCGGCTGTGTGGGCTGGCCAAACTAGTGGCCTGAAGTGGCCAAGGACCAAGGACGTATGACAAAGGTATGACCAAGGACGTACCTGGTATGCCAAGGCTTTATACCCCCCTCCCTCCCGAAACTCACCTCTCTGGTCGGGGTCCTGTGGTGGTCTGACTTCCTTGAAGTCAGTCCACCATTTTTATGGACCCTGGCTGTCGCACTGACATCATCACCGGGCACAATGACATCAGTTTCAGGCAACCACGGCTCAGCTGGGAGAGAACCTGAAAGGAGGGGGGTCCTTTGGATCCCTCTCCCTCCCGATCGGTAATTAATAAAAAAAAAAGAGAGAGGCATCACTGGAAAGGTTACAGTGTGACCTGAGGACCAGGGTTGGGAACCACTGCTATAATTGATAGTAATTGCTGTCCCTTTAAATAAATATGTAATTGTGGTACACATTGGATTAAATTTAGGCATCATTTATTACAATTAGCAGAAGTATATGTTTTAAACATGTGCTTGTTTTTAGCATTAATCTTTCGTTCTGCTCCTGCTTCTAATCTATAGTTCACTTATTAAACCACTTCTGTTCTCCACTGATATTGATTTGAAACAAACCCCATATCTGTTTTTAAGAGACATTTTACTTGTTTCTCATTAATCTGTGTTAGACAATGTAAACAACTCTATTCAAGGTAAGTCGTATTAAACTCATTAAGTCTAATAATCTTTTCTAGTGCATGAGTGAATGTTGGGAAACCAGCTTGTGAAATAGATCAAAGTGTGTGAAGGACCAATTATTTATTTTTTTATGAATCCAGTTAGAATAGTCATTTCACTGACCATGTAGCGGAGTGAAGAGCATGGAAATAAATACATTTATTAGAGGTAGATCACCAGTGTTAACCATAAACAGAAATGATGGACTTAAAAATGCTGACATTAAAATTTCTGCTATTGCTACGCGATTATGTCACTGTTTTGAAAATGTCACAACGTCATAGTGCTTTCAATCTAACCTTTTGTTTAACCATTTCAGGAAAATGTGTGTAAATATGACTTTGCATTGAAATACAATGAAAAACAGAACTCAGCATACAAAACATATTTTTTTAATGCAATTAGTGTTCTAAATGGGGAGAAACACAATTCTCACTCTTATCACCCTGTTTTACTGTAAGGAAGCTAAAAGGAGCAACCTCCACTCACAATGCAACAAAGCATTCACCAAACTTTAGTGCTGCATTACAAGAGCCAGGAAAAGGGCAGAATACAGTGAGAGCACTGGGCTCTCTCAATACTGTAAAGGAAAGAGATTTGTGTGGAATATAACTGTTGAAATTCACCTTACAGTACAGATAAAGTGCTACTGTAATTTTGATATGTATTCATTATTTCACATTAACCTCATAGTGACCAGACTGTTTTATCATTGTCTGTCTGAAGGTATCCACTGCAGTTTTTATATTTCTGTGTTTGTGTTTAGCTCTAATCTTTCTCTTACTCATTATGGAACCCAAACATATTATACAGTGGGTTTCTATCCATTAAATGTACTTTCTAAAGATACCATTATTTTCATCTCATTTAATTTACTATAAAAAAATATGAAATATGATGAAAAAATGGAAAAATAACACTTTTTTGAACTTTGAACCCCAAAATCTACAACCGCCAAAAAGACCCCTGCTAAATATTTTCAAAATTTTGTCTTCAGTTTAGAAATACCCAATGTTTACATGTTTTTGCTTTTTAACCCCTTTACTGCTGAGTTATTTCACCTCTGTGTTTGGGCTCATCATGTTTAAATGTGATTTAAAGTCCTCTTTTATTATACGACCCAGACAAAAACGTTTTTAAAAATATTTTTTTTTACACCAAACAAGGTAATGTCCTGCCTCTTTGTTACTGGATACTATATCTGGTCCATAACTATACAGATAAAGAGCAATTCATCTGCAGTTTGATGCCATTATATGACAGGTCATCTATTGCTTCACAATGGCATACTCCTGTGTCAAACATTAGTGCCAGCTACTGTGGTTGCTATGTTTCTAGTGTTACACCAGTAACACAATGATCTCAAGATGATAGGACAACATGCTAAGTATGCAAGGAGATGCTACCATTGTATCATGATTACAGCATTTGTAATTCCAATTCCACAATAAACTGCATTTGGAGACAAAATTAGAGCTACACAATGTCAGTTGACAGTTGACATTTTTTTACAGATGTGATAATTTGATAAAAAATACTATGGGGTTCCCTGATATCTGTGATGTTGAATGTTTTCAGCTTTGTGAATTAAAATGTCAACTTACTAATTAGGTAGCCCATTGTTCCATAACACCACCTCTTAACAATATCAGCATTAAATGATACAGTTTTCTTTGAGTTACATGAAATGTAACATTTTGTGTCAGTTGATCATCCTGCTATGATGTTTGTAGAGCATTTCCAGAACCAGCGCACATAGAGTACTGGGTACTCTCACACACCATAAGTGCTGGCGCCATAGTGTTGGTAACTAGAGTTGTCAGATTGGCCATTTGTCTATGGTCACATAATTTATTCATGCTGATGGGCAGTGCATGAAAAAAATGCAACCCTGCTGTATGGGGAATTCATCAGCTGCAGGTAAATAAATAACAGAATCCCAGGTGACCAATACTGATAAGTAAACAATTTTTCCTCCTGAAACATATAAGTTATACATACTGCAGGACAGCTCCTTGTTTCAGCCCAGTATTCTTATTCTGCATGACTATGTGTCCAGGAAAATATGGTTGACCTGTCAACCCTATTGGTAACTTATGTTTTATATCATTAAACCAGCGGGAGCATATTGATGATGAAATGTTGGAAGCATGCAATGCCATGAGTAAAGTTGTGATAGAGTTGTACTGGCACCATTCCCACATGGTCCACAGGGCATCTGTGGTTTAATCACTTAGACGGTGATGTTATTTTAGAGGTATATGGGCGCCATGCCCACATTGCATCTATATCTTTAATGATTTAGACTAGCTTAGCTGTACGTAATCCTTTAGAAGTAATACATAACTATTCTGTCTGACAAAAATGTGCTGTTGTGTGGGCTTTGATTGCAAGAAATCAGATATCGTGTGCAAGTATTGTTTTTTTGTGCAGTACCTTTGTCATAATCTGTCCCTTTTAGTGTTATAGAAATATATCAAGAATTCACAATGTTTTGATCTTGTGCCTTGGGTGTATAAAATATTAATTTGTTCAGTGTCATTTACATTTGTGGGTGTATTCTTTATATGATGTATGGAATTGCAAGGGTCAAATGGCCATGTTGAGCTGCTTTTTATTATTATTATTGTCATCATTTATATAGCGCCAACAGTTTCTGCAGCGCTTTACAATAACCAAAGGGAATGAAATACATATAAACGGACATAGGATGGAAACAAGATGTGTAGAGGGCCCTGCTCATAGGAGCTTACAGTCTAGAGGGATTGGGGTTCAGGAAGACAATGAGAGTTTTATTGGATGTCAGGATCATTAGTGCCAGTGGTTTGGGAATGGTGGGGCAATAGAAGCGGCTTCAATCAAGTGTGAGTAGGTGAGCAGAGGGTTGAGTTGCATCAGTGATGCGGTACGCTAATCTGAAGAGATGAGTTTTGAGGGATTTTTTGAAGGTCTGAAGGTCAGGGGAGAGTTTGATAGGGCGAGGCAAGTCATTCCACAGGACTGGTGCTGCCCTTGAGAAGTCTTGGAGGCGAGAGTTGGCCGTGCGTGTGTAGACCGATGAGAGGAAGAGATCACCTGCTGAACGGAGTTGTCTAGATGGGATGTGCTTGCGGACTAACGAAGATATGTAGGGGTTGAGTTATTGAGTGATTTGAATGGGAGCATCAGTATTTTAAACTGTATCCTGAAACGTACAGGAAGCCAATGGAGGGACTGGTAGAGTGGGGAAGTATGCGAGGTGCGTTTAGTGAGAAAAATAAGTCTGGCCCCTGCATTCATTACAGATTGCAAAGGGGTGATACGGGAGTTGGGGAGGCCAATAAGGAGCGAGTTGCAGTAGTCAAGTCGTGAAATGACAAGAGCATGAGCCAGCACTTTTGTGGTATCTTGTGTCAGAAAGGGGCAGACACGGGCAATGTGTTTGAGTTGAAAATAACAGGATTTGGCCACTGTCTAGATGTGGGAAGAGAATGTTAGGTCAGAGTCAAAAGTGACGCCAAGGCAGCGAGCTTGAGTGTTGGGCTAATGGGTGTTCCATTTACTCATAGAGAGTTAGGTGGTATTGGGTTCTTCTTGGAGGGAGGAAAGACGAGAATTTCAGTTTTGGCAAGGTTGAGTTTAAGGAAGCAGGAAGCCATCCAATTTGAGACAGCGGAGAGACAGTCAGTGACTCGATCCAGGAGACCTGGAGAGAGGTCAGGGGAGGAGAGGTAAATTTGAGTGTCATCAGCGTATAGGTGGTACTGGAATCCAAAGGAGCTGATCAGTTTCCCTAGGGAGGCAGTGTAGACTGAAAAAAGTAGAGGTCCCAGTACTGAACCTTGGGGCACAACAACAGAGACAGGCTGCCGGGAGGAGGTACTTCCAGCAAATGAGACACTAAACGATTGTTGGGCAGGTAGGAAGCGAACCACGAAAGAACAGAACCTTGAAGGCCTATATCACTAAGAGTTTGAAGGAGGATTGAGTGGTCAACTGTATCAAAGGCGGCAGAGAGGTCAAGAAGGATCAGCAGTGAGTAGCACCTATTGGATATAGCAGTTGCAAGGTCATTGGTCAGTTTTGCAAGAGCCATTTCTGTTGAGTGCAGTGAGCGAAAGCCAGATTGCAGAGGGTCAAGGAGAGAGTGGGTGTTGAGATAGTCAATCAGAGGGCATACACAAGCTTTTCAAGGAGTTTGAAGGCAAAGGGTAGCAGGGAAACGGGGCGGAAGTTGGAGGGAGCAGTCGGATCCAGAGATTTTTTTTAGGATTGGGACTACTGTGGCATGTTTGAGGGGAGCAGGAAAGACCCAGAGGTTAAAGACAGATTAAAGGTGTGGGTCAAGGATGGTACAAGAGAAATAGAAAGTGTTTTGGCAAGATGTGAGGGAACGGGGTCGAGGGGGCAGGTAGTGGGATGAGAGGATTGTAGTAGTTTAAGGACATCTTGCTCAGTAGCTGAAGGGAAAAAGTTAAACATGTGAGGATAGACATGGTTAGCATCTTCCTGCATGGGTGAAGATGGCATTGTGGAGATTTCAGTTCTTATCTGTTCAATTTTTGCAGTGAAAAAGCAGGCTAGGTCTTCGGCTTTGAGGTCATTTAAGCCCTTCACTACCAAGTGATTTTCCAAAAAAAACATTGTCAGAAACCAGTGTTATTTTGTAAAATCATTTTTAGTCAATGATACAGTAAGAAATATTTGGGTATATTCCATTGTATTTCTTATTGTAAATAACTGATTTCGCCAGTAGATGGTGCCATCTAATGCAAAATTGAGTTACAGCTGCAGGTCGATTTTTTTTTTCATTTTAATTACTCCCTGTATCGACTGCTGACTTCCCGATGTCAGGGCACATCACCCGACTTTGCACAGTTTTAGCTCTTTGGGAATTATGCCCACAAGGCTAAAACTTTGGGGGCACCTTCTGCAGCCCAAAAGCAACTGAATTTCTTTTGGTTTTGGGCTTCAGCTTCAGATATCTCGATATTAGGGCACCAGACGGTGCCTTTTGAAGCTGGAGATATCTTGATCTTGGTAGTGAAGGGCTTAAGATGCAGGAGTATGGGGTAACTGGGTATGATTTGCCATGTGATGGAGGTGTAGATCAGTTTTATCCTTTATGTGTTGGTACAGTTTTTTAAGCAAAAGCATTTTAATTACAGGTACTGGTTGGGATTTTGTTCTCTATAACCGCGGGTTTTCTTGGAGTAAAATAATTTAATGCCACCATCCAGTGGCAACTCTGGGAGCAATATATAGGGGGGTGTACATAAGATAACACAGTCAAAACTGGGGGGCACTAATAATTTTTGCCATTAAATCATACCACTGAAAAAAGCTAAGGGTCACATTACAATCCTAGCATTAAAACGCGGGCGCAAGGGAGGAAAAACTGTGCCTGCAGTTTTCCCCCTTGCGCCTGCATTTTAACGCTGGATTACAATGCAGGCGCAAAAAATGCTGCCTGCATTGTTTGCGGGCGCTACCACCCCGCGATGCTAGTGGCAGCTCTGAGCAGAGCCACGAGCATCCACTCGATGAAGTCCATAGGACTCCATTGAGTTTCCCCCTGCCGGTCACTTGACCAGCCGGATCTCGCCTCGTGAGATCCGGCTGGTCGGCGTAGTTATATGCAGGGAGAGACTGGGGGGACTTTTTCCTCCAGTCTTTCTCTGCTCCAGCCGGACGGAGGAAGTGGCTGGAGCCGCGGCCGTCGCCGCAGGAGAGGAGGTGAGTATAGCATTCTGTTTTGGCTTTTTTAGGCTGGTGTTAACGGGTTCTGCAGAAGCGGAATCCGTTAACACCAAGTCCTGGCTCTAGTTAACTTTTTGCTAACCAGAGCCAGGCGTTAATCAGAGTTAGTAGATTGTAATACTAATGCTGATTAACACTTTGTGCTCCCTATACTTAACATGGGGAGCACAAAGTGCAGTAACCTCGCACTGAAAAGCACAAGGTACCAAACTCAAACGGGTTACTTAACCCGTTAGCGTTTGGATCGTAATATGCGGTAGACACCGCAGCTAATGTTAATCACTCAAGTGAGCGTTAACGTTAATGTCAAGATTGTAATGTGGCCCTAAGTATATATACAGTAAATAAGATTCCAAAACCCCAGAGTAATGTGATGCAATGACACCTTTTTGGTTTACTAACCTTAAAGATAAATTCAATATTTTTTTTATTAGCTGCTATCCGGCAGTTTTCTTCAACGTCCGATAACTGCTTCAGCGACTCCAATTTTTGCAAAGTACGGTGACCATTCGCTACATAGGGAATTCACCATATTGTTGATGAAATTGATGATGCAGTTCTTTGAATTCCTGGGATGTGTAAATGACTTCTGCAATAATAAACTTTGTTATTTTCATTGTGGAGGCTTTTAATCTCATTTTTTGCCCTCCACCACAACTTATATATTGTGTTTCTGTATAGTGATGGACAATAGTAGGCTGCTCAACCTAAAATGCCCGTACCTATTTTTACACTCATCCAGCAGCCGGGATTTTGAATTTCCCGGCTACCTGTTATCAGTGACATCATCCGCTCTGAGATCGCCCACGATAGTGAGCATTCTCATAGAGACAGTTGATGGTTCACACAGCTCCAATCCATCATTCTGCGCAGGCGCTATGGAACGTGCAGACGTAAAGTGTGCAAGTCCAGAGTGATGCCAATTTGCCACAAGGACTTCCGGATTTGGAAGTAACTGGGCAGATGCTGTCAATTTGTTTAATGGCAAAATAAGTGCATTTTATTTTTAATAGAGTATTTATTGAAGCATGTGTTTGGAGCAAATCTGAAATGGCACTGGATTAACGTGGGGAATTATAGTCCAAAGCACTGTGATGGAAGATACAAACTATTTCAGGGGTCAGTAACCATGGCCCTACTGATGTTTGAAACTACATTTCCCTTGAGTCTCCACTAACCTCATGAGTGGCTATCTACACATCATGGGAAATGTAGTTCCAAAACACATGGAGGAACATGGTTGCTGGTCCCTGGCCTAAACATTAGTGATGGGCCGAACACCCCCGTGTTTGGTTCGCATTCAAACTCGAACACCCAAAAAAGTTCGACCGCGAACTCGAACACAATGCAAGACAATGGGGCTCGAACGTTCGAAAATTAAGGTCCCCTCCAAGAGGGCATATATGCAAGATATTGGCCATAAAAACTGTATGTGGGGTCCAGGTACTGCCCTGGGGGACAGTAAACAATGAAAAACAAATAAATAAAACAGTTTTTAACCCTTTCACTGCTGAGTGCTGAGCCATTTCACTGCTGTGCGCTGAGCTAATTATTACCGCTTTTGCTCATGTTTAAACGCGATTTGAAGCCATGGGAAATGTTTTATCACCAATGAGTGGGAAATGTTTGAGCAACAATGAGTGGGAAATGTTTGAGCAACAATCAGTGGGAAATGTTTGACCAACAATCAGTGGGAAATATTCCCGTTTAAATTCAATATCTAATAAACTGTTTATTAATATATTCTGCAGTAAAGAGTCTCTTTATTTTTTCTATTTTTTTAGAATCTTTTAAGTATTTTTTTGAATTTTTTTAGAATTATTATTATTTTATTTTTTTTCGAAATTTCAGCAAACGTCCCGAAAAGTTCAAGCCGATGTTCGAATCGAACATCGAACTGATTCGAACCGGCAGCCCATCCCTACTAAACATCCCTAAAACCAGCACTATAATACACAGATTACTTTGTGGTGTTGTTGTAGGACATACAGTACATATATGCCAGGCACTAGTTGAACTGTACCTGGTCATCATACCCACTTACAGTAATTTTTTTTTATTTTTTTTAAAACTGTAAGGCTGGGGTCAGACTAACGCATTTTTAACGTGCGTTTCGGCGCACTTAACCACGGCCGCAGTAGCAGCAAATGACGGGCAATGACGGCCAATATACAAAGTACGGCCGCACGAAAGTCCGGCCGCGTTGCGCAAGTGGAAAATGAACGCATTTTTTCAAGAACGCAGAACCGCTAGTACTGACGTACAGAGTGCGTTGCGTCCGCTAGTGGCATATTTGCATGATTAGGAGATGTCAGACACTGCTAATGTCCAGCCTACATAACGTCCAGACGCAAGAAGTGTTTTATTGACGATCCGTAAAAAATCACGCACGAAAATGCGCATCGTATGACCGTTTTCGCGCATTCTGTGAAAAAATACATCAATGCGTTCGGACGCACTTTGTGACAGTCGCTGCGAATAATGCGTTCGTTTGACCCTAGCCTTAGTATACATTTCTAAAATACTGAGGTTTTATTTTTCTATGGTAGTTTAGAGATGGTTCTGGAATTAATCAATTATAAAATCAGGGCCCCTGTTCCAAGGTAACCAGAGCTGTTATGATCTTACCAGAGCCGTTATAGTGTATGGAGTTGATAGATTTACAACAGCATTGGTTACATTTACACCACCCTTGGTATAGGACCCCTGTGTTGTTTATGCCAATGGATCACTTTGAAAAGGCTCCTAAATGAAGTTAATTTGAAATAAATCATTGCTCTATGGAGATGGTCGCACGGTCAATGCCTCACCTACTGATTTTTAAGTCTAGTTTGATCCATATGATTCTGTTCAAATTTATTCCGATCAATTTAAAACTTAATATTTTGATTTCAAAAACAATAACCACGGCTTTCACCTAATTGTGACCTTACATATTCCCAAGAAAAAAAAGCGACAGGAAACAATAACCATTCCATAATACTAGATTTCTTTATTTGCACTTTATTTATTATTATTATTATTCTTTATTTATGAAGCGCCAGCATATTCTGCAGCGCTGTACAATGGGCACAATATAGACAGGGTTACATGTCTTTAGGGTAAAACACAAAATTACACTTTCAGGGTTATTCAGAGAGAGGTGAAAAGCAGGAGAATGACTGAAGAATGGAAAATTCTAGGTCAAAATAGCCGATTTGGACAGAGAGATAAATGGGAGAATTTTTCTGGTTTGGCTATTTCTACCTAGAATTTTCCATTCTCCAGTCATTCTCCTGCTTTTCACCTCTCTCTGAATAACCCTGTTTATGTTTGTTATCATGGAGTTTACATCCTCAATGTCAAAACTGCTCAGCTCACTGTATACTAATGGAAGACACTTCTGAAACAATGTATTCAGGAAATATTGATTTCTTTAATGTATAAAAACAATGAACTTGCATAAACATGCCTTCTAATGCATTGAAACCATAAGCATGTGAAATTGCCTCATTCAACCAAGTTCAGAATTTACATTTGTTGACCTTATTACAAAAGATAAGACATTTAGAAAATATCATTTTTTTTTAAAAAATTCCAAGCAAATGGCAAAGCAGAAAAAAGGAATAACATTACATAGAATTCATTCCTCTGTTTCCCTCCAATGGCATATTATTTGATTGCTTTACCTTTTGCTTTACATTCCATTCTTTCTCATACTGAAGAATGACTATTTCATTTCCTTAGATGGCTCATTGACTAAGCAGAGAAAAAAATCTTATTGCAGCTGAAATAGAGAAAAAAAAAAGAAAAGCTATGTTCCTTTTTTCCTACAGAGTCTGTTTTCCTCCAGAAGGTCAATCCTGAAACAATTATGACGTTTATCAGTGATAACAGCAACATACACCATGGGCAGTAATGATGTTGGTAGCTGATACACATGCAACCTGTTGCTAACTGAGAAGCTGTGTCATCCTACATTGTCTCCTCATTCTAAGGGGCTGCAGTGTGGCATGTGGATGGATTGAAGACTTGGCATATGGGACACGACTAATAGATGTGATGATGGGCATGTGCATCTTGGTGACTCCTTCTGGTTCCTCCTTGCCAGATTTCATCACTGCTGTCTAGTCTAATCTATTGAATTCTTAGTAAAGTTTACAGCTGCAAAACACTGAAAAAAAGAAAAAAAATCTGTACCAGAGGAAAGCATTTCACATTTCAGTTTGATAATCCTGCCACCTAGTTTTCCAAGCCATTAATTGCTTCAGGGAGCTGCTGTGTGGACTTGGACTTTTTCAGTATATACAGATCGTGAAGCAACAGGGGATTGATCCTTGAGAGGTGCTGGAGGTGTATGTTACAGGTTTTGTTTTCTCGGTGACAGAAGATACATGTAGAATGGTCTGCATGAAGCACAGCATCAGATCTCCTGTTATCTTCTACCTGCCTCTTTGGAGGTAGCTGGAGGTGCCTTCCTGTATCTTGCATCATTTCACAGAAGGAAAAGGGTGGGCTTACCTTGAGGAGCTGCAGAGAAGGTGGTCTTGCACATCCTGACCAGTGGCACAAGGGCAAGCCAACTCTTGAAAGGGCTGCCTGCAAACGAAAAGGGGGATATTGAGAAGCACAGCCACTTACTTCATCGACATGGAGATGCAGGAGGAAGGTATCTCTGAATTAGCTCAGAATCTCATCTCTGTGAAGGAAGAGGAGCATGGTGGTGTCAAGGAGACTGCAGGTTAGCTCTAGTACTAGGATAACATGTATCACTATAGCATGATGTTATGTTTGTATGTTCTGTGTGAGTTATTTAACTATGTTTCCTGTGTGCTGGGGTCTGAGCATGCTGCCCTGCAATGCTCTACACACAGACAGTGCTGTTCCCATACACAGGGAAGGGAAGTGCAGGTGCTTTGTGATTGTGAAACCTTGTATTCTATACATAGCAGCATGTATTGCTGGATGAGTACTTTTTAACCCTCTGAGAGCTATGGAGTATAAAGAGATGCCGTTCTGTTTCCTGGGATACCATGGGGTTTTAAGGGCGATACAGAACCCACTTGATGTTTTTATTTAACCCTTTTGTTCCCTGAATGGTGAGGATTGATTGTCTACTGAATGCATAGTGATGCTGCAAACAACAAAATGCCTCCAGACATCAGAGGTTGGCAAATCTGCCAAGGTAATGCAGCACTGCAACTCTCATTATGCTTTGTCACCTTCAAGGCTGGCAACCTATCATGGCAAGTTGTATTTACAAACCTTGATGTGGAGGTATCTTTTTGGACACACACCTACCTGTCACTGTGCTCTAATTATTTTGACAGCTACTCCTTGATAACAGATACATTAGAGTTTGTTATAGTTTATGGGGACATCATCCTGGTATAAACTTTGTAGATTTATCAAATCATTTCACCTTGTATTGTTGAAGCACAGACATACAGAACTGCATTAAATGTCCACTGGAATATATATATATTTTTTTTTTCAAGGGGGAATAATATATGTATATGTATGATTATATGACTATACAATAGAGGTCTGCATGGGATAACCCAATAAATCTGCAGCAACTGTGATACTATCACCTGTAAGTGGCTCATCAAGCCTTTTTGCTCAGAACAATTATAATAGAAAAATAACCTCCTGGGTGGTGTGTTTTATTAAAAAAAAGTGAAAAAAGTAAAAAAAATCTGTTTATATTAACATTGCTTTGTTGCATCCTAAGATAATGCAATTTGGTACTCTACCGCCACATTAACAGAACATCTAATCATCCAGACCAGAATGGGTATTCATATGGTACATAAAGTCCCTGAAGCCAAAGGGTTAATTGTAGAGCTCTTTTAATTTTGCTTCCTGGAGCAATTTCTTCAGTTTGGTCCCAGCTCTGCTGTTATCAGAGTCCACAGTACCCGCAGTATGTCTTGGGGACCTATATAACAAGCATGATTTTACAGGAAGCTGTGTCATAATAAGCGCTATAGTGTAGGTAGTAATCCAATAAACCTTTACCAGAGTTTTGCCCAGTCCGGATGCTGAGTTCAGTACAGCTTTCTGTGGTATTCAGCTTATCCTGTCTTCTGAAAACCCAATTTGTCACAGCCATGATCAGCATAGATTTCTGTGACCTTTTCTAACCTGATTAGTAATGTAACCCTGAAACAGACACATTTTCTAAAAGCCAGGCATCTATGTGAAGATGATGCTGGTCACAGTCCTGTTTCGCAGCTAGTGCTGGTAAAATAGATGTGATAGTGTTTGGCAGCTTTTATAAAGCCTGTTTCGGCGTTTGATTATTTTACAAGTGGTTTCTTTTTCCACTGGCGTGTGTGACTAACTAGAGGTAATTCTTTTTTTTTCCCCTCCGACACATTTACTGTATCTTTCTCTTTCACATTTTGTTTTAATTCTTTAGTCCCATCCTATCCAGTGTCCATAGCAACACACTTTGGCAGCTGGAAACAAGCATCAAGCTACAGGGCCCAACACTATTGAATTTGGTATGGACTCTGCACAAGCAATCTGGACCTTTTTGTCCAGTTGTTGTCTAGCATTGATTTTTTTTTTCTGTGGGATGCCCTGCATCTTATCTGCCGATTCTATCCCTTGTTATTATTACTGTATAAAATAGGATTTTATAGAAGTTCAGTCCATACCTGTTTCTTAACCCTTTCTCTACCAAGCACTTTTTGTTGGATGGGATACAATCACAGCTTTTATTTCAAGCATGGCATAGGAAGTTAACAATCTAATTCTAAACTAAATTTTTGAACAGAGTTTGCTGTTCTAAAATCGTTAAAAATTAATATAACGTTTTCTCATTTTTAACTTTACCCTTTCCTCTCTTTTTTTTCCCTTCACCCCCCACATCCAGTCTCTTTCCTCCTCCTGCCGCTACCAATTACGTAATATTTCCAGAATTTAGCCTTTTCTTACCTCTGAGCTGACACCACAAAGCAACTCATCCACGTTTTTGTAATCTCCCGACTTGACTATTGTAATAATCTTCTATCTGGCCTCCCTCTCTCCCACCTCTCCCCCTCTACAATCCATTCTAAATGCCTCTGCCAGGCTCATCCACCTCACCCACCGCTCTGCCACTCCTCTCTGCAAATCCGTTCACAGGCTCCCTATCCACTGCAGAATTAAATTCAAAATCCTTTCCCTGACCTACAAAACCCTCACTAACTTAGCTCCCCACTACCTGTCCTCATTAATCACCAAATACACCCCAGCCTGCTCCATAAGGTCAAACAGTGACCTGCACCTATCTTCTCCCCGCATCACCTCTTCCCATGTGAGACTGCAAGATTTCTCACACGCGGCCCCCATCCTCTGGCACGCTCTCTCTCGTACTGTCAGACTTTCCCTTAGTTTCTCTTCCTTCAAACGTTCTCGCAAGACATTCCTATTCAGGCAAGCCTACCACCCGACTCACTCACCCTCCGCCTACCCCACCGACTCACACCTCACTGCAACCAACCGGTCCATCACTCTCACCTTGCAGTTTTATCCTCCTGTTTCCACCCCCAACTCTTCTACATTGTAAGTTCCCACGTAAATGGGACCCTCGTTTCCTCCTGTACTGATTTGTCAAATGTCGGTCGATCTCAATGTTGTCTATATTGTGCCCATTGTTCAGCGCTGCAGAATATGCTGGCAATATACAGTATAAAGAATAATAATAATATCTTTCATTAATTTGTTTATCCGTAACAGAAATATTGTTGGAATGAATGATTCTAAACTCTAGATGGTGTCCCTTATCGTACACAATTTCACATGGGGTCTGCATTATCAGCATACAAGCAGAAACGGCCTTTGTGTCAAATACTGGAACTTTCATGCAGACAAATAAGAAAAAAAATACATATCCTTCTTATGGAAGATTGTAGTGATCATAATGAGATTATAAGCAATTCAGATCCCAAAAAAAACAATAGAATTTAAAAATAATATCTGTATCTGACATGATTCCCCAATATGGAAATTGCAGTAACTCTTTCAGGGTAATTCAAAGAGATTCGAAAAGTCACCGCACGTTCGGTGACTTTTCGTTCTCTTCAATTCGGTTCCTTTTGCTGATCCCATTTCGGTGACCCTGCGGTGTATTCAGCAAGCACCACAGGGTCCCCCAATTGCAGGGAAAAGCTACCGCAAACCCGACGAAAACAAACCGCAAAACCCAGCGAATGCACGCCGAAAACCCCGCAAAAACATCTGGATTAACCTGCCGAAAACCACGGAAAAACCCGAGCAGGAGCCAATCACCCGCAGCAAAGCCGCCGGAAAAAGCCGAGAAAGCCAAGACCGCAGACAGAGTGAAGTGAATAAATTAGGAAAACAGTTTGCATGAATGTTTGAAAAGTGAAACACTGTTTGCAAGAAGCTACTGAGCGAAAATGTCTGAAATTTACATATGAGGTACAGGGAATGATAATAAAAAGGGCTGTTACAGAAAAAATAAGTAAAGTTAAAAAAAAAAAATCTGACTTTTAAAAAAAATTAAGAAAAATGCTTAAAATATCCTAAAAAATCTATAAATAAAGAGACTCTTTACTGCAGAATTTTATAATGAACGGTTTATTAGATATTGAATTAAAACGGGAATATTTTTAACATTGAAGCCTATGGGATTCTCCTGAATAAATTTGCCGAATTAAACCACCGAATGGCAGGGCATTTCGGGAACCTTTCACTGCTGGTTTGTGTTATCTGAATAGCCGAAGCAGTGGTTTTTCATGGGGTTTTCACTGCCCTCGAACTGCCTGCTCTCTGGATAGCCGAATGGCCAAGAAAGGTAACCGAACGCTGATTTTCAGCGTTTAGTTACCTTTCTCAAGCAATTCGGATCTCTTTGAATAACCCTGTTTGTTTTTGTACTAAATGGGGATTTTGGGTTTGGGTCGAAATCCCTACAACCAGGTTCCCTAATGCCAAATCCCGACGGCCAACGTTCAGACTTAACAAGTGCCGGAAATACCAAGTTCCCTACACAGACAACTCCCTGACGGACAACTTCCAGACATCCAAAATCCCAGCGGCTAACCCTAACCCTACACCCTAACCCCCTAAACCAAGCCCTAACCCCTCTAAACCTATCCCTAACCCCCTAAACCTAGCCTTAAACCCTAACTGCCTAAACCTAGCACTAACCCATACCCCCTAAACTTAGCCCTAACCCTAACCCCACTAAACCTAGCCCTAACCCTAGCCCCCTAAACCTAGCCCTAACCCTTACCCCCTAAACCTAGCCCTAACCCTAACCCCCCTAAACCTCGCCCAAAACCCCTAAACCTAGCCCGAACCACCTAAACCTAGCCCTAACCCTAACTGCCTAAACCTAGCTCTAACCATAACCCCCTAAACCTAACCCCCTAAACCTAGCCCCAACCCTAACCCCACTAAACCTAGCCCTAACCCTAGCCCCCTAAACCTAGCCCTAACCCCCTAAACCTAGCCCTAACCCCCTAAACCCCTAAACCTAGCCCTAACCCCCTAAACCTAGCCCTAACCCTAACTGCCTAAACCTAGCCCTAACCCTAACCCCCTAAACCTAGCCCTAGCCCTAACCCCCCTAAACCTCGCCCTAAACCTCCAAACCTAGCCCTAACCCTAACTGCCTAAACCTAGCCCTAACCCCCTAAACCTAGCCCTAAACCTAGCCCTAACCCTAGCCCCCTAAACCTAGCCCTAACCCTAACCCCCTAAACCTAGCCCTAACCCTAACCCCCTAAACCTCGCCCTAAACCTCTAAACCTAGCCCTAACCCCCTAAACCTAGCCCTAACCCTAACTCCCTAAACCTAACCATAACCCCTAAGCCTAAACCTAACTCCCTAAGGGTTAGGGTGTTAGTATTAGGGTTAGCCACTGGGATTTTGGATGTCTGGAAGTTGGCCCTGTAGGGAATTTGGTATGTCCGGCACTGTCAGGATGTTGGCATTAGGGAACCTGGTTGTAGGGATTTTGTCCAGCACCCGGGTATTTTCATTCACTACAGGGAGCACCGAATTGGCCAAGAAAATGCACCGAATTGTGAATTTCCCCGTACTGTGCAATTTTGTGACCATTCAGCTATACAAAAAGCTGGCAATTCGACAAATATTGGCGAATTGCCAGCGAAATACTGTGCAATTTGGCGTCAGTGAAACTCCCCATAGAGATGTAATGGTTAATCTATGCAGGGAATGCCAAAGAGCAGGGAAATGTCAGTGAAATGCCGTGATTTTCAATGATTTAAGGCTAGGGTCAGACGAATGTGATTTCTACAGACTGTGCGTCCGTGCAGTACGGACGTACGTTAGTACGGAAGACGCAGTAGTGGCCACACAGTCCGTTTATTCACTGACGTATATATTTTGACGGATGTAGCAGGGAAAATAAATTAAAATGCAAAACCATTTTGTCCGTCAAAAATGCTGGACCTATAAATGCAGTCCGTCTGACTACATTCCATCACTCACACACAAAGCTATGCGGACGTTGTGGACGCAGCGCACTTTGTGCGGCCTTTCTATGGGTTGTACGTTCTTGCCTAACTTGCGTCCGTTTGCCGCAGCCGTTGTGCGTCCGCAGTTCAGTGCGGACGTACTTCATTTGTGGGACTCCATTGGCCTTTATGTCAAGCTATCACAGACATACTTTTGTGCGCCATCACGGACGTGAACGCTGCGCTCTTCTGAACGGAGCCTCTTTCGACAGGTTTAAACAGACAAATCCCTTAGGTTTCAATGTTAAAAAAAATCCCAGTTTTTCTTAAAGATTTATTCAACCGTTTATTCCTTTATTTGCAGCAAAAAGCCTCTATTTATTTTTTTAGGCATTTTTCAGGATTTTGTTCGAATTGTTTTTTGTTTAGTTTAAATGGCTTTTTTTGTTTTTTGTAACAGACCTTTTTATTATTCATAAGATCTCATATATTCTTACCATGCATTTTCATGCAGTAGTTTTTTTAAAAGTTGCACTTTTTTTTGTGTGTGTTTTTTATATCCCCTGCTCCTTTGGGTTATGGGATCGGCTTGGCGGTTTTGCGACGGTTTTAAAATGTGTTTTGGCGGGTTGATTCGCCGCACTTTGGGGACCTTGCAGTGAATGCTGAATTCGCCGCACTTCGAGTTAAATTCACCAACCATGTAGTGAACGGGAGAGCACCAAAATGTTGGTGACATTTCAGTACTCTCTGAATAACCCTTATAACCCCTGGAATCCTATCCCTGTACAGCAGTGAGTGACCCCTGCGCTCGCCTTGTATGCTGCCCTCTCCTGGTTATTGTAGTGCAGCATCAAGGTTTAGGAACATTTTGTTACAGGAAAGGTTCAGGCTACTCTTTGCAGCTTGTATTAGAGAGTAAATTTTCACAGTGAATTTTGTATCTCCACGGGGGCATATTATCATTCCTTACAAAGATATGCAAATTAGGTTTTATAAGCTAATGATGCTTTTCAATGTATTACAGTGCAAAATCGAGATCAAGGGGGTTATTTAGAGAGAGGTGAAAACCAGGAGAACTGTCAGGAGAATGAACAATCTAGACCAAATAGCCAATTTGCTAAGTGAGATAAATGGGAGAATTTTTCTGGTTTGGCTATTTTGACCTAGAATTTTCAGTTCTCCAGTCATTCTCCTGGTTTTCGCCTCTCTCTGAATAACCCTGTAAGTATCAATGTGATGTTAGAAAATGGTTAAAGTTCTGGAAAACTATGCTCTAGAAGATGCATGTGAACAACACAAAGTGAAATCAATAGAATCCAACAGAACATGCACAAACTACTAGCCAATGTTTTTTTTGTTTTTACTAAATTGATAATATTAACCACTTGGCTGCTAAGGACGCGCTCAGCGCGTCCTGCCAAGTGCTTCCCCTGTTCGATGGACGCGCTGAGCGCGTCCATGCACAGGAGGCAGCAATCGGCCGGGATTCCGGCCGATTGCTGGCCCCCCCGGTGCGGGCTGACATCTTGGATGTCAGCCCAGCACTCCGGGACCCCGGTGAGACCAATAGATGTCATCGCGCTGGCGCAATGACATCTATTTCAGGCGCCCCCCCCGGGAGTGCGGAGGAGGTGCCTGAAAGGGAGGGGGGGTCTCTCCCTCCCGATCGCCGGGGGCCACGATTAAAGGCAGGCATCGTTTGGAAGGGCACAGCCTGCCCTTCCAAACGGTGCCTGGCTTTATCCCCTTGGGGGCCGGATCACGATTCGGCGCCGAAAAGCGCCAGATCGTGATCCTCTCCCAGAGCTGGCCGACATCTTGGATGTCGGCCAAGTTTCCGGGATCTCCCCCTGACGACTGGCATCATCGTGCATAGTGCGATGACGTCAGTTTTATAGTTAACCCCTAGCTGCCACCAATGGTGGAGATTAGGGTTCCAATTAACCACCTATCTCCCGATCCGTGGCAGCTAGGGGTTAATGTTTGGTATCGTTGGATCGGCCAGAGCATGGCCTTTCCAGCGATACCATGACCATGTAAAAAGTAGTAAGAAAATAAATAAAATAAATATTTAAAAAATAATAATAATAAAATAAATAAAAAAGTTTTTTTTTGTTTTGTTAATGCAGCAATATTGTCCCCATTTCAATTATAATGTGAACAATGATGCTGCACTAACGATTTTTGTATGGGGTGCGTTTGTTAAAAATCGCGTAATTTTCCCCACAAAAAAATGTAACGAGACCCAATTAAATTTTTTTTTAACAAGCGAAACCCGAAGAAAATATAACCGCAAATGTTTGCATATTAAAATCTGAAAAAAAAACACTTTACACGTTATAAATTATTGAAAATTAAAATTTTATTGCATTTTTTGTTATAATATACAGGACATGACGTATACATATAATAATGATATATTATGAATATGCCGTGTCTGCCGGAAAGAACGATATATAATATGTCTGGGTCATATAATAAAATAAGGCTTCAAAACGCGGTTAAACATGATGAGCGAAACCAGCAAAAATGAGCTCAGCACACAGGTGTGAAAAAGCAGCAAAAGGGTTAAAAAGTCCCAATGTTGAAAAGAATCACAATTGGATTGTTTTAATGGGACATTTTAGAGGTTTTTGAGCTTTACCTATATTGATTCAGAATGTCTATAAAAGCTTTTTCCTAATTTAAATCCAATATTCCCTATCCAGTGTTGGCCTTTGAGATGTGCAAAAAAGGTAGCCATGGCAACAGGGTGCTTGACAATGGACACTGCTTGCTAATCGAATAGAGTGATGGCCTGTTAACAGCCTTACACTGAACCCCATGATCAGAAGTTGTCATGGGAACAGATTCCCATGCCTCCTAATTGCAATGACATAGTATATAGTATATGATATAGTTTATAGTATAGCATCCAGCCTTGTGAGGGAACCATTGAGCATGCAAATGGATATGTGTTGAGCCTGGGATAACCTTTTACCAAAGAGACCCATGAACATAGGCGTGCACAGGAGGTGTGCCTGGTGAAAGCTTCCATCTCATACACTCTACAGAAACTGCCCTCAAAGTTACCAATGATCTCCTAACCGCTATAAACAACAACCACTATTCTATTAAAATCTTGCATGACCTCATCACTTTGGCATTATCGACCACCCTCTACTTCTACAAACTCTCAGCTCTCTTGGTTTCTTCCAGGGTGTCAAGTAGGAAATTAGCAGACAGGAAGAGGGAGAGGCGGTTGAAAACCAAATTTTCCAAGAGTTTAGAAAAAAACGAAAGCAGGGATACAGGACGATAGTTGGATGGAGAGTTGGGTCAAGGGAGGTTTTCCTTAGTATAGGAGTAACATGTGCATGTTTTAAAGGTGGATGGGAAGGAGCTGGTAGAGAGATAGGTTGAAGGTGTGTGTATGTGTGTGTGTGTGGATATTAGATGTGAGGGAATGTGGTCGAGCAGACAGGTAGTGAGATGTGAAGAGGACAGTAAGGGCCGAACTTCTTGGTCAAAATAGCCGATTTGGAAAGTGAGATAAATGGGAGGATTTTTCTAGTTTGGCTATTTTGACCTAGAATTTTCCATTCTCCAGTCATTCTCCTGCATTTCACCTCTCTCTGATTAACCCTGTATGATTAAAATGAAAGCAGCACAAGATAAGAGAAAATACAGAAAGGATACTCTTGTCAGGGCATGCCATGTGGTCTATTATGGCAAAGCATAATGTTCAAGCCGAGGAGACACCACCACTAACTAGATCCTTAGTATAGGAGTAACATGTGCATGTTTTAAAGGTGGATGGGAAGGAGCTGGTAGAGAGATAGGTTGAAGGTGTGTGTATGTGTGTGTGTGGATATTAGATGTGAGGGAATGTGGTCGAGCAGACAGGTAGTGAGATGTGAAGAGGACAGTAAGGGCCGAACTTCTTCCTCAGTGGCTGGGTGGAAGGGGCAGAGTGTGGCAGAGGGGGTACTTGGAGGTAAAGTGGGAGATTAATGGTTTGTGTCAGGATGTTGCTTCTGATAGTGAGCGTTTTGTTTAAGAAGTAATCTGCTAAATTCTGAGCGCTAAAGGCAGATGAGGGGAGAGGTGCGGGTGGGTAAAGGAGAGAGTTGAAAGTGGACCAGAGTCTTTTGGGGTTGAAGGAAAGAATGGATATGAGATGAGAAGAAGGGTTGTTTGACCAAGTGAAGGGCAGAGCTATATGATCGCAGAATAAAATTGAATGCAATCCGCTTTACAGCGGGATTTCTTCCAAGCACATCTGTAGTGTGTGAGCATCTTTGCAGGTAACACGTCTTAATTGTGTCACATGGCTGAAGCTGGCGGCATGGGTTATGGCAGAATTGAGGAGGAAGGAGTGAATCTAATGCAGAAATGAGAGTTGTGTTATAGTGGACAGTGGCAGCATTAGGGCAGGTAAAGTTTGAAGGAAATTGGAGATTTGATGGGGATCCACAGCATTCAGATTCCTGCAAGTGCATGTGTGGGATGGAGCAGCAGTGAATTTAGGTAGTCCAGATAGGTTGAAGGAGAGAAGGTGCTGGTCAGAGGGACAGAGGGAACTCAGAAATTGAGTAGAGGTAGTAGAATACAAGAGTGACCTTCACGTTGTGTATGGAGAAGGGTGGATTCTGCAAATCCAAAGAGGTTTGTAGGGGCAGATGGGTCATCAATGGGAATGAAGTCTCCAAGTATTAGGCTTGAAAGGTTCCTTTATAGAAAGCCAGGTAGCAAAGTTATCGTACTGGTAGGTTGGTACACGTAGGCAATAGATGACTGTCACCCTGAGAGAAAGGGGAAAAACAGGCAAATGCAGTGTACTTCAAAGAAGGAGAAGGAGATGGGACTGAAGGGAAGTGCTGGTAGATACAGTTGGAAGAGCGCAAAATTCAGTTGTGGCTATCTTTTTGGCCAAAATGGGTTACCACAGCTGGAACTCCATGCTGAATAGGCCCGGGAATCTGTTTTTTTTTCTTAAAAAAAAAGAAAATTCCACAACATTCTATTTTTATAAGCTCTAGAAAAACAGGACATATTATCTACATAAGGATAGAAGGCAAATAATAATGGCATGACAACAATGTCAGTTTACACGTTCCAAGCATGTTAGTGGTGGTCCATTAATCAACAGTAAAGCCTGTGGCTTCTTGGCTATTTCTATATTATAATATAGAAATAGTCCTTGTTGTCATGCCATTATTATTTGCCTTCTATCCTTATGTAGATAATATGTCCTGTTGTTCTAGAGCTTATAAAAATAGAATGTTGCGGAATTTTCTTTTACCTGACGAAGGGAGGATCACTCTCGAAAGCTTGTACTTTAAATGTAACGTTAGTCCAATAAAAAAGATATCACTACAGACTGCTATACTCGTGATTATATTATAATAAATACACTATATGGGTTATTCAGAGAGAGGTGAAAAGCAGGAGAATGGCTGGAGAATGGAAAATTCTAGGTCAAAATAGCCGATTTGGAAAGTGAGATAAATGGGAGGATTTTTCTGGTTTGGCTATTTTGACCTAGAATTTTCCATTCTCCAGTCATTCTCCTGCATTTCACCTCTCTCTGATTAACCCTGTATGATTAAAATGAAAGCAGCACAAGATAAGAGAAAATACAGAAAGGATACTCTTGTCAGGGCATGCCATGTGGTCTATTATGGCAAAGCATAATGTTCAAGCCGAGGAGACACCACCACTAACTAGATGCTGGGTGTATTTACCAGAGTGGTATGTTTTTCTGGGGATCGGTAGATTAGACACATTCCCATCTGGTCAAACTGTTACAGCACCTCAGCTGACATGCTTGAGGCGCTAAAACATTTGGGGTCACATTCTGGATCCCAATTCCAAATGTATTTCACTTACAATAAACAAATTTCCTTTGTATTGCTCCAGTATTACAGTAAATAGAGTATACTTGCTATCAGAGCACCAGCAAAGTGCCTTTCGAAGATTGAGCCTGATCATGGCACTAAAGAGGTTAACTGACAAATTGCCATTTTTTTTATTATGAATATTCCATTAAAGAGAATGCAAATGCAATGAATCCTAGTTGAATTTAAGCAAGCATGGGATAGGCATAAGGCTATCCTAAACAAAAGATAAATCCAGGTAAAGTATCCATGTAATTGGGCAGACTAGATGGGCCGAAAGGTTCTTATCTGCCGACATTTTTCTATGTTTCTATGTTTCTATGTTTCTAGTTCAACTGAGCATGCTGGTGATACATACCCAAAACCAAACCTCTAATCTACTACATCAACTGTATATGACAAGTTCTTCATAAGCATATCTTGATCGTGTATATAATTTACCCATTTAATGTATTGCCGCCACAGCACATGCTGTCTGTTAAAGTTTCCATCTATTAAGTCAATTGAAAAGGGCAGCAGCTTCTTTAATAACAACACAGCCTTGCGTTCCTCTGAATTGAGGTTAGCCTCGTACTTCAGTCATTACCACAAGGCTACCTCTACTCGCTTCCTGTCAAAAAGAGATAAAAAGAAAACAGAAGTATTTTCCTCCTCTAACCTGCCCGGTCAGAAAATAAAATATTAATGTGTATGTCTGACAGGAATTTATGCTGGGTTACTAATGAAATGCTGTTTAGTGAAGTCTTTCTTTTTAATTACAATTTATCTTGCTTCACTATCCACAGGGATTGAAAGAACTTTAGCTGACCCGAAGCTTGAATTTGCTCTCGGTAAGTGCAAAAGAAAAGCTTATCCTTTTCCACTTTTTATGTTTACATTAACACAATAAAGAGTGATATAAAACATGAAAGTAACTTGTTGATAAAGGTTGGCGAATGCTTTAAATGTGATGTCACCAATGCTGCTGATTTATAAACTACTGGGGGTTTTCGGAAAGTGCTGGGGATATTGCAAACAACAGCGACAATTACAAATGTTGCAGTGGCAACAAATGCCAGCATTTCACAAATGTAAAATCCAAAGAGCGACAGGAGAATCTGCACTGTGAAGCTTTTCATGTCACTCTTAGGATTCCGTTTCGGAGCAAGCCGGTGTTTGTAGGTGGTGCAGCACCGGCGATTTGTGAGTAATCCATCATATTTAAATGCTGTATCAGAATTTATTTCATTTGACTGTAGACACAAAGTCCAAATACAGGTCAGGCACCTCTTATCTACCATTCTAATCAGTAAGAGTCTGGAAACCGGAAACTTAGAGGCTATCCTGGTTTTACTTATTCTGGATGAGGGGTGCTCTGTATGGTCACTGCTGCTCAGGAACTCTGCTTCTGAGTGCTGCAGTCGACCGAAGCACTCGCCGGGAGCCTCTTAGCAACCCCACAATGTGACATGCTGTCCAACACATCACTGACTCAGAGCATAATGTCTATGAGGAAACGCTGCAGAGCGCTCCCAACGTGGTCACAATTCAAACTGGGAGCTACAGCAGTAAGGCGATTGTGGCTCTTCTTCTGAAACATCCGATTATTCATTCCGCTTTGGGTCCCGATTAGAGTGCTCTATCTGCATACATTTATCAAGTACATTTACATTTTATTTTGGATTTTTGAACCCCTTCTATGCTTAGCTCTTTCACCCTGGGTGCTGAGCTCATTTTGACTGGTTTATGCTCATCACTTATAAACACTTGAAGACGTGTTTTATTATATGACCCAGTCAAATTATACATCATTATTTTCAGCAGACTCGAAAAATTCAAAATAAATAATTATTATGTGTGCATGACATATCCTGTCACAATGCTATAGCAAAATGTAAAATAAAATTTCCATTTCCATTCAGATTTCAATCATTTACAGCTTGGATTTCTTTTCCCACATATTTATTCATAAAGGATTTTACCAGGAAGGATACATTGAGATTTCTCTCTTTTTCAAGTATGTCCTGGGTTCAAGAACATTGAATTGTTACAGAAATACGAAATAGTAAAATGCAAGATATTAACACAAAAACAAATATACAAATTAACAGAAAATAAATACAGTGGCAAGAAAAAGTATGTGAACCCTTTGGGATTACGTGGAGTTTTGCATGAATTGGTCATATAATGTGCTCTGACCTTCATCTAAGACACAACAATTTGAAAAACACAGACTGCTTAAAATAATACAACACAAACATTATATGTTTTCATGTTTTTATTGAACAGAACATGTAAACATTCACAGTGCAGGGTGGAAAAAGTATGCAAACCTTTGGACTTAATAACTGGTTGACCCTCCTTTGGCAGCAATAACCTCAACCAAACGTTTCCTGTAGTTGCAGATCAGACCTGCACAACGATCTGGAGTAATTTTGGACCACTCCTCTTCACAACACTGTTTCAGTGTAGCAATATTCTTGGGATGTCTGGTGTGAATCGCTCTCTTAAGGTCATGCCACAGCATTTCAATTGGGTTGAGGTCAGGACTCTGACTGGGCCACTCCAGAAGGCGTATTTTGTTTTGTTGAAGCCATTCTTTGTTGAATTACTTGTATGCTTTGGGTCATTGTCCTGTGGCATCACCCATCCTTTGCGGAGCTTCAGTTGGCGGACAGATGGTCTTACATTTTCCTGCAAAATGTCTTGATAAACTCTGGAATTAATTTTTCCATCAATGACAACAATCCGTCCAGGCCCTGAGGCAGCAAAGCAGCCCCAAACCATGATGCTCCCTCCGCCATGTTTTACAGTGGGGATGAGGTTTTGATGTTGGTGTGTTGTGCCTTTTTTCTGCACACATAGTGTTGTGTGTTTTTTCCAAACAACTCAAATTTTGGTTTCATCTGTTCACAGAATATTTTGCCAGTAGTGCTGTGGAACATCCAGGTGCTCTTTTGCAAACTTCAAACGTGCTGCAATATTCTTTTTGGACAGCAATGGCTTCCTCCGTGGTGTCCTCCCATGCACTCCATTCTTGTTTAATGTTTTCCTTATTGTAGATGTGTCAACAAAAATGTTAGCATGTGCCAGAGATTTCTGTAAGTCTTTAGCTGACACTCTAGGATTCTTCTTTATCTCATTAAGCATTCTGTGCTGTGCTCTTGCAATCATCTTTACAGGACGACCACGCCTAGGGAGAGTAGCAAGAGTGCTGAACTTTCTCCATTTGTAGACAGTCTGTTTTACCGTGGACACATGAACATCAAGGCTTTTGGAGATACTTTTGTAACCCTTTCCAGCTTCATGCAAGTCAACAATTCTTGATCGTAGGTCTTCTGAGAGCTCTTTTCTGCGAGGCATGGTTCACATCAGGCAGTGCTTCTTGATACCAGTAAACCCAAAACTGGTGTGTGTTTTTAAAGGGCAGGACAACTTTCAGCAACACATCCAATAATATCACACTGATTGGACTCAAGGTTGGCTCACTCCTGGCTCCAGTTAGCTCTTGGAGAAGTCATTAGGCTAGGGGTTTACATACTTTTTCCACCCTGCACTGTGAATGTTTACATGTTATGTTCAATAAACACATGAAAACATATAATGTTTGTGTTGTATTATTTTAAGCAGACTGCGTTTTTCAAAATGTTGTGACTTAGATGAAGATCAGAGCACATTTTATGACCAATTCATGCAAAACTCCACTTTATCCCAAAGGGTTCACATACTTTTTTTCTTGCCACTGTATGTAGGAAATAAAGTGTTACATGTTTACAGGTGCATTCCGTATTGAGGTATGTTAATAGGGAACTCTTAAGTGACTTTAGACTGGGGGAAGATTTGATGGCGTCTTGGAGGTTATTCCATATTTGCGGTGCTCTGTAGGAAAATGAGGATCGAGCCACTTTCTTTTTGTATTGCGGTTTTGCAAGTAAGGTGCAGGTCCTGGATCTGAGGTTATAGGATATATTTTATCATCCAAACCTTTGTGGTTATTTATTCTATTGGGAACTCTTGTTTAAAATAATAATAGTAGAAATGGGAACCGGTATCTGCATTTTTCTTAGAAAATACCGAATTTTAACTAAAACTGAAATCAAATATATTTTTCGCTTGTCTTATGGTGCATTGTTTTATGAATAATACAACTATGTATGGAACAATGACCTTGCTCCCAGTGTAGGAAATGACGAGAAGGTGAATAATGACAGTGGTATTGCTCATTTTATACGTGGCAAATGGACAATGCCATTGCTTTGGAACAGAAATAAATAAATAAATCTCTTGTGTTTCTGGTTTGGTATCATTAGAAAGGCCAGACTCAGACCTGTCCAATGACACCTAACTTGACTTTGTTGGGTGTAAATAATTGAAATGTTCTCCTCGCAGTGGTGGGATGACTTGGGTATAAGGCTAATGTCAGATGAACGCAGTTTGAGCACACTGTGCATCAGTACGATGGAAGATACTGTAGACACCATACGATCCGTTTTTTTTCTTGACGGATGTAGAAAAAAAAGGGAATTATGGGTAATAAAATTAATATGAAAAATGATACAAATTGGAAAATTATATGAAAGGCCATTTTGTGTGTCAAAGTGCTGGACGTCGCAAATGCGCTCCATCTGACATCTCCTCATCACTCACACAGAACGCTACACGGACATGGCTCACTCTGCGCCTCCATCTAGCAGTTTTACGTTCTTGCCTAACTTGCGTCTGTTTGTCACGTGTGTTGTGCGTGCGCAGTTCGGTGCGCACGTACTTCGTGTGTGGGTCTCTATTGCTCATGATTCTATTCTACGACAGACGTTAAACTGTGCGGCAACACGTACGTGATCCCTGCGTTCGTCTGATGCTGGCCTGAATAGATTAACCATGACTTTTCCAAAGTGAAGTTTTACTGCCACCGAATTGCACCGTATTTCGCTAACAATTTGCCAATATTTAACAAATTGCCAACTTTTTGAATAGATGAATGACCACAGAATTGCACCGTATGGGGAAAGCCACCGTTCAGTGCAATTCGGTGATCTCTGAATTCTTTAAGAGTTCCAAAGTACCTCTGGCGCTTCTGTAAACAATGCTCCCTCTACCTTTGTGCCCTCGCCCTCCTTAGCACCCATGCTTGCACTATACATGGCCTCTGTGCATGTTGGAGAAGTGTGAATGCCTGCCTCCTGCCAAGAGATTATGAACAAAGGTTGAAAAGCCACTTCTCAAGGACAATGGACATAAGTGGGCACCTATCTTGAAACTGTTTGTATTTTAGGAGTTAGTTTGTGTTAGCAAGAACAATAATTCTACATTGTATATCTATCTGTTTGCTCCATGATTAATCTGATAATAATGCATTTTTGCCATCACCTCCACACATGTGGGAAGTGAGAAGGTGAGTTAGTGCTGCATCAGTTCATTTTATAATTGAAAAGTGAACAATAGTGCTGCATTAAAAAAATGAAATTAATTATTTTTACAAATAACCTCTCCAACAATACCAGGCATAGCCCTCTAGTAATTATGGTTCAGGAGAGAGCATGGCTAGGTGCTGGATGAGAGAGGTCACATGTTCGATCAGCTCCTGCTACTTTCCCTTGCATTTCGGATTTTACCTGCTTATTCTGCCGCTCTCACCTTCCTTCTGCACAGCATCAATGCTGGACCCGGGAGCCTGGTTAGTTTGACCTGCCGGAGTCCTTGCATGTCTGGCTTGCTGTGAGCTGTTGGTCCTCAGGCCTTGTGTGGAGTGGCGGCGGTCGCAATCTTGCTGCCTCCTGTTCTCCCCCTCAGTGGCTACTGGAGTTTGTGGCAATCCGGGCCCTGCTGCACCCTTCCTCGCTCCGAGGCATACCTTACCTGTCGACCCTGATGATCTCCCGGCGACGAGGAAGGACAATCCTGCCCTCTTGGAGGAGGCCTGCTCTTCCTGGACACAAGAGCTTGCGGAAGTGCATTTTGAGCTGATATCCTTCCATTCTGAGGTTGCGGAGCTTGGCACCCATTCCTGCACTTTGAAGGAGACGCAGCTCATTTCTTCTTCCCGCATCGTGGCAGTCCAAACCCAGGTTGCTGGACCGCAGTAGGCTCTGTTGGCTATGGAGACCCGTCACAAAAATCTCAAACTGTGGGGTAGCCCGGAATCTGTGCCCGAATCTAAGCTCCTTCTGCTGGTCAACTGGTGCTTGCTGTTCTGAACATGCCTCGCTATGCCTCGAACCTGTGCTGTCAATGATCTGGGTCAGGAAGGCAGCAGCGGCTCCTCTGAATGCCTCCGGGATGTCATTGCAGTTATGGGGGTTGTCCTCATTCAGGAGAGTCTGCTGGGGGCGACGATCCATGCTCCCCTGATCCAATTTGAAGGTTTCAGAATTTCAGTATTCCGAGCCCTGCCGTTTTTATTAGCCTTGGCAGCTCGACAACCATTTCAGGGTGGTCACGGCTGTGCTCCTCATCCATGCTGTCCGCTATCGATGGGGAGTGTCGGGGTCCCTGCTTATCCAGAACGGTTCTACTGTTCTCACTGCATCGACGACAAAGGAGTCCCGGGCTCACCTGCTGACTGTGGACTTGCTGACTTGCTGTTGCAGACCTGACAGTTTCACCTCTGGCCACAAAGCCTCATGACCTGGACTAGATTGCTGGTCCTGGCTGTTTTTTTCTCCTCCTGCCCATCTTGACTTTCTCTCATCATCTAGTTGACTTTGCTGTGATTTCCGCCCCCCTTTGTTGGGGGATGCATGAAGGTTTGGTCTCAACCTGGGAGTGCTGTGTGTGGGGCAGTCACCTAGACTCTCTCTGCTCCTTGGCCCCAGGATGCCCTTTGACCTGGTGGTTCCCTCTGCAGACCTCAGATCCCCTGCGAGGGTTCGGAGTTGTGCTGCTGAGCACGACTTTTCTGTTCCGGGGCTACCTCCCCTCCCATTTCAAGTCAGTGAGGTGTTTTTTTTGGGTTTTTTTCTGATTTATTTCCTACCCTCCCCCTCCTTTCCTTGGCACTCCCTCCCTTTTTGTTAAGGGTTAATTTCAATATGCATTTTTTGGACAGCATTAGACATTAGTGGTATCTGGAATGTGACTTGAGACTAGAATGTCCCTTTTTTACGTTTCCCAGTACACCTCATTCATTTGCATTCTGCTGCACTGTGTAAGCTGAGCCTGTGTTTAAACTTCTTTGAGAGTGACACCGAATGAAAGAAAACTTTTCACAATTTCTGCCCAGAAGAGATTTGAATTCATCGTGATTAGGGTCAGGGGGTTAAAGATCTGTGTTCAGTTTTGGAATTCTGTGGATGTGTTGTAGCATATAATCCATAATTATGATCATTCCCTTGGTTTGGTGTCCTATTGTTTTATTACAAAGGCAGCTCTGAAGTGTGAAATTTCCATTTGTCTGTTCATTTTGTACAAAGTAATTGTCTTTTAAGAAGAATTCATTTCCTGGACTCTTTATATGAGGAGGACACTGACAATTTTACAGTGAGCTTTTTTTTATTATTGTGTAAAAAAATGATCTAAGCTGGTATGTAGGTTTTTCTTTTTCTCTTAATATTTTAGCTTAAACCTCCAAAATCTTTCCTCATAATAGTTTTGAAAATGTGTCAGAAATTAGTATCAGTCTACTTCTGAAATGTAAATTCCATATAACTATTTTAACCCCTTCACTACCATGATGAAATTATACTTGATCTTCAAAAGCACCTGCTCGTGCGCAGAGATTCGGTATAGCTGATCTTGAGCAACCATCTGGTCTGGTTTTATTCTGGAGCAGTGCAGAGGAATTTCACTGCATATAGTCTCCAGAAGATGTTCCCACCCAGGCAGAGATGCTGCATATAGCACATTGCAGTGGAGGTGCTGAAGCTTACAGAAATGCTCTGTTTCCATAATGAACACTGCTGACTGTCAGCAATAGCAAAATTTGACCAACGGAGAGCCACTTGCCTGTCAAATGAGATTGTATTGTATTGTAACCATGAATGTATAGATGTTACATACAGTCAGGTCCAGAAATATTGGGACAATCGACACAATTCTAACATCTTTGACTCTATACACCACCACAATGGAGTTGGAATGAAACAAACACAATGTGCTTTAACTGCAGACTGTCAGCTTTAATTTGAGGGTATGTACATTGAACTCAGGTGAACGGTGTAGGACTTACAGCAGTTTGCAGATGTGCCTCCCACTTGTTAAGGGACCAAAGGTAATGGAACAGAATAATAATCATAAATCAAACTTTCTCTTCTTAATACTTGGTTGCAAATCCTTTACAATCAATCACAGCCTGAAGTCTGGAACGCATAGACATCACCAGACGCTGGGTTTCATCCCTGGTGATGCTCTGCCAGGCCTCTACTGCAACTGTCTTCAGTTCCTGCTTGTTCTTGGGACATTTTCCCTTCAGTTTTGTCTTCAGCAAGTGAAATGCATGCTCAATGGGATTCAGGTCAGGTGATTGACTTGGCCATTGCATAACATTCCACTTCTGTTCCTTCAAAAACTCTTTGGTTGCTTTTGCAGTATGCTTTGGGTCATTGTCCATCTGCACTGTGAAGCGCCGTCCAATGAGTTCTGCAGCATTTGGCTGTATGTGAGCAGATAATATTGCCCAAAACACTTCAGAATTCATCCTGCTGCTTTTGTCAGCAGTCACATCATCAATAAATACAAGAGAACCAGTTCCATTGGCATCCATACATGCCCACGCCATGACACTACCACCACCACGCTTCACTGATGAGGTGGTATGCTTAGGATCATGAGCAGTTCCTTTCCTTCTCCATACTCTTCTCTTCCCATCACTCTGGTACAAGTTGATCTTGGTCTCATCTGTCCATAGGATCTTGTTCCAGAACTGTGAAGG
Organism: Leptobrachium leishanense; assembly: GCA_009667805.1. Classification (NCBI taxonomy): domain Eukaryota; kingdom Metazoa; phylum Chordata; class Amphibia; order Anura; family Megophryidae; genus Leptobrachium; species Leptobrachium leishanense. The sequence continues at coordinate 407,993,044 of CM019063.1, forward strand.
CTTTGTTAGGTGTTGTTTGGCAAACTCTAATCTGGCCTTCCTGTTTTTGAGGCTCACCAATGGTTTACATCTTGTGGTGAACCCTCTGTATTCACTCTGGTGAAGTCTTCTCTTGATTGTTGACTTTGACACACATACACCTACCTCCTGGAGAGTGTTCTTGATCTGGCCAACTGTTGTGAAGGGTGTTTTCTTCACCAGGGAAAGAATTCTTCGGTCATCCACCACAGTTGTTTTCCGTGGTCTCCCGGGTCTTTTGGTGTTGCTGAGCTCACCGGTGCATTCCTGATTTTTGAGAATGTTCCAAACAGTTGTTTTGGCCACGCCTAATGTTCTTGCTATCTCTCTGATGGGTTTGTTTTGTTTCTTCAGCCTAATGATGGCTTGCTTCACTGATAGTGACAGCACTTTGGATCTCATTTTGAGAGTTGACAGCAACAGATTCCAAATGCAAATAGCAGACTTGAAATTAACTCTGGGCCTTTTATCTGCAAACTGTAATTGGGGTAATGAGGGAATATCACACACCTGGCCATGGAACAGCTGAGAAGCCAATTGTCCCATTACCTTTGGTCCCTTAACAAGTGGGAGGCACATCTGCAAACTGCTGTAAGTCCTACACCGTTCACCTGAGTTGGATGTACATACCCTCAAATTAAAGCTGACAGTCTGCAGTTAAAGCACATTGTGTTTGTTTCATTCCAACTCCATTGTGGTGGTGTATAGAGCCAAAGATGTTAGAATTGTGTCGATGTCCCAATATTTCTGGACCTGACTGTACATTATGTCTGTTTGGGTAATAGAAAGCACTTTTATATAAACTCACTGTTGGCTGGTTTTGTGGAAAACCACCAGGTAGTGAAGGGGTTAAACTTGGGAAGAGCAGAAAGAGTAAGAATTTGTCAAATTGAAGGTATTTTTCTTATTTTTATGCATAGAGGTCACACTGAAACCATTCACTGGAAAACCGTTAAAGGGACACTATTCCTTACATATGCTGTTTACTTGTGCATTACTAATAAAACCATTTTATAAATCTCATGCTGCTGGTTTCTTTTATTTTGCTTGAGGTAATTGCATGTAAAAACAAAAAATAAAGTTAAGTTTTTTTAACCTCCTTTGACCATTATCTGGATTTTCCCCATGATGCAACATTTACTAAAATCTGTGAAAAGGTTTTACTTTACTGCTGTGTTTTAACAGTTAATGAGTTGGAGGAAGGAATGTTTAGATAAGGCAGCAGGGGGCCTATTGTTCTCCTGGTTACCTGAGATAAGAGGTGACAGCTGAATCAAATATGACAGGGAGTTTAAAAGACTTCTAATCTACCCCTGGTGATGTCCTTTGAATACATTCCACACAATACCATGATTTGAGTAGGTGAGTGACCCATACACTTTTATTCTATGGCCATTGCCACATAGTGAGGAGCAAGTGATGAAAAGATACTGTGGGAGGGAAGGGGGCAGTTTACAACACAAATGATCACAACGTGGATGCAACCACTGGCGAATATACAGTAAAATATTTTCTTTACTAAACAAGAGAAATACAAAGTACATGTAAGATATCAGCAATAAGGCTAGGGTCAGACTGAGGCAGTGCGAACGCGCGTGCAGCCGCACTTAATCACGGCCGCACTAGCAGCAGATGCCGGGCAATGACGGCCAATATACGAAGTACGGTCGCACAAAAGTCCGGCTGCGCAACGCAAGTGGAAAACGAACGCATTTTTTCGAGAACGTGAAACCGCAGGTACTGACGTACAGAGTGCGCTGCGTCCGCTAGCAGTGTGTGTGTGTGATTAGGAGACGTCAGACGCTGCTAATGTCCGGCCAACATAACGTCCAGACACAAAAAGTGTTTTATTGATGATCCGTACAAAATCACGGACGAAAATGCGCATAGTATGACCACTATCACATATTCTGTGAAAAAATGCGTCCATTCGTTCAAACGCACTTTTTCACAGACAACATAAAAATGCGTTCGTCTGACCCTAGCCTAAACAAAATATGAACATTTAAGTTTCTGGTGGTAGTGTCACTTTAATACAACGTTTCCAGCCTAAAATGTCATATCTAATCAGATGCACGTGTTACACTTTGCAGATCATCTTTTATCCTGTGAATCTTTGATATTGGCTTGCGGATTGGTTGCCCTTTTTTTCTGTGCTTTTTTGTTTGCTCAATCTAAGGACAGGCCATATTTACATAATCGATGTATTCGTTTGATTATCATTCATATTCATTTCTATTGTTTGCCTTGTATCATAGTTGTAAACATACGAGTGTATTTATTTGTGTAATTAGTAAATGGCAGTTATGCGCTAATGAAGTGTGCTGAACCTGCTTGCGGTCTTTCATTGTCAATAAATGTCAATTAACTGTCAATAAGGTTAGGAAGGTTCAACAAATCATTATTAAATGAGATGTTAGAGCAGTGCCGTGTGTAGTTTCTCAAAATAAAGATATAAATCATAGCCATCAAGGCGCACAGTTTCAAACTTCTTCCATAACATTCTACAAAAAATGTTATCAGCCAGCAAAGGGTTAGTCACCGTCGCAGCAGAAGGTGTGCCAAATGAATGAATTGATCCCGCTAGTCTGCCTTTCTGAACCCAATCAATGAAAATTGACTTTTAGTGATTATTTTAAGTAATAAATGCTCTTTGTATGCACACCCTACTATCATATGCATGTGCAGAAGGTTATACCTTCTCAGCGAATTCCTCCTGCTTTCAAACCTCTACACTTTATTGTGTTTTTTTTTTCTTATTTGGTTCGTGATACAGAAAATGAAGATTAGGTTTGTAGGTGATAAATATAACATGTATGCACACTCAAATACGAACTGTGCACAATTGTGCCTGCTATATGAGTTGCCTAGGAGTAGAGTATAGGGTCACCAACATGTCAACTAACTTTACTGCTATTATACAATCTCATTTTACACAGTCTGTTGTCATGTCCTCCACTCACAAGCAGTCAATTCAGCTCAGAGTATCTGATTTTCTTCTTCTATAGTATTTACTGACTACTGATACATTTCTGCTTCAAGTTTACAAACCTATTACCGACAATGCCATTAGGCATCCAAGTTGCTAGAAGGCCACTGACAGCATATGATGAATGGGTGAGTGTTTTCTACCATCTACAAAAATAAATTTGCTTGTGGCACATTGCCCTGCTATAAAGTGATTCACTGTACCATAACAATGTTATATAAAAACACAAAAAAGAGCAATAAATAAACTAAGCCTATTGTATTTAAGACTTCCTTCCACTGTAGCAAATACAAATTCAGTAAATCCATCTGAGATGTGACTTTCAGGTAAAATATAATACTTGGAAACTGAATGTAATGTTTCCTAAATTTTCTAGGGAGTCCTGGAAGGAAATTGATTTGTTCAACCACTGTAATGAACAAATCTGGACGTCCTAAAGTTTATAAACTATAGTTAGTTACACGTATTTATAAAGCGTCAACAAGTTCTGTGGTGCTCTACAAAGGGAGAGACAGAATAACAAATATACATACATAGAAAAAGTTGGGTAAAGGCGCAGTGTATGGAGTGGTGGTCTGGAAAGGATGGGCAAGCAGTACACACGATCGCCAATACACCCACACATGTCGTCCCTATTATCAACACCATAAAGAAATACAAAAAATGAAGAAAGGGGAGTGGCGCTTCCCAGTGTGGAGAAAATAGTTATAATCAAACACACAAGGTTTTCACTTAAAAACAGCTGTGTGTCTTTAGCAGGATTCACAAAACCTCGGTATAAAGTGTAACAAAATATAACGTAATACAGTTATTGCAATTATGAAACAATCAGAAAAAGGGTGGACTATAGAACTCACACTCTAGAGAGCCTAACCTGGCTCTAGTGGATTCATGTATGGGTTGAATTCTTACGGCCCACCCATTAGCCTCAAATCAAAAGTCAGATCTTCAAGTATCCTCAAAGTGGAAGAAAGAAGCAAAAAAAGAACATCATAGCGCATAACATAACAGGATAATTCCCAGGTGCATATGAATGAAATCCACTCACGTGTTTCTGAGCCTGATAGGGCTCTCTTTGATATGCCCAGGAATTTGTTTAAGTGGGCACAACTCCTGAGAAAAAATCCCCACACGAAATGGAATGGAAATATTGCCTTGGAGTGTAGTAGAAATTGGATTTATTTCCAAAAACGAGCCAATGCCCATAGAATAAACAATAAAAACGAGCCAATGCCCATAAAATAAACAATAAAACATATAAAAACATAAACTGAACGCGTTTCTCCTGGGCGATGTACATCCAACGGCTTCCTCAGCGGTATGGTCATAGGGATACCCTGACCTCCTTAAGACCTAAAAGTTCTTAATTGTATGTCCAATCAATTTTCGGCGGGAACGAGCCGTCCAATCATTGAACCGGAAGTAGCCTTCGCGCATGGTTCCGTTCTTCTAGCGGAAGTATTCCATTCGAAAACATCCGGTCGATGACATCATCAAAGATCGACGGAAGTGTTTCTCTTAAACTATCAAATAATTAAAACGAAACCAAAAGCGATCAAGATACATAAACATACACATGTCACAGTGAAGACCTCTTCAGCGTGCTCTGATCTAAATCAAAACAAAAAGTAGTTTCAAGGATACAGAATACAGTCTATACTTGTTAGAGAGAGTGGTCTAATGCCCAAGAGTAGTAATAAATTTATCCCTGCAATAGAGGCGGGCCTCTTAACATAACCCAAGGGTTATATTAAAATAGGGGTGGCTTTGAAAATGTTAACATAAACAATCCACCCCTCATTACTAATACGGGAGGTCCAAATATATGTAAGGACTCTAAATGGGATTAATCCATTTGGATCTCAAATTATGGAATATTAAACCATAAAAATAAAAATAGAAAAAGGTGACGGGGTAATGATTGGTGATAAAAATTAGTAAGGAAAGATAAATAAAAATAAAAATAAATATAAACTAAAGGATATCAGTTCATAAGAAGTGGGAAAACTCAAAATCTAAATTCAGGCCTCTAGGTTGGAGCGTGTCCAAATTGAAAACCCATGTCATCTCTGCCCTATTGATTTTTCGATTGAAGTCCTCTCCCCTCCAATGTTTTTTAACTATCGGAGAACAAGAATGTGATTTCTTAAAGTGATGGGGAACAGAATGATGTTCCATCCCCTTGCTGACGTTACAAATATGCTCTCAGATGCGTACACAATCACAGAAGGGACGTGTTCATGTTTTAAATATACATACATGTTACACACACAGAACAGTAGGATAGAGGACCCTGCTGGAGAGTTTACAATCTAAGAGAAGATGGGTAACACGCTAGGTGAGTGGGGATAGTGTACAAGAAGTATCGGGAGCGTGTGGGCTGAATAGGAAGATGGTGTATGAAATGTACAGTGGGGGTTTATGTAGTGAGTCGATAGTCTTCTCTAAAGTGATGCGTTTCCAGAGATTTCTTGAAGGACTGGAGAGATAGGGAGAATCTGATGTTGTGGCGCAGGGAGTTCCATAGAAAGAGGGCAGCTCTAGCAATGTCCTGAAGGTGACAGCATCAGATCATTGGTAGAGCAAAGGGTCTGGGACAGAATGTATCTGCTAATAAGGGAGGAGATTTAGTCAGGGGCGCGGTAATGGAGAGCTTTGTACGTGAGCATCAGTATTTTAAAATGGATTCTAAAGGAAACAGGGAGCCAGTGTAGAGATTGACAAAGGGGAGAGGTGCGGGAGGTGAGGTGTATGAGTTGGGCACAGGCATTCATAACAGACTGCAGAGGGAAAGTCTGGGATATTTTAAGGCCAGAGAGAAGGAGGTTACAGTAGTGAAGGCAGGAGATAATAATAGCTTTGAGCATTTTAGTAAAATCCGGATTAAGAAAGGGACGAATGCGTGCAATGTTGCTAACTATTAGCATATGTTACGAGAGCCCAGGTCAAATATTTTCCCTCGGCGATCGTGACTCGTTTTCCTCCACTAGTTCCGGGATTCTTCCCTCAGCATGCAGTGCTGAATCAATGTCAGTTCTTAATTTCTCAAAATAAAGTAAATGACACTGGTCATATTGTGTTAAGCAGCTTCTCTGGCTATTTCCGCAGACCTCTTTTTATTTGGTACAGAAGCAGATAACCATAGTTAACATCCCAGCACACCCAGACATCCCAGCACTGCAGATCACTCTGGTCTCTATCAGGTCCTCCGCGGAGATTGTAAGCTCTTGAGCAGGGTCCTCTCTGCTACTGTTCTATGTGTTTAACTTGTGTGTATATTGGTTATTCTGTCTCTCTGTCTTGTACAGCACTACGGAACTTAGTGGTACCTTATAAATACCTGTATCTGCAGTCAAACAGAGCAAGGGCCCTTGTCTGGGGGGATTTCAGGGGAGCAGTGGCAATCCGGGGGTACCATTTGATAGCTCAGGCCCCTAAGGTGTCACAGTCCAAAAGACGCCCAGATCCGGAGGCGGGGGGCCAGAATCGCAGAGTGGGGAGGTTACCCCAGCTGATGCCGAATGGCCGCTGCTGCCTGAGCCCATGGGACCAAGAAAAGTTCAGAAACTTGGGTTCCCGATGGAGCTTCCTCGTGAAAATCACCCCACCTGCAGCTCTCATGAGGGGGACCCTAACCCCAAAAGAGTGCCCTGCTGGGGCAAAGGGTTTTCAGGGCACTGGGGTTTAAAATTTCTGCAGCTGTTTCCATTGAAGTGAATGCTGTGCGATCCTTGAATGGGATTGGTTAGCACGTCTGGCTCCTGGATGGTGATTGGCTGGGGTTTCAAACCAGAGTCCTGGATGGTGATTTGCTGGAGTTTCGAAACTAAACTTCCCCTGGTGTCAGGAAGCACAGGGAACACGAGGGACAGGATTAAAGGCATTTAGACTATGTTCTGATGGGGGAAAAGTCACAAAAACACCACTTTTAACATGAAAAGATAAACAGACCAATAGCTTAAATGAGGGTAATAGCAGAGGAGCGAGGTTTTAGTACAGTCCAGTCTCTGAGCACGTGGTTCCGTGACACCCACAATAAAATATATCTATAAATTACCTTTAAATAGGGATGTGCAATTCATTTCGTACAGATTCGTTTCTCCTACGAAATGTACCATTTTCGTGCTTCCGAGGGCATCCCGAATCTGAATTTTCGACTACATGAAATTTCGGATCGATTCAAAATTTCGGCTCGATTCGAAATTTCGGGTCAAATTTCGAATTGAAAAAAAAAATCCTTTTTTTTTTTTAAATGCTTAAAAGATCCTAAAATAAAGAGACTTTTTACTGCAGAATATTATAATCAACGGATTATTAGATATTGAGTTAAAGCTGGAATATTTTTAACATTGAAGCCTATGGGATACAACATTTCCCACACTATCGAATTTGATATCAACTCTCAAATTTTAAATCAAATTTCGAATTGATATCAACTATCAAATTGATCTTAATTTACAATACAAGTAATAGTCAGCAAAGGACTTTATGAAACAAATTAATTTAATTTCACTGTTTAATTTGACTCAAGTAAAAAATCCGTGACACAGCTTAATATTTAATAGGAATGTGCGTTTCGATTCGGACCGGTTCGTTTTTTTCCCGAATCGGGCTGATTCCGATGTTGTCCGATGTTCCGAATCGGATCGGCACCGAAAAACATAGCATCCGAAAAAAAATTCCGATCCAAAACAAAATAATTTCGTTATTTCGTATGAACATGAAATTTGTAAAATCACAAGTCATTTTCGTTCCATTCATGATTTCAGTTCCATTTCGGTCATTTCGGACACCGTATTTTTCGGTTCCATTGCTGATTCCGTAATTTCGTATCATTTAGATCAAATTCGATAGTTGCTTGATATCCATTTGATAGTTCATTTCAAATTCGATAGTTGATCCATTTGATAGTTCATTTCAAGTTCGATAGTTGCAGCATATGAATCCTCACACTGCCAGGCAGCACCTCTAAAGTATAATTAAAGCAGCATATGAATCCTCACACGGCTGGGCTGCACCTCTACAGTATAATTATGCAGCATATGATTCCGCACACTGCCGGGCAACACCACCACAGTATAATTATTGCAGCATATGAATCCTCACACTGCCAGGCAGCACCTCTAAAGTATAATTAAAGCAGCATATGAATCCTCACACTGCTGGGCTGCACCTCTACATTATAATTATGCAGCATATGATTCCGCACACTGCCAGGCAGCACCTCTACAGTATAATTAATGCAGCATATGATTCCGCACACTGCCGGGCAGCACCTCTACAGTATAATTAATGCAGCATATGATTCCGCACACTGCTGGGCTGCACCTCTACATTATAATTATGCAGCATATGATTCCGCACACTGCCAGGCAGCACCTCTACAGTATGATTAATGCAGCATATGATTCCGCACACTGCTGGGCAGCACCTCTATAGTATAATAATAATGCAGCATATGATTCCACACACTGCCGGGCAGCACCTCTAGAGTATAATTAATGCAGCATATGATTCCACACACTGCCAGGTAGTACCTCTACAGTATAATATTGCAGCATATGATTCCGCACACTGCCAGGCAGCACCTCTACAGTATAATAATGCAGCATATGATTCCGCACACTGCCGGGCAGCACTTCTATAGTATAATTAATGCAGCATATGAATCCTCACACGGCCGGGCAGCACCTCTACAGTAGTGATGGGCCGAACACCCCCGTGTTTGGCTCGCATTCGAACTCGAACTTTTGAAAAAGTTTGAATTCGAACGAGAACACGATTCGAACTCAATGCAAATCTATGGGGCTCAAAAGTTTGAATTTTAAAGTGCCCTCCAAGAGGGCATATATGCAAGATATTGTCCATAAAAGGTGTATGGGGGTCTGGGTACTGCCCTGGGGGACAGGAAACAATGAAAATAAAGTAAAAATCAACAACGTTTTTTAAAAAAAAAAAAAAGTACACCGATTTGGATATCGACTAATTATCGAATTTGAAATGAACTATCAAATGGATACCCACAAAAGGTGTGGGAAATATTTTACCTCATAAGCTTCAATGTTAAAAATGGTGTGGAAAATGTTTTACCCCATAGGCTTCAATGTTAAAAGTGTGGGAAATGTTTTACCCCATAGGCTTCAATGTTAAAGGTGTGGGAAATGTTTTACCTCATAGGCTTCAATGTTAAAAATATTCCTGTTTTAATTAAATATCTAAAAAAGAATAATTAAAAAAAATTTTTATTTAAAATTAATTTAATTTTAAAAAAAAATCTTTTTTTTTTTTATCAATTCGAATCGATCCGAAATTTCGAATCGAATCGAAACAAAAACGGTCTGAAATGAGCCGAAACGAAAAAAAACACCTTGAAAAACAAAACAAAATGAAACGAAATTTTTTCCGGTGCACATCTCTACCTTTAAACATGATGTGAATAAAATAGTCAAAATGAGCTCAGCAGCGAAGGCGTTATTAAATGTCTGTATCTAACTTACATATTTACAAGCACAATACTTTAGAGGGTATACCCTTTTAGAGACGTACTATAACTGGAAGAGTAAGTATATGCCTATGGAGGTTATTCTGTAAGTGGCACAGTATTTGGCATAGTTGCGTATAATGGCAACTAAGACAAATGTTCTTCTTTCAAAAAGGGAAATTCAAACGATGGCAAGAGACCCTAAGGCTGGGGTCAGACCAGCGCACTTTTAACGTGCGTTCTGGCGCACATAATTATGGCCGCACTAGCAGCAGATGACGGCCAATATACGATGTACGGCCGCACAAAAGTCCGGCCGTGCAACGCAAGTGGAATTTGAACTCATTTTTTTGACAACGCTGAACCGCTAGTACTGACGTACTGAGTGCGCAGCTGCGGCATAGCGGCGTGTTTGCGTGATTAGGAGATGTCAGACGCTGCTAATGTCCAGCCTACATAACGTCCAGACGCAAAAAAAGTTTTATTGACGATCCGTACAAAATCACGCCCGAAAATGCGCGTCATCTGACCATTTTTGCGCATTCCGTGAAAAAATACGTCAATGTGTTCGGACGCACTTTCTCACGTTCGCAGGGAAAAATGCTTTCGTCTGACCCTAGCCTTAGTCACTTGGCTTCTAAGGACGTGCTCAGCGCATCCAGCCAAATGGTTCTGCTCAGCTATGGACGCGCTGATCGTGTCCTAGCACAGGAGGCAGCGATCTGCCGGGATTCCGGCTGATTGCTGCGGCCCCCCGTTACGGGCTGACATCTTGGATATCAGCCCAGCATCCAGCACCCTGGCGGGGACAATAGATGTTATCGCGCTAGTGCGGGGAAGGTGCCTGAAGGGGCAGCCAAAAAAGGCAGGCACCGTTTGGAAGGGCACAGCCTGCCCTTCCAAGCGGCGGCTGTCTTTAACCCCTAGGGGGCTGGATCGTGATTCGGCGCCAACAGACGCCGTACCGCAGGCCCCTCCTGGAGCTGGCCAACATCTTGGATGTCGGCCAAGCTTCCTGGATCTCCCCCTGATGACTGGCATCATCGTGCATAGCGCGATGATGTCACTTCTGGATTTAACCCCTAGCTGCCACCTATGGTGAAGATAGGGGTTCCAATGAACCCCCTATCTCCTGATCTGTGGAAGCTAGGGGTTAATGTTTGTTATCATTGGAACGGCCAGAGTATGGCTTTTCCAATGATACCAAACATGACCATGTAAAATGTAAGAAACAAAATAAAAATAAAATTAGAAAAATTTTAAATTAAAAAAAATAATCTTTAAATTTTTTTTGTTATTGCAGCAATATATTGTTCCCATTTCAATTATAATGTGAACAATGATGCTGCACAAATGATTTTTTTCCATGGGGGGCGTTTGCTAAAAAACACATAATTTCCCCCCCAAAAAATTTAACGAGTCCCCATTTCTAATTTTTTTAACAAGCGCAACCCATAGAAAATATAACCACAAACGCTCGCATGATAGAAAGAGAAAAAAAACACTTTACATGCTGTAAATTATTGAAAATTCAAGTTTTATTGCATTTTTTGTTATACTATTTAGGCAGGACATGACGTATACATATAATAATGATATATTATGGAACTACTCAGAAAGAACGATATATAATATGCCTGGGGTATAATAAAACGTGGCTTCAAAACGCGTTTAAACATGATGAGCAAAAGCGGTAAAAATTAGCTCAGCTCACAGGCGTGAAATGGCTCAGCAGCGAAAGGGTTAATTAATAAAGCTGTCACTGTTTGAGTCTCTGTTGTGAAACATCGGCATTTGTTGTGGTTACAAAAAAGACAAACACCAACACTTACTTAATAACCCTATTTGTATCCTTATTTTTTTATTAATGCCCATAAAACTTCAATTTCCTTTCTAAATCTTCTACGTGACAAATCACACATTATTTTCAAATCAGTACTGCACCTTCCCTATATCTCTATATACAGCTGCCTGCATGAAAATGTTTAAGTTGGCATGCTGTTACAAGAATTTAAGATACCTTTATGTTGTTGTCATTATGTTTGATTGTCTTACTCATTCCGTGATGTTTTTTGTTTATTATAAAAAATATAGAGCATGTTTCCATTAGTAAATACCTGTATATGTATATTTAAGCAGTGTATTTATTTGGCAATAAGCCATTGCCTTTTTATTGCCAAAGTGTCTCAATAACTCAGCTCCTAAATACACCCAGCCCGCTGCCTAAGATCAAATAGTAACCTGCGCCTAGCTTCTCCCCGCATCAGCTCTTCCCACGATAGACTGCAGGATTTCTCATGTGCAGCCCCCATCCTATGGAACGCTCTCCCTCGTTCGGTCAGACCTTCCAGTAGTTTCCCTTCCTTCAAACGCTCCCTTAAGACAGTCCTATTTAGGGAAGACTACCACCCGACTCACGGATACACCTCATGGCCCCAACCAATCCATCACTCTCACCTTGCAGTCCTCTCCTCCTGTTTCCACCCCCAACCCTTCTAGATTTCCCATGGGAATAGCGCCCTCGTTTCCTCCTGTACTGGTTTATCAAATGTTGTTCAGTCTCAGTGTATTGTAACTCTGTCTATATTGTGCCCATTGTTCAACGCTGCGGAAAATGCTGGAGCTATATAAATAAAGTATAATATAATAATAATAATAATAATAAAAAGTGTAAGTAATGTTATGCTGCGGAAGAGATTAGGGATGAGTAGTTAAATAAATAGCCTATAATTTTTAATTTATTTATTTTGTTATCACTAATAAATGCTTTCAAACCATCATTAGAAACTTTTCTCTGGTGTACAGACGTTTTATTTTCCCAGTAGCTGCTTCTATGTAATTCTGTATTTGGAACTGGTGGTTTATCAAATATTTGACATGCCAGAATATGTGTTAAGCATTAGTTAAAAGAGAACCTACCAGTAGACAAAATCAATATCCATTCTCGACTAAAATATAGTGTTTTCATATGGGTAGAATTTAAAATTAAATCAAGTTATTTAGGATGTTGCAAATGTATTGAAATAATGTATTCCAATTTGCATAAAGATAAGCGACAGCGCATAGCATAGACTGGTGGACAGAATGTGCAGCAGAATTTTCACAATCTAACATATTCATTCTCATCTAAGGCACTTGATGTGGCGGGTCTCATATAAACTCGGATTATATGTTTTGATTGATTCAATTCATAAAACGCGGCACCGGAAACTTTATCTTCTGCATAACGAAATAATTCACAGCGGGAAGATGAAATGAAGGCTTAAATAATAGAACTTAAAATTGTCGACAAATAATTGCTTCTAAAAATGAAGAGGGGGTGGGCACGACTTTCTTTAATTATTAGTTGTATAAAGAAAATAAAGGGAAAAAGATATAACAGGAAAACATAGAAATTGTGTGGCCTTCCTATGTCGCACAGTTCAAGTAGAATGTGAACTTTGTATTTCCAAATGTTTTATCATCCACTTGTAAATGCAATGCTACTGCAAAATAAAAATATAATCTGTAAAGGCAAAATGGGTGTTGTGTTTGGGAAAATGTGGCAAAGAAATAAATAGGTATTTACGCCTCCTCAATGCCTCATGCGACTACTAAAACAGCAGTATAAAAGCCGTGCATGAAAAACATCTGCCTGATGTTAATATTGATCTCCTTATCATTATTATTACCTTATGAGAAAACCTAATTCCCCTTTTAGCTAATTAACCCCATAGTGACCAGGAGGTTTTACCATTGTCTGTCCGAAAGTGCCCGCTGCTGTTTTTAGGTTTCTGCTCTGTTTGTGTTTAGGTCTAATTTTCCTCTTACTCGTTTATGGAACCCACACATATTATATTCAGTTTTTCACGCCATTAAATGGACTTTCTAAAGATACCATTATTTCCATCATGTCCTATAATTTACTATAATTTTCTTTTATGAAATATGATTATAAAATTAGAAAAAACACACTTTGTCAAACTTTAATCCCCAAAATCTACAACTGCCAAAAAAGACCCTGGCTAAATAGTTTCAAAATTTTGTCCTGAAATCAGAAATACCCAATTTTTTACATGTTTTTGCTTTTTAACCCCTTCACTGCTGAGCCATTTCATCTCTGAGTGCTGAGCTCATTTTGACCATTATGCTCATCATGTTTAAATGTGATTAGCAGTCCTATTTTATTACACCCAATTTTTTTTATTTTTTTTTTTAAGAAAAAAAAAACAATTTGGGGGGCGTGGCCAACCGTTGATCGTGATGGCGGCTTAACTGAGGAGCTCCACAACCAGACCTCATACTAAGCACCATAAAGCACCTTTAAAGCACCCGAATCTGGCCTAAAACAACTTGCCAGGGTGAGTGAGATGTCCCAGGGGAAGATCAAAGAATCGGCGGCCAAATCCGAGGTTTTTACACCGCGCACCGGCCAGAAAAAAATCGGCGGCCGGAACCCAAGATGGCGCCGGCCACTCGAGTCCGGAATCACATGCGGCTCCGCAGACAGACAACCAGGCACTGGGATCTGAGATGAAGACCCTGACTCAAACTTTAGAAGGTATGATAACCTCTATGTCCGTTGACTTGAAATCACAACTCAAAGAAGTGGCGCGGGAAATCAGGGCTGATATCCAAAATCTGGCTGACCGCACTTCCCATATAGAAGATAAAATGGGGGAATATGCAGATGCCCAGAATATCCTGGCTGACAAAGTACAGGATCTAGAAGACTCGCTGGAAGGATGCTTGGCCAAACTTGCTGATCTCGAAAACCAGTCTCTCAGACACAACGTGAAAATCCGCGGCATCCCTGAAAGCGTTAAACCCCAACAGCTTGCTTCTTATGTCACTGACTTTTTTCCCACCTAGTGCCTGACTTGACCCCGGAGCCCTTGCTAATGGACCGCATACATCGCCTCCCAAGACTCCGCACGCGATGTCATGTTACGCCTGCATTACTTCAGACCCAGGGAACTCATCTTCTAGGCGCTGTGAAAATCCCAGGCCGCATCTCCTGAATATGACCATCTACAGGTATTCCCCGACCTAGCAAAATGCACTCTGGACTTTCGGTGCTCCCTACATGGGGTGACTACCACACTCCGCCAACACAAAATTTTATATCGTTGGGGTTTCCCACAGAGCTTGCTAATTACCCATGAAGGATCCCAACGCGTGGTCACTACGCTAGAGCAAGGCCTAAAATTCCTGTCGGAGAGAAACCTGTCCCCAGCCTCCCCTACCCGGCGACCCTCACTTGCACCTCAAACGCTATCTAAAGATTGGAAGAAAGTGATCAAGGGGAAACCGGGCTGAACGCCTTCTCCTCTTTTGTCTTGTTTGGTGAATTCTGACGGCTCCACATGGGCCCACCCTGACGACCTCCACGGGGATGCTGCCAACCCGACCTCATTTCCCGGGACTGATCGCTCGCCCCTTTCATACAACGAAAAAGGTTTAAATGACATTGTATGTCATTATGGTCTGGCAGCTCCGTCCAGTTGAGAGAAATTCTCTCCCACGTTCCCCCCCTTTTCCTCCCTCTCATGCTGAGAGCAGTGGTTCAACAGCGGGTATGTTGCCACGTAGGAGATCCACAAACCCTTTTTTGTATATAAGTTTTTTCGTGTCTTTTCCTTTCTATTTTTTCTCCTTCTTCCTTTTTCTCATTTTCCAGGAACCACCCATCACGACGTCGCACATCATAGAACTTTCGCCTCTTTTTCAAGTCTCTCTCGACTCTGGATCCGAGGGACACTGCTTTTCTCGAACTTTGTGGCATTTTTATGCTTCTTTATTTTTGTGGTCACAGCCCTCTGTGGGATTGGGTAGCTATTCGATGCAGTGTTATAACCATTACAGCTATGTTATGCCTTCCTTCAGTACACCCCATGGTGAAAGTTACATCATATAATGTCCAGGGCTTAAACATTCCCTATAAACGACGGACGCTTGATAAAGAACTAGACTCTGCTAAAGCAGATGTCATTTGCCTTCAAGAAACCCACTTTAGGAGACTGTCCCACCCCCCGCTCAAATGGCCGAACTTCACGACCCAGTTCCATTCCACAGGCCCATCTAAATCTAAAGGGGTGTCCATTTTGATTGGAAACAGCATTGTATTTGAATTGCATCGTAAACTCTCAGATCCGAATGGCAGATACCTGATTTTAGTATGCACTATGAACCACAAGATTTACACTATTCTCAATTTATACGCTCCCAATGAAAATCAGGTAGAGTTTGTGGCTTCTGTATTCACCAAATTATCCTCTGTAATAACTGGTACTTTACTCATCTGCAGGGATTTTAACTTTAGTCTAGACCCTCTTAAAGACACCTCAGGGTTCGGCTCGCGCCCTCTCACTGGGAAACGTAAAATACAAGTAGAAAAATTTCAAGCCTTGTTGGGCGACTACCACCTATATGACACATGGCGCCTATTCCACCCTAACGAAGTGGACTACACATTCTTCTCCAAAGTACATAAGACGCATACTCGAATTGATTACATACTAAGTCAAAGCCAATCGCTCCCAGGAGTAGAAAGCTGTTCAATAGGCACAATCTCGTGCTCAGATCATGCCCCCGTCACCCTAACCCTTAAAGACGACTATAAAACATTTGGTCAATTACCTTGGTGATCTTGCTTCCCAATTGGAATCATACTTTGACCTAAATAAATGTGAAGATCTTTCCGCCACAACCATATGGCAGGCCCACAAGGCAGTTCTGAGGGGACACTGTATTAAATGGGCATCCCATTTTAAAAAATTCAAAGAGGCCGCTCGCCTCCTCCTTCTGAAGAGACTTGACTCTCTATACCGATCGCACAAGATATCCCCCTCAGATATCCCCCAACTCGCCTCTTGAGTGAAACCCATGACGAACTACACGCACTGATAGACAGTCCCATTTTTCCCACCTGCAGCGCCTTAGGACGCGTTTTTACGCTTACGGTAATAAACCTAGTAGATTACTAGCACAAAGACTACGCACACTCTTACCCAGTCACCGAATAGATAAACTTCTCTTCCCTGGCTAAACAGCGGTTCACAAACCCTCTGAAATCGCGGAAGAGTTCGCAACCTACTATTCATCTCTCTATAATCTGTCGGATAATGATACCATGCCGCACCCCACCACCACTGACATTGATGCCTATCTCTCACATCTTCACCTCCCTACTCTGTCTCCAACGCAAACGGCACAACTGTCCTCGCCTTTCTCCATTACGGACATAACTAAAATCATATCCTCCTTATCACATGGTAAAGCGCCAGGCCCGGATGGATTTCCCTCTGCCTACTATAAAGTTTTTGCACACCATCTGTCACCACACTTACATAGAGTGTTCACACAGGCATCCACTGAAGGCATGTTCCCTAAAGACATGTTACAGGCTACAATTGTCACGTTGCCTAAACCGGGCAAACCCCTGACTTCCTGCCCTAATTTTCGACCCATCTCATTACTGAACACAGAAATAAAAATCTATGCCAAATTACTGGCCATTCGGTTAAATGACATACTCCCCACCTTAATCGGGCGAGACCAAGTTGGGTTTATCAAAGGCAGACAAGGGACTGAAAACTCTAAGAAATTCCTGGCCCTGATGGAATACCAATCTATTCATAACATCTCATGTTTATGGCTCTCACTCGACGCAGAAAAAGCATTCGACAGGGTTCATTGGAAATTTATGAATAGAGTTCTAAATAAATTTGGGTTTACCGACGAACACATTAGATCAATTATGGCGTTATACGCCTCCCCCTCCGCTAGGGTGCTGAACAGTGGCTTTCTTTCTAACGCATTCAATATTACCAACGGCACGCGCCAAGGCTGCCCTTTATCCCCACTGCTCTACGCTTTAATACTAGAACCCCTGGCTCAAACCATCAGACAAGATGACCTTATACGTGGATTACAAATAGGTCCCCAGACGTTTAAACTAAACCATTTTGCGGATGATATTCTTATAACAATCACTGACCCACTAGATTCTCTGCCCTCCCTACACGCCGCACTACAAGATTATGGCCTAGTCTCATACCACTCCATCAACTTCCCTAAAACACAAGCTTTAGCGCTAGGACTTCCCCCTGCCGACATAAGGTCTATAAAAGCTCGCTACTCTTTTGCATGGAACGACCAGGGTATAAAATACTTATGCATAACACTTCCAGGAAAGTTTGAAGATATACTTTCTACGAATCACAAGAAAGTCTTTGCTGAAACAAAGTCGTTACTGTTACGGTGGAGGTCGGTGAGATTGTCCTGGTTGGGCAGAGCGGCAGCTGTTAAGATGACGATTCTGCCCAAATTGCTATATGTATTTCGCATGTTACCCGTTCCCATTCCAAAGTGGTCCACCGAGACATCTCTTCCTATATATGGAACGGAAAACGCCCACGCATCCCATTCAAGGTCCTATCGTCCCCACTTGCAGATGGAGGACTCAAATTCCCTCAGATAATGGCGTACCACAAAGCAGCAGCCATAGCCTCCCTGAGCGAATCGCTCCTTATACACCAGCCGTTATGGACCTACATTCAATCAGCAGCGCTACCAGGCCACTCTTTCACCGGTCTACTTTTCACCCCCTCTAAATCCAGACCTCCTCTCCCAACAGCTCTTCTGATAACTAGATGGTACTTCACAATTTGGGACCAACATGTCCGCACCTACACTTCTCTCTACCCCTCGCCACCCCTGTAAACGCTTTGACTTACGTGATCCCCTTTTTTAACCCTAAACCATGGACTCTTCACGGAGTTACACATGTGTTCCAATTTTTCAAAAACTCCTCCGTCCTCTCCTTCGCTCAAATGCAGACTACTCATGGAATACCTTCTCAGGCGTTTCTTTCATACCTTCAACTAATGTCCTACATGAGAACACTAGGAACGCTTAATTCTGGTTCGACAAACACACCTCTACTCACACCATTTAAAACTTTTACAGTATACCCTACACAAGCTACAAAACTCCTTTCCTTATGTTACCGTCAATTGATGTCCACAATGGGTTTGCCCAAACGCACTTTTCAAATAGCTTGGGAGGCCGAGTTAAACATGCACCTTACGCTAGAACAGTGGACCCACATATTTTTATTAGATAAAAGTGCATCTAGGTGTATTTCAATTTTTGAGACGTGTCATAAGGTGCTATACATATGGTACTTAGTACCTGTTAGGGAATGCCACTTTAACAAAAATGTTCCTGACACCTGTTGGCGTTGTCTCACGGCACGAGGGACGATGCTACATGTTTGGTGGTCCTGACCAACACTTCAACCGTTTTGGACCCAAGTGGCGTTGTTTGTTGATGAGGTCTTGGGCATTACAGTCCCGTTCTCTCCAATACACTACCTCCTAGGACTCCTCCCAGATGACGTGAGGAAAATGTTGAGACAACGCAAATTGTTTTGTATAATTGTATCCTGTTGTTACCTCCTTATCGCCAGACTCTGGAAAAAAACAATATCCCCCTCTCTACACTCCCTGACTAAAATGATCTCTGACCTAGCATTCTCTGAGGCCATGGCCCGATCACACTTCCATCTCGCCTCCCCAGCACAAGACCCTTGGTCACTGTGACAAGATCTCTAATATACCAAACTACTAAAACCATGGGCACGAAGATCCCATAATGTCGCGACCAACACCTATTATCCGAACCCTCTGCCTCATAATACTGTTGGCGGTTTCCGATGTCTCACCCCACCTGGTTCCTTTCTCCCCCCCTTTTTTTTTTCTCTTTTTTCTCTTCTTTGCCTTCATCCCCTCTCTACCTTTCTCCTTTTCTTTCCCCCTCTCGCTTCCTTCCCCGTTATGTCTCTGCTTCCGAGACATGTTTGGTTGTTTGCTAAATAACTCAATGTGATGTTTCCATATCTTTGCCATTCTGTAGAGCAATTTTTTTTCCTTTGTTTTTTCTTAATTGAATATCACAGTTTAGCTTCATCGCTATAGTAAAATGTACCGAACCTTCCCCATTTATGTAAGCTATTGTTCCTTCCCCGTTTTCTTTTTGTATTACATTTCTCTGATTGAAATAATAAAACATTCAAATATAAAAAAATAAAAAAATAAAAATTATTTTTATTTTTTATTGCTACACCATACCTAGTCATGTTTGGTATCATTTGAAAGGCCATGTGCAAATATGACCTTCTAGCTGCAACGGATCGTGAGATACGGGGATCCAAAGGATCCCCCTAGCTCCACTTGGCAACTGGGGTTAACTGGCCAACTGAAGTCATTGCATATATGGCGACGTTGTCAGTAGGTGGGGGTGACCCAGAGGCTTTCTGTCCCAGCCCCTTTGCTCTGCCAATGGTCTGATGCTATCAGTTCCTTGTTCACCGCACCCCCCAACTCTCACCTCCAGGAGCGAATCGCAATTCGGCGTGATTGGTGCCAAAAGTGGTTAAATAGAGGCACCGCTGGAAAGGGCAGACTCTACCCTCTCGAGCGGTGCCTCTCTTTTTTTTCTTTTCTAGCTGCAGCCGTTGGGGGAGGGAGAGTGGTCCAAAGGATCTCCCCCCTCCTCTTTCAGGTTCCCCCAGGGGCTGCTGGATTAGCACCTGCCCCGTAATATCACACTAAAACGGGGACGCTAAGGAGAAACCTGCAGGTGCAGGTTTTCCTCCTTAGCATCCCTGTTTTAGCGTGATGATTGTAATAGGGCCCATACTCTGTGTGTGCGCGTATGTGAAAGTAAAACCTTTTAACAATCAAAAATGTTTATATAAGGGGGGCGGAGCTAGCCGCTGCTGTGAACAGTCGCATGTTCCCGGACTCTGCCGTTATTCCACTGTTTTTCACAGATTTGCCCATTTTTCTTCCTGTCATTGGGTGCCTTTGTTGCTGGGGACAGTGTATGTGACTGTTGTGCACACTCTGCTGCTGTTTTGCTGTAGAATTTCAGCAGATCTGGATTTGGGCCTAGTTGCATGACCAAGCCTGCAGAGTTTCCTACGGCCGAGCACACTTCCACTGTCTCTATGCTGAGATGGGTAAGAAGACAGATGGGTAAGAGGCCGGAACAGAGGGAGGGAGTGCGCCAGAGGGACATCCGTGAGGCCATGCTAAGCGGTCATGCACCTGGACGTGTGACCTCCTCCCTCCCTCACCCTCCCGCCGGGTTATGGATCCTCGGACGAGGGGGACAGCTGCTGGCCGACTGAGGGACTGGATGGCGGGCACCTGCTTTCCATGACGCCTTCTGGGATGACACCGAAGAAGACAGGCACCGCTGCATGGAAGAGTGCCCAGGAAAAACGTAAATTAATGGCTGCGGAGCGTCAGGGGAGTGACCCGGATTTGGCAGCCTCTTCTGCTGCTCCTCGTAGCTCAGAGGAGGATTGCTCCCCTTCGGACAGGGATTCCTCACCATTGGCCTCCCGTGGCTCAGCACTTCTGATGGTGCGGGGGACCCCGAGCTGTTCTCGCCAGACTAGGCCTGAGGTGTCACAGGGAAATGAGTCGACTTCCTTACCCGCCTGTGCCTCTGACCTGCATGGTATCGTTGGAGAAGACACTCTCCCCTCTACAAAAGGGGACCTCTGTAAATTTATGGACGAAATGCGATCAGTGTGGAGGGCCGAGGTTTCTGCATTGCGAACCGAGGTGACGGAGGTGCGTGCCCAGGTTCAGGAGGTGCGGGTGCAGTCGGCTGAAGTGGTGACAGCGAATGCACACCTTATTATTATTATTATTATTATTCTTTATTTATAAAGCGCCAGCATATTCCGCAGCGCTGTACAATAAGCACAGTATAGACAGGGTTACAATATATTGAACAACATTTGACAAACAGTACAGGAGGAGATGAGGGCCCTATTCCCGTAGGAACTCACAATCTGGGAGGGTTGGGGTTGGAAACCGGAGGAGAGGACTGTAAGGTGAGAGTGATTGATGGTTGCGTCAGTGAGTTGGGTGGTAGGCTTCCCTAAATAGGAACGTTTTAAGGGAGCGTTTGAAGGAAGAGAAGTTAGGGGAAAGTCTGACAGTACGAGGGAGAGCGTTCCAGAGAGTGGGGGCTGCGCGTGAGAAATCCTGCAGTCTATCATGGGAAGAGGTGATGCGGGGAGAAGCTAGGCGCAGGTCACTGTTTGACCTTAGGGAGCGGGCTGGCGTGTATTTGGTGATTAGTGAGGACAGGTAGTGGGGAGCTGAGTTAGTGAGGGTTTTGTAGGTAAGGATAAGGATTTTGAACTTAATTCTGCAGTGGATGGGGAGCCAGTGAAGGGACTCGCAGAGGGAAGCGGCAGAGACAGAGCGGCGGGTGAGGTGAATTAGCCTGGCGGAGGCGTTCAGGATGGATTGTAGGGGGGAGAGGTGGGACAGAGGGAGGCCAGATAAGAGATTATTGCAATAGTCGAGTCGGGAGATTACCAGGGCGTGTATGAGTTGTTTTGTGGCGACAGCGGTAAGAAATGGCCGAATTCTGTAAATATTACGCAGTTGGTATCGGCAGGAGGAGGAAAGAGACTTGATGTGGGGGATGAAGGAAAGAGCAGAGTCCAGTGTAACTCCAAGACAGCGAACTTGGTTTGATGGGGAGATGGTGATACCCTCCACCGTGATAGAGAAGTCAGGAGGTGGGGCGGCATTAGAGGGAGGAATAAGTAGGAGCTCAGTCTTTGACATGTTGATCTTTAGGTGGTGGGAGGCCATCCAGGAGGAGATGCCAGATAAACAGTCACTGACTTTTGAAAGGACAGGGGGAGAGAGATCAGGGGTAGAGAGGTAGATCTGAGTGTCATCAGCGTAGAGGTGGTAATTAAAGCCAAAGCTGTTGATGATTTTGCCCAGGGAGGAGGTGTAGATGGAAAAGAGCAGCGGACCAAGGACAGAGCCTTGAGGTACACCAACAGATAGAGGCAATGAAGAGGAGGAGTTACCAGCAAAGGACACACAGAAGGACCTGTTGGATAAATAGGAGTCAACCCAAGCAAGTGCAGTGTCCCCGAGACCCAGAGAGTTGAGGGTCTGTAGAAGGAGGGGGTGGTCAACAGTGTCAAATGCAGCCGAGAGGTCAAGCAGGATGAGAATAGAATAGTGGCCATGGTTTTTAGCAGTTAGGAAGTCGTTGGTGACTTTGGTGAGGGCAGTTTCAGTTGAGTGTAGGGGACGGAAGCCAGATTGCAGGGGGTCAAGTAGGGAATTGGAGGACAGGAAGATGGAGAGGCGGTTGAAGACTAGTTTTTCTAAGAGCTTAGAGGTAAAGGGAAGCAGGGATACAGGACGGTAGTTGGATGGAGAGTTGGGATCTAGGGATGGTTTCTTTAGTAAAGGGGTAACTAGCGCGTGTTTGAAGGCGGATGGAAAGGAGCCAGTGGAGAGAGATAGGTTGAAGATGTGTGTGAGAGCAGGGGTGAGGGAGGAGGAGAGGGGAGGAATTAGATGTGAGGGAATGGGGTCGAGCGGGCACGTGGTGAGATGTGAGGAGGACAATAAGGAATTGACTTCCTCCTCAGTGGCTGGGAGGAAGCGGCAGAGGGTGGCAGATGGGACCTGTGGGAGTGGAGGTGGCAGATAACTATCTTGTGTTGGGATGTTGCTTCTGATAGTTAAAGTTTTACTGAGGAAGTAGTCTGCCAGGTCTTGAGCGCTGAAGGCAGCTGAGGGGGGAGGTGCAGGTGGGTAGAGGAGGGTGTTGAAGGTGGACCAGAGCCGTTTAGGGTTGGAGGACAGTGTAGATATAAGAGATGAGAAGAAGGATTGTTTGGCCAAGTGGAGGGCAGAGGTGTATGACCGGAGAATAAACTTGAAGTGAACAAAATCAGCTTCAGAGCGGGATTTCCTCCAGGCACGCTCTGCGGTGCGGGAGCATCTTTGCAGGTAGCGAGTCTGGAGGGTGTGCCAGGGCTGAAGCTGGCGGCGTGGGGCCTTACAGAGTTGAAGAGGAGCAAGAGTGTCTAGAGCAGAGATAAGCGTAGTGTTGTAGTGATTAGTGGCAGCATCAGGGCAGGTGAAGGATGAGGTATGAGGGAGGTGGTGAAGTAGGTTGGAGAATTGATGGGGGTCCACAGCCTGTAGATTTCTGTGAGTTTGTGTGCGGGGTGGGGGAGCAGGGTGTTTAGGCAGTCCAGATAGGTTGAAAGAGAGAAGGTGGTGGTCAGAGATGGGGAAAGGGCGACAGTTGAACTCAGAAATGGAGCAGAGGTTGGAAAAGACAAGGTCAATAGCGTGACCATCGCGGTGGGTAGGGAGGAGGGAGGATTGTGTGAGTCCAAGGGAGGACGTGAGTGAAAGAAGTTTGGAGGCAGCAGGGGCGGAAGGATCGTCAATGGGAATGTTGAAGTCCCCGAGAATTAGGCATGGAAG
The DNA here is from genome assembly GCA_009667805.1 of Leptobrachium leishanense. Classification (NCBI taxonomy): domain Eukaryota; kingdom Metazoa; phylum Chordata; class Amphibia; order Anura; family Megophryidae; genus Leptobrachium; species Leptobrachium leishanense. Next base: position 408,016,853 of record CM019063.1, read on the forward strand.
ATTAGAAGGCAGAAAGTGAGAAAGCCAGGTAGCAAAGTGGTCAAAGAACTGGGAGGTTGGTCCCAGTGGGCGGTAGATGACTGCCACCCTGAGGGCCAGAGGAGAGAACAGGCGGATGCAGTGTGCCTCGAAGGAGGAGAAGGAGAGGGATGGGGGTGGAGGGAGATGCTGGTAGGTGCAGGTGGGAGAGAGCAGGATTCCGACCCCACCACCATTTCTCTCACCCGGTCTGGGGGTATGGCTCAAGTGTAGACCGCCATGTGAGAGAGCAGCAACGGAGGCCGTGTCAGAGGGAGTTAGCCAGGTTTCAGTTAAAGCTAGGAGGTTGAAGGAGTTTGAAAGGAAGAGGTCATGGATTGCTGTGAGTTTGTTGCACACAGAGCGAGCGTTCCAGAGGGCGCAGGAGAAAGAGGACAGGCGCTGAGGGATTATGGGACTGAGGTTGCTGGGCTTGCAGGGAGGTGATTTATGTGCGATGGAGATAGGATGAGAGGGAAGTATTGGATGTGTTGTGGGGCCAGGGTTAGGGGATATGTCACCTGAATAGAGTAACAGCAGGAGGGTGAGAAAGTGAAGGTGGGAATGGGATTTGTGGGAGTGATTGGCAGCACGAGAGTTAGAGGGAGACCATGTTCTGAGGAAACAAAGGAGCTCATGCGAGGCCATCATGTGGGACGAGAGGAGGGAGGGAGAGATGCAGATAGTGTAGGGGTCGGTGGTAGAGGGGCAGGAGTTCCATTTAAGGAGAAAGGTAGAAGTAAAGAGTAGAAGCGTGAGAGAAAGCATGACCTTACAGATCAGGTTGCTGAGCTGCACTCCCAGGTTGCCCTCCTAACCCGGTCGGTGGAAACCCTGGAGGCCTGGCACTGGCATTGAAATGTTCGTATCCGAGGAGTCCCAGAGTCGGTACCTGAAACTTCTCTCCTCCCCTATGTGAACCACTTGGGATGCCAGGTCACGGGTTCCTCTCCGGAGACCCCAGCCATGTTCACCGCGGTGTATCGCGTTAGGAAGGCTGCGACGGCCCCTGCGGATGCCCCAAGGGATCTTATTGCTGTGGCTGTAGATGTCGCCCGTCAGATGAAACTCATGACGTCCCCAGGAGCACGGGAGGCTGTGCGATTCGAGGGCTCGAAACTCCTGCTATATCGGGACTTGCCTCTCGTTACCCTGCTGGCTCGCCGTAGATTTTGGGAGGTAACTGTCTTTCTCCACTCAAAGGGGGTCCGAAACCGGTGGGACCTGGTGGGCTCGTTGGAGGTGACTCACGGGAACTTACTATACACCATCACTGACCCCGCTGCAGCGTGGCCAGTGCTGAGAGAAGCGGGCCTTCCAAGAGACCCTGCGGCAACCAGACTAGGCTGAGCTATGATTTTTTCTTCTCCTGACACCATTGTTCCCTCGCACTGGGCTTTGGTCCACTGCAAGAACTGGCCTGCATGGTGTCGTCCTCCCAATTCGATATGGAGAAGGGGCCCTCTGAACGGATTGTTTCCTGTGCTGTTTTTTTGCTATAGGTTTTGATGACTGTTCTTTATATTGTTGCCTATTCGCTGACTTACTTTTGTCTTTTTTGCCCTATATGCTCATCTATATTGCTGACTGTCATACCCCTTTTATGCCTTATGATGTGAACATTTGGATGTGTTTTATTTATGTTTCCCTTTTTTTTTTTTGGCTACTACGGGTTGCCTCATGGGACAGTATCGGATTTGGTATCCGATATATCCCCCTTGATACCCGGGCCTGGTGCCAATACCCCCCTGTGGCTTTCTCCCACGGTAACTGGCCATTGGGAATTCACCACGATCAGCACAATACTGGCCTTTGCCACTTGCCCCTTTCCCCTACCATTTTATCCCTTCAACCCTACCCTTATATTAAACCCACACGGCAGACTTCGTTATAGCTTAATTTTGTCTTTTTGCTGTTTTATGTGATTAGCTCTCCCTTTGGGATGCCATGTTCCGGTCCCGCGCAACTGTTTTTGTTCTATGTCAGATGACGAATTTTGACCCTGAGAGGTCCTTTATGTCTGTTTGCTTGTTCTACTTCATGTCCTTGATAATAAAAATTTTAATACGAAAAAAAATAAAAAATGTTTATATAAGATCTTACATACCACTATAGGCAGCCTAAAACTATTGCAATTTGGTAAGTGGAAATATAGATTCTTTGCAGAAAATTACAGACTTTTAAAAAGCGACTGGATGACTTCCTGCAGACACAGAATATTAAGGGTTATAATATTTAATATGTGGGTAAAAGATTCTTGATCCAAGGAGAAATCTGACTGCTATTCTGGGGTCAAGAAGGAATTTTTTCCCAGTATGTTGCATATTGGCAAGCATTTCAGACTGGGTTTAGCATTTCAGACTGGGTTTTTTGCCTTCTTTTGGCTCAACAGCAGTAGGTGATGTGGGAGAGGCTGAACCCGATGGACGCATGGCTTTTTTCAGCCTATGTAACTATGTAATATTTCGCTGCAAATATGGTCATAATTAATGACAGGTTCCCCCATAATGCGATATTTGTTGCTTGAGGAGTTATCATTTTGATATTAATAATAAATGTAATATCTAACCTCACGTGGAGGTATTCTAAGCCAGAGCACATTTCGGATTTTTGCTCCTCTGATAAAATTTGTGATATATTCATCCTGTCATGAGTATTAATAGGCTTGAATGCGAAAGAACAAAATAAACCGTAATAAAAATCTTTAATTTTATTTATTCTGAATATTTATCAGAAGAAAAAGCTGATTCGGCTCACTGTGGAGTTATAGTGTGTGTGTGTGTGTATATATATATATATTATTTTTTATATTATATTTAAAAGCAAAACAATGCTCCTTTTTCTATTCTAACGCTAATCTTCTCTTTTACCCATCTAACTTTTTTCTCTGAAGATAATTGTTTGGAAATAGAAATAAGGCAGGGACTCCACAGATTTGAGGCTTTTCTTACTCTGCGAAAGAGCAGTACCTGATTCATTTTCAGAAGTGTCATGATAAAAGGTTTATTAAAATAGGGCTGAAGGAAATTGTGAGTGGAAAAAAATGTCTTCATCATTTTTGAAAGCTACAAGTGCTTTGTGGGTCTTCTTTTGTTAGGAGCAGTCCCTTTCTTAGAGCTGTTATGACAGCAGTAATATTGATTATCTTTTAAATCTCTGGCTAAAAGTCACATGGTAACAGGAGTCTATTCAAAGGTTTTCATCTCAAGTTCTTACTTGCTGACAACTTGCTCAAAGGATATAAACCAGGACTTTTACCGTTCATCTTTCTGTCACTTAGTAAGCCCTATATCTTATATCTTCTCACAAGAAAATATTATTAACTGTATCTGACTTAAAACATCTTGTGGATTTGCATGGATTGATGTTGATCTCTTTGGTCTGTCCGGTACATAATAAGACAGTGACACTCTAGTCTTCAGGGCCATGTAAGTGATTTTAAATAGTCATGCAGGGTTATTCAGAGACCGTGAAAAGCAGGTGAATGACTGGAGAATTATTGGAGAATGAAAAATTCTAGGTCAAAACTGCCAATTTGGAAAGTGAGATGAAAGGGAGAATTTTTCTGGTTTGGCTATTTTGACCTAGAATTTTTCATTCTCCAGTAGGGATGAGCTGTTCGGGTTCAGACGGTTCGGGGTTCGACCCGAACTTAGCCTGTTCGGGCGGATCGCAAACCCCGAACATTTCCGGGTGTTCGCCGCATTATCGACCACAATGGACCACAATGCATTTTCCCACTGCCTGAAGCTCGTAATTGGCTACAGCCTTGCACCTGACCACAGGTCTGGTGCAAGACTGGTTGAACACTATGCCAATCTCCACTCAGAGTCCTGATTGGGCAAATTTTGCCTAATCATGGGCTCACAGAGCTAAGTCCCGCAGCACACTATATAAGGTTTCAACGCGCCGATTCTGCACGCATTTCAGAGGAGATTTCAAAGAAGATAGTTGTGTGTGTTGTTACTGCCGGTCTGCTACGCTACTGGGGGGGTCTGGGGGGGTCTAATTTCGACCAAATATCAGGGAATTTAGGTGATGTGTGTCTTGTTACTGTGCCAGCAAGTTTTTTGGGGGTTTACAACTTTATTTAAAACATTTGTGTATTGAGGTGATTTTCTGGGTCTTGTCACACTGTGCCAGCAAGTCTTTTTGGGTCTCATTTATACCAAATATCAGGGAATTTAGGTGATGTGTGTCTTGTCACTGTGCCAGCAAGTTGTTTTGGGGTTTACAACTTTATTTAAAACATTTGTGAATTGAGGTGATTTTCTGGGTCTTGTCACTGTGCCAGCAAGTCTTTTTGGGTCTAATTTATACCAAATATCATTGAATTTAGGTGATGTGTGTCTTGTCACTGTGCCAGCAAGTTTTTTTGGGGTTTACAACTTTATTTAAAACATTTGTGAATTGAGGTGATTTTCTGGGTCTTGTCACTGTGCCAGCAAGTCTTTTTGGGTCTCATTTATACCAAATATCATTGAATTTAGGTGATGTGTGTCTTGTCACTGTGCCAGCAAGTTTTTTTGGGGTTTACAACTTTATTTAAAACATTTGTGAATTGAGGTGATTTTCTGGGTCTCGTCACTGTGCCAGCAAATCTTTTTGGGCTCACTAATTTCTTTAAAACACTTGTGACTTAGGCTGGGGTCAGACGAGCATAGTGTTCACGTTCGTGATTGCGCCTAAAAGTACGTCCGTGATAGCATGAAAGAAAGTCCATTGGAGCTCGACACATGAATTACGTCCGCACTGAACTGCGGACGCACAACAGCCGCGGCCCACGGACGCAAGGCAGGCAAGAATGTACAACCCCTAGAACGGCCGCACAAAGTGCGCTGCGTCCGCAACGTCCGCATAGCTTTGTGTGTGAGTGATGGAACGTGGTCAGACGGACTGCATTTATACGTCCAGCATTTTTCACGGACAAAATGGTTTTGCTTTTTAATTTATTTTCCCTCCTACATCCGTCAAAATATACGTCAGTGAAAAAAACGGACTGTGTGGCCACTACTGTGTCTTCCGTACTGACGTACGTCCGTGTGCACGGACATACAGTCCGTAGAAATCACGCTCGTCTGACCCTAGCCTTAAGGTGATCTTCTGTGTCTCGTCACACAGCCAGCAATTTTTTTTGGGGCTCACTAATTTCTTTAAAACACTTGGGAATTAAGGTGATCTGTGTCTTGTCATACAAAAAGTACCACTCTGTATTTTGTGGCTCACTAATTTCTTTAAAACACTTGGGAAAGTAAGGTGATCTTCTGTGTCTCGTCACACAGCCAGGAATTTTTTTTGGGGCTCACTAATTTCTTTAAAACACTTGGGAATTAAGGTGATCTGTGTCTCGTCATACAAAAAGTACAACGCTGTATTTTGGGGCTCACTAATTTCTTTAAAACACTTGGGAATTAAGGTGATCTGTGTCTTGTCATACAAAAAGTACCACGCTGTATTTTGGGGCTCACTAATTTCTTTAAAACACTTGGAAAAGTAAGGTGATCTTATGTGTCTCGTCACACAGCCAGCAATTTTTTTGGGGCTCACTAATTTCTTTAAAACACTTGGGAATTAAGGTGATCTGTGTCTCGTCATACATACAGTACCACGCTGTATTTTGGGGATCACTAATTTCTTTAAAACACTTGGGAATTAAGGTGATCTGTGTCTCGTCATGCAAAAAGTACGACGCTGTATTTTGGGGCTCACTAATTTCTTTAAAACACTTGGGAATTAAGGTGATCTGTGTCTTGTCATACAAAAAGTACCACGCTGTATTTTGTGGCTCACTAATTTCTTTAAAACACTTGGGAAAGTAAGGTGATCTTCTGTGTCTTGTCACACAGCCAGCAATTTTTTTTGGGGCTCACTAATTTCTTTAAAACACTTGGGTATTAAGGTGATCTGTGTCTCGTCATACAAAAAGTACCACGCTGTATTTTGGGGCTCAAAAATTTCTTTAAAACACTTGGAAATTAAGTTGATCTGTGTCTCGTCATACAAAAAGTACCACGCTGTATTTTGGGGCTCACTAATTTCTTTAAAACACTTGGAATTAAGGTGATCTGTGTCTCGTCATACAAAAAGTACCACGCTGTATTTTGGGCCTCACTAATTTCTTTAAAACACTTGGGAATTAAGGTGATCTTCTGTGTCTCGTCACACAGCCAGGAATTTTTTTTGGGGCTCACTAATTTCTTTAAAACACTTGGGAATTAAGGTGATCTGTGTCTCGTCATACAAAAAGTACAACGCTGTATTTTGGGGCTCATTAATTTCTTTAAAACACTTGGGAATTAAGGTGATCTGTGTCTTGTCATACAAAAAGTACCACGCTGTATTTTGGGGCTCACTAATTTCTTTAAAACACTTGGTGATTTAAGGTGAAGTAAGGTGATCTTATGTGTCTCGTCACACAGCCAGCAATTTTTTTGGGGCTCACTAATTTCTTTAAAACACTTGGAATTAAGGTGATCTGTGTCTCGTCATGCAAAAAGTACCACGCTGTATTTTGGGGCTCACTAATTTCTTTAAAACACTTGGAATTAAGGTGATCTGTGTCTTGTCATACAAAAAGTACCACGCTGTATTTTGGGCCTCACTAATTTCTTTAAAACACTTGGGAAAGTAAGGTGATCTTATGTGTCTCGTCACACAGCCAGCAATTTTTTTGGGGCTCACTAATTTCTTTAAAACACTTGGGAATTAAGGTGATCTGTGTCTCGTCATGCAAAAAGTACCACGCTGTATTTTGGGGCTCACTAATTTCTTAAAACACTTGGGAATTAGGTGATCTGTGTCTTGTCATACATACAGTACCAGGCTGTATTTTGGGGCTCACTAATTTCTTTAAAACACTTGGGAATTAAAGTGATCTGTGTCTCGTCATACAAAAAGTACCACGCTGTATTTTGGGGCTCACTAATTTCTTTAAAAACACTTGGGAATTAAGGTGATCTGTGTCTCGTCATGCAAAAAGTACCACGCTGTATTTTGGGGCTCACTAATTTCTTTAAAACACTTGGGAATTAAGGTGATCTGTGTCTCGTCATGCAAAAAGTACCACGCTGTATTTTGGGGCTCACTAATTTCTTTAAAACACTTGGGAATTAAGGTGATCTGTGTCTTGTCATACAAAAAGTACCACGCTGTATTTTGTGGCTCACTAATTTCTTTAAAACACTTGGGAAAGTAAGGTGATCTTCTGTGTCTTGTCACACAGCCAGCAATTTTTTTTGGGGCTCACTAATTTCTTTAAAACACTTGGGTATTAAGGTGATCTGTGTCTCGTCATACAAAAAGTACCACGCTGTATTTTGGGGCTCAAAAATTTCTTTAAAACACTTGGAAATTAAGTTGATCTGTGTCTCGTCATACAAAAAGCACCACGCTGTATTTTGGGGCTCACTAATTTCTTTAAAACACTTGGGAATTAAGGTGATCTGTGTCTCGTCATACAAAAAGTACCACGCTGTATTTTGGGCCTCACTAATTTCTTTAAAACACTTGGGAATTAAGGTGATCTTCTGTGTCTCGTCACACAGCCAGGAATTTTTTTTGGGGCTCACTAATTTCTTTAAAACACTTGGGAATTAAGGTGATCTGTGTCTCGTCATACAAAAAGTACAACGCTGTATTTTGGGGCTCATTAATTTCTTTAAAACACTTGGGAATTAAGGTGATCTGTGTCTTGTCATACAAAAAGTACCACGCTGTATTTTGGGGCTCACTAATTTCTTTAAAACACTTGGGAAAGTAAGGTGATCTTATGTGTCTCATCACACAGCCAGCAATTTTTTTGGGGCTCACTAATTTCTTTAAAACACTTGGGAATTAAGGTGATCTGTGTCTCGTCATGCAAAAAGTACCACGCTGTATTTTGGGGCTCACTAATTTCTTTAAAACACTTGGGAATTAAGGTGATCTGTGTCTTGTCATACAAAAAGTACCACGCTGTATTTTGGGGCTCACTAATTTCTTTAAAACACTTGGGAAAGTAAGGTGATCTTATGTGTCTCGTCACACAGCCAGCAATTTTTTTGGGGCTCACTAATTTCTTTAAAACACTTGGGAATTAAGGTGATCTGTGTCTCGTCATGCAAAAAGTACCATGCTGTATTTTGGGGCTCACTAATTTCTTTAAAACACTTGGGAATTAAGGTGATCTGTGTCTTGTCATACAAAAAGTACCACGCTGTATTTTGGGGCTCACTAATTTCTTTAAAACACTTGGGAATTAAGGTGATCTTCTGTGTCTCGTCACACAGCCAGCAATTTTTTTTGGGGCTCACTAATTTCTTTAAAACACTTGGGAATTAAGGTGATCTGTGTCTCGTCATACAAAAAGTACCACGCTGTATTTTGGGGCTCACTAATTTCTTTAAAACACTTGGGAATTAAGGTGATCTGTGTCTCGTCAAACAAAAGGTACTACGCTGTATTTTGGGGCTCACTAATTTCTTTAAAACTCTTGGGAATTAAGGTGATCTGTGTCTTGTCATACATACAGTACCAGGCTGTATTTTGGGGCTCACTAATTTCTTTAAAACACTTGGGAATTAAAGTGATCTGTGTCTCGTCATACAAAAAGTACCACGCTGTATTTTGGGGCTCACTAATTTCTTTAAAACACTTGGGAATTAAGGTGATCTGTGTCTCGTCATGCAAAAAGTACCACGCTGTATTTTGGGGCTCACTAATTTCTTTAAAACACTTGGGAATTAAGGTGATCTGTGTCTTGTCATACAAAAAGTACCACGCTGTATTTTGTGGCTCACTAATTTCTTTAAAACACTTGGAAAAGTAAGGTGATCTTCTGTGTCTTGTCACACAGCCAGCAATTTTTTTTTGGGGCTCACTAATTTCTTTAAAACACTTGGGTATTAGGTGATCTGTGTCTCGTCATACAAAAAGTACCACGCTGTTTTTGGGGCTCACTAATTTCTTTAAAACACTTGGAAATTAAGTTGATCTGTGTCTCGTCATACAAAAAGTACCACGCTGTATTTTGGGGCTCACTAATTTCTTTAAAACACTTGGGAATTAAGGTGATCTGTGTCTCGTCATACAAAAAGTACCACGCTGTATTTTGGGCCTCACTAATTTCTTTAAAACACTTGGGAATTAAGGTGATCTTCTGTGTCTCGTCACACAGCCAGGAATTTTTTTTGGGGCTCACTAATTTCTTTAAAACACTTGGGAATTAAGGTGATCTGTGTCTCGTCATACAAAAAGTACAACGCTGTATTTTGGGGCTCACTAATTTCTTTAAAACACTTGGGAATTAAGGTGATCTGTGTCTTGTCATACAAAAAGTACCACGCTGTATTTTGTGGCTCACTAATTTCTTTAAAACACTTGGGAAAGTAAGGTGATCTTCTGTGTCTTGTCACACAGCCAGCAATTTTTTTTTTGGGGCTCACTAATTTCTTTAAAACACTTGGGTATTAAGGTGATCTGTGTCTCGTCATACAAAAAGTACCACGCTGTATTTTGGGGCTCAAAAATTTCTTTAAAACACTTGGAAATTAAGTTGATCTGTGTCTCGTCATACAAAAAGCACCACGCTGTATTTTGGGGCTCACTAATTTCTTTAAAACACTTGGGAATTAAGGTGATCTGTGTCTCGTCATACAAAAAGTACCACGCTGTATTTTGGGCCTCACTAATTTCTTTAAAACACTTGGGAATTAAGGTGATCTTCTGTGTCTCGTCACACAGCCAGGAATTTTTTTTGGGGCTCACTAATTTCTTTAAAACACTTGGGAATTAAGGTGATCTGTGTCTCGTCATACAAAAAGTACAACGCTGTATTTTGGGGCTCATTAATTTCTTTAAAACACTTGGGAATTAAGGTGATCTGTGTCTTGTCATACAAAAAGTACCACGCTGTATTTTGGGGCTCACTAATTTCTTTAAAACACTTGGGAAAGTAAGGTGATCTTATGTGTCTCATCACACAGCCAGCAATTTTTTTTGGGGCTCACTAATTTCTTTAAAACACTTGGGAATTAAGGTGATCTGTGTCTCGTCATGCAAAAAGTACCACGCTGTATTTTGGGGCTCACTAATTTCTTAAAACACTTGGAATTAAGGTGATCTGTGTCTTGTCATACAAAAAGTACCACGCTGTATTTTGGGGCTCACTAATTTCTTTAAAACACTTGGAAAAGTAAGGTGATCTTATGTGTCTCGTCACACAGCCAGCAATTTTTTTTGGGGCTCACTAATTTCTTTAAAACACTTGGAATTAAGGTGATCTGTGTCTCGTCATGCAAAAAGTACCACGCTGTATTTTGGGGCTCACTAATTTCTTTAAAACACTTGGGAATTAAGGTGATCTGTGTCTTGTCATACAAAAAGTACCACGCTGTATTTTGGGGCTCACTAATTTCTTTAAAACACTTGGGAATTAAGGTGATCTTCTGTGTCTCGTCACACAGCCAGCAATTTTTTTTTGGGGCTCACTAATTTCTTTAAAACACTTGGGAATTAAGGTGATCTGTGTCTCGTCATACAAAAAGTACCACGCTGTATTTTGGGGCTCACTAATTTCTTTAAAACACTTGGGAATTAAGGTGATCTGTGTCTCGTCAAACAAAAAGTACTACGCTGTATTTTGGGGCTCACTAATTTCTTTAAAACTCTTGGGAATTAAGGTGATCTGTGTCTTGTCATACATACAGTACCAGGCTGTATTTTGGGGCTCACTAATTTCTTTAAAACACTTGGAATTAAAGTGATCTGTGTCTCGTCATACAAAAAGTACCACGCTGTATTTTGGGGCTCACTAATTTCTTAAAACACTTGGGAATTAAGGTGATCTGTGTCTCGTCATGCAAAAAGTACCACGCTGTATTTTGGGGCTCACTAATTTTTTAAAACATTTGGGAATTAAGGTGATCTGTGTCTTGTCATACAAAAAGTACCACGCTGTATTTTGGGGCTCACTAATTTCTTTAAAACACTTGGAAAAGTAAGGTGATCTTCTGTGTCTTGTCACACAGCCAGCAATTTTTTTTGGGGCTCACTAATTTCTTTAAAACACTTGGGTATTAAGGTGATCTGTGTCTCGTCATACAAAAAGTACCACGCTGTATTTTGGGGCTCAAAAATTTCTTTAAAACACTTGGAAATTAAGTTGATCTGTGTCTCGTCATACAAAAAGTACCACGCTGTATTTTGGGGCTCACTAATTTCTTTAAAACACTTGGGAATTAAGGTGATCTGTGTCTCGTCATACAAAAAGTACCACGCTGTATTTTGGGCCTCACTAATTTCTTTAAAACACTTGGGAATTAAGGTGATCTTCTGTGTCTCGTCACACAGCCAGGAATTTTTTTTGGGGCTCACTAATTTCTTTAAAACACTTGGGAATTAAGGTGATCTGTGTCTCGTCATACAAAAAGTACAACGCTGTATTTTGGGGCTCACTAATTTCTTTAAAACACTTGGGAATTAAGGTGATCTGTGTCTTGTCATACAAAAAGTACCACGCTGTATTTTGTGGCTCACTAATTTCTTTAAAACACTTGGGAAAGTAAGGTGATCTTCTGTGTCTTGTCACACAGCCAGCAATTTTTTTTGGGGCTCACTAATTTCTTTAAAACACTTGGGTATTAAGGTGATCTGTGTCTCGTCATACAAAAAGTACCACGCTGTATTTTGGGGCTCAAAAATTTCTTTAAAACACTTGGAAATTAAGTTGATCTGTGTCTCGTCATACAAAAAGCACCACGCTGTATTTTGGGGCTCACTAATTTCTTTAAAACACTTGGGAATTAAGGTGATCTGTGTCTCGTCATACAAAAAGTACCACGCTGTATTTTGGGCCTCACTAATTTCTTTAAAACACTTGGGAATTAAGGTGATCTTCTGTGTCTCGTCACACAGCCAGGAATTTTTTTTGGGGCTCACTAATTTCTTTAAAACACTTGGGAATTAAGGTGATCTGTGTCTCGTCATACAAAAAGTACAACGCTGTATTTTGGGGCTCATTAATTTCTTTAAAACACTTGGGAATTAAGGTGATCTGTGTCTTGTCATACAAAAAGTACCACGCTGTATTTTGGGGCTCACTAATTTCTTTAAAACACTTGGGAAAGTAAGGTGATCTTATGTGTCTCGTCACACAGCCAGCAATTTTTTTGGGGCTCACTAATTTCTTTAAAACACTTGGGAATTAAGGTGATCTGTGTCTCGTCATGCAAAAAGTACCACGCTGTATTTTGGGGCTCACTAATTTCTTTAAAACACTTGGGAATTAAGGTGATCTGTGTCTTGTCATACAAAAAGTACCACGCTGTATTTTGGGGCTCACTAATTTCTTTAAAACACTTGGGAAAGTAAGGTGATCTTATGTGTCTCGTCACACAGCCAGCAATTTTTTTTGGGGCTCACTAATTTCTTTAAAACACTTGGGAATTAAGGTGATCTGTGTCTCGTCATGCAAAAAGTACCACGCTGTATTTTGGGGCTCACTAATTTCTTTAAAACACTTGGAATTAAGGTGATCTGTGTCTTGTCATACAAAAAGTACCACGCTGTATTTTGGGGCTCACTAATTTCTTTAAAACACTTGGGAATTAAGGTGATCTTCTGTGTCTCGTCACACAGCCAGCAATTTTTTTTGGGGCTCACTAATTTCTTTAAAACACTTGGGAATTAAGGTGATCTGTGTCTCGTCATACAAAAAGTACCACGCTGTATTTTGGGGCTCACTAATTTCTTTAAAACACTTGGGAATTAAGGTGATCTGTGTCTCGTCAAACAAAAAGTACTACGCTGTATTTTGGGGCTCACTAATTTCTTTAAAACTCTTGGGAATTAAGGTGATCTGTGTCTTGTCATACATACAGTACCAGGCTGTATTTTGGGGCTCACTAATTTCTTTAAAACACTTGGAATTAAAGTGATCTGTGTCTCGTCATACAAAAAGTACCACGCTGTATTTTGGGGCTCACTAATTTCTTTAAAACACTTGGGAATTAAGGTGATCTGTGTCTCGTCATGCAAAAAGTACCACGCTGTATTTTGGGGCTCACTAATTTCTTTAAAACATTTGGGAATTAAGGTGATCTGTGTCTTGTCATACAAAAAGTACCACGCTGTATTTTGTGGCTCACTAATTTCTTTAAAACACTTGGAAAAGTAAGGTGATCTTCTGTGTCTTGTCACACAGCCAGCAATTTTTTTTGGGGCTCACTAATTTCTTTAAAACACTTGGGTATTAAGGTGATCTGTGTCTCGTCATACAAAAAGTACCACGCTGTATTTTGGGGCTCAAAAATTTCTTTAAAACACTTGGAAATTAAGTTGATCTGTGTCTCGTCATACAAAAAGTACCACGCTGTATTTTGGGGCTCACTAATTTCTTTAAAACACTTGGGAATTAAGGTGATCTGTGTCTCGTCATACAAAAAGTACCACGCTGTATTTTGGGCCTCACTAATTTCTTTAAAACACTTGGGAATTAAGGTGATCTTCTGTGTCTCGTCACACAGCCAGGAATTTTTTTTGGGGCTCACTAATTTCTTTAAAACACTTGGGAATTAAGGTGATCTGTGTCTCGTCATACAAAAAGTACAACGCTGTATTTTGGGGCTCACTAATTTCTTTAAAACACTTGGGAATTAAGGTGATCTGTGTCTTGTCATACAAAAAGTACCACGCTGTATTTTGGGGCTCACTAATTTCTTTAAAACACTTGGGAAAGTAAGGTGATCTTATGTGTCTCGTCACACAGCCAGCAATTTTTTTGGGGCTCACTAATTTCTTTAAAACACTTGGGAATTAAGGTGATCTGTGTCTCGTCATACATACAGTACCACGCTGTATTTTGGGGCTCACTAATTTCTTTAAAAGACTTGGGAATTAAGGTGATCTGTGTCTCGTCATGCAAAAAGTACCACGCTGTATTTTGGGGCTCACTAATTTCTTTAAAACACTTGGGAATTAAGGTGATCTGTGTCTTGTCATACAAAAAGTACCACGCTGTATTTTGGGGCTCACTAATTTCTTTAAAACACTTGGGATTAAGGTGATCTTCTGTGTCTCGTCACACAGCCAGCAATTTTTTTTGGGGCTCACTAATTTCTTTAAAACACTGGGAATTAAGGTGATCTGTGTCTCGTCATACAAAAAGTACCACGCTGTATTTTGGGGCTCACTAATTTCTTTAAAACACTGGGAATTAAGGTGATCTGTGTCTCGTCAAACAAAAAGTACTACGCTGTATTTTGGGGCTCACTAATTTCTTTAAAACTCTTGGAATTAAGGTGATCTGTGTCTTGTCATACATACAGTACCCGGCTGTATTTTGGGGCTCACTAATTTCTTTAAAACACTTGGGAATTAAAGTGATCTGTGTCTTGTCATACAAAAAGTACCACGCTGTATTTTGGGGCTCACTAATTTCTTTAAAACACTTGAGAATTAAGGTGATCTGTGTCTCGTCATACAAAAAGTACCACGCTGTAATTTGGGGCTCACTAATTTCTTTAAAACACTTGGGAATTAAGGTGATCTTCTGTGTCTCGTCACACAGCCAGCAATTTTTTTTGGGGCTCACTAATTTCTTTAAAACACTTGGGAATTAGGGTGATCTGTGTCTCGTCATACATACAGTACCACGCTGTATTTTGGGGCTCACTAATTTCTTTAAGACACTTGGGAATTAAGGTGATCTGTGTCTCGTCATACAAAAAGTACCACGCTGTATTTTGGGGCTCACTAATTTCTTTAAAACACTTGGGAATTAAGGTGATCTGTGTCTCGTCATACAAAAAGTACCACGCTGTTTTTTGGAGCTCACTGATTTCTTTAAAACACTTGGGAATTAAGGTGATCTTCTGTGTCTCGTCACACAGCCAGCAATTTTTTTTGGGGCTCACTAATTTCTTTAAAACACTTGGGAATTAAGGTGATCTTCTGTGTCTCGTCACACAGCCAGCAATTTTTTTTGGGGCTCACTAATTTCTTTAAAACACTTGGGAATTAAGGTGATCTGTGTCTCGTCATACATACAGTACCACGCTGTATTTTGGGGCTCACTAATTTCTTTAAAACACTTGGGAATTAAGGTGATCTGTGTCTCGTCATACAAAAAGTACCACGCTTGTATTTGGGGCTCACTAATTTCTTTAAAACACTTGGGAATTAAGGTGATCTGTGTCTTGTCATACAAAAAGTACCACGCTGTATTTTGGGGCTCACTAATTTCTTTAAAACACTTGGGAAAGTAAGGTGATCTTATGTGTCTCGTCACACAGCCAGCAATTTTTTTGGGGCTCACTAATTTCTTTAAAACACTTGGAATTAAGGTGATCTGTGTCTCGTCATACATACAGTACCACGCTGTATTTTGGGGCTCACTAATTTCTTTAAAACACTTGGGAATTAAGGTGATCTGTTGTCTCGTCATGCAAAAAGTACCACGCTGTATTTTGGGGCTCACTAATTCTTTAAAACACTTGGGAATTAAGGTGATCTGTGTCTTGTCATACAAAAAGTACCACGCTGTATTTTGGGGCTCACTAATTTCTTTAAAACACTTGGGAATTAAGGTGATCTTCTGTGTCTCGTCACACAGCCAGCAATTTTTTTTGGGGCTCACTAATTTCTTTAAAACACTTGGGAATTAAGGTGATCTGTGTCTCGTCATACAAAAAGTACCACGCTGTATTTTGCGGGCTCACTAATTTCTTTAAAACACTTGGGAATTAAGGTGATCTGTGTCTCGTCATGCAAAAAGTACCACGCTGTATTTTGGGGCTCACTAATTTCTTTAAAACGCTTGGGAATTAAGGTGATCTGTTGTCTCGTCATACAAGAAGTACCACGCTGTATTTTGGGGCTCACTAATTTCTTTAAAACACTTGGGAATTAAAGTGATCTGTGTCTTGTCATACAAAAAGTACCACGCTGTTTTTTGGAGCTCACTGATTTCTTTAAAACACTTGGGAATTAAGGTGATCTGTGTCTCGTCATACAAAAACTACCACGCTGTATTTTGGGGCTCACTAATTTCTTTAAAACACTTGAGAATTAAGGTGATCTGTGTCTCGTCATACAAAAAGTACCACGCTGTATTTTGGGGCTCACTAATTTCTTTAAAACACTTGGGAATTAAGGTGATCTTCTGTGTCTCGTCACACAGCCAGCAATTTTTTTTGGGGCTCACTAATTTCTTTAAAACACTTGGGAATTAAGGTGATCTGTGTCTCGTCATACATACAGTACCACGCTGTATTTTGGGGCTCACTAATTTCTTTAAGACACTTGGGAATTAAGGTGATCTGTGTCTCGTCATACAAAAAGTACCACGCTGTATTTTGGGGCTCACTAATTTCTTTAAAACACTTGGGAATTAAGGTGATCTGTGTCTCGTCATACAAAAAGTACCACGCTGTATTTTGGGGCTCACTAATTTCTTTAAAACACTTGGGAATTACGGTGATCTTCTGTGTCTCGTCACACAGCCAGCAATTTTTTTTGGGGCTCACTAATTTCTTTAAAACACTTGTGAATTAAGGTGATCTGTGTCTCGTCATACAAAAAGTACCACGCTGTATTTTGGGGCTCACTAATTTATTTAAAACATTTGTGAATTAAGGTGATCTGTCTCTTGTCACTGGCTGCCAGCTATCAGTGTGTCTCACTGAGTTATACCAGAGTTATTTAAATCTTTATACCAGAGTTGAATCAGAGTTCTGTATATATTAACCCCTTAGTGACCGGGCGGTTTTACACAAATCCGTCCGTTCGTGACCGCAGCTGTTTTTATGTTTCTGCGCTCTTAGTGTTTACGTCAAATTTTCCTCTTACTCGTTTATGTAACCCACACATATTTTACACTGTTTTTCTCGTCACTAAATGGACTTTATAAAGATACCATTTTTTTCATCATTTCATATAATTTACTATAAAAAATATTGTGAAATATGACACAAAAATTGAAAAAACACCACTTTTTCGAACTTTGACCCCCAAAATTTCTTATGTATCAACAACCGTCAAAAAAAATTTATTCCTTAGTAGTTTCTAAAAATTTAGTACTGAGTTTAGCAATACCCAATGTTTACATATTCCTCGCTTTTTTCCTTATTTTATGCAACAATAAGTGCAAGTAGCACTTTGCCATTTCCAAAGAGTTTATTTTCAAAACTAGTGATAGTGACATTGTAACACTGATATCTGTCACTAATTCCTGAATAACCCTCCACATATACATATTTTTTTTAAAGTACACAAATCAAGGTATTAAACTTGGGGTATTTTGACTCTTTCCATGCAAACCATTTTACCACAAATCTATGCCAAAGTTTGAAAAAAAAATAAATTTTGGTGATTTTTTTTTTTTGAACGCAATTTAAGAATACATGTACTGTGAACTTTAAGGTTTACTGCCAAAAAGCACCCCAAAATATGTTCAGCAACATCTTCTGAGTAAATTGATACCACCCAAGTATAGGTATGTCGGGTCATTTGGGGGCTAAAAGGCCTTATTTGGGGGGTGCGCATTTCAGTTTTCCAACTTGGAATTTTCACATTTCGTCATCATGCACCCATGTCCTATTTGGGACATTTTTGAAGCCGCCAAAGTAATTTACCCCCATCAAACCATATATATTTTTAGAAAGGGCACACCCTAGGGTGCTTCAAAGAGTTGTATTTTAACACTTTCCATGCACTAGCTCTTTGTCAATCTTTCAGGTAGTCACTTTTTGTGTTATTTTTTCACACACATTGTACTTTAGGCATGAATTGTCAAATCCAGTTATGGGTTACTGCCAAAAAACACCCCAAAATATGTTCAGCAACATCTTCTGAGTAAATTGATACCACCCATGTATAGGTATGTCGGGTCATTTGGGGGCTAAAAGGCCTTATTTGGGGGGTGCGCATTTCAGTTTTCCAACTTGGAATTTTCACATTTCGTCATCATGCACCCATGTCCTATTTGGGACATTTTTGAAGCCGGCCAAAGTAATTTACCCCCATCAAACCATATATTTTTAGAAAGGGCACACCCTAGGGTGCTTCAAAGAGTTGTATTTTAACACTTTCCATGCACTAGCTCTTTGTCAAACTTTCAGGTAGTCACTTTTTGTGTTATTTTTTCACACACATTGTACTTTAGGCATGAATTGTCAAATCCAGTTATGGGTTACTGCCAAAAAACACCCCAAAATATGTTCAGCAACATCTTCTGAGTAAATTGATACCACCCATGTATAGGTATGTCGGGTCATTTGGGGGCTAAAAGGCCTTATTTGGGGGGTGCGCATTTCAGTTTTCCAACTTGGAATTTTCACATTTCGTCATCATGCACCCATGTCCTATTTGGGACATTTTTGAAGCCGCCAAAGTAATTTACCCCCATCAAACCATATATTTTTAGAAAGGGCACACCCTAGGGTGCTTCAAAGAGTTGTATTTTAACACTTTCCATGCACTAGCTCTTTGTCAAACTTTCAGGTAGTCACTTTTTGTGTTATTTTTTCACACACATTGTACTTTAGGCATGAATTGTCAAATCCAGTTATGGGTTACTGCCAAAAAACACCCCAAAATATGTTCAGCAACATCTTCTGAGTAAATTGATACCACCCATATATAGATTTGTTCTGTTGTTTTTGGGGTGCTACGCCAATCTTTGACATGTGCTTGTCAATTTTCTAATTTGACATACAGTATCTTCTTTGCTTATCTTCTTTTTAGGGGCCTTTTTACATACCCCAGTTTTATGAACGTGCATATATTTGGTAAGCTAACACCCCAAAGTATTGTAAATGGAGTGTTTTTATGCTATGGATGCATCCGTTTGCTCCAAACAAATTAGATACTGTTTGGTGGTCATTTTTCATTTTCACACCCACATCAGTTTTGGACTGTGATTTAGGAGACACTGTTGTTTTTTACTGCATGAAAACTCTCCAGGTTGTTTTCTGCAAGGTCTCCTGAGTACACCCATGCCCCCCATGCATAGGTTTGCCAGGATTTTGGGAAGGTTCAAATACAATTTTTATGACTTTGTCATTGGAGTTGAAATTGAGATTATTTCTTCAGCTAGGCCTAGCTTTGGTTTTGGGTCTACCGCATACCCCAGTTTGAATTATTGCCAGAAAATTGTTTATATTTGTTATGTTGACACCCCAAGGTATTGCATATGGAGTGCTTTGATGCCATGGATGCAACGGTTTTAGCCCAAAACATTTGAGAAGGTGTGTGGCGGTAATTTTTCAATTTTCAGATTTTTACGCCCACAGTAGTTTTGGACTGTGATTTAGCAGACACTGTTGTTTGTTACTGCATGAAAACTCTCCAGGTTGTTTTCTGCAAGATCTCCTGAGTACACCCATGCCCCCCATGCCTAGGTTTGCCAGGATTTTGGGAAGGTTCAAATACAATTTTTATGACTTTGTCATTAGAGTTGAAATTGAGATTATTTCTTCAGCTAGGCCTATCTTTGGTTTTGGGTCTACCGCATACCCCAGTTTGAATTATTGCCAGAAAATTGTTTATATTTGTTATGTTGACACCCCAAGGTATTGCATATGGAGTGCTTTGATGCCATGGATGCAACGGTTTTAGCCCAAAACATTTGGCAACAAGGTGTGTGGCGGTAATTTTTCAAATTTCAGATTTTTACGCCCACAGTAGTTTTGGACTGTGATTTAGGCTAGGGTCAGACGAGCGTAGTGTTCACGTCCGTGATCGCGCCTAAAAGTACGTCCGTGATAGCATGACATAAAGTCCAATGGAGCCCGACACACGAAGTACGTCCGCACTGAACTGCGGACGCACAACGGCCGCGGCCCACGGACGCAAGGCAGGCAAGAACGTAGAACCGCTAGAACGGCCGCACAAAGTGCGCTGCGTCCGCAACGTCTGCATAGCTTTGTGTGTGAGTGATGGAACGTGGTCAGACGGACTGCATTTATACGTCCTGCATTTTTCACGGACAAAATGGTTTTGCAATTGAATTTATTGTCCCTCCTACATCTGTCAAAAAATAAATGTCAGTGAAAAAACGGACTGTGTGACCACTACTGCGTCTTCCGTACTGACGATGTCCGTACTGCACGGACGTACAGTCCGTAGAAATCACGCTCGTCTGACCCTAGCCTTAGCAGACACTGTTGTTTGTTACTGCATGAAAACTCTCCAGGTTGTTTTCTGCAAGATCTCCTGAGTACACCCATGCCCCCCATGCATAGGTGTGCAAAGATTTTGGCAAAATACAGCACCAATTGTAGAACATAAAAATGTACGAATAAAATGTAAAAGTCTGGTGCCTGTCAAACTGGGGATGCTCTCTAGGGGGGCACAGGCTGTTGTCACTGAAGTGCATGAAACGCAAAATGTTTTCATACCTTCTACGTGACATTGATTGGAGGTAAATGGGGGTAGAGCAGATGGGGCTACTGCTCCAGCAGGAGCGAATTGAGGGCTTCTTTATGATGCCCTCAGCATAGTAAGTGCCCAGAATTTCAGAAATTCTGGCACATCTAGCGGGGTCCATTGCTGCCTTGCCAAGTAGGAGTCTGGCTTCGCAGCACAATGCTGATGGGCATACAGATTTGATTGGGCCACGATGTGGCCCAACAAATCATCCCCCATAAACACCTGCAAAAACTGTGTGGCGGTAAATCCTGCAACATCAATATTGATGCCAGGATTTGCCGTGAAAGGAGGGATATCTGGCCTCTGGCGATGAGGCACTACCCACTCCTCAGCTGGAGCTGTGCGTCTCCTGCTGGCAGGTGGTGACCCAGGATCTGCATCAGAAACATCACTAGATACATCAGCCAGCATAGATAATGTATCTAGCGACGCCTCTGAGCAGTTAGCGGGGTCGAAATGAGGGTCTGAGTCTGACGCAGATGCCTCAGATTCTGACGCCAGGATGGCATATGCCTCCTCGGCGCTGTACACCCTCTCAGACATTATATATAATAGATTATAAAATTTTATAATTATTATATATATATAAGCGGATTGTTGGTTCTTAGAAGAACCGTTGGGTTTCACAAGAAAATACAAATAAACACCTAAATCTCTCTAAATCCCTCTAAACCTGCCTCAATTCTTCTAAATCTCCCTAAAATCTCTCTAAATCTGCCTCAATTTTTCTAATCTCACTAAATCTCACTAAAATCTCTAACCTGTCAAATCTGATCTCTCTCTCTCGCTCACCAAAACACAAGTGAGGAGAGGGAGGGAGAATCACAGAGGTCAGAGCCAATATTTACAAAATATTGGCCTGACCTGACAAATTAGAAATTTTATTTTGATTTTTTCTAACTTCTGATTGGATGTTGCTAGCCTGCCTCTCTGATGAGGCAGGCTAGGAACATCCCACTCAGCCCCAAGATGACCCTGCCCTTAGAACCCTAACCCTACCCCTGACCCTGCCCTTAGAACCCTAACCCTAACCCTAACCCTACCCCTAACCCTACCCCTACCCCTAACCCTAACCCTACCCCTACCCCTACCCCTACCCCTACCCCTAACCCTACCCCTACCCCTAACCCTAACCCTACCCCTACCCCTAACCCTACCCCTACCCCTAACCCTAACCCTAACCCTACCCCTACCCCTAACCCTACCCCTAACCCTAACCCTAACCCTACCCCTAACCCTAACCCTAACCCTAACCCTACCCCTAACCCTACCCCTAACCCTACCCCTAACCCTACCTAACCCTAACCCTACCCCTACCCCTAACCCTAACCCTAACCCTACCCAACCCTAACCCTACCCCTAACTGTCAGTTTATTTTATTTATTTTTCTTTTTTTACACTTTTTTAACACTTTTTTTTACTTTTTTTTTACTTTTTTTTACACTTTTTTTTTCTCTGCTGGGTGCCTTGATCCCTCGAGGCACCCAGCAGAGCACCTGATCACTGAAGTGATCGATTTTGTACTGAGTGCCACGATACCTCGTGGCACTCAGTACTTCCTGCCGCTACCGGAAGTGATCGCTCGGGGGGAGCGATCACGGACGGACCGGCGGCAGGTAAGTATATTACAAGGATGCCTCGATGTCGAGGCATCCTTGTAATATGCTCAGAGCAGCTGGAAGCGATCCGATCG
This sequence comes from Leptobrachium leishanense, assembly GCA_009667805.1. NCBI lineage: Eukaryota > Metazoa > Chordata > Amphibia > Anura > Megophryidae > Leptobrachium > Leptobrachium leishanense. The sequence continues at coordinate 408,038,970 of CM019063.1, forward strand.
CTTCCAGCGCTCTGTAGAAGTGCCGGGCACCTCTCCGGTGCAACCGGATGTAGATCGCTCCGGGGAGCGATCACATGGTGCCCCGGCACTTCTAACGGCCATTGCACGGATGCCTGGACTCCCAGGCATCCTGCAATGGCGTTTGAGCTGCTGGAAGCGATCCGATCGCTTCCAGCAGCTCAAAAACGGCAGGACGTACCATGTACGTCAGCGGGTCTAAGAGAGACCCGCTGCAATGACGTACATGGTACGTCCGCGGTCGGGAAGGGGTTAAGCTATATATATCACTCACCATGTCTGAATGAACAAAAAGGACAGGCAGACGCTCCCAGACACAGATAAGAGGGCAAGCAGCCCCTGTGTCGGGAGGCTGTGTCTCTGGTCGTGGTAGATGTGGTGCATCCTCTGCAGGGGCACGTTTGTCCTTTCTAACTGGTGCTGGCCGTCTTAAGCAGCAGCAACATACAGAGGACTTGGTAGATTGGCTAACCAGGCCATCCTCATCCTCCGAGTCCTCTGCCAGCCAGGCTTCTAGTGCTTTACAGTCCACCTCAGCTGCCAAAGCATCTAATGCAGCCTCCATGTCCACAGCTACTCCTGCCGTAGCCTCGCTATCACACACGGAGGAGTCAGCTGAATTGTTTGACTACAATGAGAGTGACATGCTGCTTGAGGATGCGCAGCAAGTACAGTACTCTGATTCAATCTCTGAGGTTGAGCAAGGGAGTATAATAAACCTAGAGGAAGGGGGTGCCAGTGATGACACACAAATAACTGGCACTCATGTTGCCCCAGCAGCTGCAGCATAATGCCAAGTTGGCTCCAGTGACGAGGAGATAGGGGGTGAAGATGACATTGATGATGATGAGGTCACTGACTCCACCTGGGTGCCAGATCAAACTGAGGAATCAAGTGAGGAGGAGGGGGAGGAGGAGGAGGAGGCACAGCAAACACGAGGCACAACATCCTCTGTGACCAACCGTAGCACTAGCCAGTCCAAGGCATCACATGTCAGAGCTGCTCCGGTGCAGAGCGCTGTTGTCTCAAAGAACACATGCAGGAAATCTGCTGTCTGGGAGTTCTTTAAGAACTGTGCAGCAGACCCCACCGTTGCTATTTGTAATCTATGTCAGAGGAGGCTGAAGCGTGGGAAAAACACTGGACACTTGGGTACCACGTGCTTGATGCGACATATGAACAAGTGCCACACATCCTGTTGGGGCAAAACTTTGCGTAGGTCCTCCTCCTCTGTCTCTACCCACACTGTATGTCCTGCCATGCAATTGCCTACAACCTCCACCGACAGGGATGATGCTACAGTAATGGATGTACCAGCAGGTCCTTCCTCACAATGTGACATCATCCCAGTAGCTGAAGATTTACGCAGTCAGATTACGTTGCCGCAGCTGCTGCAGCGAAAGAAAAAATATAGTCCCAACCATCCCCAAGCACAGCGTCTAAATGCCAGCTTAGCATAATTACTCGCATTGCAGCTGCTGCCTTTCCAGCTGGTGGAGTCTGAATTTGCTGAATGCGCTGTACCACTGTGGCAGGTTCCAAAACGCCATTACTTTTCACGCAAGGCCATTCCAGCACTATACCAGCACGTGGATGACAATGTTATCCAGTCATTGGGAAAGGCAGTCAGCAGCAAGGTGCATGTCACTTTAGACACGTGGTCCAGCAAGCATGGACAGGGTCGTTACATTTCCTTCACGGCACACTGGGTAACTCTGATTGCAGCTGGGATCAATCCAAGACGGGGCTCTGTGCTGGAACTTGTTCATCCACCACGCCTCCAGAAAGCTGCTTGTATGAGGTCTGTCTGCTCCACCACCACCACCTCTTCCTCCTCCTCCTCCTCCTCCTCCTCCTTCTCTGTCTCTGGCGAAGTGGCAGTTAAACCCACAGGGTGTACGCAATGGCTCAAGCAAAAAGATGCCATACTGTGCTTGAGCTGGTTTGTTTAGGGGACAGGAGCCACACCGGGTCAGAAATTTTGTCAGCTCTGCAGGGGCAGGTGCAGAGATGGTTAACACCACGCCAGCTTGAGCTGGGAATGATCATCTGCGATAATCGCAGCAACCCAACCTTCTCTCCGCTCTACGCAGGGGTAAATTGACGCATGTACCATGCCTAGCACACGTCCTAAATCTGGTGGTACAGCGTTTCCTAACCAAGTACCCAGGGCTGCCAGAGATTCTCATCCAGGCCAGAAAAGTCTGCAGCCACTTCAGACGGTCATTCCCAGCAAGCGTTCGCCTGGCAGAAATTCAAAGAGAATTCCACCTTCCCACAAACCGTCTGATCTGTGACATGCCCACCAGGTGGAACTCGACATTAGCAATGCTGCAGCATCTGCACAAGCAGCAGAGGGCCATCAACGAGTACCTGTGTGAGTATGGCACAAGGACAGGTTCAGGTCAACTTGTTTTTTTTCTCCCCCCGCAGTGGCTGATGATCAAGGATGCATGCACTGTACTGTCACCATTTGAGGAGGCAATGAGGATGGTGAGCAGGGACAGTGCATGCATCAGTGACACAATTCCTTTAGTGTTCCTGCTGGAGCACACTCTGCGGGGAATTATAGATGTGGCTCTAGAGGCAGTGCAGCGGGAGGAAGAGGAGGCCTTCCGTAGCTCTCAAGGCCCCAGTCTTTCCGCAGACAGCATTCCAGCGGTTCCTACTCAGATCAGACAGGAGGAGGATGAGGAGGAGGAGGACTATTTAAGTAGTGGGGGCATTGAAGGTGGGGATTCCTTAAGGCAGGGTTTTGTGTGCCCAGAAACAGAAGGGCTTGTGCGTGGCTGGGAGGAGGAAGTGCACGATACGGTCATCCTCATTGACCAGGAAGACTCGGCAGCTAATGCCACCTCCAACCTACGCTGCATGGGCTCCCTAATGATGCAAAGCCTGCTAAAGGAACCCAGGATTCTTGCTATCAAGGAGAGGGATCATTACTGGTTGGCAACCCTTCTTTATCCACGATACAAGGGGAAAGTTGCAGAGCTCATCCTGCCTGCACAGAGGGAGCACAGGATGACAAAACTTGAGGACGCTCTAAAGCGAAACTTGTGTAACACGTTTCCAGGCACTGTTAGATTACCAAGTGCTGACATACGTGCTTCCGAGGCTGCAGGTGATCAGAGGAATAGCAGTGAAGGCCAGGGCCACTTGACTGAAGCATTTTTTTATTTTTTTAGTCCTCGACGCTCAGGGACGTCAAATGTAGGCACCCATTGCCAGCGTCTTCACCATATGGTGCAGGACTACCTAGGGGCAAGGGCAGACCTGGATACCTTTCCGGCAGATGATCCATTGGCTTACTGGGTGTTGAGATTGGATCTCTGGCCAGAATTTAGCCAATATGCTATGCAGCTACTAGGTTGCCCTTCATCCAGCGTGCTTTCTGAAAGGTTATTAAGTGCCGCTAGAGGTTTTGTCACAGACAAAAGAGTGCATCTGTCCACCGACTCTGTAGACCGGCTGACATTTATAAAAATGAATCAGTCCTGGATCAGCAGCTATCAATCCCCTGATGCCGAAGTAACGGAATAGATCGGGTATGTCTTCTGCATGCACAAAACCTCCAGCACTGAACTCTTCCACAATACCACAAAAGGGTTACGGTGTGAATGCACTTGCTGCCATGAAAGGCACAATATTTGGCTGCACTGACGCCTGTGCCAGATTTATATCATTTACATTTTTTGAACAGCATGGTCCAACCCTGCACTCTTCCACAATACCACAGAGGGGTTACTGTATGATGATACTTGATGGCCTGGCACCAAAGGCACAATATCTGGGTGCACTGACGCCCATTACCAGATTCATATCTTTTTAATATAGGACCGCATGGTCCACCCCTGCACTCTTCCACAATACTACAGAGGGGTTACTGTATGATGATACTTGATGGCCTGCCATTAAAGGCACAATATCTGGGTGCACTGACGCCTATTACCAGATTCATATCTTTTTAATATAGGACCGCATGGTCCACCCCTGCACTCTTCCACAATACCACAGGGGGGTTACTGTATGATAGTACTTGCATGCCTGGCACTAAAGGCACAATATCTGGGTGCACTGCCATTGACGCCTGTATCAGATTCATATCCTCAGAGGGGTTACGGTGTGACGGCACTGTTGCCGACGATAAAAGCCCAATTTTAAAGCACCTATTGCTACCTTCATCCAAAGCCTGCATAAGTTTCACAATAATTTAGCCCAAATAAACACTAAACTTTTTCTGCGCGTCCTAAAATGTCTTTTCATACAGGCTGCCGCCACAAGCAGTTGTTTATGGATAGATTAAAGGGAAAGCATTTACCGTCATATGAAACGTCATTTATTTGTTTTTAAGTGTTTCTATACATCCTAGAAATCCGCCACTTCACGGGCAGGTTATGGGGACCTCCTAGGCACGATATTTGAAGGAATTTTTCATTTTTATTTTTAACCCTTATTTCATGGAACACTCACTGTCCCTTTAAAAACGTTTTTTTTAAAACTTTTTGTCCTTGTTTCCTGTCCCCCAGGGCACTACCCGGACCCCCATACACCTTTTATGGCAAATATGTAGCATATATGCCCTCTTGGAGGGCACTCTAAAAAACCGAATTTTCAGCCCCATGGGGGTTCGGGTTCGGACCCGAACAAATGGGAAGTTCGGGTTCGGGCCCGAACCGAACTCAGGGGGTGTTCGGCTCCTCCCTTTTTTCCACTCATTCTCCCTGCTTTTCACGCTCTCTGAATAACCCTGATGGTGTTAGAAGTATCTTCCCTCTTCTAATTTTCTCTGTTCCTGGCTACTGTGACAGACCTTCAATGTAGATGTCTTCTCTTGCGGCTTACCGTTCTAAGGTTACCATATTCTGGCTGACCAATAGTCAGGTATAGCTTCAAGTGAAAAATCTGACTTTTATTCAGACAATGATATTACCATTGTTTGAATACAAGTGCTTGCTTCAAACAATGGTAGTATCGCTGTTTGATGTGAAAATTGTCAAAAATTATTGAAAGTTCCCACTTCAAACAATGGTAATACTCAAACGGTTGCAGTTTGAGTAAATGTTGGTATAACTAAAAATGTAATTTAAATATAGAAAAAAACTAACCTTAACTCTAGCCCTAAACCTATTCACTTTTTTTTTTTTACTATATTACAATGATACCATTGTACACAAACTGTAGATTCCATATACTGAAACTTCAGTTAATTTCTATTCAACTAATAGTAGTACTGATTAGACATGTGCATTCGTTTTAGTACTAAAATGATTTAGTCTGAGTTTTGGGATAATTTAGTTTTAGTATGACTCAAGACATACGAAACTGCTCAGTACAAAAAAACGAAAGAAACTAAAATAAAATGCACTACATTTTATTTTCAGTTCTTTTTGTGATATTACACAAACGTGATTTGTAGCAAATGCACCCTATAGAATATATGATTAGTGCAGCATCATTGTTCACATTATAATTGAAATGTGAACAATATTGCTGCATTAATAAAAGCAACACACAAAAAACATGTTTTTAATTTATTTATTTAATTTATTTTTATTTTTTTTATTTACTTTGAACACGGTCATGTTGGTATCATTCGAAAGGCCATGCTCAGGCCTTTCGAATGATACCCTCCATGATCCCCTAGCTGCCACCATTCTTGGGAAATCCCCGGGCAGCTAGGGGATCCCCAGCTAACTGACGTCATTGCGCGATGACGTCCGGAAGTGAGGGGGACCCGGAGGTGGAGCCGCCATCCAAGATGGTACCCCCCACCGAAGCTAGGCCGCGATGCTGCGGCGGATGGTGCCGCATCGCGGCCCGATGTCTGTGGGGTTAAAGCCAGGCACTGCTTAAAAGGGGAGACTCTCCCCTTTTAAGCGGTGCCTGGCTTGGAGCTCTGGTACCTCCTGATTGGGAGGGAGAGGGATCCGAAAGGATTCCCCCTCCTTTTCAGGCAATCTCCCGGCATTGTGCATGGCGCGATGACGTCATTGACATCGGGAAGGGCTTAAATTCGTCTTCTGACTTCCCTGAAGTCAGAACACTGCGAGACCCTGGAGAGCGAGGTGAGTATCTCTCCCAGGGCTCCCGCTTGCGGGTGGTTTTTGGGGAACGTCCTCCACATATAGCGGGAGTCAATGAGGACGTTCCCCATACGTCACCCGCAGTAAAAGGGTTAACTTGGAAGTATCACTATATAATTTGCTTCAAAAAGAAATACAACTTCAATTGATATTTGAGTGTTGTTGCTATCCACTACAACCGTGTGTTTTCTCCAGTACATGTCAACCAAACCACAGAATGTATCAAATATACACTCACCAGCCACTTTATTAGGTATACCTTGCTTGCACCAGGTTGGACTCCCTTTTGCCTCTAGAACTGCATTAATTCTTGTTGCATAGATTCAACCAGGTATTGGTAACATACCTCAAAGATTTTGGTTCATATTAGCATAACATCATGCAGTTGCTGCAGATTTGTCGGTTGCACATCCATGATGCGAATCTCCCATTCCACCCCATCCCAAAGGTGCTGTATTGGGTTGAGCTCTGGTGACTGTGGAGGCAATTCTAGTACAGTGAACTCATCGTCCTGTTCGAGAAACCTGTTTGAGATGATTCGAGCTTTATGACATAGTGCATTATCATGCTAGAGGTAGCTATCAGAAGATGGGTACACTGTGTTCATAAAGGGATGGACATGGTCAGCAACAATACTCAGGTAGGCCGTGGTGTTTAAACGATGCTCAAGTGGTACCAAAGTGTGCCAAGAAAATAGCTCCAACACCATTACACCACCACTACCAGCTTGAACAGTTGATACAAGGCAGGATGGATCCATGCTTTCATGTTGTTTACTCAAATTCTGATCCTACCATCTGAATGTTGCAACTGAAATTGAGACTCATCAGACCAGGCGACATTTTTGCAGTTTTCTATTGTCCAATTTTGGTGAGCCTGCACGAATTGTAACCTCAGTTTCCTGTTCTTAGTTGACAGGGGTTGCACCCATTGTGGTCTGCTGCTGCTGTAGCCCATCTGCTTTAAGGTTCAACATGTTGTGTGTTCAGAGATAGTATTCTGCACACCTTGGTTGTAACGAGTGCTTATTTGAGTTTCTGTTGCCTTTCTATCATGTCAAACCAGTCTGCCCATTTTCCTATTACCTCTAACATCAAGACATTTTTGTCCACACAACTGCCGCTCACAGAATATTTTCTCTATTTTGGCCCATTCTCTGTAAACCCTAGAGATGGTTGTGAGTGAAAATCCTAGTAGATCAGCAGTTTTTTAAATACTCAGACCAGCCTGCCTGCCTGCAACAACAACCATGCCACGTTCAAAGTCTCTTAAACATCATTTCTTGCCCATCTGATGCTCGGTTTGAACTTCAAGTCATCTTCTCCATGTCTAGATGCTTAAATGCATTGAGTTGCTGTGATGTGATTGGCTGATATGCAATTTGTGGTAACAACGAGTGTGTGTGTGTATGTGTGTATATATATATATATAAGTTAAGTGCAGCCACATGCGAAATTTTTACACCAAAAATGTTGACTATATTCAAACAATTGTTTTGTTTTTAGTGATTTTGCAAGTGCATTCGTTGCACATTGCCATTTGGATGAAATCTGGTTCATCCAAAAAACTAGAAAAAATTCAGACGAAACAATTCGACGGAAACAAATCTTTTCATTTTGTACAAGCCTGATAGTTACATACAAAACTGGTGAATGTGTTCCTTTAAATCTTTTTTTATTTTTTTGAGTAGCAATGTTTATTATAATTAAAATTTAACAATCTCATTCCACTAGGTCCTTCCTACAGGCCAAGTACTAATGTGCAAAATATCACTGTATCTTTTGACTGCCCATATGAACATTTTGAAAAGACCTGGAGCAAAATAATTAAAACCTGCAAGAATGTTTCTATAAGCTATTTTTCTTGCAGCAGGAACAGTATCGTCAATGACTGGTGTCTCTGCAGATCAGCTTTCCACCTCTGCTATCAATAGATAATTCTTCAAAATGCTAATTTCATGAAAACTGAGCCTGACAACGATTTCTACGCGGTTTGCCTTGACATATCAGTAACCCACACCTGCAGCACAATCTGTGCAAAATACAGGGGGGAAAACAAAATAGATTTTTATTTTTTTTCCCAAATTACTAATAGAAAAGGGAAACATTTTAAAGATTTATTAATCTCATACACCAAGTTCCAAATCCAGGCAGGTAGTTCAGACACTAAACCCTTCGCGCATGTCAATACAACTTGTTAACACTTATGCGTACAAATAAACCATAGGCTCGGTATGTTGAAATGCTGTCAATGTTGCGACCCCCTCTGGACAGGAGATTGATACTGCTGCCACTGGCACGAGATGTCACTCACCGTGTCCCTCGGAAAAAACCTTTCTCTTTCGAAATAGAAATTTGAAGATGCCTTATTTATTTGCATTTTGAAATAATTTATTACGGCACCGTTCATTTTCACTTAAGATGGACTAATGGGTAAAAATAAGTGTATCTCTGAGTCTGAAAAGCTATTTAACAGCTGAAAGGGTACTGCTGGGATTGGACTATTTTAAGGGATAGTGGTTTTATGACTGCTGTTCTGGAGTGGTGCAGCGGAAAATGGTTTTGATGCCTGATTCTGCTGAGAGGGGAATGAAAGCTCATACAAGCTGCCTTCTGACTACAGGTTACTGATTGCTTCTCTCGTGCTGCAAGTGCATGGCAAAAACTTCCCTTTCAAGTGTAAATATTTCATCATCTTTTATTTTACGATGGGAGAGGGGAGTAGGACGGACAGACCACTGCACGCTAACACACAAATCCTTTACCAGACAATCAACCGACAATCATTGGACGTTAAATTCACTATTTAAAATATCATTGAGTGAAAATAGGAAAATATGCAGCACACAGGTTTTCGAATCATAGGCAGTTTCCACAGAGTAAGATAAAGTCAATTATCAAAAAGCCACAAAGAAAGAAAGAAAAAGCCGGTCACTCTGCTATTGTCATTGTGGCCGCTTTATGATCATTTAATTCATGATTTAGGATCATGAAAATGCGTTTTGGCTTGAAGTGACAAAGGCTCATGCTTCGAGCTGAGGCATTGTGTTTCCATGCTTCTATTAAAGCAGCCATAATGACCCTTGCAGAGTGACCGACTTTATGTTTTTCCGTATTATTAGTGATGGAAATTCAAAGGTTTTGTACTGCTGAATACTGCTACTATTTGACCAGCAATTAACATATGATTTAGATGGGGGGGGGGGGTGTGCAAGCAGGGACCCATCAATTCAGAAGGAGTCCTTGCTTCTGGATTGCCGAGTCCCTGCTTGCTTTTTTCTCTACATAGGGATGGCTTCCCTCAGCACCCAATTTCTACTGACACTCTGAAGCACATATGCATTGTACCTGTTTGCAATCATCCTCTTGCTACTTCTCATTAGATGTGGTAAATGACTGGTAACCATAAAATATTTTATATTACTAACGTTGAAAATCTGAAGAACAAGAAATTGTCATGGAACAGTAGTGGTCAACTAATTACATTGAGACAATGGAGCTGTTTGTGTTTTGTTTTTGTTTGATAATTAATTGTTGGCAATATTTGTAGAGCAATTGCCATACCAAAATAGCTACTGGACGAAAACCTCTAAAGCCACGTTCTACGTTCTTCAATGAGAGGCATCATTCTCCAATCAATCACCACGCATAGTTTGAGTATCAAAATAACTTTTTTTTCGGTTTTCAGGTGCTTGAGCATAAGATCCATTTTTGTTTTATGCATGACACTCACAGCGCATGTGAGTGTCTCAACACGCATGTGTTTTGGTCTTTGGTAGGACAATTGTTGTTTCTGAAAGAAAAGCATACTCTAGGGCAGTGGTTCCCAACCGCGGTCCTCAAGTACCCCCAACAGGTCATGTTTTCCAGATAGCTGAAACACAGCACAGGTGATATGATTTGCTGCTCAGTGATTGCAGGATTCAGTCTGCATTTCCTCCAAGGTGATCCTTAAAACCTGGCCTGTTGGGGGGACTTGAGGACTGTGGTTGGGAACCAGTGCTCTAGGGTTATAATGGAAGTGGTGGGGGATATTAAGCAGTTAAACATTAACTCCTCACTATCCTCTCTGCACCCTCCATCCCATTTTAACTCTTTAGATTCCTTTTACGCTCACCTGAAATTAAGTGACTGGCACCCTCAGCACTTGTCTGGACATGTCAAATTGCCCCAGGGAGGGAACCAATCCCAAGACTCACAATGCCAACAGCTTTGAGACCCATTGGATGGAGCCACGTTCTGAAGGTCCTGATAGCCATGAACCCAAGCTCAGCACTCAGGTTCTGTGTGGGCTAGGCCTCTGCACTTGGTGGGCTGAATCACCCCACCTAGTCCACCCCGATGAGGAAAAGGGCAAGATAACTCCGAGTACTGTGACCACTCAAATAGCACTGAGTGGTCCAGTGCAAAAAGTGTCCCTTTTTAAATGTAATTTCTCCAAGTAAAAATAAGTATCTATTGCAAAATAATAAGAATACTAGACACTATAGACTTTATAGACACTTATTTTCAATGGTTAAAAAAATTATACTGATTTTCCTTTATTATCTTCACTCGGACCACCCTAAAATCTTGCTGTAAATTCTTCCTTCCCATACCCAGCCAATAAATGTCTGGTTTGGAGATTGTTTTAGTTTGGTATCCTGTCCAAAAATTTGCAAGTTCATTACGAATGCATGAAAACCTATTTCTTAATGAGACCTCAAAAAGGTATATGTTTCCACATATATTCAGCCTCTGAGCTCTTTTATGACAGTCAGTGAAATAAAAAAGAATATTTCTCAAAGCATCAATGTCATAGATTGCATACCTGATAAGTCCTCCAAGTGGAAAACTCATGAATATATTTATGTATCACAGCGACATCAAATTATATTGTGAGAACACTGCAAAGCTGCATTCACATTTTTCCATCATGCGATAACTAACCAGTTTACGTTGGCTCAATTTTTGGAACGGAAATGAGGTGTAAGTTAATGTGTTTTTCATAAATTTAGCTATACTGGCAATGGTATGCCCTTGTTTTAGCAAAATAAGGTGCTATAATTCACTTGGGCCATTTTTATTCTTTTGCATGATTCAAAGTATTTTACATTAGAGTCTAGGCCACTGTTTTCAATTCCTATGTGAATTCCATCCCCTGAAGCAGTTTTTCCCAACCCCGGTCCTCAATTACCCATAACATACCAAAGTTTAAGGATCACCTTGGGGAAGACAGACTGAATACTGCAATCATTGAGCAGCAAATCAAATCATCTGTGCTGCACTTCAGATATCTGGTAAACCTGGTCTGTTAGAGGTACTTGAGGACCAGGGTTGGGAACCTCAACCACTGCTCTAGAGAGAAAGATGAATGGGTAGAAGCAGAGCTAAAGAATATAGATAATAAGTAATGATTTAGTTAATAAGCCATTGGAGATTGGCCGTGACATCTGAAGTATTGGATTTTATTAACTCCATATTACATTGTGCCAAAAAAGCAACACATTTTACATATGACCTTAAAATTAAGAATCCCACAATTTTCCATATTGGGGCAGACTGACCCATCAGACATTCGGGTACTTCCTGAGGGCACGGATGGGGAGGGGACTGGATTGGGGCCCCATCATTTTGCCTTGCTGCCCCTGCAGTGCAGGGACTGCATGAAGCATCATGGGGATTCCCTCCACAGTGTGGAAGACGTTACACGCATGTCCTGTTGTGTCCCTGCTCGGTGACAATCTAGCTCTGAGCAGGAGCTTCAGCCACAGCAGGCTGACATCCTAGATCCCCCGGTCCATGGGAGTCATTGAACATGTTCGCGATTGCATCTTAAACTGGGATTCCCGTAGTCCTGGCAGGGAAATCCCATTATAGGAAATGCATGTTTTTTTGGACCCCTGTATCTCCAGAACCGTAAATCCAACAACGATGGTTCAGGTGTTATTGAAAGGCCAGAGTCTGGTCTTTCCGATGATAGCCAACTTGACTATATAATAACTAAAAAAAATAAAAAAATAAAGTTAGAACAAAACATTAATTCAATTTAAAAGCAGCAGCATTGTTTTCCTCCCCTTTATAAAGTTAACCATGCCACTGCACTAACTCATAGATTTTTTTATACTGTATATTTAAATATATTTAAATTGACTTTAATATATAATTATTTTAATATATTTTTTTATTTGACGACGATCTAATTATTTTAATTGCAGCATATTAAAATCAATTTATATATATATATATATATAAATAATAAGTTAAATATCATAGTTTTGAGTTTTATTGCTGTGGAATTCTGTGATATGCTCATACACACCGCACTTTAATGTGAGGTTTATTGCTGTTGAATTTTGTGATGTGCAATGTTTACGAGTATCTTATAAACCTGAAAAGTGATTGACAGCTTCCCATGTGTGCCACAGGGACCTTCTCTGCTGCGGTGTAGCCCTAGCTGCAATGAGTGGGTGATTCCGCCGCAGCAGTGCAATGGCCATCTGTAAGTCTGATGGGGGCATGATGGATTTTCCAATTCACTGGCGGGCCAGAGTGGATTTTCTTATCTCATAACAATAATTATTTTGAAAATTGTGTGAAGAAATAAATGTACACGTGGGTGTTGCTTTGTATGAGTAGGGTTTTGTATGGGTTTGGCCTTCTGTGGGCATGGCACAAGGGGGCCCCCATGATCTCCTATTACGCAGGGACCCCAGTAGTAGTCAGTCTGCTTCTCTTGCGCATATTTTTTTATGTGGTCTAATCCTGAAACATGAGCATTTGTTCGGCGCTCAATTCGCCGACCCTGCATTGAATTCACCATTCACTGCAGGATCCCAGAAGTGCGCCGAAATGGATCTGCCGAACGCATCTGATAAACTGCCGTAAAACCACCTATCGCATCCGATAAACCATTGAACACAGCCGCAAACTACCGAACGCAGCCGACACTCCTCTGAACGCTGCTGAAAAAAGCCGACCAGCTGCCGACCAGGGGTAAAGAAATAAAAAGGAAGAATTTTTTTAAAAAATTGTGTTTTAAACAAGAATAATGCATGGAAATAATATATAAGGACCTATGAATAACAATATAATGGTCTGTTACAGAAATAAAAATGGCATTTAAAAACGGAATCAACAATTTTGCCAAAAAATAAATAGAGACTTTTTTGCTGCAGATGAAGAGAATAAAATGGTTGAATAAAATAATTTATAAAAAAAAACGTGGATTTTTTTAACATTGAAACCTACGGGATTCACCTGTTTAAACCTATTTAACGAAAGCACCACAAATCTGAGCATTTCGCCGACTTTTCATTGCTGTTCCCCATAGAGATAAACCATTGCATCTCTATGGGGAATTTCGCCGCCGCCGAATTGCACCCTATTTCGTTGGCAATTCACCAATATTTGGCAAATTGCTAGCTTTCTGAACAGCCGAATTGCCACGAAATTGTACTGTACGGGGAAGTTCTCAATTCAGTGGCAAATTCGGCTCCCTTTAAATAACCTGTCCAGTCTAGGAATTATTTTTTTTCAACATTTCGTATCATAAATTTTAAAGTGTTGTTTATTACGCTATGCGCTTAGAAAATTTATATAATTTTTGAGAGCTTTATAGGTATACTTTTCCATTATCCTAGCAGACTTAAAATTCTTTCCACGCAATGCAATAATACATATACTATAACAATACTGTGTGCTAATACTGCTAAATATAATAACAAATTGAATCCAATAAAATCCAACAAGGTTGGTACTTTGTTGCAAACAAGAAAGTAGTGCGCTTACGGAATAAAGATAGCTATACAAGTCCCCAGAGATAATCTTCCCAAATCTCCTTAAACAGTAAAAATCAAGAAACATACAGGACAGCGCTCTTTAGTGTACCTCAATCATAGGAGAAGCAATAGGTGGATAATGTGCTTATAACTGTAATCTAGCACACCTCTGAATTCCAAACTTTTTTATTTTCAGATGGGCACATGGGCTGTGTTCCAGATGTACCTCAAAATACAGAAAGCGCAGCACATAATGCAATATTGCAAAAATTAGAGTAAAAAGTGTGTTTAAAAGAGCGGATGTACACTCACGCTTTTTGAGCGCTTCTAGCCCTCATATGGTAGCTTCACATGTTATTCGTAGGCTAACCTACGTTCTCCCGACTCTTCAGGTATCCCCAAAGGGGTAGCCCCCTCCCGGTCTTCAGACAGGGTGGTCCTGGTCGGAGCATAGACCAAACGGGCACAAATGGTAAATAATAGTAAAAAACTTTTATTTTCCCGTAAAGGGATAAAATTAAACAGTAGAAATAAAAACAATAAAAACAAAAATGCCAGACGCATTTCGCTCCCCTCCGGGCGCTTCCTCAGTGGCTAGAAATTGGGATTACCGTCTATAACGGTGCGCTAACGGCGCTACCCTGGAGTTGCGTTTATTTGGATCCTTTAGGGCAGATTCTTGAACACAGACAGCAGGAAAGGCTGTATTACCTTGATTCCCACACCAGGGAGGTACTACAAGAAACCTAATTAACTCCTCAGCACCAAGTGGCTTCGTGGCCAGGAGGTCGCTGAGTGAAAACACGTTAACTATCGGTGACAGATACATAGACAAGACGTGATACATGAACAGACGTGAACAAGATTGTTGGATATCAATGGTTAATGAGTTGTGCGGCCTGAAGGGCAGTCACACAATACCTTGAGTTATACAGATACTGAAAACACAGACAGCAAGAAAGGCTGTAATACCTTGATTCCCACACCAGGGAGGTACTACAAGAAACCTAATTATCACCTCAGCTCCAAATGGCTTTGTGGCCAGGAGGTCACTGGGTGTAAACACATGAACTATCTGTGTACAGATACATAGACATGACATGATACATGAACATGAACAAGATTGTTGATACAAAACTTACATTTGAGACATACGGAGCGGGAACACTTGTGTTCATTAGCCTGCAGGGAAGGCCTACAATCTAAGATTGGATATACTGTATGTACTCAGCTATACAGAGGGGGAACACAAAGTTCAATAGCCTGCAGGCAGGCATGCTATCAACGATAGGCTTCTGTATAGCGACCAAGGAAACATATACTAGACAGGATACATAAAACTGGGAACTCAGGAACATAAACTAGAAAGTAATATACATGAACTAGAAATAACCAGGACAAGAACAAACCATACGGCAAAACCATAAACGTGAATCTGACACAAACTCAGGCAAAAGTACAAATAGGGATATGCGAGAGAATGGTCGATAGGCAGGGCTCGGGTCCAGCGGGAATGCGGGGGAATGCCATTCCCGCACTTTTCCCACGGCGGGAACGCTGCGTGAACGCAGGTTCCCGCTGTGGCCCGAGCCCAGGCATGTACCTATGCAAGCCCCAGGCTTAGTCAGCTTGCCGGCCGGCCCACAGGAACTGCTATTCGTCTGTTCCTCTCCTGACTCCTCCTTCTCTTGACGCTGGTATCATGTGACCCAGCGCGCCGGCGCCAAGCATTGCCGGAAGGAGCAGGAGGCAACTCCAGGCTGACTGCACTGCATGAATGGCCCAATCCGACCATGGCTCTGCAGTGGCTGGAGGCAGCTCTGGGGTGATCGGGTAAGTAAGGCAGCATGTCCCAACTCACACTGTCAGCACCAGTCTCCCCTCTCCCCCCCACTCCTCTCACCCGCAGCGCTTCAGACCACCTTGCTCCTCGCTGGCTGCACCCCCCCCCACACACACACATTGGATCTAGAGGGAGAGGGAAGTCAGGCTACTGTGTGAGATACTCACCTCGGCCTCCCTTTCTGCAGCTGTGACAGGCAACTCAGCCTCTGACATTCACGGCAGGTAGGAGGAGGGGGGGATGGTCGAAGGGGAGACATGCAGGAAAGTATTGGGCTGCTCCCTGGATGAGCTTGTAAAAGGTTTGTGGAGAGACAGGCTCTTAAGCCAGACCTCCTGCCTGTGCCTGTCCATGCACAATGACTTATGCCTCTGTTACTTTCTGTGCCCAATCTGTAAACCAGCCAGCACATGGAGGTCTGCCTGGCATCATGCCAGGGGCGGATCCAGGGGGGGCAACGGGGCAATTGCCCCCCCGAGATTCTGATAAAATCGACTGAGCCGGGGACCCAGATGCCGGGTAGCGCGGGAGTGCCTGCCCGGTCCTGAAGAGTCCGTCCCGTTAAAGGGAAGCGGCTGCGTGCAGGCGCAGCCGGTCACGTGGTCCGGCTAATCAGGTGGTACTGAGTCTCTGTACCACCTGACTGGCCGGACCGCGTGACCTGCGCACGCACGCCACGCAGCCGCATCACCTTCAACAAGACGGACTCTTCAGGACCGGGCAGGCACTCCCGCGCTGCCCGGCATCTGGGTCCCCAGCTCAGAGTCAACCCCTGCCGGAGTTGGAGGCCTGGAGCAATATCCAGGTGAGAGCTGGGCAAATCCATGTGTAAGCTGGGGGCAAATCCATGACCTGGGGGCAAATCCATGACCTGGGCAAATCCATGAGCTGGGGCAAATCCATGACCTGGGCAAATCCATGAGCTGGGGGCAAATCCATGACCTGGGGGCAAATCCATGAGCTGGGGGCAAATCCATGACCTGGGGGCAAATCCATGAGCTGGGCAAATCCATGACCTGGGGCAAATCCATGAGCTGGGCAAATCCATGAGCTGGGCAAATCCATGAGCTGGGGGCAAATCCATGTGTGAGCTGGGGGCTCTCTGCTCCTCTAGATTGTAAAATCCGGGGTGCCCTCTGCTCCTCTAGATTGAAAGCTCCTGGGTGTCCTCTGCTCCTCTAGATTGTAAACTCCTGGGTGCCCTCTGCTCCTCTAGATTGTAAACTCCTGGGTGCCCTCTGCTCTTCTAGATTGTAAGCTCCTGTGAGCCGGGCCCTCTGTAAATTCTCGTGAGTCGGGCTCTCTGCTAAAACACCTTATTTTCTGTAAGTGCCCCTCCCGAGACTAGTCTCTGGATCCGCCCCTGCATCATGCACATCCTGTGATCTGCTTAGTCCACCCAGGGATTAGTTTACAGCCTGTGTGTGTGTGTGTGTGTGTGTTATGGTTTGCTCAGTGCATAAAATTAAGATTTATTTTATATAGCTGTGTGCACATTATAACAGTGTGTGAGTGTTTAGTGTGAGTGACTATTAACATGAATTGGGGCAATGGAGGGGCTGATTAATATGAATTGGGGCAATGGAGGGGCTATTAATATGAATTGGGGCAATGGAGGGGCTATTAATATGAATTGGGGCGATAGAATATGAATTGGACTATTAATATGAATTGGGGCGATAGAGGGCTATTAACATGAATTGGGGCAATGGAGGGCTATTAATATGAATTGGGGCGATAGAATATGAATTGGACTATTAATATGAATTGGGGCAATAGAATATGAATTGGACTATTAATATGAATTGGGGCGATAAAGGGCTATTAACATGAATTGGGGCAATGGAGGGCTATTAATATGAATTGGGGCGATAGAATATGAATTGGGGCAATGGAGGGATATTAACATGAATTGGGGCGATAGAATATGAATTGGGGCAATGGAGGGGCTATTAATATGAATTGGGGCGATAGAATATGAATTGGACTATTAATATGAATTGGGGCGATAGAGGGCTATTAACATGAATTGGGGCAATGGAGGGCTATTAATATGAATTGGGGCAATAGAATATGAATTGGACTATTAATATGAATTGGGGCGATAGAGGGGCTATTAACATGAATTGGGGCAATGGAGGGGCTATTAATATGAATTGGGGTGATAGAATATGAATTGGGCTTTTAATATGAATTGGGGCAATAGAGGGGCTATTAATATGAATGGGGGCGATAGAGGGGCTATTAATATGAATTGGGGTGATAGAGGGGCTATTAACATGAATTGGGGCAATGGAGGGGCTATTAATATGAATTGGGGCGATAGAATATGAATTGGACTATTAATATGAATTGGGGCAATAGAGGGCTATTAACATGAATTGGGGCAATGGAGGGATATTAACATGAATTGGGGCGATAGAATATGAATTGGGGCAATGGAGGGGCTATTAATATGAATTGGGACGATAGAATATGAATTGGACTATTAATATGAATTGGGGCAATAGAGGGCTATTAACATGAATTGGGGCAATGGAGGGCTATTAATATGAATTAGGGCGATAGAATATGAATTGAACTATTAATATGAATTGGGGCGATAGAGGGGCTATTAACATGAATTGGGGCAATAGAATATGAATTGGACTATTAATATGAATTGGTGCGATAGAGGGCTATTAATATGAATTGGGGCGATAGAGGGGCTATTAACATGAATTGGGGCAATGGAGGGGCTATTAATATGAATTGGGGTGATAGAATATGAATTGGGCTTTTAATATGAATTGGGGCAATAGAGGGGCTATTAATATGAATGGGGGCGATAGAGGGGCTATTAATATGAATTGGGGTGATAGAGGGGCTATTAACATGAATTGGGGCAATGGAGGGGCTATTAATATGAATTGGGGCGATAGAATATGAATTGGGCTATTAATATGAATTGGGGCGATAGAGGGGCTATTAATATGAATTGGGGTGATAGAGGGGCTATTAATATGAATTGGGGGCAAACTGTTTCAGTGACTCAATTTTTGGCAAAACACAATGAATTTTCAATAATGAATTCACTGTATTTTTGGCGAAATGGAATCATCCAAAGAGCGCTGAAAGGCAGGGAAACGCCAAGCACCGAAATTGCACACAATATAAAATAATAAAAAATATATATTTTCATTAAATGTCAAAAAATCTAAACAAAATCTTTTGCTCCGGCCCATAGAGATCTTAATGCAACCCTGCGTGTTTGCATAATTGGATTGGGCCACTCTCATGGATGAAGTCCAGGGCCAATTTTTTGTCCCAGCCCTGCCCGAGCCCAACACAGTTTAGCTGGCCGTACAGCGTGCTGCCTTGCGCGGCCGCCGTCCTCTGAAGGATGTGACACTGCCTGCAGGCAAGATCTTGCGAGAGCTCATCACAGCCTTCAGTAGCCGGCGACCGCGTGGAGGAGCAGAAGCACGCTGGTGCAAGCGGGTCCCCATCTGAATCTAAAGGTCTGAATGAGTGTGCTGCTGGCTGGATATATATACAATCTCGGGGGTCCAGTGCCTGTGTATATTGGGGGTCCGGTGCCTGTGTATATTGGGGTCCAGTGCTTGTGTATATTGGGGGTCCTGTGTATATTGGGGTCCAGTGGCTGTGTATATTATTCTGGGGGTCCAATGCCTGTGCATATTATTCTTGGGGGGGTTCCAGTGCTTGGGTATATAATTCTGATTGTCCAGTGCCAGTGTATATTGGGGGTCCTGTGTATATTGGGGGTCCAGTGCCTGGGTATATTATTCTTGGGGTTCTGTGCCTGTGCATATTATTCTGGGGGTCCAGTGCCTGTGTATATTATTCTGGGGGTCCAGTGCCTGTGCATATTATTCTAGGGGTCCAGTGCCTGTGTATATTATTCTGGGGGTTGAGTACCTGTGAATATTATTCTGGCGGTCCCGTGCCTTTGTATATTATTCTTGGGGGTCCAGTGCCTGTGTATATCATTTTGGGGGGGTCCTGTGCCTGGGTATATAATTCTGGGAGTCCTGTGCCTGTGTGTATAATACTGGGGGTCATGTGCCTGAATATATATAATACAGGGGGGTATCTGTGCCTGGGTATATAATGCTGGGGGGGGGGGTCTGATGCCTGGATATATATTTAATACTGGGAGGATCTGTGCCTTGGTGTATATATATATAATATATATATTTATATATATATATATATATATATATATATATATATATATAAATTCAATAGGCTGTGTTAGTCCAGTTGACAAAATCACGAGTATAGCAGTACATAGTGATACCTTTCACTGATCAGTAAGCTTCCAGACTTGAAGAAGAGCGTTACACTATCGAAAGCTTGTCTTTTACATGGAACGTTAGTCGAATAAACAAGGTATCACTCCATACTGCTATACTCGTGAATATATAATATATATATTTATATATATATATATATTCAGGTAATGGGGGTTGTGGAATTCTTGGGTGAGTTCCCTCACTTTTTTTCCCAGGACTTGACCCCTGTCGATAGGGATAGCCAGGTCAAAACGTAAACAGGTCCTCAGCCAGAAACAGGTCAATAACAGATCAGACAGAAAGAGATTAGCAATAAAGCAGGCGATGCAGGAACTAGACTCCACTCCAATTTGCTCCCACGACAGTTCAAGGAGCAAGTCCTCTCAGCCTCTTTTAAAAGCTGATGGCTCCTTGCACTTATGCCTAGCTCCGCCCCCTCAGATGCCGTTTTGCCAGCCCTTACTACTGGCAACAGGCTAGCCAGCGATGCCACCTGGCACCCTGACTCCCCAGGAAGCACTGCGGGGGCCAAGGATGTAACACAGTCCTTCTGTAATGTTCGTTCTTAAATGGTGATCCTGAGCGGGCGGAATGGAAATCACCTGGCTTCATCCGTTCTGTAGTATTCGTTCCAGCGCTGACTGATGACATGTCTTGTTCAGTTTGTCTCCATGGAGCCGTGAAGTAAACAGGAGACGTTGGTCACGTGAATGATGATTACTAACCATCACAATCCATTGAAGTATCCGCAATGCGAATTGTGCTGTAACAATGTCTCTTTACATTCTTTACGTATTTAAATGTTTCTATCATATCTCCTCTGTCTCGTCTTTTTTCCAAGCTGTAATGATCTTAACATGTACAGCTTGGAAAAAAGACGAGACAGAGGAGATATGATAGAAACATTTAAATACGTAAAGGGAATCCACAAGGTAGAGGAAGGGAGTATATTTAAAAGGAAACAAAATAGCAAAACAAGAGGACATAGTCTTAGATTAGAGGGGCAAAGGTTTAAAAGTAACATCAGGAAGCATTATTTTACTGAGCGGGTGGTGGATACATGGAACAGTCTTCCAGTAGAAGTGGTAGAGGCCAAAACAGTAATTGAATTTAAGCAAGCATGGGATAGGCATAAGGCTATCCTAAACAAAAGATAAATCCAGGTCAAGTATCCATGTAATTGGGCAGACTAGATGGGCCGAGAGGTTCTTATCTGCCGACATTTTTCTATGTTTCTATGTTCTATGTTTCTCTTAGTTTACAATGCAGTGCCATTGAAAGTATCAAATGACCCATAAGACACAGAATGCAGACACAGAATATTAAGGGTTATAATATTTAATATGTGGGTAAAAGCATCTTGATCCAAGGAGAAATCTGACTGCCATTCTGGGGTCAAGAAGGAATTTTTTCCCAGTATGTTGCACATTGGCAAGCATTTCAGACTGGGTTTTTTGCCTTCTTTTGGATCAACAGCAGTAGGTTATGTGGGAGAGGCTGAACCCGATGGACGCATGTCTTTTTTCAGCCTATATAACTATGTAACTATGTAACTATGTAAGAGATAGAAAGAATGAAAGGGGAAAAATACATTATTACATATACAACATGATATAGATCGTCCATTTGGCAATCAAATTTGAAGAAGTAGGGGGAACATATTTATAAATATTGTTATAATCAACAATGGCACATTTAAAGATCTCATTCTAATCAATAATAGCACTGCTTGAGATGCTCAGCATAACACAGAAAGAATGTAACAATGATAAAATTTTAGAAAGTGGCATACCTCGAAATCACTATTCAGGCCATTCGGAATTAAAGTGTTAAAATTAATTTTTACTGTTTACTTCACGGCTCCATGGAGACAAACTGAACAAGACACGTCATCAGTCAGCGCTGCAAGGAATACTACAGAACGGACGAAGCCAGGTGATTTCCATTCTGCCTGCTCAGGATCACCATTTAAGAACGGACATTACAGAAGGACGGTAATCCCATTTTCTGGCCACTGAGGAAACGCCCGGAGGGGAGCGAAATGCGTCTGGTCTTTTTGATTTTATTGTTGTTTATTCCTACTGTTCAATTTTATCCCATACGGGAAAATAATTTTTTTACTATTTTTTACCATTTGTGCCCGTTGGTCTATGCTCCAACCAGGACCACCCTGTCTGAAGACCGGGAGGGGGCTACCCCTTTGGGGATACCTGAAGAGTCAGGAGAACATGGGTAGTCAGGGTAGCCTACGAATAACCTGCGATACTACCATATGAGGGCTATAAGCTCTCAAAAAGCATGAGTGTACATCAGCTCTTTCAAATACACTTTTTACTCTAATTTTTGCAATATTGCATTATGTGCTGCGCTTTCTTTAATTTGAGGTACATCTGAAACACAGCCCATGTGCCCATCTGAAAATAAGAAAGTTTTGAACTCAGAGGTGTGCTAGATTACCATTATAAGCACATTATCCACCTATTGCTTCTCCTACGATTGAGGTACACCAAAGGTTGGTACTTGATTGTTGATTATTTTCTACATAAACCCTCATAACACCAACAAATAGATACAATTATAAGATCTTTTGGTAGCAGTTAAAAGCAGGAATCCAAGAAAATGAGTTACTATCAATATGTAAAGATCATCACATGTAGGTGGTATAAGTAAGTTGGTACTCCACTTTATTTGGTTTTAATTGGGGGTAAAAACTATTTCCAATTTCATAGCTTGTAAACATGAGTCATTGTTATTGAGGTGATTTTTGTTTCAGCAGCTGCAACTTTGTTAAAAAATAACCAAATGATTTAATTGTTTTCTATTTTATGAACAGATATGGGTTTATTTTACAATAATGCATATTACTATGTATTGATATAGAAAAACAAAAGCCTAGAACTAACTGGTAAATATTCCAAAATACTTAAAAACTTAACGTGCACATTTTTGCAAAAATGTTTTGTTTTTTTTAAACAAATCTGTATCCTGTTTCATCTGCAGGATACCATTCTATCATTCAGTATTTTCTGAGCATGACTGATGAGATCTAAGCCATGTACTTTTAATAGAGGGAACACCGAGCTCTCTGTCAATGCAGAAATTCTTATCGAAAGTCTAATTATTCAAGCTCAGATGTTCTTGAACGTTTCATTGAATTTCCCCCTTTAGGCTAAGGTCAGACGAAAGCAGTTTTAACGTGCGTTTAGCCGCACGAAATCACGGCCGTGCTAGCAGCAAATGACGTCCAATGCCGGGGAACATACGACGAACGGCCGCACGAAAGTTCGTCTGCGCAACTCAAGTGGCAAACGAACGCATTTTTTCGAGAACGTCAAACCGCTAGTACTGACGTACAGAGTGCGCTGCGTCCGCATAGCGGCGTGTTTGGGAGACGTCAGACGCTGCACACGTCCGGCCAACATAACGTCCAGACGCAAAAAGGGTTTTATTGATGATCCGTACAAAATCACGGACGGAAATGCGCATCGTATGACCGCTATCGCGTATTCCGTGAAAAAATACGTCCATTCGTTCGAACGCACTTTTTCACGGACAACGTGAGAAAAAAGGTTCGTCTGACCCTAGCCTTATTGTATGGAAACTGACTAGTATTTTCATTTTTATGTAACACTGTACAACACTAGAAGTTATCTTCTGGCTTTGTATTTGTTTATTGTAATTACTGATTCCCAGGATTGTGAAAATTGTAGTTTATACACTGCTGAGCAGTGTGTTACATTCATACCGTAATTCAAAGAGAATCGAAAAGTCATGCAAGTTCGGTGACTTTTCGTTCTCTTCTATTCAGTTCGTTTTGCCGATCCCATTTCGGCGACCCTGCGGTGTATTCAGCAAGCACCACAGGGTCCCCGAATTGCAGGGAAAGGCCGCCGCAAACCAAACGAAAACTAACCGCAAGACCCGGCGAATGCACGCCGAAAACCCACAAAAACTTCTGTATTAACCTGCCGAAAACCACGGAAAAACCCGAGCAGGAACCGATCACACGTAGCGAAGCCGCCGGAAAAAGTCGACACCGCAGACGAGTGAAGTGAATAAATTAGCAAAACAGTTTGCATGAATGTTTGAAAAGTGAAACGCTGTTTGCAAAGAAACTACTGAGCGAAAATATCTGAAATTTACATATGAGGTCCAGGGAATGATAATAAAGAGGGCTGTTACAGAAAAAATAAGTAAACTTATTAAAAAAACAAAAAACAATCGGACTTTTTTAAAAAAAAAATACAGAAAAATGCTTAAAATATCCAAAAAAATCTATAAATAAAGAGACTTTTTACTACAGAATTTTATAATGAACGGTTTATTAGATATTGAATTAAAACGGGAATATTTTTAACATTGAAGCCTATGGGATTCTCCTGAATTAACTTGCCGAATGAAACCACCGATTGGCAGGGCATTTCGGGAACCTTTCACTGCTGGTTTGTGTTCTCTGAATAGCCGAAGCAGTGCTTTTTTATGGTGATTTCACTGTCCTCGAACAGGCACCGTATGTGCAGGCAATTCGCCAGGATTTAGCAAATTGCCTGCTCTCTGGATAGCCGAATGGCAAAGAAAGGTAACCGAACGCTGATTTTCAGCGTTCGGTTACCTTTCTCGAGCCATTTGGATCTCTTTGAATTACCCTGTCAGGGTTATTCAGAGAGCGGTGAAAAGCAGGAAAATGACTGGAGAATGGAAAATTCTAGGTCAAAATAGCCTAACCACAAAAATTCCCCTATTCATCTCACTTTCCAAATTGGCTATTTTGACCTAGAATTTTCCATTCTTCAGTCATTCTCCTGCTTTTCACCTCTCTCTGAATAACCCTGCTATTGTTATTGTAAGCACGTATAAATGATTATAAAAAATTAGTTACACAGCGCTCTCTCTCTCATACACTGCCCTTACCCTCCTCTACTTTTTATATCAAAGCATTATGGAAAATATTTCCATGGCTGTTCAAGGACACTGTATAGCAAGTAAAGCCACCTTCTGGGTATCCTGGTAGAACTGACTGAGTTGTGTTTAAGCAACAGTAAGCTGTATTGTGATATAGCACCTCTACAAGCTTTTCTGTCCATTATTATATAAATGTTTAAGCCACATTTTTCAGCATTGTAACTGAGCTCCTTGAGGGACAAGCTAAGCATAAAAAACAGGCACTTATGTTAAAAGCTTCCTGTAATAAGAATTATTCGTTTTATCACCTTATCTCAAGAAAATGCATTACTGAAAGCAAGCTTAGTGGCTTTCTAGGGCAGCATCTGTCTGTGTTTTTGTTTAGCTGATCTACAGTAATATTTTAACTGATATTTCATCATAGTAAATAAAACCATAAAAGGTAATTATGCACAAATGGCCAAAAAGGCACAAACCAAGGTCCATAGCATTGCATCATAAGAAGACATTATAGTGGATTGGTTTATGGTCTTTAAACGTTGCATTTTCGAACAAGTGATCATACATATAATATACCATTTCTGCGACATAAATTTAACACAAAAAACATGTAGGTTGCAGAATAATGATCACAAAATAGGTGAGGTAAAGAGGATAATCTCAAGTGCTACTCTATCTCGCTGAGCTCTGTAGATGATAAGTTCCCAGTAACCAGTGGATCCCAATAGTTAAATATACTCTTGGATTAGATAAATGAATCTTCAATATTTATTGAAAAATTAAGTTTAACATAAAAAATTGCATAAAAAACACCAAAAAAGGATTACCAGTAGTTAAAACTAAATAAATCTTCAAGGGGCACTCTACGCACCCTGAGCACTTAAATTAAAATGCTAAGAAGTTGCATGGGGCTTCTTTTTTGCTCTTTCCTGCATCTCCTTTCACCGCTATTCACAGCCTTGGGCTCGTCGATGAAGGATGCTTGTGCTGGCATCATTCCGTAATCTTGATGACATGAATCTGACACCGGGGCATCAGTATCAGATGTTCTTTCTTGCGTTGTTTTCTGACACTGACTCAATGGCATAAAGCTGTGCATTGGACATTGACGCCTAATAATGATTAATTTGAGGTATCTTGATAAGAATTAGATATGTGTATCTTTACCTATACATACAAATCTTGAGTAATATCTCTGCTTTAACTCTGTGCTAACAGACTCAGTAGTGTAGTGATTGTTGATCATTTTCTTACTCCTTTTATATTATTCACACTTGTATGTTTTCATGTAGGTCTTGTTGTAATTTCATATATTTGTATGCTCTGTTTATGCTATACTATTCTGATACGGGGAATATTGGTCATTTTGTGGTTTACATTTGTATGTTTGCTTATGTCATTATAGGGACATTCTACACAGTGCTACCACTCAATCTTGTCTGAGTTGTCACACTGCTCTCCCTCGGAGGGCTAATTAAGATATACAAATGCAGGGGTTTAATCCTACCCAGAACCTTGGTTCAGATTTCCTGGGCCTGGTAGATCTTTGGGAACTAAACTTATCCAATTGTATCAAAGCCTTCCTGATTTGTGAGCCACTGGATTGGTCAGGGTTCCCAATCCCCCTGCAGTCACGTGACATGCTGACCTGGGTGAGCTGAAAATATGTCATATCCTTCATAGATCGGAGGAAGATCAACGCTGAATTTAGGAGAGTTTTTAAAGGAAACTAAAAGGGTTATTCAAAGAGAGCCGATCTGGCCCTGAAATGTAACCAGACGCCGAAATTCAGCATACGGTGCCATTTCGTGGTCGTTCGGATATTCACAGAGCAGGCAGTTTGCCAAATTTGGCGAACTGCCTTCAAGTTCATTGCCTGTTCGAAGGCAGTGAAATCCCCCATAGAGAAGCAATGGTTAACCTATTCAGAGACCACTGAACAGCAGTGAAAAGTTGCCGAAGTTCCCTGCTGTTTGGTGTTTTCATTTAGCAGGTTTACTCAGGAGAACCCCATAGACTTCAATGTTAAAAATATTCCTCTTTTAATCCAATATCTGATAAACCGTTTATTATTTTATTCTGCAGTAAAAAGTCTAGTTATTTATAGATTTTTTTTAAGATCTTTTAGGCATTTTTTTTCTGGTTATTTTTAATAGCGTTTTTTTTATTTTCCCTTTACAGACCTTTTTATTATCATTCATAGGATCTTATATGTAAATTCCAGACATTTTTGTTCAGTTGTTATTTTGCAAACATCGTTTCAATTTTGAAAATTTCAAGTGTACTGTTTTTACTCCCCCTTCATCAGATTGTCAGCTTTTTCCAGCGACTGGTCTGCACTGTGATTGGTGGCCTGTAGGCTTTTTTTGACAGGTTTGCGGTGGGTTTTCCCTACACTCCGGGGACCCTGCTGTAAAGGGTAGGGACCTTTGATTCCCGGATGTGCAGGGAAATGCGGGGAACGAGAGAGCACCGAAATGTCGGCAAACATTTTGGTGCTGTCTGAATAACCCCTTAAGGGGTTAAAGCAAGAAGGGAGAGTGTGTTTTATCCTTCAATTTACTACTTATTTATGTTCGAAAAATACAAACAGAAAGTGGTTCGATCCTCCTTTTCCTAAAGCACCGCAATTATGGAATCATTTCCCAGACGCCATCAAATCTTCCCCCAGTCTAAAGTCACTTAAGAGCTCCATATTGACATACCTCGATACAGAATGCACCTGTAAACATGTAACATAATGATTATTTCCTACATATTTATTTTCTGTGTTAATCTGTATATTTGTGTTGTTTTAATATCTTGCATTTTATTACTTTGTATTTCTGTAACAATTCAATGTTCTTGAACCCAGGACATACTTGAAAACGAGACAAATCTCAATTTATCCTTCCTGGTAAAATTACTTTATAAATAAATAAATAATGTATATAATATCTAATGAAAACTCGGGATAAGCTATTTAAAACGTAGCTTATAATAATGTAAATCATATTAAGCTGAGATATTCCAAGACACTATTTTACAAAGTATGATATTTTGGACAGTCACCATTATTACCCATTTTTGTGACAGCAGGGCTCTCTATGGAGTAATGACGGCCCTGTTAGGAAGGTATTTAAGAATCAGTTTGCAATGACAACATTGAATGTCACTGGCCCACAGGGGGTTCATATCAATGCAAATATACAACTGAGGTTAGAGCTGTCTGGCAGGATGCTGCTTCTTCGCACTTTGCTGACATTGCGGCTTCCTAAGGAAGTAAGATGTATGGGAGAATTACTTTTGTTTCCAAAACGGCTAGAAAACAAGGGCTATTCATATAATATGAGCATCACTTTTTCCAGAGTGCTGCAGTGTCTAGAAAGAACTTTGTATATCACAGCATCGTTTTATTTAACTAGTCAAAAAGTGTATATTTGAGTTTGTATTATTAGGAAATTGAAATATTTATCATATACCATAATAATCATTTGCCTACCTTTTTAACACATTAGTGTGCTCTATGGATGGGAACCATATTCTCAGTGAAGTCCCGCTCCTGTCACCCTGTATTTTTGGATTGAGGTTTAGCGCATTACAACAGTCAGGGATAATGCAAATACAAAGAGAGCTCTGGGATCACTCAGTGCTGTGCAGGGATAAGATTCAGATTCTTCTAAATCACTAAAAATCTCTGTATATGGCACAATGCCTGCATATGAAAATTACAATGACAAATAGTATCTGTATTATACAGATATTTTTATATTCTATTGGTATTTTTTGGAAGCTGCATTGCTATTAATCTCATTATGAACACTACAAACCCCCCATAAACAGGATTTCTGACCATTTTTAGTATCTATCTTAATCATGTTTACCGCATTAGACACAAAGGTCATTTCTAAAACAAAGAAAAATATCACCCCCTTAGCACAATTGGTATTCTCCATACTATAAATTCAAGAGACCTTAGGGGTTATTCATAGAGCATCCGAAATGTCGCCGGACGTTACCTTTTTGTAAAAAACAAAAAAAACAATACAATTAAAAGTGTCGAAATTGAAACGCTGTTTGCAAAAATTACTGAACGAAAATTTCCTATGAATGATAATAAAAAGGTCTGTTACAGAAAAAAGAAAAAACGTAATAAAAAAAGGGGATTTTTTTTTAAAAAAATCCTGAAAAATACCTAAAGATCATAAATAAAATAAAGAGACTTTTTGCTGCAGATTAAAATAATAAATGGTTTATTAGATATTTTGTAGAAACGGGAATATTTCAAGGATGAAAGCTCGTATAGGAGCTGAAACGATGGAGTAATTTTTAATGCATCACCAATAAAGTTTATTGTTTTATTCACAAGACTGTGAGTGCTCCCGCAATCATTGGTATACTATTGTTGCTATTGGGATTTAGCACCTCGGCAATTGGGAGTTAACCAGAGCGTTGAGCTAAACAAAATGGATTTTTGTGTATATATATATATATATATATATATATATAGTGTGTTTATTATTGCAGAAGCCACTTGCACATCACAGCAATTTGATGAATTGCATCCCAGAGCTCCTGTGCCACATTCCCCATATGCAGCAAGGAATTTTGGGTAGGATATGCAAATGGCATCTGTCTCACATTTCTGCATTCTGGGTCTATTATTACACAGAATCCTAAAATCAATGCTTTGCCACACTGTGACTTTCTAGCAGAAATAAGGTTTATGCAACTGGTCAAAGCCACTCCTAGGACAGTGGTGTTTCGGGTTTGTTGGACCCTCATCAGCTAGGAGCTAGGCATGATGACCAGTTGCAGTGGATGCTTGGGACCCGTAGGGCAATCAGTATCTACAAGGGTTGTAGTGGAGGACAAAAAGTGAGATAAAAAGCCTCCACACTATAATAAGTGTGTTTATTATTGCAGAAGCCACTTGCACATCACAGCAATTCGATGAATTGCATCCCAGAGTTCCTGTGCCACATTCCCCATATTTTTTGATTTTAGGGCTCTG
Source organism: Leptobrachium leishanense (assembly GCA_009667805.1). Classification (NCBI taxonomy): domain Eukaryota; kingdom Metazoa; phylum Chordata; class Amphibia; order Anura; family Megophryidae; genus Leptobrachium; species Leptobrachium leishanense. The sequence continues at coordinate 408,068,866 of CM019063.1, forward strand.
TGTAATAATAGACCCAGGATGCATAAAAGTGAGACAAATGTCATTTGCATATCCTACCCAGAATTTCTTGCTGCATATGGGGAATCTAAAAAAGCGATTGCACAAAAGTGCAGGGAAGGTGTCCCGAAAATATAAATGTTAAATTTTTAATGAAAAATAAACAATAAACCACAAAAATGTCAGTAAAAAGACAACACATATAGTGGGGGAACGGCGCCTCATAGGAGTCCCTGCAGGCAACAAAAAGTCCAGCCAATTGAGACCGAAATGATGTATGTAACCGAACTTTTTGTTGCCTGCAGGGACTCCTATGAGGCGCCGTTCCCCCACTATCTGTGCTGTCTTTTTACTGACATTTTTGTGGTTTATTGTTTATTTTTCATTAAAAATTTAACATTTATATTTTCGGGACACCTTCCCTGCACTTTGTGCAATCGCTTTTTTGTATTTCAATTCTCAGGGTTATGCCCTATAGTGTGTCCTTGTATGGTTCCCTTCTGTATATTCTTTTGTGCTTTTTCAATATGGGGAATCTACAATTATTCAAATGTTTATTTTTGTTATGCTTCAATAGGTAGGTTAATTTGCAAAAAATAGAAAATATTATGTCTATATTTGGGGATTTATTGCAAATGCAGGAATATAAAATGTGAATATATTTTATATTTCAGATTTTTTTATATATATGTATTTTGTGTTACATTAATTACTGAAAGCATTAAAAACAAATTATCATCTATTGCTTGACATGCTCCTTTAAAGGGATCATAAGTAACTTAGGTTTGCGCCTGCAGATCGATATATTAGGTTTGGGAGAATTATCAGAGAGTATATATAGCTGGGCTCAACTTTTCAGTTTCCTACTCACATCAGACAAGTGAAATCTGAGCTTCTGAAAGTACTATCCGACATTCACATAATAATCACAGCTGTCAGGTAGTTGGAATACTGAAGAAGATGTAGAATCCTCAGTCAGTGAGACAATAAAAGTAGACATGCTTTGTGTCTGTAAACCTACTGGAAAGTGTGTGTGCAGACCTTCAAAACAACACTCCACGGGGCTCAACAATTTAATGCACAAATGTTTGCTTGGTGGAACATTCAAGCATAGAGACAGGTTTAGCATAGTTGCTAACCGTGACAGTTTTCCTGAGAGTCTCAGTTTTGTGTTGTGTCCTGGGGCTTAATTGTGCCTGGACTTTAACAATAGATCATCCACCGCAAGACTTAATGGGTTATTCAGGGAGAGCTGATCTGGGCCCGAAATGTTGCCGAACAGGGAATATTAATGTATGGTGACATTTTGGGGCCATTCGGCTATTCAGAGAGCAGGCAGTTCGTCAAATTTCGCGAACTGCCAGCCATTATGGTGCCTGTTCGAAGACCGTGAAATCCCCCATAGAGAAGCAATGGTTAATCTATTCAGAGAACATCGAACAACAGTGAAAAGTTGCTGAAGTGCCCTGCTGTACGATGTTTTCATTCGGCAGGTTTATTCAGGCAAACCCCATAAACTTCAATGTTAAAAACATTCCCGTTTTAATTCAACATCTACAAACCGTTTAATATTTTAATCTGCTATAAAAGTCTCTTTATTTATAGATAATTTTTTAGGATCTCTTAGACATTTTTTGGTATTCTTCCGCTAAATTTTTTTTAAAGCGGATTTTCTTTTTTCTGTAACAGACCTTTTTATTATAAATCATAGGACCTTATATGTAAATTCCAGACATTTTCGTTCAGTAGTTTTTTTGCAAACAGCGTTTCAAACTTTCAAGCGTACTGGTTTTTTTAACCGCGTTCGTCAGCTTGTTGTATTTTTCCGGCGGCTGGTTTGCACTGTGATCGTTGGCATTTTCCAGCGTGCTCGACCGTGGTTTTTCCGGCAGGTTTTTGGTGGGATTGCGGCGGGTTTTCCCTGCACTCCGGGGACCCTGCGGTAAATGCAGAATTCACCACAGGGTGAGGAACTTTCATTCCCTGAAGTGGGGGAACCTCACCTCGGAATGCAGCGCTAACCACTGGGATACTCGCAGTAGTGCTTCCGTGCCACAGTGATTATCATCTCCTGGAGTTCATAGGACTCCATGGAGGGTTGCAATTCAGGGCCGCGAGCCCTCTGCGATCTTGGTCTCGCGAGATTGAGCAGCACCACGGAGTGATCCCGAAGAGATACTGGGAACTATTTGCTCCCAGTCTCAGTCTTCTCCCGGCCAGAAGAAGCGGCGGATCGGGCCACCGTTCTCTCTGCAGGAGGTGAGTATGGGATTAAATGGGGAGGGGGGTTATGGGGTGCTATATGATTTTGCAAAATGCGGTATCATTTAACATCAGGTTTGAGGACTTGCTAAAATTTTGGCTTGCGCATCATGATGGTAGTTTGTGTGCGCACTTTGTATTACTTTACTTATCAAAACGCTAATGTACATTTGCGCTCCCCATGTTAGGTATAGGATGCGCAAAGTACAGTAAGCTCACGGAAGCTAGCGCAAAAAACGATGCGCAAACAGATTGCTAACGAGGGTAGCTTCAGCAATACAATATGGATGGCATGCGATAAGCAGACTTATCCAGGTGCTAGAACTTACATATCGAGGCACTACATTAGCTCCAACTATGGAATAGAGACCTTTATGTTTTAGACCAGTGGTAGCTATACGTTTCACCCCAGTTGCATCCATGTTACATTGAAAAGACAACCACCAACACTACTGTGGAAAAGGTACTCTAGTGTGACCTATAGTTTGCTGGAGAGACAAAATGATACAAGCGTTTCGAGGTAGAAGCCCTTCCTCGGTGCACAAAAACTTTTCTGAGTTGAGGAAGGGGTTCTCCCCCAAAACATTTTTATGATTTTGCCTCTCCAGTAAACTATAGGTCAAAAACTCCCACTGGTTTATCGTTTACTGTTTAGCGCCCCCTCCCCTGCTGGATATGCACAGGAGGGGTTCTTCTACCACTTGCAGAAGATTTATTTTATCCTAACTATAATTTGTATTGAGTGCCTCAGACACTCAACCCCCAGGGTCATTATTTCTGTGTAATTGCATCTGCACTATATTTCATAGGATTCTCAGCCAAGCTTACAGTAAACTTGTACTTGAGTTGTAAGGTTCCATCAAGCAATGGATATCCCAAAGAGTATGAAGATCAATGCAGTATGTCATCAGTTTCAGTACCAGCTGCCTCAATCAACCTGCACCGCGGGTGTGGTACACTGAGGGATATTGTGTATCTATGACATGGGCCCTTCACACTGACATTGACTCGATGTCTTATTAGTCAGAGTCTCGGCAGTCAATTGTTTGCCATGTATGAATGAGAAGGAGATCGCACACGGCAGCTTTACTACTCTCTATGATCATTCTGTTAGTTGGCCTCCAGTAGTGACTGATGGCAAATATTTGATGAGGAATTACTCAAAAATATACTACACGTTGTTTAGCAAAACTACTGACATGTAGAGCAAAACATAAAGCTATTTCCCTCTGAAACTAGTCCGCGTTTTGGGCACTCCAGATTCACTTTAAATTGATAGCTATATTCATACAGGAAGCCTATTTCCAAAACAAATGGTATAGTCTGATTTCAACTCTTATTACAAAAAATAACACAGATAGGTCCTGCTCATCATTTCTGCAATAAATCATAGTTAAACCAATTTGCCTTTGCAGCACTTAATTTGAGAATTTGTTATCCCATGCGGACTGCATGCAAATAAAGACAAGTTGCCTGATCTCTTACTATTAATAAGCACTTGTTCCTCTAGTAAAGGTCACTAAGAAGCTGTTTACCCTCATAATCTCTTTTATATTAAAACATGTTTTTCATTGATTTACAAAGTGAGATCTAAAATAGTCCCGGAGACAGAAGTGACACTCATATTAAGCACCTATGGTCCCAGGTGATGTTTTAAGGTAGCTGGAATTTGACTTTATGCTATTTTATGTAAACAATATATTTTGCTCTAAATCAGAATATAATGAGCTATAAAGCAAGAGTATAATATATCAACATATACTGAGTTAAAGTGTAGAGATGATCTAAATCGACATATTACAAAGTGCTTCATAAAGCAGAATTTTTGGATTTAAACATGAATTTTCTATAAAATTTGATATAACTGTGACGTAAATCATTTTGAACTTTGGATGAATGGGCATGGAGGCATATTTTGTAGGACTCATAATCAATCTCTTGTGTGCAGAATGTTGGTATAATTGTGATTATGCAAGAATGTCATTGTCTGTTACAATCTGCTGATCAGATTAGTTTTCAAGTAAACCTGCTCTCAGAAAGGTGTAAATATCTGATTAACAGTTCCTCAAACATAATCTTCGTTGTAAATAGAGTAAACATTGCCTGTTTTTAAACCATAATCTGTTTGTTAAACGCCATTGTCTTAACGCGTTTAGAAATGCTAAATTATGTTTAATGTAACTGTCTAATCTAACGACCTAATGTAATTAGATTCACCTTCAAAAAGGCAAATGTTTGTTTATCTGTTTCAATCTAATTAGGTTACACAAAAACCTCCCCATATGTTGCGATTTTGTGAATGTAAATAACCCCGGTTTGACCACATATATATCTGTGCTTGTCCCCAATAAAACCAGTTCTATTCTAACCCAACTTGAAGTCACGGCTCATGGTTTGAGTAGCAGCTATCTTCTGCTCACTGTGCCAACGAAAGGCTCCAGGTCTATAGTTTTGGCTTATTTCTGGGGGATGCTAGCAAGGCTCTTTATGTGTACCTGTCTTTAAGCTGTGGCTAAGGAATGGAGAAAGACACGGGAGACACGAGGAGAACCCGGGTGTCCAGCGAGGAAGCGGCATTGGCAGATGTGACCCTGTCAGGGCAGGTAGATCTATTACAATAACCTAATTTGATGATCTCAAGATTGAGCAGAATTCTCTGTTCTCCCTCATCTAGCAGACTATCCTAGAGTCACCTCTGCAAACTCTTACAGGCATTTGATTACAGTTATTTCAAATTCAAAAACATGTGTAACCTGTCAAGAATGTGACATCTAAGTTTTTATGTTGAAAGCAGAAATATAAACAGTCTTTTTGAGGTAGAAGAGAAAGAATACTTTTTTTTGGAGGGGACAGCGGCAGCACTTCTCAACTGTCTGGATGCAAGGTAAATGTGTGAAATCCCTAATATTTGGTGTTTTTTTTTTTTGGGAGCAGACTGGACATTCCTAAAATGGCCTCAGAGGAGTCAGTTTTTCTAAAAGCCCCATGAACCTGACACAGGGCTCAATTTAATCCTATTGGCCTTTTTTCCAGTAAAAAAATATCAGATTCTTGCAGGAGATAGATTTTTGGAATATTGGATGATTTAGTTAAACAAATGTGTCCCGGACAAATTTTGAAAAAAGTCCCAGTTCCGTTAAAATATCAGGGTGTTAAAAAGCCTGAAAACCAGAGTGTGAATACATGTCTCACTGTAAATCCCGGACATGCGGGTTTCAAAATGAAGCTCCGGCCATGCGCGTTGTACTCAGAAATGCCGAAAACATGAATCTACGGCTGGGGTCAGACAAGCGTTTTTAAGAGCAGAAGGAATGTCCATGAGAGTGAACGCATTCAAGCGTTTGATAAAAGAAATAATGGGATACTTAGGAGCCCTTTCGGAAGTAGATTTGACATGGTTTTATAAGTTAAAGGAAATACAGAGAACTGATCAGCCTGTGTTTCAGAGACATTTTGAAAGATTGGAGGCATGAGGTGAGTTGACTATTGAGAGGGAAGGAGATAGGTAGCAGCATGGGAAAGGTCCCAAAGTCAAGAGTGAGGACTGCAGGTACAAGGAGAAAACTGAAAGTTGGAAGAGTGATGTGACTGTAATGGAACCAGGCCCAGATTGACAAAAAATATGCTTTGCACCTACAGTATGTTCTGTTTGAGGCATGAAGAACCACATCAAGTTGATTGAGGACTGTTTCTATCAATATTGATCCTGCTTACTAGTTACAACTGAACCTCAGACTGTATTTGAAAGAGAGAAATCTCAATGTATCCTTCCTGGTAAAATCCTTTATAAATAAATAAATAAAATAAATAAATTTGAAAGAAGCGCTGGACTTCATCACATTTTGCATTTTGGTACTTTTTTATTGTTTGGTGGTTAGGGATGTACCACTTGGTGAAGGAGACTAGCTGCTGTATTCAACACCTATCTATCTACAGTCATGGCCGAAATTATTGGCACCCCAGACATTTTTCCAGAAAATCAAGTATTTCTCACAGAAAAGTATTGCAGTAACACATGTTTTGCTATACACATGTTTATTCCCTTTGTGTGTATTGGAAAAAAACAAAAAAAGCGAGGAAAAAAGCAAATTGGACATAATGTCACACAAAACTCCAAAAATGGGCTGGACAAAATTCTTGGCACCCTTTCAAAATTGTGGATAAATAAGATTGTTTCAAGCATGTGATGCTCCTGTAAACTCACCTGGGACAAGTAACAAGTGTGGGCAATATAAAAATCACACCTGAAAGCAGATAAAAAGGAGAGAAGTTCACTTAGTCTTTGCATTGTGTGTCTGTGTGTGCCACACTAAGCATGGACAACAGAAAGAGGAGAAGAGACCGGTCTGAGGACTTGAGAACCAAAATTGTGGAAAAATATCAACAATCTCAAGGTTACAAGTCCATCTCCAGAGATCTAGATTTGCCTTTGTCCACAGTGCGCAACATTATCAAGAAGTTTGCAACCCATGGCACTGTAGCTAATCTCTCTGTGGGTGGATGGAAGAGAAAATTTGATGAAAGGTTGCAACGCAGGATAGTCTGGATGGTGGATAAGCAGCCCCAAACAAGTTCCAAAGAAATTCAAGCTGCAGGCTCAGGGAGCATCAGTGTCAGCGCAAACTATCCATCGACATTTAAATGAAATGAAACGCTATGGCAGGAGACCCAGGAGGACCCCACTGCTGACAGAGACATAAAAAAGCAAGACTGCAGTTTGCCAAAATGTACTTGAGTAAACCAAAATCCTTCTGGGAAAACGTCTTGTGGACAGATGAGACCGAGATAGAGCTTTTTGGTAAAGCACATCATTCTACTGTTTACCGAAAATGGAATGAGGCCTACAAAGAAAAGAACACAATACCTACAGTGAAATATGGTGGAGGTTCAATGATGTTTTGGGGTTGTTTTGCTGCCTCTGGCACTGGGTGTCTTGAATGTGTGCAAGGCATCATGAAATCTGAGGATTACCAAAGGATTTTGGGTCTCACTGTAGAGTCCAGTGTCAGAAAGCTGGGTTTGCGTCCGAGATCTTGGGTCTTCCAGCAGGACAATGACCCCAAACATACGTCAAAGAGCACCCAGAAATGGATGGCAACAAAGCGCTGGAGAGTTCTGAAGTGGCCAGCAATGAGTCCAGATCTCAATCCCTTTGAACACCTGTGGAGAGATCTTAAAATTGCTGTTGGGAAAAGACACCCTTCCAATAAGAGAGACCTGAAGCAGTTTCCAAAGGAAGAGTGGTCCAAAACTCCGGTGAGAGGTGTAAGCAGCTTATTGATGGTTATAGGAAGCGGCTGATTTCAGTTATTTTTTCCAAAGGGTGTGCACCCAAATATTAAGTTAAGGGTGTCAAGAATTTTGTCCAGCCCATTTTTGGAGTTTTGTGTGACATTATGTCCAATTTGCTTTTTTCCTCCCTTTTTTTGCTTTGTTCTAATACACACAAAGGGAATAAACATGTGTATAGCAAAACATGTGTTACTGCAATACTTTTCTGTGAGAAATACTTGATTCTCTGGAAAAATGTCTGGGGTGCCAACAATTTCGGCCATGACTGTAGCTCATATGGAGCATTAGTTTTTATCCTTGTCTGCCACACTGTTGTTTGCACTTTTTTGCAGTATTGGGGGCTATATCTATCCATGGACTAATCTTATACAGTTAATAGTGTACCGGTTATTATCATTGGCTTTTAACCCATCTGCATATTGTATACTTTGTGCATTGTATGTTTAAATTGATAGATCTTTACTCTGCCAACATCTTTCTTTTTATACATTCTTTTATATATCTCATTCATACTTTTTGTGAGTTTTAACCACTAAGTAAACACTAGGTTGTGCCAGAATACAGGTTTAGCATATACCTTGACAAAAAATAGGCCAGAGTATTTTAAAGTTAGCAGCCCACTACAGCCCTCCACTATATAGAAACACACACACACACATATACACACACGTACCCATATACACATACACACCAACATTTATATATATTTATACACGCCTATGCACCCCTATACATGTGCCTACACACCCCTATTCTATGACTAGGCGTTTGCCTGCACACCCTTATATGCTTAGACACCCCCGTACACTTAAACAGACATACAAAAAACCTAAACAGCCCTATACATATACTTGCTGGCTCTGTAGCCCTGGTCTGGACATGTTAATGCAGCAACGGCCCATGTATAACTCACTGCCTCCTCCTTTACAAAGTCCTAAGACCAATTGCACTGTTTGTATGTCATGCCAAGTGACTGGGAAATAAGAAAGGTTGCATTGATGTTGCCATAGAGCAACTTACTGTGTGCCGGGTTTTGGCCTCCTGCTGCGTTCGCAGCCCATATACGGGCCAATGGCCGCAGGCTGCATTGAACTGTGGCATCTGGGCGGCTAGAATTCGAGCCCTTGAGTAGAGTGAGTCCTTAGGCCATTGTGTACCAGGAGCACCAGCCATTAAGGCCATTGGCCCACTGGAAAAATGTCTGTATGCCCAGTCCAAGCCTTGATAAAGCTTATCTGCTAATAAGACTGGAGATGTAGGCGAGGCACGGCTATTTTAGAGCTTTTTACACGAAGACCTGTATTTTGAATTAAGTTCTAAAAGAAACAGGGAACCAGTGTAGAGGCTGACAAAGAGGTGAGGTGGAAAAGGTACAGGATGTTAGATGGAGGAGTCTAGCGCAGGTGTTCAATATAGACCGTAGATAGAGAATCTGTTGTTTAAGCAAATGAGAAGAGGGTTACAGTAGTTGAGGCAGGAAATAAGAGCATGGATGTGTATTGGATGCTGTTCAGGAAAGCTTGGAGTGCCCGTAGGCAATTTTACAGATTGCAGATTCAAGACACTATAAACCGTTGGCTCTTTCTGGTTTTCATGAGAGCTTGCACCCTAGATTTTGTAATGCCCTCACAAAACAGAGATGTACGTAGCTACTTTAATGTTTGTCATTTTTGTTTGTCTTTGTGCCTACCTTCTTTTATACACAATAATGCCTTTTTTTCAGGGCCCGAATACATTCCCTGTCTGTCACAACTAGATTTTTGATCATTCCAGAGTGCATAGAATCAAATTATTAAATGTAATATCATTTTCTATAGTGTTGCTAAGCACACATAAAAGGATTCTGCTCTGGAATAGAATTCTTCTTCTGTTGACAGTGATATCAAACAAATTTGTTCTTTCATATTCAAAATATCCCGATTTTTGGATTCTTACAGAGGGTCGCATCTTAGTACTAAAACACAGTGTAAGCTTCTAAAGTAGACTGATCTCTTTTTGTTTCTGATTTCTTTCCTTCAGGAAAATCTATATAAGTGTATGGGGTTCAGAAATATTAGTATATTGACAGATATGCATATATGGTATTATGTTCAGTAGATTCATCACCTCAATATCTGTCAGCGCTGTTTTATGTGGTGACCTAAGGAAAAAGATGACCTTACATAATTTATCACATTAGCACAGGCTGTGTTAGTTTTAACTAGTTGTTTTCTGGCTTCTATATTTTACATTTAACCACCCTCAGAATAATTATTTACTGTGTTCTTAGCCAAAAACAGCCTTAAGAATCGAATGTTTCTATGATAGATTGTATGTAATGGTTTCCATAAAATGGATATATGTCTTATTTGTTTAAGTAGGTGAAGATTCTACCAAGACTTAAAATGGAAAATAAATAAATTGACCCATCAATTTGTTATTGACTAGCTTGACAGCTACTTTCTGTCCCCTTGTTGTTTTCTTGAATATAACTGAAATTGGTTTATTGATGAACAAGTGGATTTTGTCTTGTTTTATAAGACCACATAAACTTATAGTCATGTTGACTCCCAAAATGTGTACATATATAAGTTAGAGTTGTGTTCTGAAGGACCCTATGGGAAGAATAATGCACGTTTGAGTAACTCCAATACCCTACCTTATTATTACAATATGTATCTTGCTGTGGACACTCTCCAAATCTCCTCCCAATAACAGGAACAAAGATGAATATAATGGAATTGGGGTGTCTACACCTGGGATAAAGAAACATAAAACTAATAGAGTGCACCACTATAAAAAAAATGATGCTTTACTGTACGATGACCCTGGTATTTTTACTAACAAGAACAGAGATGTATAAGAATGTATTACTATTGTTATCACTTCAGCTCCCAGGTGTGTTACTGATTCCTGCATCAATATGATTCCCCTTTTGTTCAACATAGAGCAGCACATGGATGAATATAATCCTTGGCAACACATACGGGTATATCAGATGATATTAAAACAAAAAGATGTATTCTAAACAACATGAAAATATAAAGTCCTACGCATTTCGCCAACGCTGTACGTTATGCCCAAAATGTTCCTTTTTTGTTGAAATAAAACCAGTACAACAGGTAAGTCTGTGGTCTGGGTCCTTCTTAACTCCTTCACTACCGATATCGAGATATCTCAGGCTGCAAAGTCACCATCTGGTGCCCGCTATCGAGATATCTCGGTATCCACACCTGCAGCCCAAAAGCAAATGAAATTAATTTGCTGCAAACTAATTTTATTTGCTTTTGAGCTGCAGAAGGGGCCCCCAAAGAGCCAAAACTGTAAAATCTGCTGCTCCAAGCTCTGAAATATCGGGCTTTCAGCAGCTGATGCAGGGAGAAATAGAAAAAAATAGATCAGCTGCTCAAACCTCTGTAACTCAATTTAGCAGTAGATGGTGCCATCTGCTGGCCAAAAATAGTTTTTTTACAGTAAGACATACAATGGGTATAAACTTAAATATTTCTTACTTTCTAATTAATTTAAAAAGATTTTACAAAAAAAACTGGTTTCTGACAATGTTTTTTTGGAAAATCACATGGTAGTGAAGGGTTAAGTTGAGGCCTTCCTGTTAAGTTATTACCAAACTGCATTATTGTTTTGCATGTGGGAAAGGTGGTCAGGTTCAACAGAGCCTCTGGGGGGCAATTGTCTTAACGTCATATTCTTATTATACATTATAATATTATGGTGTCCTGTTTTTTACCACAGCGTTACCTTTAAGTACTTTATATTCATTTTGAAAAGGGATGGGGTTAAATGGAATTAATTTATTTATTTACAAAGTATTTTAATAGGAAGGATACATTGAGATTTCTCTCATTTTCAAGTATGTCCTGGGTTCCAGAACATTGAATTGTTACAGTATTTGTTAAATAGTGGTTGTTTGTCTGTATTTAGCACTGAAGCATCTCTAACCCTCTTAACAAGTGGAAAAATAAAACAACAGTAAAGTAACACTTTAAAAGCAGCTAACTATAAGAGCCATCAAAACCAGCTGCTCACCGCAGAACCAATAAACAACACTGTGTAAAGAGCTCTCCATAATAAAGCACTGTTGACTGATTACGTCAACCCACCTTTTGAATTGGGGCACTCAAAACATATGAGCATGGTGGACAGAAGGACTCCAGGTCTCTGCCATCAGGTGTGCCCAGTTAAACAATGACAGTTATAGGGCAAATATATAAATAAGAGCAAAATATTCCTTTTTGGTGCGTAAGTATTTATTGATAAGTATATTCTATTTGATTGTCTTGTAGTAGAGTCCCTGAAGGTAGATATATTTTGGGTGTTGTTGTTTGCTATTATTTATAACGAATTGCAGTCAAACTGTCATATATATCTGATAAGACATTGTGTTCACTTGACACCTTTTCAACCTAGATTGGAGATATAAGGTGCCAAAGGTTTGGCATGTAATATTTTATTTTGATTCTATGCTATCTGACACTAAAATCAATGGAAGCGGATGGCTGCTTAATGAATCCTAATGAGTTGTCTAGAGATCATTTCAATAGCTTACAGACAGAGGACATGACGTTGATCCCAAGATATAGCTGCCATCTGCTATGCTCAGCATTCATTCTTGCACAATGACAGATTAAGGTATAATACCATCAAAAAAGATGTAGCAACGCAGCTGCTTGCTGTTTAGTGAATAGACTCCAAATGGTAGGAATAAATTCATATTGATTAAGTCCCTTTTATATTGAAATTCAATTTCCTGCAAACCTTCCTCCGTAAAATATGAAATCATTCACTGCGCGTTTCATATAATGAATGAGAAATATTACATTTAAAGTGCTGTTACGTTATCCGTTTCATAAAAGTGCCCTTTTTCATTGTTCCAACTTTAATATAAGAAGCTGTAGGGGGTACTCCTTAAGAATAACACGGGCAATAATAAAATGCTGTGTGAAAATATTAAATGGAAAGAAATAGAAGTATTTTAAGGCTCGACACAAATGTAAGCTGAGCAGCCATTTACGAGCAAAGTGCTATGGTCAATATAGTAGATGCTTAAATTTAAAGATAGAACTTATACGATGTTTAATGTTTAAATTTCTCAAACTAATTTGGATTTATCTCCATTAATACATAATTGTTTTATTTAATGTGATGAATTACAAAACCTACAAGTAATGCAGATTTCTCCTGGATATATGGACTTCAGAGAGCAGTGTCAACGACCTGACACACACTATTGATCAATGCATTATTTCCTGGATGCTAATGAGTTATTAAGACAGGTCCAAAATGATAATCATGTACAAGTTAATGGAATACAATAAAGGGATGACTATTTGGAGGGTATAGTTGACAGAAGACGTCAGCTGATGGCGTTCAATTTAGGAATACTTCATGGGGAAAAATGCCTCTGCTTTCTGTAACCTGTGAAAATGAGAGGCTTTATTAAATTTTCTAGAATGTGAGACTATGTCTGGACTGGACTAAAGGATAGGTAGTATGAGACTATTTTAATGATCATCATCCTTCCCTCTTTTCATGTGTCAGGGCGTAACGGCTCTGAAAGTCCATTTATGCATGAATATGAAGCTGGTATCGGTCAACCACTAAGCACAGGACTGGTGTTATATGAACACAGCTAAATTATAATAGCTGCAATGCCAGGCACAATTATGTTGTAGGGTGGCCCGGCGGCAAACAAAGCAGTGGTCAACAGGCAATGGGTCGGTGGGCAGGCAGTTAACAGGTGTAATTAGGCTACAAGCAAATAGGACATGGGAAGGTGGCAGGCAATACAATGTAGTCCAACAAGGCGGGATCAGGAACCAGGTATTAAAATCAGGCAGCAAAATAGACAGAGAAACAGCTCAAGCATATGAGCACAATATTTGAGCAAGATCATCAGGGCATCCTCATTTATAGTGTCCCGTTCCTAAAGAACTGGGAACTCCTGAGCTTTTCCTCCACGTCAACACATGCCGTGCCTAGTCTATTTGATACTTTGTATCTGTGCACTTTAGGACGCAATTAAAACCACAAATGTAAATACATGTGTTGTTTTTTGTGTATGTGTGATTAAAAATGGTGTTTTTGATTTCCAGCAACAAAACGGAATGATTGAGTACAAACTGAATTACATCTCCATCTGTTGGTAACCTAATGTTATCTGAGCACTGTAGCTTCTTGGCAGCAGAAGAAAATAGGCTATAGAGAGCCTATTCATTATTATTACTGTAGATACTCGAGTATACTGCTAGATTTTGGTGACAAAAATTTACCTTTAAAATTGGAGGGGTCGCGTTATATTCGAGACATCTGCATCGCGTGTAAGAAAATAAAAAAACTTGACTTGCTCTGGATCCCAAGTCTCCCAGAAATTCCAGTAGTCTCGCTGAAGTGAATGCAGGCTCCCTGATGCTTGCAAACACTTCAGCAACTCCCGAATTCGGGAGAGGTGGGATCCATCACGGCTAGAGGGCACGCTTGGTTTAAGCCAATCTTTCACCTCACTCGCCTCTGCCAGCCATCTAATCGCTAGTAAAGAAGATGGGTGGCCGGTGGCTTTATACTTAGGAACAACTGCTATCATTCTAGAGCAGAGCACCCTGGCCTGGAAGGATCTTAATTGTTTACCGGTACAGTAAAACTTTGCTCCTCGCGTTATATTGTAGTCTTGAGCATTCTCTTATTTCCCTAATAATAAATCTCTATCCATCATGTTATATTTGGGTTAAGCTATAATCTAGTATCTACGGTACCTTCTATTGCATGTGCTATTATTTATTTTCATACGACTGGACTTTTATTTGTAACATTTGCAAAACATCATTGAAAGGTTTGGTTCATGTCTTGGCTTTCTTCAGGTATTGGTATTCCATTTCTGAATCTTAAAGGAACACTCTAATCAAAAATCCCCCCCCCTGTTTTTTTACATTAAACTATCCCTATTCCCTCAATAAATAGGTAGGGATTTTTTTTTTTTTTTTAACTGTAATACTTACCCTAAAATCCACTTGTTTCCAAGGCGTCTTTTTTTTTTATATACTCACCTCCCTCCTCTTCCGCTCCCGTCCTTCTTGCATTCACTTGGCTTAAGGGTTACGTGAGAAGCACGCATGCGCGCCTCTCACGTAAGCCAGCCAATCGGCAGGCTTCCTCCCGGCTCCATCTGTTTAGGATTAGTGTTGCGCACAAGAGGATGCGCGCAACACTAATCCTCAGGCTGCCGTCAGCTACTGCGGCGAGTTGGAGACGTCATCGCGCTGAAAGCGCGATGACGTCTCCTACTCGGCAATAGTCGGCAGAAGCGGGAAATATGAATCCCGCTCTGCTGACTGACAGCTGGGAGGGCGGAGTAAAGTTCTCCGCGTCTCTCAGCTGTTTTCAGCTTTTTCAGCTGATTGGAGGGAGGGGGGACAGAGGGCGGCATACTCAGGGCATCATGACCACCTAAAAAAGCTTAGGTGGTCATGTTGCCTAGAGTATCCCTTTAAGGCATGGTGCCCAAATTATGAAACTGCTTACCTGCTTGGCTATTTGCCTCCTTCATATCTTGGTGGACAATATGAGATCACATTGACAAAATGTAATAAAATGTTTTGCGATTTGGTTAAATACTGTAAATCATTAAGCTTCATAACAAAAGATGTATTTACTGCATTTGCTTTTTCTTGAGACATGAACTCTCTAGATGTTCTGCCTGGCAGACAATAAATACAAGAGATATTGTATACTAGGACTGCCTATTCATGAATAAGATCAATTCATTGCCCCATATTATCTGAACATAGCATCTACCTTTTTGCAGATTACCATTAACTTGTAATGAGCTGTATATGAAACTAATGTTTTTCTTTCTATGTTATTATATAGTTTTACAGAATGATATAAGTAATCTATATAATGGATTTATAGTCTTAATCCATAGTCAATATTTTTTATTTTTCCTGCTTCTTAAAACGATCAAAATGCCCTTTAGACTGTTGACTACTGAAAAAGACTATCAGGTCAAAACTCTTGCCTGGTCCACTTGCGTGGAATAAAAAGATCACCTACAAAATCCTGGTGTTGCGTTTTTTGCTTTATACCAGTTGGATTGAGTATTTCTATGATCATGCACCCAGGTGGAAGAAAATACAGAGTGCTGTTTCCTATATTGCTTGCTTGTTTACTACTGAATATCATAACATACTTCTGCTGTTGATTTAGAGGTTGATTTTGTTATACACTATTTTAGTTCCCCTAGAGGAATGTCTGAATAAAGGTCTTGTGCTGCTATTCCCATTGATCGTTCAACCAAACCTTCTCCAAGGATTGTGTTCGCTATGTAGTTGATTATGACTGATGATACCCTATGTGAAAGTTGCCACCTTGTGGATGTTGCAGGGATCAATGTAGCAAACACGTTGCAGATAGAACATTTTTCCTTACATTCAGATGCTAGGTAATGAAGTAATATTTCATGTGAAAATATGACGTGATGCAACTTAAAACCTTTTTGGAGTTAGAGTTACTTTCAGACTCCGGCTTGACCTAGTGATGCTCATGTCAAAATAAGGAGCAAAATGTGTTGGCTGTCAGGTGGAGGCATATCATCTAAACAAGAAGCAACTGATTGCTTCCTGTTGTTAATAAGATGCAGATGCTGTGCCCCTATATAATATGTATTGCAGGTCACTTTATAATTAACCCCTTCGCTGTGGATGACGTGTGGGGCACGTCCTCATTGACTCCCGCTATATGCAGAGGATGTGCACCACAAGTCATCCGCTTGCGGGAGCCCCGGCGGAGATACTCACCTCTCTGTCCAGGGTCCCACAGCGGTCTGACTTCAGCGTCCTCAGACACTGAAGTTAAGCCCCTCCCGACGTCAATGACGTCATCACGCCGTGTGCGATGACGTCATTTCCAGGCGACCCCCGGCAATCCCGGGAGATTGCCTGGAAGGGAGGGGGGGTCCGTTCGGATCCCTCTCCCTCCCAATCGGGAAGTAGCAGCGTCAAAAGCCAGGCACCACTTCAAAGGGGAGAGTCTCCCCTTTTAAGCGGTGCCTGGCTTTAACCCCTCAGGCACCAGGTCGCATTTAGCGCCTTGCGGAGACGAATTGCGTCCTAGCTTCGGTGGGGGCCGCCATCTTGAATTGCGGCTCCACCCCGGGTCCCCCCTTGCTGCCCGTCGTCATCGCGCATAGCGTGATGATGTCAGATAGCTGAGGAACCCCTAGCTGCCTGGGGATTTCCCAAGGAAATCCCCTGGTGGAGATACGGGGTTCCTTTGAACCCCAATATCTCCAGAACAGTGGTAGCTAGGGGGTCATGGAGGGTGTCATTCAAAAGGCCTGAGCATGGCCTTTCGAATGATACCAACATGCCCGTGTTCAAAGTAAATAAAAAAAAAAAAAAAATTAAATAAATAAATTAAAAACATATTTTTTTGTGTGTTGCTTTTATTAATGCAGCAATATTGTTCACATTTCAATTATAATGTGAACAATGATGCTGCACTAATGATATATTCTATGGGGTGCATTTGCTAAAAATCACGTAATTCCCCCCAAAAAATGTAACAAGTCCCCATTTCTAATTTTTGGATAAGCGCACACCATAGAAAATATAACCGCAAACGCTCATGTGATAAAATGTGAAAAAAAACACTTTACACCCTGCAGATGGTTAAAATTTTTAATTTTATTGCATTTTTTGTTTTAATATACAGGCAGGACATGACGTATACATATAAAAATTATATATTATGAATCGGCCGAGTCTGCCAGAAAGAACGTTATATAATATGTCTGGGCCATTTAATAAAATGTGGCTTCAAATTGCGTTTAAACAGGATGAGCGAAAGCAGTAAAAATGAGCTCAGCACACAGCGGTGAAATGCCTCAGCAGTGAAGGGGTTAATGCAGACGATGTGCCCCTATATAATATGTATTACAAACAGGTCACTTTATAATTATTAATTAATGCAGATGCTAGGGTTTTTTTCCCACCATATTTTTCAAACTTTTCAATGTTTAAAAAAATCCCAGTATTTAACTGTTTATTAAATATATCTTGAAGCATTTTTTTTTCACTTACAGCAAGAAGTGTCTGCATTTATTTATTTGTTAGAATTATTTTGGTATCTTTGGGGAATTTTTGGGTGAAAACCTAAAGATTAACCCAAAAAATGCCAAAATAATCCTAACAAATAAATAAGGGCAGACACCTCTTGCTGTAAGTGAAAAAAATAAATGCTTTAAGATATACTCACAAAAATGGGAAAACAAAATAACCCATTGAAACAGACTGCCGAATTGACGAAACGAAAACCTGCTGAAACGACCCAAAACGAAAAAAAACGGGTCGAAAAAACCCCCGAACCAAGAAAAAAAAAAGCGTGCACATCCCTAATGTCCACCACTAGCCGGCAACCATGTGCAGCAGGGAGGGGCTATTGCTAAAAGAGGGAGGAACATGACATTTCCCATCCTTTTCCCTCCAAGCCTGAGCATTGGGTGGTGGTGGTGGCTAATAGACAAAGGAGGTGGACATGTCCATTGTAGTTTAGATGATATGCTACACTGGGGCTTAGGGTGTTACTGGGATCTTTTTGACCCCATGCGCTTTTGTTATTTTAGAACTGTTTATGCTGGTTGTTGCCTCTCAAGCACTGGCCAGCCGCCAATTAAAACCAGCGTTATATTTAACGCGAGGCAAAAGGGGCAGCTGCCCTGGGCCAGTCATTCTTGTGGACCCAAGGCAGTGGCCCCTTGAGCCTGCAAAAGCCATGGCCTGTTCCGCAGATCAGCGTGGATCGTGGACTTTTCCCGCAGGGGCTGACATCTTAGATGTCACTTCTACCTCCAGGACCCCCCCCCCCCCCGTCGTCATCGCACGTGCTATACCGGGCAGTGAATTCCCTATGGAAGAGATCCAAAGGTCATTTGGGCCCCCTTATCTCAAAAATCGTAGAAGCTAGAGGGTCAAGTGAGGTATATGTGGAAAGGACAGAGCATGGCATATCCAATGACACCAAAACTGATCAGGTTTCATATAAAAATAAAAAATATAAACAAATATTTTTTTCTTTTTGCTCTACACACAGCACTATTCACTTTTCAATTATAAAGTGAATAATTATGCTGCACTAAGTCACAATCTCATTTTCCATATCACCAGCAAATGTGGAGGTGATGACACAATATGTTAAAACGCATTGTTCCATCAAAAACCTGAACTGCGGCACTGCAGTGAGGAGCACCGGGGGTCCTTTGAAACCCTGCATCTCTAGTCTTTACATTGCGCAAGGACAAGTGAGGCGTAATTGGAAAGGATACAGTCTGGCCTTTCCAACAATGCCAAATATTACCACGTAATGTGTAAAAAAAAAAAATGAAATATTTACTTTTTTTTTCTGTTCTAAGGTGATGGCATTATGTACTTTTACTTATAAAGTAAACAATACCACTGCACTAACTCTCCTCAATTCCCATGCCAGGAGCAAATGGGGAGGTGATGGCACTATGCGTTATTATGCATTTGTCCATCTGGAACACAAGCCGCAGCACCCGTGGGAGGAGAGCGGGGTCCTTTGGAGCCCTGTGCCTCCATTCTTTACACCCCACAAGTTCAAATTAGGTGCCATTGTACAGGTCAGAGTCTGTCCTTTGTAATGATACCAAGTATGACAAATAAAAGCTTTTTATTGTTTGTGATTTTTTTGTGGGGGGGGGTGTTGGGGTGGAGAGCAAAATTGCATGGGGGGTATTTGAGGCATGATATTCGGACAGGCTGAAACCAACTTAAATTTTTCGATTCAATTTGTATGAACCTGAATTATTTTACCGTGCACAACTTCACGAGTCTAAAGGAGAATATTTCTTTGGCAAAAAATAATCAGAATAAAATCAGACTCCTATATGTTCAATACATGGAACATTGCCTATTAAGGGCACAAAATGTATTGCAGATAATTATCTGCAGACAGTCAAAACAATCCGATGTGGCTATCCCAGATGTAATGAGTACACGATATGCAGTTCTTTAGGTCAGATCACTTAACAAATTGGAATCCTTCACTATATTCAGCAGCCTTCTCAAACTAACAAATTATGCAGTTTGCAAGTCCCAGATGCAGAGAACAACCATTTTGAAGATTGCATTGGCCTTTTCTCCATAATTGAGAGAATACTTACACAAGTTGGATTTTACTGTAAAAATGCAAATTTTACTTTCAGTAGTAAAATTGGTAATTGTAAGAAAATGGCTGGCTATAAACACAATGTCCATAAAAAAATCAGATTAGACAGTAAGACCTTTTGTTTCAAAACCACTTAAAAAAAATATTTTTCCTACTGTAACTATTACCATACTGTGTTAACATTTTCTTAACAGTTTTAAAAGTCTTGCTAGATAATGGCATTTATGTTATCGTTTTACTTTAATAACAGAGCTGCCATATGTAACTTGAATTCAATTCCCTCTAATTTCCTCAAAAGCAGTGCAGAAATTCCCACAATCAACTGTTATCCAGGAAGATAAGGTATCAGTAGGCTGCTGAAAAAACTGGAACTCGTTGAAAGAAAAAAGGGGTCCGCAAGCTGACAATGTCGTCTTTGCGGTCCACGAGCTGCCACTGCCAGCTAGGCGAGTCGCATGTGGCTTATGAGCCGCGCAGTGAGGAACACCGGTAGGGGCCGGCTCAGCCCTAAGCGGCAGTGTGCCTTTGGCCGGTCCCTAGCTTACCTAGCGTGAGCGATTGCCCTGTATATATATTATAATAATTAGTAATAATTAATAATAAATATTATAATATACTTATGGGTATGCCGACATTGTGCATGACTGCCTATTCGTGTGCAGGGGGTGTGCCTTCTCTGCCCAAAAGATGAAAATATAGCATCCTCATTAAACAATTAAAATTGTATACACACCTTACAACACCTTTAGTGTAATGATAAATACCCACCTCTCTATTTGCCCTATAATTATTGCGAGAAAATCAATGATCAGTGAATCGTGCAATTAGGCCAGGTGCACACGGGACATTTTTTTTAACGCACAGTACGTGCGTTAAAGAAAACCGGCGTCCCACTTGATGCCCGCCCGTCCCCCTCAGCACGGCAGTGATGATGCGCTAGGATGCGCGTCGACGGGGCTGCGCGATCCTCCTTTGGAGGATCGCGCTTTGCAGTGCTGAGGGGGGGTGGGCGGGCGTCGAGTGGGGTGCCGGTTTTCTTTAATGCACGTACTGTGCGTTAAAGAAAACGTCCCGTGTGCACTCGGCCTTAATCTGGCTCTGGGTTGATTTACTGTAAACTGCCACTGAAAATAATAATAAAACATGAATATAAGGAAACTAAGAATGGAGCCCAAAAAATTCCCTACCAATAACTATAAATTAAATTAAAAATAAATTAATTTATTGGTAGGGAATTTTTTTCATAACGTAGCTAATCATATTTATTAAAAGGTTACAGTCTCAATAGATACTGAACACACACCATTTATTATCAATTACACTTATCTTGATAGCTTCACATAAATATTTAATCTCAATATAATATCTACTGTATCAATATAGCTTCACTATAGATCACAAAAACACCAGTATTCACACAATAATTCGTATTTCACTATGATAAAAAACTGATGAAATAATATAATGTATTCATCACATTTTCAACAATGGACACTATAGAAACACTGCACATCACCTAATTCGCATATTAAAATAAATAGTCACATTAGTCACTAATATACATTATAATAAAATTATTATTACTTAGTATAAAATATATTTAATTATACATGAAGGTTATCAGACGGTTTGTTTAGATAATCATATAGAATATGGGAATACGTCAATAAACTTATCCCAGCCCAACAAGTCACCATAGTGTAATCAAA
The DNA here is from genome assembly GCA_009667805.1 of Leptobrachium leishanense. Taxonomy (NCBI): domain Eukaryota; kingdom Metazoa; phylum Chordata; class Amphibia; order Anura; family Megophryidae; genus Leptobrachium; species Leptobrachium leishanense. Next base: position 408,090,303 of record CM019063.1, read on the forward strand.
GAATTATAATTATAACAAATGCATATAAATAGAATTGATAGTATATACATGATTTCACAATATAAAAATAGATTTTTTTAGATAGTATTTGATAGGCAAATATCATTATGCTAATAACATCACTTTATTAGGAGTTTTTGGGTTAATAACAATTTTTCCCCGTATGAGGATTCAATAGAGGAAGGCTTGCTAAGATAGTGGTATGTTGTACTTAAACTATGTTACATTTCCTCCTGTAGCCAAGCGCATTGCTTATACAATTGCAGCAATGCACAAATAGCAGTTTGCTGTGGTAAAAGCATACGCGTCAAGCCGGAAGTGCAAGGACAACTGAAAACCGGAAACGCATCACGATATGCTCCGTGAACTGCACGTGACTACAGCACGCATGCGCAAGATGGCGGTGCCCATAGTAACACGCAGAGCTCTCAAATGGAGGTGTGCAACGTACGCTAATTACAAATTAAATGACATGTGGGGACAGTCTTGAATTAAGGAGACTATAAATGCACTTACAAAGACCTGTAAGCCAGCTGATGAAGCCACTTTCTGCGGCAAAACGCGTCCTGGTTATTTGTACAGTCTTGATGGATGTTTATACAGCTCTTAATTTGTTTTAATATTCTTTTTAAATAAACATTTTTCACTCAAGAACAAGTCCCTACTCTCGTGGAGTTTTATTTTGGGTTTGACCTACTCAACAAATCCATAGGCGCTATACTTAGAGCTTGGATAAGCTCCACCAATTGTGAGTTGAAAATTGTCTAAATGATTGTTGGTATATTACATGCATCAGATCTGCACAAGGAGATTCTCTTTTCACCTTCCTTTTTATATTCATCGCTGTGGTGAGAGATCTTCTTAATGAGGTGTGGGTTGCCTTGGATAATCCCCGAAATATACCCAGATGTGCTGATCCACTCAGAGTCAGTGATAGGGCTCTAGATTAGTGAGTGGAAAAACTATGTTATTTAGAATTATCACATTGATTGTGACTTACTGCAACAATATATGTATTTTTGCTTCTCTTTATATATCCATGTGGACGAAACCATTTATGAGAGCCATCTGAATCCTGAGGGTGATCCTAATCACGCTAACCAGATATGTACACATTTTCTTGTTTTTTGGTTTAGGGGAAACCACTGAGCAATGCATCTGGCTAAGCTTCCGGATTCCGGTGGTGGTATATGTTGTGGGCGCTTACCATACATTTTTCTTTGACCTAACAGTACATACTCGCTACCCAGGAAATTCCATAAACTCTCGGGTAGACCGTAAGCAATTCTGGCATCCTTTCGCTTCATCTTCATTAGGATTCCTGTCATAATTCCTTCTGAGTAACCTGAAAAAAAAGGGGGATTCATACTCATCATTTTCTTAAACCTTTTATAGAGTTTATGCGAAGACACACGTTAGGCCAGGGATCTCAAACTCTTTCCCCCCATGTTTCTGAACTACAGCTCCTGTGATTCTCCGGAAATCTATTGCATTAAAATAATTATGGGATTGTAGGCAATTAACATCTGGGGGGGCAGAGTTTGAGATCCCTGCTTTAGGCTATACTATTGGTTCATTTCTTCATTTGAAGAAAAAATATTGAGCTGCAGGGAGAGAGTAGATGAAAGACCCAGAGAATTTCATGGTAATGTTAACCTTGTTCTCTTTGTTTACATCATATAATAATAGAATAACAGTGATATGAAATTTAGGAAGTATTAATCTGATGGCTTGACCGATCTGTGGAGACACAGGTTTCAACCCTAGCATCTCTCCTTGCATCCTATAATCCTGTCCTAGCATCTCTCCAGCAAGTGTCCTTGGGCAAGAGACTTAACAATACATACTTGCCTACCCCATAATAGCAACGTTAACATGGCTTCTGTATGACCATAGAGAAGCAGGCTCCGATCCCGATCAGAACACCTGACCAGCATGTCTCTCCTTTACAATCTTGGCGGGGCAGCGAGTTTAACCTTACCATCATGTCTTGGCTCTACAACTGTGGAAGCAGATTCAGATCCCAATCAGAACACCTCACCAGCAAGTGTCCTTGGGCAAGTCACCGAATGATATGAACATATTTAATTTATGGATTGTAGGTTTCCATGGGAACAGGATGCTCCTGTCATACTGTATCATCTTGGTTAAGCGTTAAGCTATGTCTACTGTTCCAATGTGCCAGCCCTTGTTTACATCTCTTGTATAGTGCTGCGGAATACTTTGGTGCTATATAAAGTATAGAGAACTCTATATACAGACAAGCGGACAGATAGATAAAGAGAATGGTGCTCTACTAAAATATTTTCATGTCTGCAAAACCAATTAAAGACCGTTAATAAAGCAAAGTATATTGAAGCGCTTGCTGTGTGAGCTACACATTTCTCGTGTATACGTGACTGTTGACGAGGATAAAAGGGGTTTAGAAATGTCTTTTTTAACTCTTTTTATTGTAATGGGAGTCACGTCTGCTTGTGTTTGCAGTGGCTTGGTACTTTTGAGTAACGTTCTTCACAAATTTAGGGAAAATGACTTCTGAACGAAAAACCTGAAACTAATTTTGCAGCCTTTTTCAAGCATTCATTAACCTCAGCGCCGTATGGATTTTTACTTAAACGCACATCTTCTTGCAGCAGAGAAAATCTGAAAGAGCAAATCCCAAATCTCTTAAACAGACTGAAAACACAAGTCCCAAATCTCTTACATATTATATATTTTAGCTTTACTAAGATTTTTTTTCCCGTAACACCAAATTATACAGGAACAGTTTAAATACACGCATTACAATCGAAGCAAAAAATTCACTGCGGACATATTAACTCTTTTAGACTACGGGTTTATTTATTGACTAAATAGTGAAATGTGGCTATCTGCCAAATGAATTCTAAAACCCAAGCTGAAGAAAACAAGAGAAAGCCCTTTAGGTCAAAATCTTGTGGATGCCTTAATTTTCTTGTCAACAAAATTATTTATTGCAAAGATGATTTGGTGTTATATTGACAGCAACTATGGAATCCCACATCATCGCTGTCATCTGGACTTTCAGATTTTTCAGATATTCTCTTTATGGTCATCAAAGGACTAAGTAAACTTTGCAGTCTTTAGGTTTAGGTTTACCCTGCCCAGAACTGAAAGATTTACCGTTGTGTTTCCCAAACCTGTCCCTCAGGGGCACTAACAGACCAGATTTTACAAACTACTTTGGGGAAATGCAGACTGAATCCTGCAATCACTGAGCAGCAAATCATATAACTTGTGCTGTGCTTCGGATATCTGGAAAAACTAGCCTCGAAGGGGTACTTAAAGACTAGGGTTGGGTACCACTGATCTACAGCATAGTTGCCTGAAAGCACCACATCTCACGTCTGGTATATATTGTGTTTTCTTTCTGTCTACAATTTTATTTGCCTCAGCCTGTTGCATCCAAGCAGAAGAGCCCACAATAGTTTTGGAAATCTTGTGCTTACATCCTAGCGTAATCCAGTGTCACGACCACTACGCACGCTGCTGCGAAAGACGCCGGGTTAAGCTGCTCACTATCTATCTATCCTAGACCCAGATAATCACGCGCACTTATCTACCCGTCCCAGCCACACTTTCTCTCACAACAGGCACGTAGGGCGCGATATAATGATCCCAGGATTGCAACGCAGTACAAGTCTTCCCTTGAAGCGGGTAATGACTATGTCTCCCACAATCCCTGGCCTCACTTTCCTATTCTATTAGTTACGCTGCCACCAGTCCTCATGGACACTACACGCGTCGCAACGGGAGACTCAGGGCTAAGCAACCGCACTATCTGCCTACCCTAGACTCTGACAGTGACTACAGATCCCACAATCCCTGCCGTCTCCGACGACAGCAACTCGCAATTTCTTATATATAACCGAGCTTAAAGCAAATAGCAATACTCCCAATCTCTTAGTTAGCGTGGATCTCATCAGTCAGAGGCAGAACTTAAATACGTGTTGTTTATTTATGAGATAGAAAAATCACAGTGCATTGTTACAGGAAAAATTATAACTAGAATAAATCAATTAATTACACACTACACAGCAAATAAAAGAAAAGGGTTAACCACAGAGCAATTACTTACGACGAACTAATCAGTAAGCTAAACGAAAAAAGTGAACGGCGCCCAAAATCTATACTGCCACCAGTTAACCAAAGCCAAACCAGAAATTTTGTGGTTTCCCCAAACCAATAGATAGACAATAATACAATACGTATCTGGTGACGCGATGAAGGTCGCTTATGGGTATCTAGTGGTTCTCTTAGTTCATTAGTCCACATGGATCATATGAAAAAACAGAACAATATAATCATGTAGACTGTTTAACAGATTCTAAAATAGGATTATATAATGGTTACACTCACAAATCTAGAGCCCGAACACTGGCTCTAAGTGGGTAGACGCATTCGGGTACTTAAGTTCTCTGATTGAGAAGGTGACCCACACCTTCTCCTAGAGGGAGATTCTTCTCACATGTAATACAAGAGACAGGAAAAACTTTCTCGTGCAGATCTCGTGCATATAATAGCATATAAAGATGTATAAATTGCCAACTCACATGCGTTGGAGCTTAAGGACCAAGCTCGAGGTGTGCGTGCGTATGGATTTATTGAAGGTTAAGTCCAAATAAAACCCTTTGAACTCCCAGGACTTCCAGAGAAACGGGGATAAAGTGGATAAAATTAAAAGAATTTATTAAAACATAAAAACAATACCACTGGCACTGCCAGGTGACCAGAACGTGTTTCGCCACATTAACTGGCTTCATCAGCTGGTTTACAGGCTGAACTGATGTGCATGTTCATATAGTGTCCTTAAATCGGGGACAATTTTAATTTTATCCACTTTATCCCCGTTTCTCTGGAAGTCCTGGGAGTTCAAAGGGTTTTATTTGGACTTAACCTTCAATAAGTCCATACGCGCGCAGGGGGCGGAGGTGGAAAGTCTTTCGATTTAGAAGACTGTCACGGTTAATTTTAGTCATGGTGGCTAAAGTTACCTTTTATATAGTACTTTGCAGAACAATTTCATTTGCAATAGCCTGTTCGCTAGAACTATTTTATTTACAACTAGAAAACAAGATACTACACGTACTTTTCTCACATTTATTCTACTTTCTCTTTGTGTTTTTTTCTCATACCTTGAGACAAAACCATTGTGTGTCGCTTAGATTGTAAGCTCTCGAGCAGGGTCCTCTCTCTTACTCTTCTGTGTGTTTGACTTGTATGTATGTTATTCTGGCTCTCCCACTGTACAGCGCTACAGAACGTGTTAGCACTTTATAAAAAATTTTAACTGTAACTTTGTATTTTGGTTAGATTCTGTCCCCGGTTCTTGTAGACCACAATGTGTGAATCAAGTGACACGAGGACAATAACTTATAACTCTGTAAAATTCTGATTAATCAATTAATCACTGTTTTTATGGAAAAGGAAGACCAGGAAACGCAAAGAAGATGTGTTTGTTACATACGATTTTGACATTCACTTCCTTTTTCACAGATGCTCACGCTGGCTTTCTGCTAATGTTAAAGGTAGAGTCATCATTTTCCACTCACAAGAATAACTAACAATCTGTAATACTTCATCAACAGACAGTACATCCACTCGTGAAGAATAAGACTTAGCTAATGAGCCCCAGAAAATACCTGATGCAGGATCATTGAGCTGATTGAATAGTTAATGTTCTTGGCAGCACATTTTTTTTATTTCAAGGCAATTTACTGAACAGCCACTTAATCAAATTAACCTTGGTAGAGGTGCTGTTACACGTACAATACTGAACAGAACACTAACTATGTCACTAAAAACCCCATAATATTTTCAATGCACAAACAGTATACAGTAAATAGTGTTTTAATACATTAAATTCCAATATATGTCATCTTTGGGCTGGATATTTGAATGTTGATAAACAGTAAAGATTTGGCATCAAAAATAAGTAGGAGAAATCTCTATTGAAGTATTTATCATAATTAATCATCCTACTAGATTCCCATGGGAATAGGAACCTCCATCCCTCCTGTATCTGTCTGTTAAAGATCATTCAGATGTACAGTATAGTACTGATGAAAGGGCACGTTGCCCTGACTTGTCTGGTTTTCACTCCTCACATGTAAACAGGTCACACTAGTGGACCTATTGAATGCAGAGCTGGTGTTTGTCTCTCTTATTTTTTCAGGTTGGCCTCTGCAAGAGGTGCACAGGAAGGACCCAGCCACTCCAGCAGCAGCTGACACCCTTTCATTAATTTTTTGGATGCCACAGACATCCAACCTTGGGATTTTTTTCCCTTCTGTATTGGACCTGTCTTTTTATCTTTACCAATTATTCCCTTGTATAGCACTGCAGAAGGTGTTGGCGCGTATATATATATATATATATATAAGAAAAAGTACTGACTGACTGACTCCATGCCCAGCTCAATATGTTTAATCTAGGAATGTGAAATTTTGAAGGTACACTGGTTTTATGACATAGGCACCCACTAAGGAAGGATTTTTTTGATATTTCACCCCTAAGGGGGTGAAAAGGGGGGTGAATATTTTAAAAAAAGATATCTCAAAAATCGAAGATGTTACAGACGTGAAAATTGGTATTAAGAGTCTTCTTGAAAAATTAAAAAAAAAAAAACATATATTTTACCATTTTCCAAAAATCCACTTAAGGGGGGGTAAAAAAATTTCCGTGTAGCTATATTTAAAAAAACAAAGATGTTACAGCAGTGAAAACTAGTATTTACAATCTTCGTGAAAAAAGTTTTAAAAAGTGTTTTACCATTTTTCAAAAATCCAAGTAAGGGGGGGTGAAAAAGGGGTGCAAATACATTTATCGGTATACCTATATTTAAAAAACTGAAAATGTTACAGATGTGAAAATTGGTATTTAGATTAGTCTAGAAAAATAAAAAAACACGCATTTTACCATTTTCCGGAAATCCAGTTAAGGGGGGTGAAGAAGGGGGGATGCATATTTTAATCAGTATGACGTCTGATAATCCACGGGATTTGATTGGATCTAATAATTCCCGCCGAATGACAAGTATGAGATAGGCTAGCAATGAGGAAGTAGGGGTATATAAAGAGAATAATGGTCATTTGACTTCAGCAGCCAGCTGAGGAAACCACTGGCATTTGTCCAACAGGTGGCACGCGTTCTGGCTATTTTATATTGTTTTATTTATTTTATTAAAGATTTTTTACCACTACTATTGCAGTCATCACTTGGATTAGGTTTTGGAGGTTGTACCATCCAAAACAACCTCTGGGCTCATTTCCTGCGGATCTGGGTTAGGTCCTATACTTTGTGAGTACATTTCATATATGCACATTGTTTTTTGGTCTTGCTCCAGTCTGCGCTATGGCCCTACCTTTCTATATTTATGGGTCTAAGGATCGTGATATCAGAAAGGCGTTTCGGTGGCCGGTTAATTACCCAGAAGCATATTACCTCGAGCCAGGAAGGCTGTGTACCATGTGAGTGTAACCATATATGAGCATTTGCACAACTATCCCACACGAGTCACACTATGATGTATTTTTCTGTTTCCTTTGAGGCGAGTTAAAGAGGAAGAGATGATCTACCTACTCTTGGAACTGTGACCTGTGGATAAAAGGAACATTGTGATCGCTACACCATTTTTTGTACTTTTATCAGTATACCTATATTTCAAATACCAAGGATGTTACAGGTGTGAAAATTGGTATTTACAATCTTAGTGAAAAATAGAAAAAACATGTTTTACCATGTAGCCAATATGCCCTGACAAACGTCTGCAATAAACATTACTTATTACTTTAAGACATCAACCTGTAAATTATATTTCGTATAGTTTGGACAAAAAAACTCATGTTTCTTTTAAAAACAATTGTAACATTTCCGAAAATCCACTCGAGCGAAGCCGCGGGCATAAGCTAGTATAGTATAATAATCAAAATCATATAACTTAATTTTCATTCATATATAAAGGTGTGTATATATAAGCATAGGTGTACAGGATCATTCAAAAGCTTCTAAAAGTGTATTCACTGTACCTGTGATTTCAGATGAAACCTTGGAAACTATTAGAGTTAAAGACTCTTTCCATTGATCATTCCCTTGTAATAATTCAGCACTAATGGACATGGGATGGTCTCTACAATAGTCAATATCCTGTCAACTGTGAAGTCCCACCGTGACCACAAAGTTTGATCCAATTCCCTGATGCCTAATAAAGAATAACATAATTCGATAGCAGCATTCAGACTGCACACTTTGAATCTATACGTAATATCAAATTTGCTGCTAGTGCTTTTACGTAACCTGTGTACAATAGAAAATGTCACTGAGAACTTTATATGAAATACAATTATTTATGAAGTGCCACTGCCAACATACTCCGCAGTGCTGTACAATGTGTAAAACAAGACAGGCATAAAATTAACAAGTTATACACAATGAGACGATAGGAAAAAGTACTCTGCTCATGAGCTGAGCATGTGAGGTAAGACGCGGATAGTCGAGTGTTGAGAGAGTTTCATAGATAGAGTGTAGCTCGAGAAAAGTACTGAAGGCAAGGGGTTGAGTACTAGGAGATGATAATAAATGGTCATTGGCTGAGCAAAGTGACCACAATGCAACATACCTACTTATAGGGTAGAGACGTAGACAAGGGCACAGCTACAGAGAGCTTTATACATGAAGATCTATCAGTCTATTTACTAAAAGGTGAAACATTGGAGAATTGGCTATTTGGTCTAGATTGTTCTCGTCTCCTGCTAATTTGGAAAGTGAGATAAATGGGAGAATTTTTCTGGTTTGGTTATTTTGACCTGGATTTTTCAATTCTGCTAGTTCTCCTGAATTTCACCTTTATTGAATAGACCTGCTATAGTTTGAACTGAATTCCAAAAGTAACATGGTGCCAGTGTAGATCCTAACAAAGAGGTGAGGTGTGAGAGATACAATGAACAATCTACAATGCGTCTTTTGAACACACCACAGACGTAGCAAAGGAGGAGGAAAACTGGTGTAAAGATTAGGACTAAATCTCTTAGATATATAGACAAAATACATGGAAGCCACAGCTCCATTTGACAAGGGGACAACACAGAAATCATTCAGATCTAGGGCAAGGTGGTTGATTATTTGTGCAATAGGCATTTATCTTTGCTTTATTGAAGCTGCGGCTTCCTGCCCTCTTTTGTACACACTCTGACTTCCCTATCTGGCGGATGTCCTCTGACAATCCTCTGACTACCCGATGTGGCACGCGACCTCTGGCAATCCTATGACTACCCATTCTGGCATAACGAACCCTGGCATATCTCTGATGACACCAGGTATTTACCCCTCGTATCTGACTCAAGAGCAACTCTGCCATTAACCACTGGTGTTTGCTATTCTGTTTTATGTGTGAATAACTTTGGTACTGTCTGTGCATGGTAATAGGTAGACATTCTGGCCACTTCAAGGACCAGCAGTGTAGGATAGCTCATCTACGGGATTAGACATTATATATCTAGGAGGTACGTGACAATCAAGAGCGTAATAAAAAAGAACAACCCATCCATCCTATACATACACCTCTCAATAATTTGCCCCACCAGAAAGTAATAAAGTTCCACGAGTGTCCATGATCATTGGAAGATTCTGGCATGATGTATATGATATCAGAGGCATACTTAGGGTATTTGGCATCCGGGCAGATACTCCCTTTTGTACTCCCCCCCTTCGAGTAAAAGAAGGCAAAACTGAAGGTCAATGATCCACCTCAATGATGAGGTGAAAGAATTTTAATTTTATGCAAAACACAGGTCAGACCCAAGACATTGTGTTACCTGGGTCCAAGAATGAAATAACGCCAACCCGCCGAAAAACAAGTCAAACCTCTGCATTTCACAGAGCTTTACAGCAATACAATTCACAGTAATGTGCAGTGTGTATGGGAGTATCACAGAGCTCCACAGCAATAAAAGGCGAATAAATATGCAGTGTTTTTGAGCGTATCTGTCACGGTTGGGGCCTAGCATTGAGTGCAGGAGTGTGGTTGTGAGCTTAATGTGCAGTGACTCAATACTCCTACAGGGTAACATAAACTAGGGTTTATTCTATAAAGCAAGATATACAGGAAACCAGAACTAAAGCACAATACCAAACAAGAGACTAGAACTAAAACAAAAAACGGTACACACAAGATATCTAAACTTCACAACAGGAGGAGGCTAGGCAATGTAGGATCAAACTAAAGCAGAGTAATAAACAGACAAGACTGGAACTAAAATACAACAATGGACATAGGAGGTAATTATTAAACAATGGAGGAGACTGGGCTAGATGGGAATAGACAAAAGCAGAGGAGGAACACGGACAGGCTAGAGTTAACAGGAGGACTGGGAATAGTGAGAGTGGGACTGAATCTAGGAGCAGAGAGGAGGCAGGAGAAAAGGAGTAGCAAGAAGGGACTGGATACTAGAAGGGGCAAGAGAAGCAATAGACAGAGGGAAACCAAATACACAGGAAGGGCAGATACTAAATAAACTATAATGTACAAATAACAGAAATATACCAGGCAACAGTACAATAGGAGCAGTCAATAGAATTGTCAGAATACACAAGCAGGAGTCTATACAGGAAACAGGCAAACAGGATCGTCATATACAAAGCGAGGGGTCTGGCACACAAGAAATAAATAATAGGCAGGGGCACAGGGAGCAAAGGAGGGTACCGTAGATGTGAGGAAATAATGTCCAAAACTATAGCAGGTGGTATAAGAGGAATGACTATGATATCAGGAAGGGTACAAGCAAGGAGCCAGGAATATGCATCTGCACTATACCAGGGCCAGGACTTCAAATGAGGAAGCAACGCCTTGAGGGTGTTGCTTCCTTTAAAGCACAGTTCATTAGTCCAAGGTGCAGTCAGGTGAGGCTCCCGGGTTTGAAAATAGGAATAAGCAGAAAGTCCTGGAACCTGCATGTTACGAAGGCTGATCGGCAACAGGACTCAAGGGGGTGCCAGGGGCACCGAATGTCCAGATCGTTACAGTAACACAGAGCTCCACAGCAATAAAAGTCACAACAATTTACAGTGTGTATGAGCATATCACAGCGCTCCACAGCACTAAAACTCAAAGTAATGTGCAGTGTGTATGAGCGTATCACAGAGCTCCTCAGCAATAAAGTCACAGTAATGTACAGTGTGTATGGGAGTATCACAGAACTCCACATCAATAAAAGTTACATTAATATGCAGTGTGTTTGAGCATATTATAGAGCTCCACAGCAATAAAAATCACAGTAATCTGTTGTGCGTATCCTGGAGATCTAGAGGAATAAAGGAGGGGGAAGCAAGGGATGGAAGGAAGTAGGGGTGGAGGGAAGCAGAAAAATAGGGGGAGGGAAGGAAGAAAACCAGTGAAAGTATGGGAATGAGCCAGAGTAGGATGAAGCAGAAGCGTGAGGGAAGGATGGAGGTAAAAAATAAGATGGAAAAAGGGAGGATGGTGAAAATATGGGGGAAAACATGGAGAAAAGAGAGGAGGGATAAGACATTCAGACAGCCAAAGCCCCCCAAATTTACCACCCCTGCACAGCAACAAAGGCTGTCGGGCACTGCAGCGATTAATGATAAGGAGCAGCTCCACTCTTCTGCTTCCATCTTGGGCAGCCAGTTAGTCAGTCTGCAGCCCCAGTGGACAGGGAAGGGAATTACAGGAGAAGGGAAAGAAGCATTCTGGCAAGTGAGCCAACAGGTAGTGTTTGCCTCATTGCAGGTGTAGCATCATTGTGAGCAGCACAGGGGCCTCAGGAAACAGAAATCAGATTGCTGTTCATTTTTCCTTTAAAGAAGGCTGCCTCCTCTCCTTGACGTTTTTGTGTGCCACATTAATGGAGCATTATTCCTGCCAATAGGTGCCGGTACTGAGTACCGGCACGTACTGGCAGAAAAAAAAGCCCAGTCTCTGAGTAAGTACAATTTTTCTTCTCTAAAAATAGGGCTGTGAGTTATCTACACTTTTTTCTTTATATGCTGAATAATTGCTATAGCAAACTAGTTACCAATTAAAACTACTTTGTGTAATTTATATGAAATCCCAGGTCTGGATCACAATCATACCTGCTAATTGTTTGTGTGTTTTTAAGTGCGAGTACATATACCTTGATTTATTCTTGCTACAGTGTAACCTCGATTAAATGCAGCAGTGCATGTTAGACACGTGCATAATTTTTGCCCGAATGAAATATCGACATTTTGGCAATTTGAAACAATCCAAAATGCCCAAAAAAGATAAAATGGTTTTGAGTTTCTGAAAATTTTCATATCAGTTTTATATCATTTTAGCGTATGGAAAAATATTGCACTCTTTGTGTAATTGTAGCTAAAACAATAACTGCAACCTTAAGTAATTCTAACACAAACAGAACCAGTAACCCAATCCTATTATTATTATTATTATTCTTTATTTATAAAGCGCCAGCATATTCCGCAGCGCTGTACAATAAGCACAGTATAGACAGGGTTACAATACATTGAACAACATTTGACAAACAGTACAGGAGGAGATGAGGGCCCTATTCCCGTAGGAACTCACAATCTGGGAGGGTTGGGGTTGGAAACAGGAGGAGAGGACTGTAAGGTGAGAATGATTGATGGTTGCGTCAGTGAGTTGGGTGGTAGGCTTCCCTAAATAGGAATGTTTTAAGGGAGCGTTTGAAGGAAGAGAAGTTAGGGGAAAGTCTGACAGTACGAGGGAGAGCGTTCCAGAGAGTGGGGGCTGCGCGTGAGAAATCCTGCAGTCTATCATGGGAAGAGGTGATGCAGGGAGAAGCTAGGCGCAGGTCACTGTGTGACCTTAGGGAGCGGGCTGGGGTGTATTTGGTGATTAGTGAGGACAGGTAGTGGGGAGCTGAGTTAGTGAGGCTTTTGTAGGTAAGGATAAGGATTTTGAACTTAATTCTGCAGTGGATGGGGAGCCAGTGAAGGGACTCGCAGAGGGGAGCGGCAGAGACAGAGCGGCGGGTGAGGTGAATTAGCCTGGCGGAGGCGTTCAGGATGGATTGTAGGGGGGAGAGGTGGGACAGAGGGAGGCCAGATAAGAGATTATTGCAATAGTCGAGTCGGGAGATTACCAGGGAGTGTATGAGTTGTTTTGTGACGACAGCGGTAAGAAATGGCCGAATTCTGTAAATATTACGCAGTTGGTATCGGCAGGAGGAGGAAAGAGACTTGATGTGGGGGATGAAGGAAAGAGCAGAGTCAAGTGTAACTCCAAGACAGCGAACTTGGTTTGATGGGGAGATGGTGATACCCTCCACCGTGATCGAGAAGTCAGGAGGTGGGGCGGCATTAGAGGGAGGAATAAGTAGGAGCTCAGTCTTTGACATGTTGATCTTTAGGTGGTGGGAGGCCATCCAGGAGGAGATGCCAGATAAACAGTCACTGACTTTGGAAAGGACAGGGGGAGAGAGATCAGGGGTAGAGAGGTAGATCTGAGTGTCATCAGCGTAGAGGTGGTAATTAAAGCCAAAGCTGTTGATGATTTTGCCCAGGGAGGAGGTGTAGATGGAGAAGAGCAGAGGACCAAGGACAGAGCCTTGAGGTACACCAACAGATAGAGGCAATGAGGAGGAGGAGTTACCAGCAAAGGACACACAGAAGGACCTGTTGGATAAATAGGAGTCAATCCAAGCAAGTGCAGTGTCACCGAGACCCAGAGAGTTGAGGGTCAGTAGAAGAAGGGGGTGGTCAACAGTGTCAAAAGCAGCCGAGAGGTCAAGCAGGATGAGAATAGAATAGTGGCCGTGTTTTTTAGCAGTTAGGAGGTCGTTGGTGACTTTGGTGAGGGCAGTTTCAGTTGAGTGTAGGGGATGGAAGCCAGATTGCAGGGGGTCAAGTAGGGAATTGGAGGACAGGAAGATGGAGAGGCGGTTGAAGACTAGTTTTTCTAAGAGCTTAGAGGTAAAGGGAAGCAGGGATACAGGACGGTAGTTGGATGGAGAGTTGGGATCTAGGGATGGTTTCTTTAGTAAAGGGGTAACTAGCGCGTGTTTGAAGGCGGATGGAAAGGAGCCAGTGGAGAGAGATAGGTTGAAGATGTGTGTGAGAGCAGGGGTGAGGGAGGAGGAGAGGGGAGGAATTAGATGTGAGGGAATGGGGTCGAGCGGGCACGTGGTGAGATGTGAGGAGGACAATAAGGAATTGACTTCCTCCTCAGTGGTTGGGAGGAAGCGGCAGAGGGTGGCAGATGGGACCTGTGGGAGTGGAGGTGGCAGATAACTATCTTGTGTTGGGATGTTGCTTCTGATAGTTAAAGTTTTACTGAGGAAGTAGTCTGCCAGGTCTTGAGCGCTGAAGGCAGCTGAGGGGGGAGGTGCAGGTGGGTAGAGGAGGGTGTTGAAGGTGGACCAGAGCCGTTTAGGGTTGGAGGACAGCGTAGATATAAGAGATGAGAAGAAGGATTGTTTGGCCAAGTGGAGGGCAGAGGTGTATGACCGGAGAATAAACTTGAAGTGAACAAAATCAGCTTCAGAGCGGGATTTCCTCCAGGCACGCTCTGCGGTGCGGGAGCATCTTTGCAGGTAGCGAGTCTGGAGGGTGTGCCAGGGCTGAAGCTGGCGGCGTGGGGCCTTACAGAGTCGAAGTGGAGCAAGAGTGTCTAGAGCAGAGATAAGCGTAGTGTTGTAGTGATTAGTGGCAACATCAGGGCAGGTGAAGGATGAGGTATGAGGGAGGTGGTGAAGTAGGTTGGAGAATTGATGGGGGTCCACAGCCTGTAGATTTCTGCGAGTGTGTGTGCGGGGTGGGGGAGCAGGGTGTTTAGGAAGTCCAGATAGGTTGAAAGAGAGAAGGTGGTGGTCAGAGATGGGGAAAGGGCGACAGTTGAACTCAGAAATGGAGCAGAGGTTGGAAAAGACAAGGTCAATAGCGTGACCATCGCAGTGGGTAGGGAGGAGGGAGGATTGTGTGAGTCCAAGGGAGGACGTGAGTGAAAGAAGTTTGGAGGCAGCAGGGGCGGAAGGATCGTCAATGGGAATGTTGAAGTCCCCGAGAACTAGGCATGGAAGATTAGAAGACAGAAAGTGAGAGAGCCAGGTAGCAAAGTGGTCAAAGAACTGGGAGGTTGGTCCCGGTGGGCGGTAGATGACTGCCACCCTGAGGGCCAGAGGAGAGAACAGGCGGATGCAGTGTGTCTCGAAGGAGGAGAAGGAGAGGGATGGGGGTGGAGGGAGATGCTGGTAGGTGCAGGTGGGAGAGAGCAGGATTCCGACCCCGCCACCATTTCTCTCACCCGGTCTGGGGGTATGACTCAAGTGTAGACCGCCATGTGAGAGAGCAGCAACGGAGGCCGTGTCAGAGGGAGTTAGCCAGGTTTCAGTTAAAGCTAGGAGGTTGAAGGAGTTTGAAAGGAAGAGGTCATGGATTGCTGTGAGTTTGATCCTAGATTTAATCGACCCTAAAACAAGCAGAAACAGTAACTGTACGCCTAGCAAACAGAACCAGTAAGCCTAGCAGTAACCCAACACTAGAAGTAACCCTAATCCTGACACAAGACCTAACCCCAACTAAAATTTAGAGGTATAGAGAAAGATATAGGGTAGTAGGGAGGAATCGGGAACTATAGGCCAGTTAGTCTTACGTCAGTAGTGGGGAAATTAATGGAAACCATGTTAAAGGAAAGGATTGTTGAACATCTAAAAACACATAGATTACAGGATCAGAAACAACATGGGTTTACCTCAGGGAGATCATGCCAAACTAATCTTATTGATTTTTTTGATTGGGTAACAAAAATAATAGACACAGGTGGTGCAGTAGACATTGCTTATTTAGATTTCAGTAAGGCTTTTGATACTGTTCCGCATAGAAGGCTTATCAATAAATTGCAATCTTTGAGCTTGGATTCCAATATTGTTGACTGGATTAGGCAGTGGCTGAGTGACAGGCAACAGAGGGTTGTGGTAAATGGAGTTTATTCGGCGCAAGGTCTTGTTACCAGTGGGGTACCTCAGGGGTCAGTACTTGGACCCATTCTCTTTAATATTTTTATTAGTGATATTGCAGAAGGTATTAATGGTAAAGTATGTCTTTTTGCTGATGACACAAAGATTTGCAACAGGGTTGACGGTCCTGGAGGGATCAGCCATATGACAAATGATTTAGGTAAACTAAAAAAATGGTCGGAGCTGTGGCAATTGAGTTTTAATGTGGATAAGTGCAAGATAATGCACCTGGGACATAAAAACCCAAGGACTGAATATAGAATATTTGATACAGTCCTAACCTCAACATCTGAGGAAAGGGATTTAGGGGTCATTATTTCAGAGGATCTAAGTGTAAGTAGTCAATGTAATAGAGCAGCAGGAAATGCTAGCAGAATGCTTGGTTGTGTAGGGAGAGGTATTAGCAGTAAGAAAAGGGAAGTACTCATGCCACTGTACAGAGCACTGGTGAGACCTCACTTGGAGTACTGTGTGCAGTACTGGAGACGTATCTCCAGAAGGATATAGACATCTTAGAGAGAGTTCAGAGAAGGGCTACTAAAATGGTGTACGGCTTGAAGGAGAAAAGTTACCAGGAAAGGCTTAATGATCTTAACATGTACAGCTTGGAAAAAAGACGAGACAGAGGTGATATGATAGAAACATTTAAATACGTAAAGGGAATCCACAAGGTAGAGGAAGGAGAGTATATTTAAACAGAAACAAAGTAGCAAAACAAGAGGACATAGTCTTAGATTAGAGGGGCAAAGGTTTAAAAGTAACATCAGGAAGCATTATGTTACTGAGAGGGTGGTGGATACATGGAACAGCCTTCCAGTTGAAGTGGTAGAGGCCAAAACAGTAATTGAATTTAAGCAAGCATGGGATAGGCATAAGGCTATCCTAAACAAAAGATAAATCCAGGTTAAGTATCCATGTAATTGGGCAGACTAGATGGGCCGAAAGGTTCTTATCTGCCGACATTTTTCTATGTTTCTATGTTTCTATATAGGGGGAAGCGTTGGAGGAGATAAAGAGGGGGTATGGGTATTGAGGGGATATGGGGGATAAAAATAGTAGGTTTAAAATTAGGATCAATCCAAATCAGCAAATTCCAAAGTTTAAAATATTTTGATTCGGAAATTTGCCAGAACAGAAATTGTGGTCTGTGCACATATCTAGTACACATGTAAAGGTAATCTGGAAGAAAAAATACAGTGAATGCAGTTTTAGTTTGAGACTTTATACATCATATGTTTTGTGTGTGTGTGTGTGTGTGTGTGTGTGTGTGTGTGTATATTTTTAGAGTGTTGCAGGAAGTCCTATTAGCAGGGTATATGATGTGAGTCATTTTGTCACCAACGTGTCTACTGGCACTGTCCAAGTTTAGTAAGGCAACCTTGTTAAAAAATGTAGCGTTTTCTTTCAGTACTTTATGACATGAATGTATACATGAATATATACACTTTTATTGGGCAAAAAATGAAGGCCTTTTTAACTACAATGTATACATATTTTTTACTATTGTAGTAGTTTATGAAGGAAATGTGCAGAAAGGGTTCTTGGAAATGGAATCTTTAAAACCAATTTACTTTTTACTGTTTGTAAGCAGTTTACTTTTGCCTACACTCCCCACTCCATGTAACTTAATAAAGGATAAAGCTAGAGTTATTACTCATAACTTTTATCCCTGTAGATAGGGTAAAGCTAATAATATAATTTTATTCTCATGGGTTTCTGCAGCCTTTGCTCTTCATGACCTATTTATTGAATGTTTGTACGTTATTATTTTTTGTGTGAAACCCTGCTCACAAATCTTTTTGACCTTCTTCTTTATTTAAATTGTTAATCAGTTCTGTATTGGTAGGAGAAAAAATGAAGCAACTTGATTAATAATATTGCGGAGTTATGAGGAAGAGCTGAATATAAGAACTTAATTAGGTAATAAGAGCGTTCCTGAAGATTATTCAGAATTTGTTGCTCTTGCTGAAATAGTATACCATTCCACAGTGAAAACAAGGTTTTCTTTCCATATCTTTAAATTAATATAATTTCTGTAGGTGTGTGAGAAGAATAACAACGTTTTCAGTTTTAAAATTATATGCTGTATATTAATGGCTGTATAAGATTAATTTTGGGAAAGTCTACTTTTTTCAATAGTCCTGTACTTGTGATCACATTAACAATCGTTTAAATAAGCAAGGGCTATGGGTCAGTGCCAAAACATCTCCATACATGAGAGTAGAAATCCAAACTGAGTGTGAACCTCTTCATATCAAGATAATAGACACCATTAAGACTGAATTACCTTTTAAATGTATGACTCTCAGCAATTCAAAAGCAGCCAGAGACAATGAGAAATATTCACTCTAAAGTAAAATTAGCAAAAACAATTGTACATTTTATTGAAATATATTAGTTGATATTATGGATATTACTCCAGTAATTATTCACATGAACCCCTTGTTAAATAGACTGTTTAATGTTGATACAATTCTTCATGCTGATAAGAAAATAACACTGATGCTGTTTTGAGAACTGATTTATTCTCCTGTG
Organism: Leptobrachium leishanense; assembly: GCA_009667805.1. NCBI lineage: Eukaryota > Metazoa > Chordata > Amphibia > Anura > Megophryidae > Leptobrachium > Leptobrachium leishanense. The sequence goes on from CM019063.1 coordinate 408,108,830, forward strand.
TCTTTATTTCATTTGTTTCACATTTCGTTCTTGTTTGGAATCGATGTCTGATGGAGCTTTGCTATATTTTCTTCTTGCAGACAGCTTGTCTATGTATTATGATGGATATGATGTGCTTTGGTCCTTTATTTCATGGTTCAGCTATGTTAACTTCGTCTTATGTTTTTACAAATGAGCTTGTCATATACTAATTATTCTAATACTATGCTTGAGTGGTAACAAAAGCTACAGACTCCGTAGTATCTGACATTACAATGTGAATTATTATGAAGACACCCATTAGCGCTGGCTCCTGTTTGCTCCGTTGTGCTATCATGAGGTTGTCACCTTGTGGCTGTGCATAAAACTTACTGTGACAAAAAAAGCTGTGGTTTTAGAAATGTAATGAAAAGTAGTTTGTGTCCCGGGAGCTGCTATCCATGATACTGAATAGGTTTCAGCACCAAGAGTAGCTGCTGTCCTTGGTATTGAATAGGTTTTGGTTTCATCACCAAAGACAGGGGGATTAGGTATCTTTTTTTATTTTATTTTTTTACCTTAAATCAAAGTAATTTTAATTCGTACATTTCATGTTCCGAAATAACTAATAAAAATGAGATACGGAATAAAAGCAAAATACAAAATGACTAATAAAAACAAAATACAATTTGGTCCAAAAAACAAATTACAAATAAAACCGAAATAATGAATCAACCAGAAATACGAATTATTGATTGTCCGAACCAACAAATCAATCCAAAATACGAATGACGGTAACACAACGAATGCACCGAAATGAATTGAAAAACAGAACGAATCGATTCTGAAGGACGCAAAACTAGTTTTTTTCATGTGCACATGTCTAATAGCTAGGTGCGCTGTTTCTTCTGGGTTTTTTTGTACAAAGACTGAGACCTGCAAAGACTGACAGAGACACAGCCAAACACCTGGACAAAACCACATGGACAAGACAAAAACAAAGACTGAAAGACACTGACAGACTGGCTAACAGACTGACTAATTTAGAGACACTGACAGGGGCACACAGAGAATGACACACAGTGTGATTCTAGCATGCACAAAGAAACATTGACGAATACACTGAAAGACACAGAGAGACTGACAGACACTGTCAAAGACATTGACAGAGACATGAAACGCAAAGACACTGAAAGACATCCATACAAGGGCTAATACTCTGGCACACAAATACAATGACAAATACACTAACACTGAAAGACACTCTGAAAAAGTTCTGACAATGGCACACGGACAATGACAAAGCCATTGACAGAGACATTGACAGACATATGCCTCACACACAGACACTTGCAAAAACACTGGTGGGATCCCCAAATATAATATACCTGATACCCTCCTCCTTCTATATCACAAACCGTTAGCCTCTCACCCTTTGTAATTGCCCACACCACATTTCAGCACTCTCCCAGTGAAATCCTTAATTCACTCACACTCTATAACGCCAATTCCTTTTCATATATACAGGGTTATTCAGAGAGCGTGAAAAGCAGGAGAATGACTGGAGAATGACTGGAGAATGAAAAATTGTAGGTCAAAATAGCCGATTTGGAAAGTGAGATGAAAGGGAGAATTTTTCTGGTTTGGCTAATTTGACCTAGAATTTTTCATTCTCCAGTCATTCTCCTGCTTTTCACGCTCTCTGAATAACCCTGATAGTGTTTCATACTTTTACTTTGAAGGGCATCCATGTTCTCTTATTTGGCTTCACATAGGAGGGACGTTTATTGTTAGTGTAGACATCTCTCTCTCTCTCCTTTCTTTTATTGACTATAACTAGAACTTGGGAAGTGTGCTCCTATGATCAATGTTGTGTAGGAGCTCTCATTGGTTTCTTGGTTTGAAAGGTATTGAAATCGTAATAGTGAAAGTGTGTTTATATACTGTATAAATAATTTGGGCAATAAAGTTTATATTGTCATGTCCTTGATATTTATTTAATATGTCATCACCAACACTAAGAAGCATCAAAGGCATTCCAACTAATATTTTTTTTAAATTACGATCAAGCTTCCTCCCTTCTTAAAAAGTAGTGTCCAGTTTGTGTAGGGTTCTCTAATGTGGAGCACGCCATTACATTGTTGTTTTTTTGGTATTCTTTGAATCTTAAAAACTCCTTATTCTTATTCTTCCTCTCTTTTCAACTTGTCTACAAAGTGCTAGCGCTAATTACCGCAGGGGTGCTCAATCCAAAATATTAGAGGAAGCGCTGCCGCTAGTATCCCAGCAGTTAGCGCTGCATTCCGGGGCTAGTTGCCCCGGAATGTTTTGGTGAAATGGGGACGCTACAGGGAAATCTACAGGTGCAGATTTTCCCTGTTTGCGTCCCTATTTTATCACAGACTACAGAATAGGGCCTTGGTGTCAAGGTTTTTGTGTAACTCTAGTATGTATGATTGCTGAACATCCAGACACAAACTGCAAGTTCTCGGCATAATATATTAGCGGACAGAAAATAAATGCTAGCACATTGCATTAATAATACCCTTTTCAGGCCAAGGATGCAAATATATCAGCGAGTGCTTTTATAGAGTATGAAAGTTATTTAGTTGCGTTAGATAAACATCGGTAGACCTGTTAATATTTCCTCTCTTTCTCTCTTTGTCCTTCGCAATAGCAATTAGGAATCCAGACTAAAGCTTCCTGCTTTGGGCTGCATTCTAGGCAAGTTGGACAAAATAATAAAATTTCTACTAAATGAGAAACACTAATATAAGTACTATCTGGAATTTACTAAATTATCAGAAAAAAATAGCATGATGTGCAGGATATGAGCCAAATCCAAGGATGTTTATTATAGTTAGGAATCTGGTAACAAGAAATGTTAAACATTTTACAGGTGGATTTATCATTTTGACGGTTTAGAAGTAACAATAGTTAATTTTTTCCCCTTATTTAATGAATTTTTCACTTAAGAATGATATGCCATTACAAAAAGTGCATTTATTAAAGATTTAAAAAAAATGAAGAAAACACAAATCCATAAAAGTGCATTGTTGAAAAGCTACTAAAGGGATGATCTACTAACTGCTGATGTTCACTGTAGATACAAATAGGGATGAGCTGTTCAGTTCGATCGGTTCGGAGTTCGCTTCGAACATCGCCTGTTCGCATGTTCTCGAACTACGAACATTTCCACGTGGTCGCCGCATGTTCGCCCACAATGCACCACAATGGACCACAATGCACTTTTCCACTGGCCTAAAGTTTGTAATTGGCTACAGCCTTGCACCTGACCACAGGTCAGGTGCAAGACAGGTGCAAGACAATGCCAATCATGGCTCAGAGTCCTGATTGGGCAAACTTTGCCAATCATGGGCTCACAGAGCTAAGTCCCGCAGCACACTATATAAGGCTTCACACAGACCCAGCACGTGTTTTTTGATAGGAGATTGTTCTGTTAGTGTGTCTTCTCACTGCCAGTCTGCCACCAGCTATTGGGGGGGGGGGTCTCATTTCTACAAAATATCTGGGAATTGTTCTAATCTTTGTGTTCTCAGTGCCACCAGCAATTTTGGGGGTCAGTCATTTATACAAAATGTCTGGGAATTGTTCTAATCTTTGTGTTCTCACTGCCACCAGCATTACAATGACAGTGACATGCTGCTTGAGGATGCGCAGCAACTATAGTGCTCTGATTCAATCTCTGAGGTTGAGGAAGGGAGTATAATCAACCTAGAGGAAGGGGGTGCCAGTGATGACACACAAATAACTGGCACTCATGTTGCCCCAGCAGCTGCAGCATACTGCCAAGTTGGCTCCAGTGACGAGGAGAAAGGGGGTGATGATGACAATGATGATGAGGTCACTGACTCCACCTGGGTGCCTGATCGAACAGAGGAGTCAAGTGAGGAGGAGGAAGAGGAACAACAAACACGAGGCACAACATCCTCTATGACCAACCATAGCACTAGCCAGTCCAAGGCATCACATGTCAGAGCTGCTCAGGTGCAGAATGCTGTTGTCTCAAAGCACACATCCAGGAACTCTGCTGTCTGTGAGTTCTTTAAGAAATGTACAGCAGACCGCACCATTGCTATTTGTAATCTATGTCAGATGAGGCTCAAGCGTGGGAAAGACACTTGGGTACCATGTGCTTGAGGTGACATATGACCACCTGCCACGCATCCCGTTGGCAAAAAACTTTGCGTAGGTCCTCCTCACGTGTCTCTACCCCCACTATATGTCCTGCCATGTAATTGACTCCAACCTCCACTGACAGGGATGATGCTACAGTAATGGATGTACCAGCTCTTCCTCACAATGTGACAGCATCCCATCATCTGAAGATTTACGCAGTCAGATTACGTTAGTCCCAACCATTCCCAAGCACAGCGTCTAAATGCCAGCTTAGCAAAATTACTCGCATTGCAGCTGCTGCCTTTCCAGCTGGTGGACTCTGCTCCCTTCCGTGAATTTGCTGAATGTGCTGTACCACAGTGGCAGGTTCCAAAACGCCATTTCTTTTCACGGAAGGCCATTCCAGCACTATACCAGCACGTGGAAGACAATTTTATGGAGTCATTGGGAAAGGCAGTCAGCAGCAAGGTGCATGTAACTTTAGACACGTGGTCCAGCAAGCATGGACTGAGCCGTTACAGTTCCTTCACGGCACACTGGGTAACTCTGCTTGCAGCTGGGAGGGATCCAGGATGTGGCTCTGTGCTGGAGCTTGTTCATCCACCACGCCACCAGAAATCTGCTTATAAGAGGTCTGTCTGCTCCACCACCTCTTCCTCCTCCTCCTCCTCTGTCTCTAGCGAAGTGGCAGTTAAACCGATGCGTGGCAGGGGCTACGCAATGGCTCAAGCAAAAAGATGCCATACTGTGCTTGAGCTGGTTTGTTTAGGGGACAGGAGCCACACCGGGCCAGAAATTCTGTCAGCTCTGCAGGGGCAGGTGCAGAGATGGTTAACACCACGACAGCTTCAGCTGGGAATAATAGCTGGTCTGTGGCAGCAACCTTCTCTCCGCCCTACGCAAGGGTAAATTGACGCATGTACCATGTACATGCCTAGCACACGTCCTAAATCTGGTGGTACAGCGTTTCCTAACAAGGTACCCAGGGCTGGCAGAGTTTCTCAGCCAGGCCAGAAAAGTCTGCGGCCACTTCAGACGGTCATTCCCAGCAAGTGTTCGCCTGGCAGAAATTCAAAGAGAATTCCACCTTCCAACAAACGTCTGATCTGTGACATGTCCACCAGATGGAACTCGACATTAGCAATGCTGCAGCGTCTGCAAAAGCAGCAGAGGGCCATCAACGAGTACCTGTGTGAGTATGGCACAAGGACAGGTTCAGGTCAACTTGGTCCCCCCCCCCGCAGTGGCTGATGATCAAGAATGCATGCACTGTACTGTCACCATTTGAGGAGGCAACGAGGATGGTGAGCAGGGACAGTGCATGCATCAGTGACACAATTCCTTTAGTGTTCCTGCTGGTGCACACTCTGCGAGGAATTATAGATGTGGCTCTAGAGGCAGAGCAGCGGGAGGAAGAGGAGGCCTTCCCTAGCTCTCAAGGCCCAGTCTTTCCGCAGACAGCATTCCAGCGGGTCCTCCTCAGATCAGACAGGAGGAGGAGGGGGAATATTTAAGTAGTGGGGGCATTGAAGGTGGAGATTCCTCAAGGGAGGGTTTTGTGTGCCCAGAAACCCAAGGACTAGTACGTGGCTGGGAGGAGGAAGTGCACGATGGGGTCATCCTCATTGACCAGGAAGACTCAGAAGCTAATGCCACCTCCAACCTACGCTGCATGGGCTCCCTTATCCTGAAAAGCCTGGTAAAGGACCCCAGGATTCGTGCTATCAAGGAGAGAGATCATTACTGGTTGGCAAGCCTTCTTGATCCACGATACAAGGGTAAAGTTGCAGAGCTCATCCTGCCCGCACAGAGGGAGGACAGGATGAAAAAACTTGAGGATGCTCTAAAGCGACATTTGTGTAACACCTTTCCAGGCACTGGTAGGTTACCAAGTGATGACACAGGTGTTTCTGAGGCTGCGGATGATCAGAGGAATAGTGGTGAAGCCCGGGGCCGCTTGACTGATGCCTTTTTAAAAATGTTTAGTCCACGACGCCCAGGGACGTCAAATGTAGGCACCCATTGCCAGCTTCTTCACTGTATGGTGCAGGACTACCTAGGGGCAAGGGCAGACCTGGATACCTTTCCATCAGATGATCCACTGGCTTACTGGGTGTTGAGAGTGGATCACTGGCCAGAACTTAGCCAATATGCTATGAAGCTACTAGGTTGCCCTTCATCCAGCGTGCTTTCTGAAAGGACGTTCAGTGCCGCTAGAGGTTTTGTCACAAACAAAAGAGTGTGTCTGTCCACCGACTCTGTAGACCGGCTGACATTTATAAAAATGAATCAGTCCTGGATCAGCAGCTATCAATCCCCTGATGCTGACGTAACGGAATAGATCGGGGATTTCTTCTGCATTCACAAAACCTCCACCACTGAACTCTTACACAATACCACAAAGGTGTGAAGGCACTTGCTGCCACCAAAGGCAAAATATTTGGGTGCACTGACACCTGTATTACCAGATTTATATCATTTGAATTTTTTGGACCGCAGGGTCCAACCCTGCACTCTTCCACAATACCACAAAATGGTTACGGTGTGACGGCACTGTTGCCGACGCTAAAGGCCCAATTTTAAAGCACCTATTGTTACTTTCATCCAAAGCCTGCATAGGTTTCATCATAATTTAGCCAAAAAATTACTAAACTTGTTCTGCGTCTCCTAAATTGTCTCCTCTTATAAAACAGACTGCCGCCCCAAGCAGTTGTTTATGAATAGATTAAAGGAAAACCATTTACCGTCATTTGAAATGTGATTTTTTTTGTTTTTAAATGTTTCTATACATCCTAGAAATCCGCCACTTCACGGGCAGGTTATGGGGACCTCCTAGGCACGATATTTGAATTCGAACTTTTTGTCCTTGTTTCCTGTCCCCCAGGGCACTACCCGGACCCCCATACACCTTTTATGGCAAACATCTTGCATATATGCCCTCTTGGAGGGCACTCTAAAAATCGAACTTTTGAGTCCCATTGACTTACATTGAGTTCGGTTCGTGTTCGCGTTCGAACTGGAACTTTTGAAATTGTTTGAGTTCGAATGCGAACCGAACACGGGGTTGTTCGGCTCATCCCTAGTAGGGATGAGCCGAACACCCCCGAGTTCGGTTCGCATTCGAACTCGAACTTTCGAAATGTTCGACTTCAAACTTGAACTCAATACAAGTCAATGGAGCTGAAAATTTGATTTTTAGAGTGCCCTCCAAGAGAGCATATATGCTAGATATTTGCCATAAAAGGTGTATGGGGGTCCGGGTAGTGCCCTGGGGGACAAGAAACAAGGACAAAAAGTAAAAAAAAAAAGTTTTTAAAGGGACAGTGAGTTTTCCATGAAATAAGGGTTAAAAATAAAAATGAAAGATTCCTTCAAATATCGTGCCTAGGAGGTTCCCATAACCTGCCCGTGAAGTGGCGGATTTCTAGGATGTATAGAAACATCTAAAAGCCAAAAAATGATGTTTCAAATGACGGTAAATGGTTTTCCTTTAATCTAACCATAAACAACTGCTTGGGGCGGCAGTCTGTATGAAAAGAGGAGACATTTTTGGACACGCAGAAAAAGTTTAGTGATTCTTTGGCTAAATTATTGTGAAACTTATGCAGGCTTTGGATGAAAGTAACAATAGGTGCTTTAAAATTGGGCCTTTAGCTTCGGCAACAGTGCCGTCACACCGTAACCTCTCTGAGGATATGAATCTGGTACAGGCGTCAGTGGCAGTGCACCCAAATATTGTGCCTTTGGTGCCAGGCCAGCACGTGCCATCATACAGGAACCCCTCTGTGGTATTGTGGAAGAGTGCAGGGGTGGACCATGCGGTCAGGGCTTTGCTAGACTATTTTGCGCCCAAGGCAAGACCAGCTACTTGCACCCCCCAAAAAAAAAATAAAACTACACAAAATGAAACTGCTAAATTTCTTTTTATTTAAGAATAAAGTTTGAAAAGCACCAATAGTAAAGGTAAAATAAATATAAATAAACTGTATTAAACCATTTTAAATTAACTCTATTAAACAAATTAAAATTAACTGTATTGAACAAATATAAATTAACGAAAAAAAAATAAGAGTTGTCACGTAAGTTTCAATTTCAGACACATCAAAATTTCACTTTGCGTGCCTTATCCTTTGCAAATTTTCATCATGCGTGTATATATATATATATATATATTGCCCAGGCCAGCTCACATCATGCGTATATATATATTGCCCAGGCCAGCTCACATCATGCTCACAGACAGTCACAGATGCGCCATCATCATAGGCGTACGCAGCCTATTGCATTAGGGTGTGCACCCAAAAGCTCAAACACATGAAAAAAAAATTATGTTATATATATATATATACACACACACGTACCCTTATGGATACATACACACGCACACACTCTCACACATTCAGCCTAAATATATCATTACAATCAGGGTAATTCAAAGAGAATTGAAAAGTCACCGCACGTTCGGTGACTTTTCGTTCTCTTCAATTCGGTTTGTTTTGACAATTCCCAGTTCGGCGACCCTGCGGTGTCTTCAGCAAGCACCACAGGGTCCCCGAATTGCAGGGAAAGGTCGCCGCAAACCCGCCGAAAACTAACCACAAAACCCGGTGAATGCACGCCGAAAACCCGCAAAAACATCTAGATTAACCCGCCGGAAAAAGCCGAGCCGGAGACGATCACACGCAGCGAAGCTGCTGGAAAAAGCCGACACCGCAGACGAATGGAGTGAATAAATTAGGCTAGGGTCAGAGTGGGGCAGTCGGAACGCGCGTGCAGGCGCACTAAATCACGGCGGCAGTAGCAGCACATAACGGCCAATGACGGCCAATATACGCAGTACGTGCGTACAAAAGTGCGCCGACACCACGCAACCGGCAAATGAACGCATTTTTCTCAGAACGTGAAACCGCTGCTACAGACGTACAGAGTGCGCTGCGGCCGCATGGCAGCGTGTGTGCGTGATTAGGAGACGTCAGACTCTGCTAGTGTGCGGCCTACATAACGTTCAAACAGCCGGATTTCCCTAGAATTGCGTTGGTGAGTACCTGCGACTGTGCGACTGTGGTCGTCTGACCACTTAAGCGTATTCCGTGAAAAAATGCGTGCGCACGCATCGACGTACATTTTGACGGTGGCCGCAGAAAATGCGCTCATCTGTCCCTAGCCTTAGCAAAACAGTTTGCTCGAATGTGTGAAAAGTGAAACGCTGTTTGCAAAGAAACTACTGAGCGAAAATGTCTGAAATTTACATATGAGGTCCAGGGAATGATAATAAAAAGGGCTGTTACAGAAAAAATAAGTAAAAAAAACCAAACAGGAAAATGTTTAAAATATCCTAAAAAAATCTATAAATAAAGAGACTTTTTACTGCAGAATTTTATAATGAACGGTTTATTAGATATTGAATTAAAACGGGAATATTTTTAACATTGAAGCCTATGGGATTCGCCTGAATAAACTTGCCGAATTAAACCAGCGAACAGCAGGGCATTTCGGGAACCTTTCACTGCTGGTTTTTGTTCTCTGCATAGCCGAAGCATTGCTTTTTTATGGGGATTTCACTGCCCTCGAACAGGCACCGAACAGACATCGTATGTGCAGGCAATTCGCCAGGATTTGGTGAATTGCCTGCTCTCTGGATAGCCGAATGGCCAGGAAAGGTAACCGAACGCTGATTTTCAGCGTTCGGTTACCTTTCTCCAGCCATTCGGATCTCTTTGGATAACCCTTAGAGGTACAGCAACCTTGGCCATCCAGTTGTTTTTGAACTACATTTCCCATGAGTCTCGACTAACCCAATTAGTGTCTGAGTATTGTGGCCGAATGTGTTTTATGACTATCAGGGTTATTCAGAGAGAGGTGAAACTCAGGAGAATGACTGGAGAAGTTAAAATTCTAGGTCAAAATATCCAAACCAGAAAAATTCTCCCATTTATCTCACTTTCCAAATTGGCTATTTGGTCCAGATTGTTCTCTTTTCCTGCCATTCTCCTGGTTTTCACCTTTCTCTGAACAACCCTGAGAGAGCGGTGAAAGCCAGGAGAACTGGCAGGAGAAGAGAACAATCTAGACCAAATAGCCGATTTGTAAAGTGAGATAAATGGGAGAATTTTTCTGGTTTGGCTATTTTGACCTAGAATTTTCTCTTCTCCAGTCATTCTCCTGAGTTTCACCTTTCTCTGAATAACCCTATCAGGGTTATTCAGAGAGTGGTGAAAAGCAGGAGAATGACTGGAGAATGGAAAATTCTAGGTCAAAATAGCTGATTTGGAAAGTGAGATAAATGGGAGAATTTTTATGGTTTTGCTATTTTGACCTAGAATTTTCACTTCTCCAGTTATTCTCCTGCTTTTCACCGCTCTCTGAATAACCTTGTGAATGTTTAATCCCGAGGTGAAAAATAACATTGCTTTAGAGGTTAAAAGCGAGCAATGAGGAAATTTTGTTTTTTTTCACACAGCAGTTAAATGCAGCATATTAGAAGCAGTTTTAGGAGGGAAATTAACACTTCTCACTCAGAACAGAAGCAGACACCACACACCTTCATTCTACATACAATGTATCAAATTCATTACACCAGACAAAAAACAACTGGTGTTTACCGTTTGAGAAACACAGGTCATTTAGAGGTGAGAATCTTTGCACGTACACATTAGTTTTTAATTCAATATCTAATAAACCGTGGCTTATAATATTCTGCAGTAAAGAGTCTCTTTATTTCTAGATTTTTTAGTATTTTTTAAGCATTTTTTATACTTTTTTCAAAATTTCTTTTTTGCGAACTCGAACCGAACACACCCAAAAAGTTCGAAGTTCGCGAACTTTCGAACGACCAAAGTTCGAATCGAACTCCGAACTGATCGAACCGAACAGCTCATCCCTAATCCCTAGTTGCAAACAACTCATCTGTGAAAACACATAGGACTCCAAAAAGAAGCGCAGACACTGGGAGCTGTTTGTATCCAATGCTCTGCCTCATAAGGTGAGAGGAGGTGGCAGATTACGGGCTGTCTTCATTGCACTCCAACAGAAACAATGCTGAAAACAACATTAAAAACAATGCTAGACCATTCAACTGGAGCACCAGTGGGAAATAAGGTGAATGTTACACTGAAGAAAAAAAAAAAACAACTACAGTGGGAAAGCCATAGACATCTATGCTGACTACTCACCCCCACCCCCCTCACCATAGCGCCACCACAACTGTACAGTCTTGGACCTCTGTCACCAAAAAAATCGGAATCAGCTGGTTGAAATAACATTGATTAGCCATTTCCTTAAGGCTGACTGTCAGTTCAGAAGCATTGAGAGGCATCTGTTGGACTATGTCTGATAGACACATACATGCAGATAGTCCAGGAACCATTGTCTATGCTGCTTCCTGCAGCTAGATGCCAACAGGAGATCACGATGCAGGACGAAAGTCTTTAAAACGCTTGGCAAAAATCATGAAAAAAGGAAACTGGGGGACAGAAGGGGTTAATATTACTCCCCTCTAACCTACACACACACACACACACACACATCTCCATACACCACGTTTTTGCCTTAACAAATATGCATATAATATTTTTGGCCTACTTCTATTTACTATAATTAAAACAAGAAGTTTAACTACATTTTTACAAAACGCCCCTGGAGAGCTCTAATGAAATATATTCAAAATGAATACTGAAAGTTTGATGGATGTATTTTATGTTTATTGCTTCAAGCAACAAATGTTTTTTTCCTCTTTTATAAATGCTATATCATTTATGGAATCATAAAATAAACACACTGTTCATGATATGAATGTTTTTAAATAAACAAAAATCTTTGTGGTTTGTGATGAAATAACTGGTTAAACCACTATGAAAAAACTGGGCTAATCTAGCTGAATATTGTGGACAATGTGTATCCCTTATCCTGCTACTTTCTTGTGGTGTTTTTGCAGCACATATAACATTCCTCATTTACAATTCAAAATCTTTTGGTAATAACCATCAATTGAGGTGACTCTTGAAAGTCACTTGTTGAATGGGTTCTCAATTTTTTATTAATTGCTGCAAGTCAACCACCAATTGTTGTTTTTACTAGGTTTTTTGTTTATTGAGCACCGCACACTTTATTGTTTATTTATGTTTTCAAGATTGTCAATCATATATAATTTTAAAAATTTCTTCTTAAAAGTTATATTTTATATTGGTCTCTGGGAGACACCTGTATTCAGATTTTTTCAGAATAATTGTACTCCACTACTCCTTTAGGGGGAAACCCTCAGGTCTCTCATGATTCTTTCAATTTGATATTATACAATTCTTTCCTGATACTATTCAGTTACGCCTTTCCTTTATGGTAGTTATATTTTTAAATAAATTCCAAATATATTGTTAAATGTATATTTTACACTCCCTTACCACACAAAATATTTGGGTTTGGGTCGAAATCCCTACAACCAGGTTCCCTAATGCCAATGTCCCGACGGCCAACTTACCTACACAGACAACTCCCTGACGGACAACTTCCCTACACGGCCAACTTCCCTACACAGACAACTCCAGACATCCAAAATCCCTACACTAGCCCTACTCCCTAACCCCCTAAACCTAGCCCTAACCCCCTAACCCTAGCACTAACCCTAACCCCCCCTAAATCTAGCCCTACCCCTAACCCCCTAAACCTAGCCCTAACCCCCTAAACCTAGCCCTAACCCCTAAACCTAGCCCTAACCCTAACCCCCTAAATATAGCCCTAACCCCCTAAACCCCCTAAACCTAGCCCTAACCCCCTAAATCTAGCCCTAACCCTAACCCCCTAAATCTAGCCCTAACCCCCCTAAACCTAGCCCTAACCCTAACACCCTTAAACCTAGCCCTAACCCCCTTAAACCTAGGGTTAGGGTGTTAGTATTAGGGTTAGCCACTGGGATTATGGATGTCTGGAAGTTGGCCGCGTAGGGAACTTGGTATGTTCGGCACTTGTTCTGTCTGGAAGTTGGCCGTCGGGATGTTGGCATTAGGGAACCTGGCTGTAGGGATTTTGTCCGGCACCCAAAATATTTGTAAGGCTCTTAAAGATTTGATTTTTGTTGTGGTCTAATGAATTCAAATGATCATGCTTTGAATTTGTTCTTAGTCATGTATTATCCTATGATGTTCTATCCAAGCCTCTGAATGATTGGATAATTACTACTGTGATGACAATCTTGTCACCTATAAGATCAAAACTTCCTTTAGAGAAAGCATTGTATGGTCTGTATCTGGGGGTTCTATGCATGCCAATAGGAGCATGAGTGGTAATTTTTTTATGGGATAGAAGAGTTTTTTGCCTGAGTGGGTGGGAGTGTACATTGAGGGGAGATCGGCAACTTTCAGCCAAAAGATAACTCTGTAGTCACTTTATTCACCCTGAGGGAAGCTTAGAAACAGGTGCCCATGCATCATCCTGCTATCAAGGAAGCATATGGAAAATAGAAGATTTTGCATTCTATTGACAGGTGATGGAGTCTGCTTTTCATTCCTACTGACCCAACACCTTAGCCATCATTATGATGATCACCATACAATAGATCATAAGGCAGTGGTGCTCAATCCATGGTCTGTGGACCACTTGTTTTCCACTGGACCCTTCAATGTGTCCCACGAACAATGCACAGTCATCAAATATGTAGTAACAGCAGAGTAAGAAGCAAAGCCAGTGTTGTGACAAATTCTGTTTCTCTGTCGAAGTATTTCCCCCAACGATCAGAAACCATCAGAACTCCTCCCTGATTGCCTCCTCCATAGCTGCTCCTCCTGACCTCCCTCTCTAGCTCTGCCCCACAGACCTACAGTCCTCATTCAGCCAGAACTCAGTCTCACTCACTTCTCCTAGCAGGATCTTAATACTTTCCTTTCCCCTGCAGGTAGCCACCACATCCATTGTCCCAGCACAGATAAAAATACAAAGAAAACAACCTTATAAACTCCTCTCCTGGCTCATAAATCTCAACTATGATTTCTTGCTAAATGACTGACTCCTGTTATCTGCTGACTTTTCCAGTAGATACAGGCAGTTATCCCTGTGAAGGCCTCAATACAAACACCTTATAAAACAATGTAAAGGAGACACAAAAGCACATTTTTTATTAAGAAATGCTTGTAACAAGAGTGTTCATCCTCTTCGACAGCACATACAGTACTTGTGTGAACAGATATTTTCTAGAATGAAGCACTCAAAGTCAAAAAATGAGCACAAAAATTACTGTTATATGGAGCACTGCCTCTGATTAGCTACCACAAAAATAGCGACAATATTGAATTATTGAGTGGGCATTCTCTTTACCTACATCTTTTACTATTTTCATTGCCATTGCATTATATATGAGTTGCTTGTCATGTGACTCTTGACTGGGACTGGGAAAGTCATTCTGACATGTAGCCCCGCCCCTGACCCTAAACCAGCAAAGGTTTTTTAAAGCATCAGCCATTTTTTTAAAGTACATGACACAGGGCTGTCTTTAATGTTGACTGGGCCCTGGGCATATATTTTTTGGACCCCCCCCCATGCAATTTTGCTCTCCACCCCAACATTCAAAAAAAATGCACACTGCACGTTATTCTGAGTTTTATTGCTGTGGAGCTGAGTGATACAGTAATGTGCACTGTGTATGAGCATATCACAGAGCTCCACAGCAATAAAACTCTCTGTAATATGCAGTGTTAATGAGTAGTCTCTCTCTTTGTGACCCCTCTCTCTGTGTCACACATCTTTGTTGTATCCACTCATGTTGCTAAATACCAGAGAACCAGGTTATATACCAAGGTCCAAGGTTCAAGTACATTTAAGATGTGTATCAGAAGCTTTTATTACTGTTGCAAATAATGGAACAAACAAAAAATAGGAACATACAGTATTTCTTATGTCTATTTATTTGGTGAGTGTAGATCTGGAAGAAGAATTGGTAATCTATGTTTTTTGCGTTTCAGTTACCTTTGAATAACCAGGAAAATTTGGGTAATGTGTGTAAAGCTGATATGCGCACGGGCAAATTTTTTTTATAAATTTTGGTTTGTCTGGAAATTAAGATTCCTTGGGTTTTTCCAAATGTTGTTGGACTATTAATTTGGTTTGACTGAATATTTGACAAACCCCTTGACATGCAATGATAGAGGACTCATGTATCCCCATTCCTTCACACCCAAGACCAGTGTTAATCAGAGGTCAAACAGCCACCTGCTCTGATGAATCCTCTCACTTGATACACATGATTGGGGGTATGGGAGTGGGAGCAGAAGTGGTTGGTTTCAATTTAACCTCCCTGGCGGTCTATTTCTGACATATTTTATATGTCAGAATCGGTCCTATATATTCTGGCCCCCTAGCGGTATACGTGTGGCTCGGGGGTTAACTTTCAATACTGAAAGCGGTATCCCCGAGCCACACTCGGGCCAATACTTACATGTCCTTCGCTCCCTCGCTGTCCCTACAGTCACACTGCAGCCGATCGCAACGTCACACTTCCTGGTTCACTCCTCGCGAGAAGAGAACCAGGCAGTGTGACTTTGCGAGCGGCTGGAGGAGACTGCGGGGATCAGCGAGGGAGCGCAGGACATGTAAGTATCCAGCCCGAGTGTGGCTCGGGGATACCGCTTTCGGTACGAATAGTTAACCCCGAGCCACACTCGGGATTACCGGCAGGGAGGTTAAAGCAATGCACCTGCAAATTGTACATTCTGGTGCACTGATGCAAATCAAAATTAATTGCACAAACCAAAATTATTTCATTGTAATTCTTTTATATTTCATTTGTTAAAGTGTCTTTACTTTTGTGTTTCGGACGAATTGGCCAAAATTCTGATTAATCTCGCTTTATTGGAATTTCGAATGCACATGCCTATAGATAAACATCTACAACCTATTGAAGGTCAGAGAGCTATATATTAGAAGATTAGGACAAGGATTCCCCTTAGATCAAAGGTACAGGGGGATGCATCCTTTGTTTATTTCTGTATGCTTCTTCTTCTGACTAATTTGTACGACTTGCCTAAATAAAATTAATATTTTTATTTTTGTTCAAAATGTTTTTATTGTGGTGGTTGCGGGCAATATGCAGTTATACACATGCAGGGTTATTCAAAGAGCGTGAAAAGCAGGAGAATGACTGGAGAATGAAAAATTCTAGGTTAAAATAGCCAAACCAGAAAAATTCTCCCTTTCATCTCACTTTCCAAATCGGCTATTTTGACCTAGAATTTTTCATTCTCCAGTCATTCTCCTGCTTTTCACGCTCTCTGAATAACCCTGATGGATTGTAGAAACAGTTGAGGCATGAATATTAAGAGCAGTATCTGATGTTTGTGTTAAAATCAAGACCACCTTTCTGAAAAATAACGTCATTTGCAAGCGAAAATGACATCAACATACTGAAAACAATCTGACGGAAAACAGAAAGAAGCAAACAGATAAAGGGCAAATTATAAATTATAAAAGAACATGAGGAATGGTGTCAATCAATGTTACATTTTCATTAGTCTCGTGCAGATAAATATTTTAGTGTAACCAATGACTAGCATAAAATAAAGCATTGGTAACAGTATTTTAAGACAAACTTGAGAGTGATGACGAGTATGCTTTCTAAATATAATAGTAGAATATTCCTATGTCTGAAATTTTAAAATAAACTCCAGTACGTGTGACATTTTGGATTAGAGGAAAAGAAAATGTTTTCAATTTCTCCTCAGGTATTAAAGTAGAAAGTGAACGCATTAACGTTGTAGGAGATGAATTTAATAATGCCGTCGCTGCAGAACTAAACCAGAGAAAAAAAAATATTTGCGAAGTTAAAGTCAAGACATAAAAGCAGCAGGAATTATCTCCTCTAAATTGGAGTATTAAATTGTTAAATGTGTTTGGCTCTTATTTTTGTTTGAGAGCTGTTTTTTCTGTCTCTCTAGAAGGTTATAATAACTTTACGAAACCTTTGCTTCCTTGGGCTGTGGAGAAAAAAGCTAAGCCTTGTGAATTGGAATATTACATAACTGACTGTATGATTAATCTGGTGATATTGGAAAGCTTCTCATTTTTCTTTCAAACTTTAACAGATATGGGGAAAGTTGAGCCAAAAGTCTTTTTTTCCCCAACATATATCGCTGTGTAATATGTGACTAAACCCTTGAAGCCAACACAAACAGAACACTTCCCTGAGACAATGCTCCATTCTTATTTCACTAACTGCTACTAGTAATAAATAATTACTTGTTTTCCAAAATAGTCAGTGGCCATGATGGTTCTATTGGGAGTTAGCCCATGGAGATGTTAAAGTGCAGTTATCATTCTATCCCAGGTAGTTTTGTTATTACTTTTGTCAAATACTAATTGAGTGGCCAGCAAGCTGTAATTTAAAAGGTCTGCTAACCTGGTAACATCCTATCAATGTGTAAATTAAGGTATGAACTTAGAAACGGGTACTGAGAAAGAGATACATAAGATCAAAGACAATTCAGATGGATAAGCTTGGGGAACCTGACGCTGGTAGAATACCTGTTTATGGATAAGGCAATATGGATAAATTGAAGGGGCAATTTCATAGGTGTTCCTCAGTTGTCTCACAGTATCACTTGGCTCAGTCCCGATATTTGATAACGTCTGCATTTGCATTGCTATGGAGCCGGTCTCACATTTTACACTTTGGAGTTGAAGGTGTGGTCTCCAGGGCAGATTCAGACACACAATTTGGGAGAGGCACTCTACCAATTTTAAACCAAACAAAGAAAGTGCGCTTACAGATAAGTGGAGATCACTATATAAGTCCCCAAAAAGATATTCTTCCCAGTATCTCAATATAAATAAAATAACAACACACAAGGGACAGCGCTCATCCCTACACCTCAAAGTGAGAGTTTTGGCATAAAAGCAATAGGCTTACGATTTCTTTCTTCTTCTCAAAAAAGTTCTCTTGAGATGCCCAATAGGTGCTATGAGCTGTGCTTTATATGTACCTCAGGCGAGGTACCAAGGACCCAGAGTATGGAGGAAGAATGGAGAGGCACACACTGCAAGATGCTTGAAGTACAGTGTGACGTTTCCACAGTCTGTGTTGATTTGGGGAGCCATGTCATCTACTGGTATTGGTCCACTGTGCTTCATTAAGTCCAGGATCAATGCAGCCGTCTACCAGGAGATTTTGGAGCACTTCATGCTTCCTTCCACAGATGAGCTTTATGGGGATGCTGACTTCATTTTCCAGCAGGACTTGGCACCTGCCCACACTGCCAAAAGCACCAAAACCTGGTTCAATGACCATGGGATTACTGTGCTTGAATGGCCAGCAAACTCGCCTGACCTGAACCCCATAGAGAATCTATGGGGCATTGCTAAGAGAAAGATGAGAGACATGAGACCGAACAATGCAGAAGAGCTGAAGGCCGCTATTGAAGCATCCTGGTCTTCCATAACACCTCAGCAGTGCCACATACTGATAGCTTCCATGCCACGCCGCATTGAGGCAGGAATTGCTGCAAAAGGGGCCAAAACCAAGTACTGTGTACATATGCATGCTTATACTTTTCAGAGGTCCAATATTGTTCTATGTACAATCCTTGTTTTATTGATTGCATGTAATATTCTAATTTTTTGAGATTGTGGATTTTGGGTTTTCATGAGCTGTAAACCATAATCCTCACAATTATGACAAATCACGGCTTGAACTATCTCATATATTAGTTTCACCTTTTAAGTTGCATTACTGTAATAAAAGAACTTTTGCACGATATTCTAATTTTTCGAGTTTCACCTGTACAGTATACACACTATACAGGTGTATAGATTGTAATTGTATCCAGGAAATCGACATGTCAAGTCAACTCCAGAGGTTAGATACATAGCAGTTAACCCGATCACTGCTGAGCCATTTCACCCCATGTACTGATTTTAATTTTGTCCAATTTGGTGCTCGTGACATTTAAACTATGTGTGTATGTTTGCAAACATGGTAGAGGAAAAGGGTTTTGGTTTCGTTTGAGCAGCACTGGGCTAATCTAATTTTTACCATGACTCTGTTTTGCCACAGGGTCAGCCTTTGAGGGGTGCACTTTGCAATTGCACAGAGCACCATGGATACAGGAATTCCTGGTGACCTGCATAGTTCACAAGTTGAGTTGAGGGGAAGGAAGCTAGGGAACTTATACCATTGAAACCGTTACAGCATGGTGCACTATGTAATGCTGCCATGTCCCCGACTTATCTGTGTGCCCCATCCCCAAGTGCACACAGTCATTGAAGCTTCAATGGAATCAGTGTCACTTGTCTATGTGAGTGTGTGTGTGTGTGTACACATGGTGGGGCCAGGGTCTGTGTCAGTATGATTGTACATGCATTTGGGAATCCATGTCTGTGCCAGTATGGGGGTGGTCAAGGTCTGTGTAATTATGTGCGGTGTGGACTCTGTGCGCCTTTGTCAGTATGTGTTTCAGTCAGTGTCTATCATTGTTTGTATGTCTCTGTCTTTTTGTCTACCAGTGTCTTTACCATGGCCTGTGTGAGAATTTCCATGTGTTTGCATCTCTTTCAGTGTTTTTCTCATTGTCTGCGTGTGTTTTTGCCTTTGTGTCTCTGGGTCTGTTGGTGTTCCTGGCATTGTATGAATCTGTCAGTGTGTATATCTGCATTTCGGACATGAGTTTGTTACTCTTTGTATGTCTCATTCATTGTCTTTGCCTTTGACTAAGTGCAGTTTTGTCAGTGTCTTATTCTTTGTCATTGTCTCTGTCAGTGTGTTTTTCAGTGTCTTTATCTTTCTCAGTGGCCTTCCAAATCTTTTAGATCAATACCTCCCATGATGCTCAGTCACTCATTATGTTGAGAGTATTAGTATTGTGATTTGATTATAATTTTTACCATGTTGGTATAATGTTGCTTAATGTAACGGTTACACTTTTTTATTGTACTTATTAATTATCAAACTTTCTAATCTTTGGCTTTAATAAAAATGGGAGGTATTGGGTGAGGAGATGTTATTACATATGGGTTGGATCAGTGAGGAGTGTAGTTAGTGATTGGGATGGAAAGATTTTCCACAAGGGGCACCAAAAGGTCTAAGCCGGCCCAGCATAAGCATCAACTGGCTAGTGCAGATCCATATACCTGTAATGAAGAAGAGATTTAGCTCTGCTGTACTCATTAGGGTTCACAGCCTGTTCCATTAGGGTGTTCACCCATGGAACATTTATTATATGGAAACGTATGGTTAGAAGGTTTTGCACAAAATGCACATTTGTTATTAGAAATAAGAAGTCTGTAATCAGAGTTACAGTCAGTTTTTATTATTATTTGTTATTAGCAGCATTTATCATGAACCAGATAAGGGGCATCTAAAATGACATTGTAGGAGTTGAAAAAGAACCTGTTCACCCACCATCAGGCACACCCCCCTGAGCACGAATATGCCTGTGCTGCTGCTGCTCTTCATAGTGACGTTTTGGATTTTTCAATTTCTACACCGGGTCCATTTCCATAATGTTACAGCAAACTATGGACTAAATTACATACTGAACGCTAACTGTAGCTTTTGGATATGTAGGTGTTAACACTAGGATAAGTGACTTTAACACATGCCTCCCATATTACGTTTCTAACGTTAAACCCGTGAAAAATCCATTAGTGCATCGTGAGTGCGCTGGCTTCCGCAAGCTTTCTGTACTTGGCAAATCCTTTACTTAACATGGGGAGCACAATTGGCATTAGGATAAGTATAGTATTACAAAGTCCTAGTGCTAATTACCGTCACGATCGACTAAAAATTTTTTTAGCTACTCCTAAAAGCTGGTGCTAACTGATTCCACTTTTGCGAAATCATTTAGCACCCCCCTAAACCCCCTCTCAAATACTCACATCTTATCCCGTGGCGAGAACGATGGCCCAATCTGCCACTTCTGGCCATGAGCAGAGTGAGACTGGGGACACATAGTTCCCAGCCTCCCTCTGCGATCACTCTGTGGGGCTGTGCGATCTCGTGATGGCGAGATCGCGCAGGGCTCGTGGCCCAGCTGTGCAACCTTCCATTAAGTCCTATGGACTCCAGGAGGTGATACTTACTCGTGGTAGCGTTCTGCGTTGCTGCATCACTGAGGGTAGCGATGCGGTCTGGGGCAAGGTGCCAAGGTAGTCCCTGCCCTGGAATCTAACGCTAAAATGGGGATGCTACAGGTTTTTCCCATTAGCATCCCCATTTTAGCTGTAGTTTGTAATATAGCCCTCTCTGTTATAACCTTCTAAAAAATCTTTAAAAAAAAACAGAAATCCACTGGTTATTGTATATCTGTATGCAGTAATGAAATGGAACTGTGGTCTACAAGATTGTATGTAGTGAAGCAGCAATTAAATTAATAATAATGTTGTAGAAATAACATAAGACCACTGACAATGGTACACAGAATATGGAAAGACCTCACAGGGTACGAATGCAAGAGTGGCAACACTGGAAAGGTCACAGTCTGACCTTTCCAGCAATGCCCCTCTTAGCCCCTTATGTATCGGTACTGCGATCCGCGGGCAATTGGTGATGGATGGCGGCCTTCTTCTGATGGGGCTGACATCTTAGATGTCTTAGATGTCAGCCCCACCTCTGGGACCTCCCCTCATCCAGTGATGTCGTTGCGCATGGGTGTGACAAAGCCAGAAAGGGAATCCCCCCAGCTGGGCAGGGAATTGCCTATGTTAGAGATACAGGTGTCATTTGGACATCTGTATCTCGTGATCTGTACTAGATAGTGGATCATGTTTGATATAATTGGAAAGGCCAGACCATGACCTTTCCAATGATACCAACCATGACCAGGTTATATGAGAAAAATAAAATAAAATAATAAAACAAGTGTTTTTTTTATTTTTATAATGCAGCACTATTGTTCACTTTTCAATTATAATGTGAACAATGATGCTGCACGAACTCACCCTCTCATTTCCCACAATGAAAAATTACTTTTTTCAGATTTAGTTAAAATCACGTATTTTCTCAGAAAAGTACAGTAACAGGTTCCCATTTCTACTTTACATAGAATAACTACAAAGGTTCAGATGATTAAATGTAAAAAAAAAAAAAAATTACACACTGTAAATGATTGAAATCTGAATGGAAATTCACATTTGTTTAAAAATTTTCTTATAGCATTCTAACAGGACATGATGTATACATATAATAATGATATATTATGAATCTACTGAGTGTTGAAAAAAAGGATATATAATTTGTCTAGGTTGTATAATAAAACAAGACTTCAAATCGCTTTTAAACATGATGAGCACAAAACGGTCAAAATGAGAGGATTGCACTTATTGTCATATAATAAACAAGGTGGAAAGCCTGCCCAGAGGGCAGTCTATTGTGGATATACTGCCCCAGCTCATGGATATACTGCCCCAGCTCATGGATATATGCCCCAGCTCATGGATATATGCCCCAGCTCGTGGATATACTGCCCAGCACGTGGATATACTGCCCCAGCACGTGGATATATGCCCCAGCACGTGGATATACTGCCCCAGCACGTGGATATACTGCCCCAGCTCATGGATATACTGCCCCAGCTCGTGGATACTGCCCCAGCACGTGGATATACTGCCCCAGCTCGTGGATATTGCCCCAGCACGTGGATACTGCCCCAGCTCGTGGATATTGCCCCAGCACGTGGATACTGCCCCAGCTCGTGGATACTGCCCCAGCACGTGGATACTGCCCCAGCTCGTGGATACTGCCCCAGCACGTGGATACTGCCCCAGCATGTGGATACTGCCCCAGTACGTGGATACTGCCCCAGCTCATGGATATTTGGCCCCCACCTCTCATGGATATATGCCCCAGCTCATGGATATTTGCCCCCCACCTCTCGGATATTTGCCCCCCACCTCTCATGGCTAAATGCCCCCCAGCTCAGACCCCAGACCAGACATGGGGCAGCTGTTCGAATGCTCTATCGGCATTCGGACAGCCGCCCCATGAGCTCCTCATACTTACCTTCCCGAGCGGCGAAGTGAAAGTTTCCCCGCTTCCGGTCGTTGAAGGACCCAAGCCGCGGTCACGTGACCGCGGCTTGGGTCCTTCAAAGAGCGGAAGCGAGGGAACTTTCCCTTCGCCGCTCGGGGATGGATGCGCGCGGCAGCCGGGTAGAGGCTGCGAGCGCAGCCTCTACCTGGCTGCCGCGCGCATCCAACCCCCGAGCGGCGGAGGGAACTTTCCCTTCGCCGCTCGGAGGTTGGATGCGCGCGGCAGCCGGGTAGAGGCTGCGAGCGCAGCCTCTACCCGGCTGCTGTGTGCATCTTGTAACCGCCACGGCGAGCGCAGAGCCAGCTCGTGCCGCGGCGGTTGCATGCGCACGCAACCAACCGCCGCTGGTTGCGTGCGCATGCGCAGAGTAAGGCTTGGCGACGGACACGCCAAGCCTTACTCAATTATATTATAGAAGTTGCAAAAACCATGTAAACATTGGGTATTTCTAAACTCAGAACAAAATTTAGAAGCTATTTAGCAGGGGTCTTTTATGGCGGTTGTAGATGCGTAAGAGATTTGGGGGTCAAAGTTCGAAAAAAAAAATATTTCCATTTTTTCATAATATTTCATAACTTTTTTAATAGAAAATTATCTGATATGATAAAAAATAATGGTTTCTTTTAGAAAGTCCATTTAATGGAGAGACAACGGTATATAATATGTGTGGGATCCATAAACGAGTTAGAGGAAAATTAGAGCTAAACACAAACAGCACAGAAATGTATAAATAGCAGTGGGTGCTTTCAGACAGACAATGGTAAAAGATTCTGGTCACTAAGGGGTTCAATTTACCCTAGAAATATAATTTTGTTTTTCAGAGATACCAATCTGTTATAAAAATATATGCTTTAAAAAAAGAACAAGTTCTAGGTTCTTAGCAGTTAATGTTAACCACTTGGATGCTGAGGACGCGCTCAGCGCGTCCTCAGCATTCCCGCTGGTATGCGGAGGACGCGCTGAGCGCGTCCTCCCATTGGGGTCAGCGTTCGGCCGGGTTCCGGCCGATCGCTGGCCCCTCCGGTGCGGGCTGACATCCTGGATGTCAGCCCGGCATCCGGAACAGCAGCCGCCGGAATTTGGTGTCATCGCGGCAGCGCGATGACACCAAATTCAGGCGCCCCCCCGCATGTGCGGAGGAGGCGCCTGAAAGGGAGGGGGCGAGGTCCTTCGGACCTCTCTCCCTCCCGATCGGCGGCTCTGCGGGGGTTAACCCAGGCATCATTTGGAAGGGCACAGCCTGCCCTTCCAAATGATGCCTGGCATTAACCCCTGGGGAGCCGCCGATCGGGAGGGAGAGAGGTCCGAAGGACCTCGCCCCCTCCCTTTCAGGCGCCTCCTCCGCACATGCGGGGGGGCGCCTGAATTTGGTGTCATCGCGCTGCCGCGTAGCACGATGACGCCAGTCCTAGAGTTAACCCTTAACTGCCACCAACGGTGGAGATAGGGAGTTCCAATGAACTCCCTATCTCCCGATCCGTGGCAGTTAGGGGTTAAATTTGGCCGTTCCAACGATACCAAACACTACAGTGAAAAAAGTTGTAAAAAAAAAAAAAAAAAAAACAATTAAAAAAAAAAAAAAAAAAATTATAAAAAAAAAAATAAACACTTTTTTTTTATTTTTTTTGGTTTGTTAGTGTAGCAATATTGTTCCCATTTCAATTATAATGTGAACAATGGTGCTGCACTAACGATTTTTGTATGCGGTGCGTTTGTTAAAAATAGTGTAATTTTCCCCAAAAAAAAATGTAACGAGACCCCATCTCTAATTTTTTTAACAAGCGCACCCCATACAAAATATAACCGCAATTGCTCGCATGTTAAAATGTGAAAAAAAAACACTTTACACATTGTAAATTATTGAAAATACATATTTTATTGCATTTTTTGTTATAATATACAGACATGACATAACGTATACATATAATAATGACATATTATGAATCTACCGAGTCTGACGGAAAGAACGATATATAATATGTCTGGGTAATATACTAAAATAAGCCTTCAAAACACGTTTAAACATGATGCGCAAAACAGGTAAAAATGACCTCAGCACAGAGGCGGGAAAAGCCTCAGCAGCGAAAGGGTTAAAGTCCATCTTAAGCAAACACTACCTTACTGAACACAGCAAAGAAAGTACAGGGGTTGATAACCTAAAGCTCAGCAAATGTTTGATTCTGCACTCCCTGCCTTAGGGCAAACTGATGTTTCCATACGAAGGTTTCCACCAAGGTAGCTTTGTATACATCCTGTAAATCTGATTATACAATGGCGTTACTCAGCTCTCCAAGAGACTAGGCAACCCTGATGATAAACGTTTTTATATTCTGTTTTTTATTTCCTTTCTGTTTGTTTTGATTTGGTTTGTTGCTGTTATTTTTTTTACTTTCTAGTGACACCGTATAAACCAATATAGACTGCGGAGAATTTTCAGTAAGAAATTCCCTTTAGAACATTTTTACAAGGGAGGAGGGAGTGACAACGGTGATCAGGTTTCAAAAGTGAATGCAGTCCAGTGTAATATTGTTGTCCTTTTTTTGAATCTGTTAGTCTGTTTGCCTGGTGGCTGCGTGGGCATGGTTACAATTATACGCCAATATTGTGCCTCTGGCAGGGAAGTCTTGCAAGAGCTGTTAGTGCAAATTGTATTCTCAGCCTTAACATGTGACTTCCTATGTCTGCATAGGTAACTCCAAAGGGACTTCCTCTGTTAAATTGAGCTCAGAGTCTCCAGGGATGTAATTCCAGGCTCTCGTCTCTCAGTCTGTTTCATCCTGTAACAGATTCGCCTAGTGTTTTCTTTTTTCTTTTTTTTTTCTCCTGTAGTTACTGTTTGTTCTTTTTTTGCAGCATGCAAGGATCTCCTGACTGCTGCCCACGACAGAAAACTGAACACGTTTGTGCAGGTTTCAGTTGCACATCCTACAGAGCAAAGTTTAACCAGATATGCGAACACTGAAGTAGTAGAGGTGAGTTACTTTCCTTTTCAGTTATGTTTTTTTTGTTGTTTTTTTGCCCATTCCTGTATGCTCTAATACCTTGTTAGTACAGAAGTCAATGGGCAAGTCAGAACACAAACGGTCGAGGGGAGGGGGGGTTACCAATGAAGAAATATTCTCACGGCATTTTGCCAGGAATTAAACCGTCACGGATTGACTTGTTTCTTCTTGACGTACATATCTGTATACAGCTCACATGCAGCTGACTGCTCGTTCCTGGGTCTTGTACAGCTGCAGGATTAGCTGTTCTTTACACGTTGTGGTTCTTAGATCGTACAGCGTTAGAATCAATCCCCTTGCATTTATTACGTTTTTCATTTTTTTGAAATTTAAAAATACAATAACTATGTGTCTACGACTGAAGAAACATAAGAACAGGGTATGTATATTCATCACTTGTGTCTGGCAGGAATATTATGCTTTTGCTTTGTAGCTAGACGGAGGGAAAACAAGGAAGTCGGGGGGGGAGGAGGAATACTGGCAGGCAGGAAAAGATTGTTTAATTTCATTATGGCACCTCTTGTAAAGCAAATGTGTTTAAAGAAAGCATCATAGCAAAGGCTTCTAATGGCTATCCATGGCACTTATGAGTAGGAACTACATCTCCCATGATCTTCAACCAGCTTCTGATAAAGACTTGGCATCATGTGTCATTAAGTTGTGAGTCACTTGAGGTGCCAAACTTAGCCATCACTGGCACAGGGACATCTCTGGGGGCATGCTTGCAGAAATGGGCATGGACGTGTCCAGCGTGATTTCCAGCTGACTGATCATCTGGTTGGCAGCATCTGAACCTGCAGCCGTTCAGCAAGTGAATGGTTTAAACAGCCTGCTACAGATCTGAGTGCTTCAGCTTCTACCGCCTGTTATATTGCAGCGAGACAGAAAGAAATGTGATTTTAGATTCATTTTCTACTTGAAGAATGACCCAATTATTTCCAGTCCATCAAACCTCTTCCCAGCCAATTGTTTTTCTATACCGTTTGATCGCGTGCTCTGTTCAACATTCCATGATAGTTGTAGAACACCAGAATAATACTGTTTGTTTTCTACTTATATTTATTTAAAATATGTATAGTGTAAAAATATGGGATGTGGATAATCATACTGCTGGTATAACTTCTAAGAAAAGATAGCAAAAGATGCTAAAATATAATTACAATGATTTATAGAGCGCCAACATATTCTGCAGTGTGTTCAATGGGTAGTACAAAACAAACATAAAATTAATGTATCGGTATGACACACAAACAGAACCTAAAAGAAAAGGGGATCCTTCCTGGTCAAGAAAGCTTACAATCTAATCTATTTGGATTGTATTTCCCTTGAGTCTCAGCCATGGTCTGTCATCTTCAAAGATGCTCAGAAACATCTGGTAAGGAAAAGTTAGCTGTCACTGACACAGTATATTCCTAGACCCTCTGCAAGTGTGGTGGCTCAGTTTTAAAAGTACAACTAATTATCATTATAGTAGAAAAACATAATTTCAACACACTCAGAGATGCCATTGTTTAAAAATTAATAAGAACATATGTAGAGAGAGTTGGTTGATCTTCCAGGATCGCAGACTAAAAATATATTTTCGATGGAAAATTCCTTAAAATTTAAAACTGTGTAAACTCAGCCATGCTAAAAATAATAAAGTTTATGCAAAAAAAAAATGCTTTGCTACTGAAAACCAACAGGGCCTGGTCTGCTGGACCAGGCTCAGACTCTTGCTCAGGTGACTTTCTCTTCACTTGAGAGTTATTCTCTGTAATGTGGCAAAATAAATCTGACTTTCATATTCTGCTGCCTTCCTTGACTCTCATGCCCTGTGGAAGTCAGGGTTTTGTAACAGTATGACTAAAAAGCATTGACCTAATAAATATTTGTGACAAAAGTGTTATAACAGGCCCATGATACTGTAGTGTTTTACCATTCTGTATTTAACCTCTTTGACCTTCATTTTATTAAGGACCAAAATCTGACGGTAGAAGGTACCAGTTTCCAAAGCTCACAGCCTCTTAAAAGCAGGTTCATAAGAATGCAATCAGTATTGAGCATACAGAATAGTCCTGTACCGCTTTAATATTGTTTTCTATGTTCTAGTTTTATCCTAAACTATATGTAATATTAAAAGAACACTATCAGGGTTATTCAGAGAGAGGTGAAAAGCAGGAGAATGACTGGAGAATGGAAAATTCTAGGTCAAAATAGCCGATTTGGAAAGTGAGATAAATGGAAGAATTTTTCTGGTTTGGCTATTTTGACCTAGAATTTTCCATTCTCCAGTCATTCTCCTGTTTTTCACCTCTCTCTGAATAACCCTGTATGTAAAGCTTTGTATGTGGTAGATTGCTGTGTCAGTGCTGCAAGTGAGGGAATTCATTGTGTCAACAATTGTTACCACCGGAATTAAATAACAGCCATCAAATTCTATCTTCCAGGTTTATTTAGTAAACAGTGGTTTCCCAAATTTAGCCAAGTTGATTTGAAAAGAAAATCCATCTTGCTTTAGGCATAGCTTGGCTATTTTAGCCTGAGGTTTAAAATGTGTTTTTCAGTTCAATATATACTGAAGAAGCCTTTTGGATAATGTCTCTCTATTGTACTTTTGAAGGTGAGCTACCAGGTTTATTACTGAATTGTGACCAAAGAGAACTGCACAGTGCAGACTCTAGTGTGTGTATATATATAATCTCACGATTAAGTCAGTCTGTCAGAACGAAGCGGGTGCATCTAACAGGGTTATTCAGAGAGCGTGAAAAGCAGGAGAATGACTGGAGAATGAAAAATTCTAGGTCAAAATAGCCAAACCAGAAAAATTCTCCCTTTCATCTCACTTTCCAAATCGGCTATTTTGACCTAGAATTTTTCATTCTCCGGTCATTCTCCTGCTTTTCACGCTCTCTGAATAACCCTGTTAGACATCAAATACAAAACACCAAGAAAGAGCACTCCATATTGGTGTTTTGTATTTGATGTCTTAGATGCACCTGATTAGTTTTGAAGTTGAGTGCAACCTTTTGCTGTTCTGTATTTTATATATAGAGAGCTGACAACTCTCGTTTGGTATGCACCCCTCCCTGTCCACAGGTGCTCCACCATGGCAGCATATAAAGGCCTCAAATTGCCAGGGAGCTCCAGGGTGAGTTGATCCTGTAAATGCGGACTCGGTCAAGATAGATAGGACCTGTCAAAGTGCATTGGCGACTGTGACAGGCTATGATCATAACTTTGAACTGAATCCCCATCATTTTAACTCAGTCAGGTTTTTTGAGCATTTTTTAAAACGTTGTTTTTTTTCACAGAAAATGATGGAAGAAGGTGGTCAATAATATGGAGTACTCTTTCTTGGTGTTTTGTATTTGATGTCTTAGATGCACCCACTTAGTTTTGAGGTTGAGTGCAACCTTTTTCTGTTTTATATATATAATATATATATATATATATATATATATATATAATCCAAGTTTCAGATGAACACGGAGGCTTTGTAGAATATAGAAAAAAATGTTGTTTATTACAAATACATCATATAACTCGACGTTTCAGTTCCCGTATATAGTTTACTATTGCAGAAGCCATCTGCACATCGCAGCAATTCAAATAACTGCATCCCAGATCTCCTGTGCTACATTCTCCATATGCAGCAAGGAACTCTGGCTAAAATATGCAAATGACACCTGTCTCACTTTTTTTTTTGCATCATGGGTCTGTTTTCACACAGAACCCTTCAATCAATGCCATGCCATACTAGATGGCTTTTTTTCAGCAGAGATCGGGTTTATGCAACTGCTCAAAGCCACTTCTGGACAGCACTGTTTCGGGTTTGTTGGACCCTCATCAGCAGAAGCTAGGCACAGGAACTCTGTGATGCAGTTCTTTGAATTGCTGTGATGTGCGAATGGCTTCTGGAATAATATTCCTTATTGGTTATTGCGTGGAGGCTTTTTATCTCATTTTTTGCCCTCCACCACAACTCTAATAAATATATATATATATATATATATATATATATATATACACACTATATTGCCAAAAGTATTCACCCATCCAAATAATGCCACCCCCCCATGTGTGTATGTGTATATATGGTCTGAGGTCTGTGGGTGGGTGTATATATCTGCGTGTTGAGATATACACTATATTGCCAAAAGTATACGCTCACCCATCCAAATAATCAGAATAAGGTGTTCCAATCACTGCCATGGCCACGGGTGTATAAAATCAAGCACATGGGCATGCAGACTGTTTTTACAAACATTTGTGAAAGAATGGGTCGCTCTCAGGAGCTCAGTGAATTCCAGCGTGGAACTGTGTGAATTCCACCTGTGCGACAAATCCAGTCGTGAAATTTCCTCGCTCCTAAATATTCAACAGTCAACTGTAAGCTGTATTATAAGAATGTGGAAGTGTTTGGGAAGGACAGCAACTCAGCCACGAAGTGGTAGGCCACGTAAACTGACGGAGCGGGGTCAGCGGATGCTGAGGCGTATACAGGGCTCGAGTCGAGCGGGAACGCGCGGGAACGCGCGGGAACGGCGTTCCCGCACTTCTCCGACAGCGGGAACGCTGCGGGAACGCAGCGTTCCCGCTGTGGCCCGAGCCCGAACGCTTAACAGGCGGCCGCCGCACATTGGCGGCGGCCGCGTGCTTCCTATTCTAGCGGCCGGTGACCGGAAGTGGAGCCGCTCGCCTGGCTGTTTCCTAGATCCCAGGCGAGCGGCTGCACTTCCTGTCAGCGGCCGCTGAGCAGGAAACACGTGGCCGCCGGCAGTGTGCGGCGGCGGCAGCAGCAGCAGCAGCAGTGGTAAGTTGGGTTGGGGGCATTATCCATGAGACCAGGGGCAGTATCCATGAGACCAGGGGCATATCCATGAGACCAGGGGCATATCCATGAGACCAGGGGCATATCCATGAGACCTGGGGGGCATATCCATGAGACCAGGGGGCATATCCATGAGACCAGGGGCAGTATCCATGAGACCAGGGGCACTATCCATGAGACCAGGGGCAGTATCCATGAGACCAGGGGCATATCCATGAGACCAGGGGCACTATCCATGAGACCAGGGGCATATCCATGAGACCAGGGGCATATCCATGAGACCAGGGGCATATCCATGAGACCAGGGGCATTATCCATGAGACCTGGGGGCATATCCATGAGACCAGGGGCAGTATCCATGAGACCAGGGGCATATCCATGAGACCAGGGGCATATCCATGAGACCAGGGGCATATCCATGAGACCAGGGGGCATTATCCATGAGAGTTGGGGCATTATCCATGAGAGTTGGGGCATTATCCATGAGACCTGGGGGCATTATCCATGAGACCAGGGGCAGTATCCATGAGACCAGGGGCATATCCATGAGACCAGGGGCATATCCATGAGACCAGGGGGCATTATCCATGAGAGTTGGGGAATTATCCATGAGAGTTGGGGCATTATCCATGAGACCTGGGGGCATTATCCATGAGACCAGGGGCAGTATCCATGAGAGTTGGGGCATTATCCATGAGACCAGGGGCAGTATCCATGAGACCAGGGGCATTATCCATGAGACCTGGGGGCATTATCCATGAGACCAGGGGCAGTATCCATGAGACCAGGGGCATATCCATGAGACCAGGGGCATATCCATGAGACCAGGGGGCATTATCCATGAGACCAGGGGGCATTATCCATGAGACCAGGGGGCATTATCCATGAGACCAGGGGCATATCCATGAGACCAGGGGCATATCCATGAGACCAGGGGCAGTATCCATGAGACCAGGGGGCATTATCCATGAGAGTTGGGGCATTATCCATGAGACCTGGGGCATTTATATCCATGAGAGCTGGGGGGCAATTATATCCATGTGAACTGGGGAAAATATATCCATATAACCAGTGCTGTGCATATTATTCTTGGGGTTCAGTGCTGTGCATATTATTCTTGGGGTTCAGTGCTGTGTATATTATTATGGGGGCTCTGTGCTGTGCATGTTATTATGTTATTGTTGGGGCTCAGTGCTGTGTATATTATACTGGAGGCTCAGTGCTGTGTATATTATTCTGGGGGCTCAGCGCTGTGTATGTTATTCTGGGGGCTCAGCGCTGTGTATGTTATTCTGGGGGCTCAGTGCTGTGTATATTATTCTGGGGGCTGAGCGCTGTGTATATTATTATGGGGGCTCTGTGCTGTGCATGTTATTATGTTATTGTTGGGGCTCAGTGCTGTGTATATTATACTGGAGGCTCAGTGCTGTGTATATTATTCTGGAGGCTCAGTGCTGTGTATATTATTCTGGAGGCTCAGTGCTGTGTATATTATTCTGGGGGTTCAGCACTGTGTATATTATTCTGGGGCTCAGTGCTGTGTATGTTATTCTGGGGGCTCAGTGCTGTGTATATTATTCTGGGGGCTCAGCGCTGTGTATATTATTCTGGGGGCTCAGTGCTGTGTATGTTATTCTGGGGGCTCAGTGCTGTGTATGTTATTCTGGGGGCTCAGTGCTGTGTATATTATTCTGGGGGTCTGTGCCTGGAGATATATATATATATAATGCGTTAGTCCAGTTGCCAAAATCACGAGTATACCTGTACGTAGTGATACCTTTCACTGATCAGTATAGTGTCCAGTTTACACTCTTGAAAGTTTGTCTTTTAAATGTAAAGTTAACCCAATAAAAATGGTATCACCGGCTCGTCCGGCTATACTCGTGATATATATATATATTTTCTTAAGGTAATGGGGGTTGTGGAATTCGTGGGTGAGTTCCCTCACTTTTTTTCCCAGGACTTGACCCCTGGGCGTATAGTGCGAAGAGGCCGCCAACTTTCTACAGAGTCAATCGCTACAGACCTCCAAACTTCATGTGGCCTTCAGACTAGCTCAAGAACAGTGCGCAGAGAGCTTCATGGAAT
Source organism: Leptobrachium leishanense (assembly GCA_009667805.1). Lineage (NCBI taxonomy): Eukaryota > Metazoa > Chordata > Amphibia > Anura > Megophryidae > Leptobrachium > Leptobrachium leishanense. The sequence continues at coordinate 408,141,831 of CM019063.1, forward strand.
GGGTTTCCATGGCCGAGCAGCTGCATCCAAGCCATAATCACCAAATGCAATGCAAAGCGTCGGATGCAGTGGTGTAAAGCACGCCGCCACTGTACTCTAGAGCAGTGGAGACGCGTTCTCTGGAGTGACAAATCATGCTTCTCCATCTGGCAAACTGATGGACGAGTCTGGGTTTGGCGGTTGCCAGGAGAACGGTACTTGTCTGACTGCATTGTGCCAAGTGTAAAGTTTGGCGGAGGGGGATTATGGTGTGGGGTTGTTTTTCATGAGCTGGGCTTGGCCCCTTAGTTCCAGTGAAAGGAACTCTGAATGCTTCAGCATACCAAGACATTTTGGACAATTCCATGCTCCCAGCTTTGTGGGAACAGTTTGGAGCTGGCCCCTTCCTCTTCCAACATGACTGTGCACCAGTGCACAAAGCAAGATCCATAAAGACATGGATAACAGAGTCTGGTGTGGATGAACTTGACTGGCCTGCACAGAGTCAAGTCCTCATCCCGATAGAACACTTTTGGGATGAATTAGAGCGGAGACTGAGAGCCAGGCCTTCTCGTCCAACATCAGTGTGTGACCTCACAAATGCACTTCTGGAAGAATGGTCAAAAATTCCCATAAACACACTCCTAACCCTTGTGGACAGCCTTCCCAGAAGAGTTGAAGCTGTTATAGTTGCAAAGGGTGGACCGACGTCATATTGAACCCTATGGATTAGGAATGGGATGTCACTTAAGTTCATATGCGAGTCAAAGCAGGTAAGCGAATACTTTTGGCAATATAGTGTATATATATATATATTGACACACTCCTTTGAGTGATACTTGTAATTGCCTTGGATACTCTTCAAAATTCTCAGTGAAAAGCTGTGTAAGTTTCAGTGAATGCATATTTAGCGAGCTAAATTAATTTAGCAGTGTTCTAATAATAATAATAATATATAGCAAAAGAGGAAGGATGCACTCACTGGCTAAATAAATTAAAATATCACTATAGTTTACCATATTAGGAGACCACCATTTCTGTTCCACTCTGAGCCTCAGAATGGAGCCGGAAGTTGGTCTTTTATTATGGTAAAATAAATTAATATTTCTCTTTATTTAGTCTGTAAATGTGGCCTTGCTCCTTTACTACATGCATTTTTTGATCTTTGGTAGCACCCAGATGTGAGCATTTTTTCATGAAATATGCTAGACCTTGGGGAGTGAGTGCTGGATTTTGTTATATATATGATTTGTGTGTATCAAAGCAAATTTGTGTTCTAGAACCACATTTGATATGCCCATTTCTTTATAAGTGCAGAAGCAGTCAGGAATACTACTTCAATTTTTTTGTTTTTGCAATGGAATGTAGAAAAGGTCGGAAATACTCAAAGGATCACAGATCGCCAAATGTAGTTATCAATAAATTATGATTCTTTTAATGCTGTTGGTATCAGCCTGTGTTCATAGTAACATAGTAAACCCCATTAGAAGGCAATGGCTGTAAAACTACATTCAATGGCGACTTCACATGAACAAATGATGATACTCATGTCTGATGCAAAAAATACAGGAAATGAATCAAGATAAGAACTGCTGTGGTAGAATAGTTAGCAACATGTAACAGCAATGCTGTACTTCTAAAATGTTGTTTATATGGAGATATCCTGTGGAAATGTGTCAGCTAAACATAAATTACTGTTTAACACAGCTATTGATGCCAACAGGGTCAGATTTCCATAGGTGAAGTTGAAACTTTAGCTCCATGCCCAGCTGAAACGTAACTATGACTTAGGAGAGGAGAGAAATATTTGGCAACAGCACATTGGGTGCTTAGAAGAATTTGTCAGAGACAGAGACACAATGGTGATGAAAACAATGGGACAAAGTGAGTGGGATTAGTAAAAGACAATACTGAGATGTGTGAGATGTGTATAATAAAGGGTCCATCTAACAAATCTCAATACCCCAACTGGGTCACATCTGCTAATGCCGTTCCTTTGCAGGACAACCGTTTTCCCACCAGCGATTTTCATGCCTTCACCAGCAATTAGCCTAAAATAAGGATGGGTACAATGAAAGAGTGATTATAGCATTCCCCAGAAATGAGGCAACACTCAGATTTTGGGTTAAAACAGACAGCATTTAATGAAACATATGAGCCAATTATATACAGCGCAAAGAGGGACCTGGAGACTAGTGGAAGATGACACGCTGTTGCCGCACCTCCTCCTCAAGCGAGCCAGCCTCCAACCATACCCATTTTATTCTCCAGACATGAAACAATAGGGTGGCCTGCAATCTGAAGTCTGAATATGTTAGATAAGAGAATACACAAGCAGACAATCGTCTGTAGTGGCAAAGTTTGGCAAACAAAGACTATTCCAACTTGTCACAGCTATAAAACATATTTATAAGTTGGTTATATTATATGTCATATTTATATGTTAGATGGGGGGGGTTGGAAAGGGCGGCAGTGCCACACACAGTAATGATATTAGACATAATAACAGTAACATATAAACACAGACAATAACGATATTAACAATAACAATATTCACAGATAACACAGACATCCTGAACCACAACCAAACCTATCTAGATTGTATTTCCCTTGAGTCTCAGTCATGGGTGTCATCTTCAAACATGTTCAGAAACAGCCGATAAGGAAAACGTTCCGGAACTGATAGAGTATAAGTACCCCAGGTTCAAAGTGGCTCTCGTCACAGTGCTCATCAACATCTTCATCTCAGGAACATGAAACAGTAAATTCAAGTTTAATCCTTAAACTTGGATAAGATACATCAGTTGTTTATTATCTATATACATTTGTCAGGGGGTCTGACTGAATGTGTGTGTGTCAGGCGGGTAGTGAGGGTCTGCGTGTGTGTCCGTGACTCTCTGTGTATTTGTCAATCTCTCTGTATTTGTTTCTGTTTCTTTTTCAGTGCATTTGCCAGAGTCTCTGCCACTACATTTGTGTTCATCAGTGTCTCTACATCTCTCAATATATGCGTCTTTCTGTGTCTGTTAGTGTCTCTAACAATAACTTTGCTGTAGTCTTTGTGCCTTTGTTTGTGTCTTGTTCATTGTCTCTGTGTGTTTGTCGCGTCTGTTCCTTTGCTAATATTGACAAAAACAAGAGGTGGCAGGGCACTCAAATGACTTTCATGAAAAATATTGCCACTTAGGTGAAGGTTGCAAACACAGAACCAAATTACAAAAGGGGTTATTCAAAGAGAGCCAAATTGTCCACCGAACCTTGCAATTTCCTGGCAATTCGCCAAATATTGCCGAATTGGCTGCGAAATATGATGCAATTTGGCGGCAGTGGAATTCCCCATAGAGAAGTAATAGTTAATCTATTCAGACAACACCAAACAGCAGCGAAAAGTTAGTGAATTGCCCTGATTTTCAGTGGTTTCATTCAACAGGTTTAAGCAGGCAAATCCCATAGGTTTCAATGTAAAACTAATTTCCTATTTCTATTAAATTTTTATTCAACCGTTTATTCTTTTTATTTGCAGCAAAAGGTCTTTTGATTCATTAATTTTTTTAGATTTTTTTAGGCATTTCTCTGGAATTTTTCAGCGAGATTTTGTATTCAGGTTTCTCCTTTTAAATTACTTTTTTTAATTCTGTAATGGACCTTTTTTATTGATATTCATAGGACCTTATATATTCTTTCCATTCATTTTTATGCAGTATTTTTGTTGAAAGCGCCTTTATTTTAAATTATTTTATTTTTTTATTCCCCCCCCCCCTCTTCAGCGGCTGGTCAATTTTTTTTCGGCTTTGATTGGCGGTCTGTTCGGTGGATCGTTGGCTGCGTTTGGCAGTTTATTGATGGCATTCAGCAGTTTAGAGCTGCGATCGGCAGGTTAATTGAAGGCGTTCGGTAGATCGATTTGGTGCACTTTGGGGACCCTGCGGTGAAGTCATCATTCACCGCAGGGTAGGCGAATTGAGCTCTCCGAAGTGCATTGAATGAAAAAGCACTGAGATAACGGAGACATTTTGGTGCTCTTTGAATAACCATATAGTGAATGCTAACAGTAGAGTTTGGATGAGTACCTGTTAATGCTAGAATTGCATACCCCCCATTTTACATTCCTTATGCTAAACCCCTGAAAAATGCATTCTTGCATCAGTGATTTTTCTAGCTTGCGCGAGCTTACTTTACTTTGCAAATCCAATACTTAACATGGGGAGCGCAATCAGTAATTAGCGTTAGAATAAGTAAGGTATTACAAAGTTCTAGCACTAATTACAAGTGATGGGCGACAAACTTTTTTAGTGACACCAAAAAGCTTGTGCTAAATGATTCTGCATTTGCAGAATCATTTAGCACATCCTAGCCCACCCCCCCCCAATAAATCTGATACTCTACTCTTGTGGCGAGAACGATGACCCGATCTGTTGCTTCACCTCCGTTGCGAGCAGAGTGAGACTGGGGACAAATAGTTCCCAGTCTCCCTCCACGATCACTCCATGGAGCTGCACAATCTCGCGAGATTGCAAGATTGGGCCATAGACAATTAGCCAATACACACAGGTGGCACAAGTGAGAATTTACTCACTTCCCGAAAATGGCCATGCACCCAATAGTCAATTTGGGGGAGGGTTAACAGATTATGCCAATTTGAATGGTTATTATTGTTCCATCCAAAGAGCTGGAATTGCTGCCCACCCAAATAGTTAGTTTGCTATTAGCTATCAGAACCACTATTCCCTTGGTTGAATACAGCAATCTTTATTGTTCCTACTGGACCCTGCAACCATTATTCCTTAGTACTCATGAATGTCTGTCTTATTTCAGAGCCATTGGTCCATACATACAAGTATATTCCTCCTGATCAAACCCTTGCCATCTCGTTTGATTTCTGCTCTCACCCTGCGGCTACAGACAGACAACATAAATAGTTAAAACACCAAGGCTGACACAAGTGTTGCTAGCACACCAGCCATTTTCATCCGAGCCAAATACTTTGTACAGGCGCCGAGGTAGCACCTGCCCCAGAATTGATCACTAAAATGGGGATGCTATGGGGAAACCAGCAGGCGCAGGTTTTCCCTGTTGGCGTCCCCATTTTAGCATTAAGTATGGAATTTAGCCCACTGATTCCAGGAAGACCAACGCCATAAGCTTGTAAACAGTATAAAAGCAGGAATCCAACACTCCTTAAAGACAGTTCAATAAAGCAAGTTTTTTTGAATGAAAAAGGTGGCAACATTTCAGACAAAAGCCATTGTTTTGAATAAACCTACTTTATTGAACTATCTTTAAGGAGTGTCAGATTCCTGCTTCTATACGGTTGTGTGTCTAGTGTCTTTGCCAGCTTGGGTGTCGTCATCAGTGTTTTCACTTTTGTCAGTATCTTTGCCAGTATGTCTGTCTTTGCTAGTTTCTCTGCATGGGTCCTTCCGTGTTTCTGTTGGTGTATTTGTCAGTTCTTGTGTGATATCTCTGTATGTCTTACAGTTTCTTTGGCATTGCATGTGTGCCTCTATTAATATCATTGTGTTTGTTTGTGTACACGTCTCTGTCAGTGTTTCTGTTACTCTTTCTATGTGTGTCTCTGTGTGTCCATTTTGAATCAATGTCTCTCTGTGTCTTTCTTTCCCTGTGTGTCTATCTCTCTGTAACTCATTGTCATTCAGTGCATGTGTCTGAGTGTGTCTGTCTGCCCCTGTGTGGGGTTCTGTCTCTCTCCCTCTCGGTGTCTTAATTTTTTTGTTCCACTTTTCCTACATGTCACAGACTCATGACCCAGAACCGTCCCAGTGAACTCAGGTAAATGCTAGCAATTACTTGGATGAGTAAAAACAACAAAGAAAAAATGGCATTTAGCACTCCATAAATTGCTCTACGCGTTTCACCCTTAGGGCGTCCTCAGGAGCAGTATGGATGGATGCTAGAGAAAAGCATTCCTACATGCTTGAGTTCACGGGGACAGTTCTGGGTCATGAGCGCTCTGAGCACTAGACCTCTCCAGTGAACCAAACGCTGGCATTGTAATCCTACCTTTGTACTGTACATTACAGAGAATGTACAGTGACTTTCTATCTGTCCTATTGCAGCGAACCCTCGACGGTTCGCTTTCGCACTTTTTTTAGATAGGCACCTGTGTACTCCTTTGGTAGCGACCTAGCCAGCAACTATATTACTAGAAATACTTGTCCCACTCACTACTTATAATAATCCTTGGGTAGCTCAATTATGAGCCCAGTGATCCAATGTGGGTTCTGTATGTGTCTGTTTCTTCTTTTAATCTTAAACAATTTATTAAATGTTAAGTTTTAGTTACTATCTGAATCTGTCCTTTATCCACTGATACTGCTTCAAATTTGGGTTACCATCGTATGATCTAAGGACTTTCAGGGTTATTTAAAGAGAATCGAAAAGTCACCGCAGGTTCAGTGACTTTTCGTTCTCTTCAATTCGGCACAATTTGGCGATCCCATTTCGGTGACCCTGCGTTGTATTCAGCAAGCACCACAGGGCCGTCGTAATGCAGGGAAAAGACGCCGCAAAACCCGCCGAAACCTAACCGCAAAACCCAGCAAAGGCACACCGAAAACCCACAAAAACATCTGGATTAACCCCACCGAAAATGCCAGAAAAACCAGAGCAGGAGCCGATCGCACGCAGCGCAGCCACCGGAAAAAGCCGACACCACAGACGAATGGAGTAAAAAAAAATAAAACCGTTTGCTTGAATTTTTGAAAAGTGAAATGCTGTTTGCCAAGAAACTACTGAGCGAAAATGTCTGAAATTTACATATAAGGTCCAATGAATGATATTAAAAAGGGCTGTTACAGAAAAAAGAACAAACGTTTAAAAAACAAATTAAAAAAAAAAATTAAAAAATGTTTTTGGGCAAAATAATCCTGAAAAATGCTTAAAATATCCCAAAAAATCTATAAATAAAGAGACTTTTTACTGCATAAAGTTATAATCAACGGTTTATTAGATATTGAATTAAAATGGGAATATTTTTAACATTGAAGCCTATGGGATTCGCCTGAATAATTCTGCCGCATGAAGCCACCGAATGGCAGGGCAATTCGGCAACTTTTCACTGCTGGTTTTTGTTCACTGAATAGACAAAGCTATGGGGATTTCACTGCCCTCGAACAGGCACCGAACAGGCACCGTATGTGCAGGCAATTCGCCAACACCTGGCGAACTGCCTGCTCTCTGGATAGCCAAATGGCCAAGAAAGGTAACCGAATGCTGATTTTCAGCATTCGGTTACCTTTTGGCAGCCATTCGGATCTCTTTGAATAACCCTGTATATCTCTCTGTCTGGATCATTGGATACAAACCATTTATTCCATCTATACGCAGCATTCCATTTTGCTATAACTGATTCCGCTGCTGCAGAATCCGTTAGCAGCAGCTGAAACCCCCCAAAAAAAATACTCGCCTCTCATCCTGTGGCGGCCCGATCCGCTGCTTATGGCCGCTGGGAGCAGAGTGAGACTGGGGATATTAGCCAATTCTGCAAGAGGGATTCCAATTGAATTAATCTTTCAGATTGGGCAAGGAGAGACTCACCATTTCCAAACCCCTCAAGGATAATGATCAGCAGATCCACCAGATGAACAGCAATAGACCCACCAACATTTGTCCTCTGCCAGTATCATTTAGTGTAATATCATTTAGTGTAATATAAATAATCGATGTTCCTTTTCATTTTTTATTCTTTAATGGCAGCAGGGGGCGAAAAAAATTGTAATTTATCCCACTCCCTCCTGGTAATTGGCAGGAAACAGTCCATTATAACGGTCCTATTAGCGCGGGAAAATTCTGTGTGTAAATGGCGTGTTGGATTGCCACACTATGTTAATTGGATTAGGGAACTGAGCCTTGGAAACGGGTACCAGAATTGGGTATCCCTGCCAGCAGGATGCCCGCCAGTAGCTCTAAGGCTGATAACATATTGCACCATCTCTCAAATGCACCTAATGCTATTAGCACGCTAACTGCTGCCTGGGAATATTTGGAGTAAAAGCATCATTTGTTCCATAACGTTTGCTGGATAATAAATTGAAGTTGGCTTTTCTTCCTTTTTTTTCCCCCACAAAAAAATATATATTAAAATATGTAGCTTGGGCTAAATGATGTGTTTTCATTCACGTTCGCAGAAAAAAATATATAAGTATACATCTCCAGCCTTCAGGTGAATGAAATTTCCTGCCGAATAAGAGAAATGATTAACTGTGTTTAAAAACAGATGTTCTCGTAGGATATTTAGGTCAGCTGGGTGTTATAAAACAGAGTGAATTGATGAAAAAAAAGGCGACTGTTGAGAACAAAGTCTAAATCTGTGCACGAACCTGACAGCAACAGGGTTTGCTGAAATAGATATCATTGTCAAGCCGAATATTTGACTTTCCATGGGTTTAATTCCCAAACGATCCTGTCATTACTGATGTCTTCGCTGATGCTGATTAATCATTATCGTTTCTGACTGTTTGTACAAATGATTGTTCCCACTCTTCTAAAAAAAAGAGATACAAAGCGAGGTGACAGCTGGCCTTAAGGAACCTCTTCAACAAAAAAATACAGTTGTAGGAAATAAACAATTTATTACATTGTACTATTAACACGGTTAGCAGCTCACGACAGAGGTGATCTACTTTTCCTGTTCTGCAATTTCGCCAAGCATCCTTTCCAATGCCATTACTTACCTTAACGTCTAAATGGCAATTTAAGGCAGGTCCTTGCTTTCATACTTTGAATGCGAGAGAGTGTTTCTTTGAAATCAATATCTCTTTATTTTTTCCCCCCCTCTTGTTGTATGCGTGCCTGTCTGTCAGTTGCCTTCTGGGCTGCCAGCAGCTGCCACCTCATTGAGCTCAGACTGTCTCTCCTCGTTCTATACAGGGAACAAGAGACCCTCTGTTTCTGACTGGAGTGACGTTTCCATCGGAGTATCCCGTCTACGAGGAAACTAAAATAAAACTAACGGTGTATGATGTCAAGGAGAGGTCTCAAGAAACTGTGAGTATCATACTGGCCGTTTTCAATTCTCTGCCTCGTTCAAGTTCAGGGCTTGCTAGAATATTATAGCTAGTGATGGAAGAAAAAATAAAAAGGGTAAGTGTACCGAATGTGTCGTTATGTGTCGAGTCGACCTCTTTATTGCTGTGGAAGCATGAAGCAGAGGTTTTGAAGCTCACTAAATGCTACGTTTTCTCCCTATATGTGCCTGTGTTGCTCCTCTCAAGCCACATTGACCGAGCAATGTATTTGCGACATTCATTTTTTATGAACGCGGTGCTCATGCCGTGAATGTGACCCGAGGTTGTGTTCGAGGGGATCTCTATGCTCTTGCATGCGTTGTGGCAGAAAAGAGGTTAATTGTCGGCATGTTTAGGAGTCGTTAAAGCAAGAGTCGTGCTTTTGTACAGCTCGGGAAAAAAAAAAGGAACAGATGGATTAGATTAAAGACAGCAAATAACCTTAGAAGAAATATGGTTGGCACAAATGGGCCTCTTCCCGGCAATCTGCTAACCTGTTATATCAATGTTGAGAAAACATTTAGCGCAAACAGGTTTCGAGAATGTCTTCACCGTGCAAAGCATGTCTGTCAATGGCTGAGCATGTGGAAAGGATGTGTGTCGCAAGCATCTTATAATGATGGTTCGCACGGTTTTAGCTGCTATTCTTCTTTTTTTGATTTTCAGGACACCATAATGTGAACGTGTGAAGTCTTCTCCGATCCCTTATTTTTATTTCACAGCAGGCAGTTTATCCAGTAAACAGTACAACATGATAAGTTGAAAATTGGCTTCTAAGGGGAATACGTTGACCTACTCAGAGCTCGATAAAGCCTGGAGTCATGTTGTCATTGGCTCCTACAATTTTATCTATGGCTCCATCATGAATGCCTTGATATATGTAGATGTAAATATTAGACATTACCTGGGTTCATTGTAGCTGGCTTCCAAGTGTGAAATAAATTTGTCGAGCCTTGACCTAAATATCGCAGTTCAGTTGCAAAAATCATTTGGCTCGATGTAAATAGAAGAATTGTGTTATATGTTTATGTCCTGTGGTAAAATGCTGTAGGTTGCGTGACCCGTGGGAGCTGAGTCTTTAAGTTTACAGTTGTTGGCTTGGGCTTGTTAATTTATTGGCTGCTTTGCTTTTTGATTTTGTTGTTGATTTTTTTTATTTGTATTGGCACATCTGACAATGTATCTATTAGAAAACATGATCAGCATAGCGATTAGTATGTAATGATGCTCCCATTGAATATATATATATATAATGCTTTTATGTCACATTTTTGAGCATCTATGGCTGAATATAGCATGGCTTATCGGACGCTTTCATGGTTAATTCATAAAGTGTGTCCAGGTAGTATTCTGTATAACCCATGCCCCCATAAACACATATAAACAGTGTGGACAGTTAGCATCTGGTATAACTCCATGCTCTCATATATAGGCATACAATACACTCTATGTAAATAGCCTCCTGTATAAACCATACCCACAACAATCTACAGTTTGTTAAAAAACAGTTCTTTGTAATGCCGTGTCTCCATCGATATAGCACAAAGTCAAATAGCCTCACGTCTAATGCTTTCATTATCTGCAAATAGCATCCTGTTTAAGCAATTTCCCCAAAATACACTGTTAGAAGATAACACCCTGTGTCACTCTCTGCTCCCATACATACATGTATAGACTTGTGAGTAGCTTCCTGCATTGCTCATTTCTTTTGTTTACACACATATACATTCTTTATTAGTAGAATTCTACACCCCCCACACACACACGCTGCGTACAAATTACATTCTGTGAACCATGTTCTCTAATACCTGCATATATGTGTGCTGCTAGAATCCAATATGGTTCACTACCCCTTATACACATTCATACCCACATATGCATTTGTTTTTGGATGGTTTTAGATATGTCTGACGTTTGAGTAACTTGTTGAAAACACAAACTAAAGGACAATCCAATTAATTAAACCAAGAATCAAACTGCACGGGAGGGATTTTTGTTTGTGTTTCTTTTTGATTTTTGTCAGTGCATGCCTGAGTACAGTTTGCCTAGGCATTGCTTAAAGTTAAACCTAGATCTGGTAGTCTGCTTGGCAGGCCAATCAAACGCAGATCTCACGTAGAGGTTATTGGGGGGCCTGCATTCACCAATCTTTGTGGGCAGAGGGGTTCAGATGGTGATTGGTTTCAAAGCAGCCCCCCATTTAACCTCACTCACCCACTGATGGAGGAGTTTAATTAGTTTACAGTAAGAGGCCTCGGAACATGCACGTACTTCCAGCTTGGTCTACCAACAACCAGTCAATTTTAACAATGCAAAATACTACATCCAAATTTCAGATCCGCAAAAATAAACAGTCCGGTCGGATTAACAGTTAAAAAAAAATGTAATTTCTTGACAAACCAAAAATTGCAAACCCAATATTTTGCCCATGCACATACTTCACAAGGGTCAAGTAGAGTGGGAACAGAGTAACCATTTGGCTTATACACTGAAAAATCTATTTTTTTTGTTTGTTTTAGCTTTCCTCTCAAGTCACAATTAATATTATGGGATTCTAAATCAAAGGTTTATCGTAGACGTAAGGAAAGGCAAACTTAACATAGTTAGTACAGTCTATGGAGTTGGTAAGTTTATGACATCTCTGGTTAAGCTTACATGTGACTCGGAATGTAGCCCATGATATTTATAGAAATTATCATGCTTTCTTAAACCCCAGCCTGGCTATATAGTTTTATTAAAAATACTTTTGTGGTGACTAAGGGGCGAGGTGAAAATGATTATTAGAGGAGTTGGCAGAAATCGCGTCACGTTAACACACTTCATCATGTTGGACTTGTAACTAAGTACAAGACTTATATTATTTTGACTTTGCAGAATATTCTTTGCATTTTACCATTATCGTCAACATAAAACTACTTGTTCAGTGTTACTATTACATGTGGAAATAACACAGGAAGTAAATGTGTTAATGTAAAATACCATGTGATGTAAATCCAGTAACTTAACCAGAATTTAACAAAAATAGTACAAGGCTATGATGTCCATTTTTTGCTCGATCTTTGTATTCTGTTTTTGTCCTTTACACTTATTTCCAGTAATCAGTTGATGTACGTTTACAAGGTTTCCGAGAAGGACATGTGTATGTAAACATATGCTAACTGTACTGATCAAGTAAACCAGAGGTCAGCAACCTTGGCCCTCCAGATGGTTTGGAACTACATTTCTGGTGAGGCTCAGCCAAGCTAGTAGTAACAGAGCATCATGGGAGATGACGGCCCTTGATCTAGACTAATAAATAACCCCTTCGCTGCTGAGCCATTTCACCCCTGTGTTCTGAGCTCATTTTGCCCTTCTTGTACTCATCATGTTTAAACGCATTTTGAAGTCATGTTTTATTATAAGATTCAGACAAATTATATATCCTTTTTCACGGCAGACTCGGCAGATTCATAATATATCAGTCTATGTATATGTCTGTCCTGTCAGAATGCTGTAACAAAAAATTAAAATTTCTATTCATATTTCAATCATTTACAGCTTCTAAAAAATTTTTTTTTCACATTTTATCACCTAAACCTTTGTGGTTATATATTCTATGGGATACTCTTGTTAAAAATTTAGAAATGTGAACCTGTCACTGTATGACATTTTTTGCTTGTATTTTGGTGCATAGTGTTTTATGAATAGTATAACTATGTATAAAACACTGAACTTGCTCGCGGCGTGGGAAATGTGAAGCGAACGGCAGTGGTATTGGCTCAATTTATATGTAACAAATGAACAATGCCATTAGGAACAAAATAAATGAATAAATAAAAATTATTTTAATGTTTATTTTTTTAATTATGTTTGGTATCATTAAAAAGGCCAGATTTTGACCTGCCCAATGACATCTAACATAACTTTGTGGGGTATAAAGAAAGGACCCTATTCAACTTGCAGTGGTGCAGTGCCTTCTGTTATATATGGATCAATGTGTGAAAACACTTTACACCATTACATTTGGTCCCGGCGTCGGAAATGAGAAGGTGAGTTAAGGCATTGTTTCCTTTATAAGTAAAAACATATAATGCCACCACCTTAGATATGAGAAAAAAGGTAAATTTTGCATTAATTAATTTTTCCTTTTTTCTATTTTTACATGTTTCATGGTCATATTTGGTGTCGTTGAAAAGGTCAGACTCTGACCTTTTCAATGAAATCTCACTTGACGTTGTGCCATGACAGATGCAGGGTTCTAAAAGACCCCTTGTGCCCCTTGCAACAGTGACGCTTAGGTTTTCAATGAACCGATGCGTAATAACACATTGTGCCATCTCCTCCATACATGCTGGCATGAGGGAAATACGAAGGTGAGTTAGTGCAGCATCATTGTTCATGTTATAATTGAAAAGTGAACAATAGTGCTGCATTAAACAAAAAAGGAAAAAAAGTACTATTATTATTTTAACTTTTACATATAACCTGGTTGCCCTGGCCTTTACAATTATACTCTATACCTATTTTGGTTCAGGAGATATGGGGGCCCAAAGGACCCCTGTATTTCCCTCTATAGGGAATTCCCACCCCAGTGGAAGTCCCTTACTGATATCATCTTACAGGGGGAGGTCCCAGAAGCAGGACTGACATCCACGATTTTAGCCCCCTCTCGGAGAAGTCTGCGATCAGTGCCAGATCGGCGTTCAGCAACTGTACCCTAGCGGGAAAGCGGAGGACATGCTCAGCGTCAATTTTATTGGAGTGTTCACAATCCTCTGAGTGCCCTCATCCCTTTTCACGGTTTGGCAGTGCAGGGACTTGGTCTCACCCAGAGCTAGAGCATTGAGCTCACATTCCTGATGATCTAGACCCTTGGGAACCAGTTCCCACCAATGGCTCAATAAGCTCTCGGTATTAAGAGCCATTGGATTGTCTGCCTCCCAATGGTTAAGTGACAAGCTACAGCTTACAGGAAGCAGCAGCATGTCACAACCAATAAATTCAGAGGCAGCTCAGAGCTGGGTAGAAGGTAAGTTTAAAATAAAATAAAAATCTTAAGGATTAAAATGAGAAGGGGGTAGAGGGTGTTGAGAGGAATTATTGTTTAACCCCATAGTTTCCCCTCCCTCTCATTTTAACCCTAATATATCCCTTGAATAAGCTGTCTCCTATTTTTAAAATATACTTTTTTCTTTTGCTTAAAGAAAAAAAATTAAAGCTGTGGACCTGTTTTGTGCTATTTGCTGCCACAAATCATTTAGGTTGCAAATTAGATCTTTCTTCATCTCTGTGTGTGGCCATGCTTACTGCTGTTAGTAGTAATCGTATATTTTTTGCTGTAAAACGTGGAGATGCTTTCTTTGGACTTCCCTTAGCATCCCGGTTTCCCCAGCAGATCGCAGGGCAGGTGCCAGGTGTGCCCGAGGTGTTGTGTGGTAGCATGAGGGGGCAGTGTGAAGAAAGGCAGGGGGTGAGTGAATGCCCGCCTGCACCCGAGTCAACTGGTTCCCCGGACCCCATGCGTGGGGAGGCCGCTGTGCCCATGGTGGAAGTGGGTACCTGCTGGCAGTCTGCCAGGAGTAGGGCATAAGGCCCGTCTCTGCCGTGTGATGGGGTGGATCAGAATGCCTGGGAAGGGTGGCAGGATACTGTGGTGTGCCTGCCTAGACCAGAATCAGGTGTGTCTGTGACGCCATATGGTTGGGAGCAAGGGCAAGGGATGACTGCAGGTCTGCTTGCACCTTAACCAACCAGGACTCTAGTGCCCCGTGAGAATGGTGTTGATCAGAATGCCTGGGAGGGGTGGCAGGATACTGTGGTATGCCTGCATAGACCAGACTCAGGTGTGTCTGTGGCGCCACGCGGTTGGGAGGGAGAACAAATGACCAAGGCAGGTTCCTTTAGGGCTGAACTAACTGGGTCAGTGGTGCTGGAGGGAAAGTGTGGGCATCGGAAGGCCTGGGATGAGCAGGATACCGCGGTGTGCCCGCTTGTGCCATGGGTGTCTGAGACTGTGCGTGGCGCAGAGGGCATACTGGGTGGTCAGAATGATAGGCCTAGGGTGAAAGAGGGTTAACCAGTGCCTGAACCATCCAGGTTGGCGGTGCCAGGTGAAAGGAATGGAGAGGCGAACATCCTGGATGGGCAGGATACTGTGGTATGCCAGTCTGTGACCCATGTGTCTGAGGCTGCGGGTAGCACCGAGCGCATGCTGTGTAGTCAGGAGGAAGGGCCTGGGGTGGACGCGTGTTGCCCTGTGGGAAAGCCAACCAGATCCCCAGTACCACAGGAAACTGGTACTGGGCAACCTCCCTGTGGAGGAGGGTGGCATACGGATGTATGCTCATGGGTTACGAAGCAAGGTGTGCTTGATAAATTGTATGATCCAGTGGGGGAACCTGGGTGCACTGGGGGACGGGGCGAGAGTGAGCGTGAATAATCCTGTGCCCCAACTGTATGGTTCCCCAAAGTCTGAAGGTGTGGGGACAGTGAGAGAAGGGGAGGAAACGGGTCCTGGTTGGGTCCTGGTGACCTCCCAGCCATCTGCCCAGAGCCAGGCACGATGCCTGACTCTGTTGGCAGATGCCAGGGGGACGTTTACAGGGGAGCATGGCGCTTCATCCGGGTTCTCCCTACCCCCTGCGGTAAGGATGGTTCCAGAGCCGGCGACTATGTATGAATGTTTTGCGGGCTGCAAGACTGAGGTGCAAGGTGAGAGTGAGCCACATGTGCTGCACCCCCTAAAGGTATACCAGGAGGGGCTGCAGAAGCACAGGGGCTTCTCCGAGTCTGTGCCATGCTGTGAGTGCGGTGCGAGTGACCCCCTCCCCCTGGCTTGGGAGAGGTGGGGTAGAATGGTGGAGTCGCCAAAGACCTCCATGGGGGAATGTGTGGGGTGGTTGCAAGAGGGAGTACAAGCGTTGGTGGGCCAGGTACATGGACACCTCTGGGTCACCTACTCCAGGTGGTTTGCTCGATGCCAGGGGGTAAACACGTGTTAAGACACACGTGAGAGGCATGATAGCCCCTCCCTTTCCGCGTCTCCTTTTGGATGGGAGATGTAGCAGATTAGAGATGTGAGATGGGGCAGATTAGATCTGTATTTCTATCTATATAAGGGTCTGCCTGTGTATATGTGTCTATGTGCCTGTTTATACATATCTCCTCCATATAGAGTCATATTCATATTTGTGTCTGACCATTTCGGGAGAGTGTCTCTGTGTCCACAGCTGTCGGGAATAAGTGCTAAAATGTAATTAAAATGGTTAGCTTTCTCCCTTGGGGGGAGGATATAACACGTGGCTGTAAAATGGAATGTCTTTTGTGAACTGACATGTCGTGTAGCCTATTAGTCACACCTTGATAGCCAACCCGGCACCAAGAGGTAGGTCCTATCTTCAAAGAAGGAAGCACATCCCTTGATCCCTAAGGGGGGTCTGGGACGAAGATGGACGCCTTTGGGCAATTAAAGATTAATGACGAAGCATACTGAGCATGCTCAGAAGAGGGGAATTCTGGGGATTGTAGGCAAAGTCTCTGCCAGCTAGGAGGCTGGAGTTAGAAAAAGGCAGCCCTATATATATTCTGGGGCAGGCCCTAGGCTTTGGCAGATCACAGGGGGTTCATGTGTCCTGTGCCATGAGGATTTGTCCATGCTGTACATGCTTCTGGCTTCAGCCCCCAGGAGTCGCCGAGAATTAGCTTATTTGACGTGTAAGTAAGACTCTGTGCTTAATCCCTTTCATTTATTTGCTGTGTACTGTGTAACTAGCGATTTATTCTAGCTATAATTTTTCCTGTAACCAATGCACTGTGATTCTGTATCATAAATAAATATAACTTATTTAAGTCTCTGCTTTTGCCTGATGAGATCCATGCTATCTAAGAGAAGGTTGTTTTAAGCTCGGGTAGATACAAAATTGTGAGTTGCGGTCGCTGGGGATGACAGGGATTGTTGTCTATGCAGTCACTGTCCGGGTCTAGGGTAGGCAGACAGCGCGGTTGCTTAGCCCTGCGTCTCTCGCTGCGACGCGCGTAGTGTCCATGAGGACTGGTGGCAGCGTAACTAATAGAATAGGAAAGTGAGCCCAGGGATTGTGGGATACGTAGTCATTACCCGCTTCAAGAGAAGACTTGTACTGCGTTGCAATCCTGGGATCATTGTATCACGCTCTATGTACCTGTTGCGAGAGAAAATGTGCGGGGACAGATAGGTAAGCAAGCGCGCGGGGGCTTGCTGTCCACGCAGTCATTATCTGGGCTAGACTAGACAGATAGTGGGTGGCTTAACCCGGCATCTTTCGCAGAAGCGCGTGTAGTGGCTGTGACAACGTCCATATGACTCCATGGAGGATCGTGCTGCCGGATCAAATGACTGGCAGGATCTCGCCTTTCACTTTCTTCCCCCAGTCTCCCTCTGCTCCTGGTGGCCAGAAGCAGCGGATCGGGCCGTTGTTCTCGCTGCGGGATAAGAGGTGAGGTTTTTTTGGGGGGGTTTGAGCTGCAGGTAACGGATTCTGCAGCAGCAGAATCCGTTACCTACAACTCTGAGCTGGTGTTAACGTTTTTAGGTAGTGCCAGCTCTTAGGATCACTTGGTCCTGATGTAGTTACTAACGCTAGTTACTCTGTGCTTGCACTTTGCACTCCCCATGTTAGGTATAAGGAGCACAAAGTACAGTAAATTCGCCCTACGTATCGCTAATTAACTAGCGCTAATGGATTTTTTAACCCATTAGCGATTCAAATGCGTTCTGGCAGCAGCACTGTGACCTCCTTTAAGCTAGCGCTGATGCTAGTGTAAGCTTGAAGGAGGTGATAGAGCCCTTTGAGTATGAAAGTGGGCACATTACAACCTTTTCTTTACTTATAAGACCATGTATCCCCTGGATTGAATATGCCTTCTCAGCCTCAACGTTACATTTTCTGTGAACCGTGTTGCACATTGAAATGTAGGTCATAGTATTGCTTCATTGCTTTATAAATTATATCTTCTCTCCATTAAGCAATGCTCATTTTATACATGGTAATTCATTTGTCCTTCCAAACTCTGACAACAACCAAATTTCTGTTTTCTTAACTGTTTCCAAAAATGCTTAACTTGTCATTTATTTCCCTTTATTTTAATCCACAGCATACCTATCTCCAGAACACCAGATTAGTCACCCAATTCTGTTGAAAAGAAACACTTTACTCGTAGTAAATAGTAATCATATTGTGTACAAACAATGATGTGCAGCACTTTTAATAGTTGATAAAATTTGCTGAAATATGTAAGAATATATGCTGATCTATTGTACACTTTTATCCTGCTTAAATATTACACATTGTAATTGCCACTGTATTTGCTATTTTTAGACCTACCACAAGCATGTGCCTCCTCCATGGTGTTTGCTTTCTTAATGTAATTTAACACTCAATATATCACCTGGAATTCGAAGGGTCATTCCAGTGTATTTAACCCCTTTACTGCAGGGCCATTTAACCACAGTTTGCTAAGCTTTTTTGCTTATCACGTTTAAATGCTATTTGAAGTCATGCTTTATTGCAGAGCCCAGACAAATTACATATCATTTTTTTCAGCTGACTGGTTAGATTCAAATTATTCCAGTACAACGTTTATATGTCATGTTGCATTAGAAAGTTACATAAAGAAAGCGTAAATTTAAACTATGCATAATGCATTTTTAAGCAGGGTGGGGTGCAGTTCTGGAGAGCTGAAGATAGGTATCTTGTGTATTAAAATAAATACAAACAAATGCAAAGCTCAGCATTTTGGAAACAGGAAAACATTACTGTTGTGAAAACCGTTTATTTCATATTTTGTTTTTATTAATAATATAACAATAATAAAGCAAAACAGGCTAATAATATCTTATTCTAAAGGCTTTGTGACAGATTTTAACACACTTTAGAAATAATTTATACAGGGTTATCCAAAGAGATCCGAATGGCTGGAGAAAGGTAACCGAACGCTGATTTTCAGC
Source organism: Leptobrachium leishanense (assembly GCA_009667805.1). Lineage (NCBI taxonomy): Eukaryota > Metazoa > Chordata > Amphibia > Anura > Megophryidae > Leptobrachium > Leptobrachium leishanense. The sequence goes on from CM019063.1 coordinate 408,160,800, forward strand.
GTTCGGTTACCTTTCTTGGCCATTCGGCTATCCAGAGAGCAGGCAATTCTCCAAACCCTGGCGAATTGCCTGCACATACGGTGCCTTTTCGGTGCCTGTTCGAGGGCAGTGAAATCCCCATAAAAAAGCACTGCTTCGGCTATTCAGAGAACACAAACCAGCAGTGAAAGGTTCCCGAAATGCTCTGCCATTCGGTGGTTTAATTCGGCTGGTTTATTCAGACGAATCTCATAGGCTTCAATGTTAAAAATATTCCCGTTTTAATTCAATATCTAATAAACCGTTCATTATAAAATTCTGCAGTAAAGAGTCTCTTTATTTATAGATATTTTAGGATCTTTTAAGCATTTTTCTGGATTTTTATTTTTTATTTTTATTTAACTTTTTAAAGTTTACTTATTTTTTCTGTAACAGCCCTTTTTATTATCATTCCCTGGACCTCATATGTAAATTTCACACATTTTCGCTCAGTAGTTTCTTTGCAAACAGCGTTTCTCTTTTCAAACATTCAAGCAAACAAATTTGCTAATGTATTAACTGCCTTCGTCTGCGGTGTCGGCTTTATCCGGTGGCTGCGCTGTGTGGGATCGGCTCCTGCTTGGGTTTTTCCAGCGTTTTCGGTGGGGTTAATCCAGATGTTTTTGCAGGTTTTCGGCGTGCATTCGCCGGCTTTTGCGGTTAGTTTTCGTCGGGTTTGCGGTGACTTTTTCCTGCAATTCGGGGAAGCTGTGGTGCTTGCTGAATACACCACAGGGTTGCCGAAATGGGATCGGCAAAACAAACCGAATTGAAGAGAACGAAAAGTCACTGAACGTGCGGTGACTTTTCGCTTCTCTTTGAATTACCCTGATATTATTATTTATTATTACATGAGAACATAATGTATCCTTTTTTAATCTAGATAATGCATTGAAAGGTTTATTTTTATATCTCTACATTCAATAAGCTGCACCCCATTAGTGGAGTGCATATAGCTATACGTCAGTGTGTCTTGGTATGAGAGGCACATGCCGACCTAATCTGTCCTGCACTGCTGGAATGCGATGGGAAGAGACAGACGTCTATCCGCATGAATCAGAGTACGGATCAGAACGTTGTCACTATGCGTGAAAGTATTTGCGAACACTAAAGTCATGGTGGGATAAGAACACTTAGCTGACATGGAATGAAATATTAATGAAATATCAATGGGACCGCATTAAATGCTGATATAGCACTAGCAGTTTAATTTTCTTGCGACGTTTATTCCAGCTATGGAACCACTTGGCATGAGGTGAAGGGGGAATCAAATGGCTTTCATTTGTGCAGTCTTTATTTCTCTCCTGTTTGAAGCAGAAGGGCTTTATGATGCCAATGTATAATGTTTAATAGACACAGCACATACAGTAATATACCGTATGAGTCATTAATCACAGCATTGCTGAAAGTTGATGTCATATTAAATCGCGGCTTCTTCTTCTTTCTGTTTCATGCAGTCAGATGTAGAGTTATACATTCGCAAAAGGCTGCTATATTAGAAACAATTTATAAAGGGAAATCAACTCCAGACTTCAAATAAGCAGCAACATAAGTAGATTAATCTAGCGAAGGCTCTTATTTGTCTGTGCAGACAAATGTTTGTCATCAAGGGAAGTCGATGATGCAAAACAAATCTGACTTTACAAATTGAAAGTCCTCACAACAACAAAATTCTTCTGCTGGTCAATTAAGTTAGACTATTAAATAAAGCACAATTTAATTAAGTGCAACTCGGCGCATATCAGGCATTGCTATCACTGACATGTTTATTTGCGGCTACTTTATAACTGTGGTGAGACGTAAAGTCTTGAGTAGTCCATACTCAAAATATCTAACACAGAACACATTTGTTCCCTTTCCAATCTTAATCAGATTAAATTTGTTTTTGATTCCTTTTGATGGTGATAGGACAGAGTTAGGTTTATAGGACAAGACATTCTAGAACAGACTGAAGACCATTCTTTTTGACATCATTACAGTTGACTCAAATATAGAGTCTTGGGTCTGAAAATAATAGCAATGTCATTCAGTATTAAAGGAATTCGTATTGCAGTTTGTTACTGTCTCAAGGATGTATTGTGACATTGAGGACCATCCCACTGAGTTGTAATATTGTTTGTCATCAAATATGTTTTGTAAATATGCTAAATCCTTTTTTTTAAAACTATAAAGACAGAACAATTATCTACATCATATCAATAGATGGACAGAGACTGTGCAAATTGTAGAAGGCTGGATAGAATTTGGTTCTTAGTGCAAAAATAAACTGCTACCATGTGCCGCTGCAACTTGAAGCTCAAACACAAAAGTTGCTGCAACCTGGCTGCCCTTCAGCAATGTTAGTATTGATGTCAATACAATGAATATAAAGTCATGACAAGAATATCATTTTTCCCCTTTATTAGGAATATAATTTAGCCTAATTTGCAGTAGATGGATGAGGTAATAGTGGGCACAGGTACGACATGCAAGAAAAACATTATACTCTTTAAAGGGAACAAAAAAAAGTAGTTGTATAATGAAACTGTAAAATTCAGATATAAATAAGAATAAAAAAAGTATACATTGAGAAATATATTAAATATGATAAAAATAAAGCATTGGATTTAATGGTAGTGTTGGGAGAAAAGCGAAACAATTTACAAGATACGTAACCTTCCTCTTCAGTCGCAAAAAGTCTCTGAATAAAAGCTTTGTTCTTTCGTTCTTTCATCCAAAAATGTGCAAGGTCATCAAGTGATTAACCAGTTGTTGGCTTCCCCAGTGTGTCAGATCATATTTCTCACAACTGACACACATTCAAAGGCGCATTCCTATGAGCAGGCCTGCTAAAGATCTCCAATATCAACCCTATTCTAAATTCACAAATATGGACCATGTTAGGTATCCCATCAATTGCAACATCGTGAAAGAACTCCCATACACAATATTTCTTCCATTGAACTCACGTTTCAGGCCAGGAAAGCTGTATTGGTATCTTTTATTTAATCCTGACCCTCAAAATATGAACTTCATCCTAATGCATGTCCAATATTAAATATAAGGAATATCACATTTTAAATGTTGCCTTAGACTACGGGTCAGTAATCTTGACCATCCAGATGTTTTGAAACTACATCTCTAATGAAGCTCAGGTACTCATTAGATTGGCTGAGCCTCATGGGAAATGCAGTTTCAAGACATTTGGAGGACCTAGGATGCTGACCCCTGCCTTAGACTGTAATCCTTGAGTACTTGGGATATCACACCCATCCTTTTAATTGTCATATGCATTTGTATAGATACTTTGATCCTTTGGATAGATACAGCGATCATTTGCTACCTAAAAAGGTAAAGCTAATTCAGGGTGCTCTAGACAGATACTATGGACCCTGTCGGGGGTTCTTAACCTAAAACCGGGACACAAAGGGAAAAAATGTATGTTTGCTCCTTTACCCTTGGTGTCCCAGTTTCACCAGCGGATTATGAGGCAGGCACTGAGTCCAGCAGCATGCCCCATAGCGGCCGCTGGGCTCACGGGTGCTCAGGACGGCGGTAAAGCATCCCTTCCATGGAGTCTTCTGCCGCCGGGTCACATAACTGGCAGGATCTCGCCTCTTGCTTGGGATTCCCCCCCCCCCTGTCTCACTCTGCTCCCGGCGGCCAGAAACAGTGGATCGGGCTGCAGTTCTCGCCGCGGGATGAGAGGAGAGTATTTGATTTTTTTTGGGGCTTTTCAACTGCTGCTGATTTTGCAGCAACGGAATCAATTAGCAGCAGCTCAGAGCTGGTGTTAAATTTTTCTGTTAGCGTCAGCTCTTAGTAACGAACCTCCTGTTTCCAACCCCAACCATTATATATTGTAAGTTCGCACAGGAAAAGGGCCCTCATTTCCTCCTGTACTGGTTTTTCAAATGTTGTTCAGTCTCAGTGTATTGTAACCCTGTCTATATGGTGCCCATTGTTCAGCGCTGCGGAATATGCTGGCGCTATATAAATAAAGTATAATAATAATAATAACTAACGTTAGCACCTTGTGATCCTAATGCTAGTTAATCTCTGCTTGCACTTTGCGCTCCCCATGTTAAGTATAGGGAGCGCAAAGTACTTGTGGTGCAAACCGCTAATACCAATTCGCTCTCAGGTTTTTTTAACCTTTTAACGAATCGGAGGTGATCTGTGCGGAGCGCTATCACCTCTTAAGATAGCAATAACGTGAGCGCTATTGTTAGGGCCCAATCGCATCCTGTATTATCTTTACGTTTTAGATACGAACAATGGGAAACTGCATAGAAATAGTTTTCAATGAGTTAAGAGTTTCTTGGTCACAAAAGCACATCTTTGAGGTCAATTGGGTAAATTACTGTGGCATCTGTTCAACATTACAAAGAATTTCTCCTCTTATCGCCAACAGCCAGTTTATTAATGTTTCACTGGGTTATACTCTAGCTGTCTTAAAGAGTCTGTACTAGAATTCTGCAAGTTTTTTTTTATATATAAAAAATTCTGCAGCTGTTCCTTACTAGAAAGTCAAACCAGTCTCCTGAATTATTTGATAAATTCAGGCATACTTTTAAGCTCTTGCATTAGTCACACTAGGAAAGCAACGTTAGGTTGTAAGATTCTAAACTACGGAACACATCATTGATCAATGTCCTAGATTCCTTGGTGCTGTGACTGTTAGTTGCTTTCCACAACAACAAACCTGCCCCTGCAGCAAAGCCTTAGGAGCAGCAGTAACAGGGAGCAACTGGTAAGAGACACAGCTATCATCATTATTTTTATCTGTTTGTAGTTTTATGAAAGAAGATTTTTAGTAGTTATTGGTTAAAACTATTCTGTATTATGCTTGCACTTTGGATTTATGAGTCGGGATGAGCTGTTCGCGTTCGGACGGTTCGGAGTTCGACCCGAACTTTGGCAGTTCGAAAGTTCACGAATTTCGAACTTTTTGGGCGTGTTCGGTTCGGGTTCGAAGAAAAAAAAGAAATTTTGAAAAAAGTATAGAAAATGCTTAAAAAAATACTAAAAAATCTAGAAATAAAGAGACTCTTTACTGCAGAATATTATAAGCAACGGTTTATTAGATATTGAATTAAAAACTAATGTGTACATGGAAAGATTATCAACTCTTAGGCTAGGGACAGATGAGCGCATTTTCTGCGGCCACCGTCAAAATGTACGTCGATGCGTGCGCACGCATTTTTTCACGGAATACGCTTAAGTGGTCAGACGATGCGCAATTCTGGACGTATTTCATGACGGTGGGGTGAAAAGAAGTCTAGGGAAATCCGGCTGTTTGAACGTTATGTTGGCCGCACACTAGCAGCGTCTGACATCTCCTAATCACGCACACACGCTGCTATGCGGCCGCAGCGCACTCTGTACGTCAGTACCAGCGGTTTAACGTTCTCGAAAAAATGCGTTCATTTTCCACTTGCGTTGCGCGGCCGGACTTTTGTGCGACCGTACTTCGTATATTGGCTGTCATTGCCCGTCATCTGCTGCTAGTGCGGCCGTGATTATGTGCGCCAGAACGCGCGTTCGCACTGCCTCAGTCTGACCCTAGCCTAAATGACCTCTGTTCACAAACGGGCATAACACCAGGTGTTTTTAGTCTGGTAATCAATTTGATACATTGTACAATATACTGAGGGTGGGGTGGTGTCTGCTTCTGATTGAGATTTGAGAATTAATTTCCCTAAAACATCCTAATATGCTGCATTTAACTTGTGTTTGAAAAAAATCTAAAGCAATGTTATTTTTCACCTCGGGATTAAACATTCACAGGGTTATTCAGAGAGCGGTGAAAAGCAGGAGAATAACTGGAGAAGTGAAAATTCTAGGTCAAAATAGCCAAACCAGAAAAATTCTCCCATTTCTCTCACTTTCCAAATAGGCTATTTGGTCTAGATTGTTCTCTTCTCTTGCCAGTTCTCCTGGCTTTCACCTCTCTCTCAGGGTTGTTCAGAGAAAGGTGAAAACCAGGAGAATGGCAGGAAAAGAGAACAATCTGGACCAAATAGCCGATTTGGAAAGTGAGATAAGGCTAGGGCCAGACTAACGCATTTTTCGCAGCGACCGTCAAAAAGTGCGTCCGAACGCATTGCCGTATTTTTCACTGATTGCGCGAAAACGGTCATATGATGCGCATTTTTGTGCGTGATTTTTTACGGATCCAAACCAAGAAACTTTGGGTGTCTGGACGTTATGTTGGCCGGGCATGAGCAGGGTCTGACGTCTCCAAATCACGCACACACGCCGCTAGTGGACGCAGCGCACTCTGTACGTCCGTACTAGCAGTTCTGCGTTCTCGAAAAAATGCGTTCATTTTCCACTTGCGTTGCGCAGCCGGACTTTCGTGCGACCGTACTTCGTATATTGGCCATCATTGCCCGTCATTTGCTGCTAGTGTGGCCGTGATTAAGTGCGCCTAAACGCACGTTAAAAATTCGCTAGTCTGACCCTAGCCTAAATGGGAGAATTTTTCTGGTTTGGCTATTTTGACCTAGAATTTTCCATTCTCCAGTCATTCTCCTGCTCTTCACCGCTCTCTGAATAACCCTGACAGGGTTATTCAGAGAAAGGTGAAACTCAGGAGAATGACTGGAGAATGGAAAATTCTAGGTCAAAATAGCCGAACCAGAAAAATTCTCCCATTTATCTCACTTTCCAAATCGGCTTTTTGGTCTAGAAGTTTCCATTCTCCTGCTTTTCACCACCAAAAAATCAGTAAACTTTTTCTGTGTGTCTGAAAATGTCTCCTCTTTTCATACAGACTGCCGCCCCAAGCAGTTGTTTATGGATAGATTAAAGGAAAAGCATTTACCGTCATTTGAAATGTAATTTTTTGGTTTGTACATATTTCTATACATCCTAGAAATCCGCCACTTCACGGGCAGGTTATGGGGACCTCCTAGGCACGATATTTGAAGGAATTTTTCATTTTTATTTTTAACCCTTATTTCATGGAAAACTCACTGTCCCTTTAAAAACGTTTTTTTTTAACTTTTTGTCCTTGTTTCCTGTCCCCCAGGGCACTACCCGGACCCCCATACACCTTTTATGGCAAATATGTAGCATATATGCCCTCTTGGAGGGCACTCCAAAAAACCGAATTTTCAGCCCCATTGACTTGCATGGGGGTTCGGTCCCGAACAAATGGGAAGTTCGGGTTCTGGCTCGATCCGAACTCGGGGAGTGTTCGGCTCATCCCTATTTATGAGTATAGCAACTTTTGTTTATGTTCTTTTCAGTGGGTGTGATGGACATTGATTCATTTTGAAGGTCTAAAGCAACATGGGATAGCCTAGTATAACACCAAGGAAATTATAGTGTGTTTTAAAGCTGTATCACCAGCCAACAGGGTAAAGAAATGCTGTGTAAACTGTAATTCCTAAATTGGAAGGCACCATGGAGCGCTGTTTAGCTACATGGGCAAATATACTATTATCTTGGTGGCAATATCTGAAATCTCAGGCCACTCCAAATCCAAAAATGATATCTGCTTCAAAGTTTTCTTTGTCATCCAGAGACTGTAAAATATACACATGTGAGTGTATTGTCACCATGGGGACTAGCTTTAGGAAATACTGGTAATGGGAGCTAGTTAGTTTAGGGTTAATAAGGGCACATATTGAGAGTTAAAGGTATGGCAGGGTTTTGTGGGCAAATAGAATAAAGCAAGGTGAGATATATATATATATATATATATATACTAGCTTTTGCCCGCGACTTCGCTCGCGTGGCTTTTAGCAATGTTAATATTGATGTCAATACAATGAATATAAAGTCATGACAAGAATATAATTTTCCCCCTTTATTTAGGATTTGTTAAAATAGTTTTTTAAAAGAAACATGAGGTTTTTTTGGTAGAACCCCCCACTTGGGATTTTTGGAAAATGGTAAAATTGTTTTTGGTTTTTTTGCACAAAGATTGTAAATATTGAATTTCACACCTGTAACATCATTGGTTTTTGAAATATAGGTATAGTGATAGAGGTATTCATCCCCTTTTTGCCCCCCCCCCACTGGATTTTTGGAAAATGGTAAAATACGTGTTTTATTTTTAAGACGAATCTAAATACCAATTTTCACGTCTGTAACATCTTCTGTTTTTGAGAAAGGATTTTACCAGGAAGGATACATTGTGATTTCTCTCGTTTTCAAGTATGTCCTGGGTGGCGAGTATGTACCGTTAGGTGTCTTGCCCAAGGACACTTACTGGAGAGGTGCTCGTCGGGATCGAACCCATGACTCCACAGGCTCTCTCCACGCAGAGCAGTGATGTTACCTCTACTCCACCCACATGTGTTTTTTCATTTTTCAAGAAGATTGCAAGTGCCAAATTTCACACCTGTAACATCTTTGGTTTTTGGAAATATAGGTATACTGATAAATGTATTCAACCCCTCTTTTTTCCCCCTCCCACTGGATTTTTGGAAAACGGTAAAATAGGTGTTTTTTGTTTCTCAAGACGAATCTAAATACCAATTTTCACGTCTGTAACATCTTCTGTTTTTGAGATGTAGGTATCCTGTTTAAAAGCATTCACCCCCCCTTTTTTTACCCCCACTTGGATTTTTGGAAAATGGTAAAACACGTGTTTCTCTATTTTCAAAAGATTGTAATTACCAAACTTCACACCTGTAACATCTTGGTTTTTGAAATATAGATATACTGATAAAAGTATTCACACCCCTTTCCCCCGACCACCCCTCTTAACTGGATTTTTGGAAAATGGTAAAACGCATGTTTGGTTTATTGCACGAAGATTGTAAATACCAAATTTCACACCTGTAACCAATCTGTGTTTTTTGAAATATAGGTATAATTATAAAAGTATTCAACCCCCCCTTTTTGCCCCCACACTGGATTTTTGGAAAATGGTAAAATAGGTGTTTTTATATTTCTCAAGATGAATCTAAATACCAATTTTCACGTTTGTAACATCTGCTGTTTTTGAGATATAGGTATCCTGTTTAAAAGTATTCAGCCCCCTTTTTTCACCCCCCACTTGGGAGTTTTGGAAAATTGTAAAACACCTGTTTATTTTTCAAGATGATTGTAAATACCAAATTTCACGTCTGTAACATCTTTGGTTTTTGAAATATAGGTATACTGATGAAAGTATTCAGACCCCTTTCCCCTGACCCCCCCTTATTTGGATTTGTGGAAAATGGCAAAACACATGTTTGATTTTTTTTCACGAATATTGTAAATACCAAATTTCATACCCGTAACATCTTCGGTTTTTGAAATATAGGTATACTGATAAAAGTATTCAACCCCCATTTTGGCCCCCCCAAGGAATTTTCAGACCTGAGCGGGCCCCCACCGTAGAGCAGGCCACTAGTGCTGTTGCTCGTCCTCAGGATCCTCACACACCCCCCTTTTCTCACTATAAGTATACAGGGTCATCCAGACGTGGACCCCTTGCTTGATGTGCCTAGAGGGGTGTCAGCTATACCCTCCTGACGAGGCCCAAGAAGGCCAAAACGATCGTCGGGGGTTGTTGCACCTCTCGTGTAGGGATGATGTCCTTGGCAATCAGCACTGGCCACCCTTTTTGGGTGAGAGCAGGCTCATTGCATATGGAGCATTCATCCCTGTAATGGCACATACAAGCTAAAACCTTGTGAGACCTGAGCGGGCCCCCACCGTAAAGCAGGCCACTAGTGTTGTTGCTCGTCCTCAGGATCCTCACACATCCCCCTTTTCTCACAAGGAATTTTCAGAACATGGTAAAATACGTGTTGTTTTATTTCACAAGACAAATCTAAATACCAATTTTCATGCCTGTAACATCTTCTGTTTTGGAGATACAGGTATCCTGTTTAAAACATTTAAAATATTCAACCCCTTTTTTCGCCCCCACTTGATTTTTGAAAAACGGTAAAATACGTGTTTTTTTATTTTTCAAGACGAATCTAAATACCGACTTTCACATCTGTAGCATCTTCTGTTTTTGAGCTATAGGTATCCTGTTTAAAATATTCAACCCCCTTATGGGTGGATTTAAAATATTCAACAACCCTTATGGGTGGATTTTCCAAAAATCCTTCCTTAGTGGGTGCCTACATCATAAAAACAGTGCACTTTCAAAATTTCACGTTCCTAGGTTAAACGGTTTCAGCTGGGCGTTGATGAGTCAGTCAGTCAGGACTTTCGCGTTTATATATATAGATCTCCTCATGGGAAATCTCCCCTCCCTTATAGATGCCCTATTTAATAGAGATGGTGAATGTAGACCATTGATTTCTATTTGGGTTTCCTTATATTGTTTATATGGTCGTTGGTCATACCTTCATGCAGGTTGAAAATTGCGTTATGGAGTACCAGAGAGAGTGCAGTGACTCGAAGTAATGGCAAATTAACATCATTGCTCTCACATTGAAAATAGGAATCTAAAGAAATCAGTTTGCTATACCTTTTACTTTGTGCCATTCCACTTTTAAACTTTCTCTCAATTTTATGAAAATGCCTCTCCAGCATGAAAAAACTGTTTCCGCAGTGTGCTCGAAATGGATATAATCGTGAAGATATTACGAGTTTTTTTTCTCTCGCTCTTATTATTATTAAGAGCAACCTGGACCTACTTATGCCGGTCTTGTAGTAAGTCAGTGTGTCAGGGTGAGTGATAGTGTAGCTGGTGCATCGCTCCTGATAAATTACTATGCTGCTTCAAAATGACTTAATTGTGCTGTTCCACTGAGCCAGGCCTCAGAAGCAGGATGCTTGAACGTGTAACATTCTTAATAAAGTAGTTGCAGCTACATTTCCTGCTTTGTATAGGTCACAAATAACCATAATGTCGCAAGGGGATAGAAGTCAGAACAGAAAAGTACATCTAATATATCAGCTAGAATCACGCATAGCAGTACTTTGTGGTTATCAAATGCTTGAACTATTACCTCATGAAGATGCTATACGTGACTAGGTTAATTGTTTGGGTGATATTGTGGAAAAATGCAAAGAACAATGCACATTCTGAGGCAGGAAAAAGTGCTCTAATGGTCCAACGCAGCCAAACTCCCAGATAGAAAGAGAGAAGGACCAGGCAATAGAATTCTAAAGCGTGACAGATTATTGGACATATAAAAAGAGAAATGTTTCTCTCACAACCGCCTCTATCTGGACTTGGGAAAGGCTACAAAGAAGGACAGAGGAAGCTTTGTTTTTTTAAGTGTGTCCAATGAACCACCTTAGAAACATAGAAACATAGAAAAATGTCGGCAGATAAGAACCTTTCGGCCCATCTAGTCTGCCCAATTACATGGATACTGTACCTGGATTTATCTTTTGTTTAGGATAGCCTTATGCCTATCTCATGCTTGCTTACATTCAATTACTGTTTTGGCCTCTACCACTATAGAAACATAGAAAAAACCTTGCTTTGGAAGATGTGATAGGCTGCTATTACAACCAAAGCATTGCCCATTTGGAGTGTCCAATCAGGGCCTTGTTTTAGAATTTGAGTGCTTGGTCCAACTCACTTTAGATGCCCTGGTTAATATTGTGTTTTTTTTACCTTTAAGAAGGATAGCCCCTTTGGGTTGCGTTATCCCAGTGTGTATGCCTGCCAGGATAATATTCTGCATGGCATTGTAGCCAATCGGGATTGCTCATACATGAGCACTACATTAGTGCTTGTTTAAGGACTTTACAAAGCCTGGATTTTAAATATTTAAGCACTGTGAATGTCATTAAACAAGTGCGTGTTATTTATTTTTCTCGCAGTCCTCCCAGAAACACCAGGTTACTACCTAGGGCAGTCGAATGATGGGGAGGGTTGAGGGAAAACTGTGACCTGGAAGGTCTGAACTTCATATAAGAGGTGTAGTTTGTTCTGAGGCCCTACAGACTGCAGCACAGTGGTGTTATGTGCGTTCCTGGATCTTAATGTATTCACAGCACAACAATGTATGGTAATGTTTCCATTATGTTTTACAACTGATTGTAAAAATGAGATTAGATAGTAAATCATTTTAGAGCAAGATCAAGGCAGCGAATATTGATAGAGTAAAATAAAAGTCCTGCTGCTGCTCGTGCTGACATAAAGTAAACGAGGCAAGTCATTCCTTGGTTTAAGAAGAAGACAATTTTTGTGGCTTTTTAGCCTTGCAAAAAGAAATCCAAATTAATGGAATACATCCGATTCTACTTGGATTCGGCTGATTACAGCAGATCAGTTTGGATCAATTCGGGAATTTTTTATTCAGACATCATTTCTGTTTTGACATCTGCAATTAGGAATTCAGACTGATCTGATTCGCCGAATTGCCGTCTATTTGGCTGAATTCCAAAATGATCCGAACTGAATCACACACCACTATTGGACACTGCATCGACATGAAAGAAAATCAAATTCAGGGTCGATAAATCTAAAGTTGTTACTCAGAGAGTGAGTTAAATTCACTGACCCTGCGGTGAATTAAGCAATCACCGTAGGGTCCCCAAAGTGCGGCGAATCAACATGCTGAAAGCATCCGAAAAACCACTGCAAAACCACCAAATGCATCAACCAAACAGACCGCCAAATCGAGTTGAAAAAAGTAAAAGAACTGTCAAACAGAGCGCCCTCCGGCCGCCAAAAAAAAAGCTGAAAGCCGCCGAACAGGGATAAAAAAACAAAAAAAACACTGCAACTTTTAAAAATATTGCATGAAAACGCACGGAAATTAATATATAAGGTCCTATGAAAACTAATAAAAAGGTCTGTAACAGAAAACAAATGTTACTGAAAAATGCCTAAAACATCCTAAAAAATAAAGGCTTAATGACTTTTTGCTGCAAATGAAATGAATAAATGGTTGACTAAATATTTAAGAAAACAGGGACATTTTCAGCATTGAAACCTATGGGATTCGCCTGTTTAAACCTGTTGAACGTAACCCCAGAAAATTAGGGCATTTCACTGACCATTCGTTGCAGTTCGGTGTTCTCTGAATAGATTAACTAGTACGTCTATGAGGAAGTTGCTGAAGATCACCGTAATTTGCCAAATATTATCACCAAATTTTGGCGAACTGCCTGCTTCAGAATAGCTGATTGGCCACAAAATTGAATTGACGGGGAAATTCACTGTTCGGTGCAATCTCGTGGCCAATTCAGTGACCTTTAAATTATCCCTTAAGTCTAAATTGAAAGTTTTAGCCTTTCAGGCTTGCATAACCTTGCCATCTATATGGCAGATAGTGCATTTCTGCTGTGTTTATATATGTGTTTGTGTGTTTGTATGAGAGTGTGTTTATGTGAGTGCTTCCTGTCAACTTCATAAATTTTTGCTTGAAGTGCTTGGTCTCCGATGTCTGCATTTCCTGTTTACTATGTGCTGAGATCATTTATATATAGTATCTATATGCCACTTAAAACATAAGAAGTTTTATGGTAATATTTTCAACCCTCTAAAAGCCAATGAGGATTTGTAACGCCAGTGTTATCCTTAAGGACCTTGTTCTGACATTTATTTACTGTATATAAATGACACCTCAGTCACAGTTGGAGAAAACACTGAATTATAGTTATTCACAGGGATTTATTTTTCCAAGTTTCGAGTATTAGATGCTTATTAGCAAACATGCAATCACGGGACTGTCTTTCAAATCATTCACAGGGTTATCCAAAGAGATTCGAAAAGTCACCGCACGTTCGGTGACTTTTCGTTCTCTTCAATTCGGTTCCTTTTGCCGATCCCATTTCGGTGACCCTGCGGTGTATTCAGCAAGCACCGCAGGGTCCCCGAATTGCAGGGAAAGGCTGCCGCAAACCTGACGGAAACGAACCGCAAAACCCAGCGAATGCACGCCGAAAACCCTCAAAAACATCTGGATTACCCTACGAAAAACCACAGAAAAAGCCTGAGCAGGAGCCGATCGCACACAGCCACACAGCCGAAGCAGCTGAGACCGCAGACAGAGGGAGGTGAATAAATTAGCAAAACCATTTGTATGAATCTGTGAAAATGAAACGCTGTTTGCAAAGAAACTACTGAGCGAAAATGTCTGAAATTTGCATATGAGGTCCAGGGAATGATAATAAAAACGGCTGTTACAGAAAAAATAAGTAAACTTATTTTATTATTTCGTTTACTTTGTACCTAGTCATGTTGGGTATCATTCGAAAGGCCATGCTCAGGCCTTTCAAATGACACCCTCCATGACCCCCTAGCTGCCACGGTTCTGAAGATATCGGGGTTCACAAGAACCCCATATCTCCACCAGGGGATTTCCTTGGGAAATCCCCTGGCAGCTAGGGGTTCCCCGGCTATCTGACATCATCACGCTATGCATGATGACATCAGGCAGCGAGGGGAGACCCGGGGGTGGAGCCGCCATCCAAGATGGCGGCCCCCACCGGAGCTAGGCTGCACTTCAGCGCCGCAAGGCGCTGAAGTGCAACCCGGCGCTTGAGGGGTTAAAGCCAGGCACCGCTTAAAAGGGGAGACTCTCCCCTTTTAAGCGGTGCCTGGCTTTTGGCGCTGCTCCTTTCCGATCGGCCTTCCAGGCTATCTCTTTTGAGGACAAAAGAGGAGCCCTAGTTTAAAAAAGATGTCGATCAGAATCGGAAGCCCTTACTCTAACCAGTTGTTCACGGGTATCAGTCTAATATTTCATTCCCTATTCATGATGGTTTTTTAGTCATCCAAATATCTCAATACATAAAATATATATTTTATACGCCGGATAGGTATACATGTAAAAACTTAAATCAAATCTTCTGCATCAAAGACACCGCGTTCTGCGGCAACCAGCTTTATTCAACAAATAGTGAAGTGAAGGCTGAATAACGTATAGATTTTGACAAAATAATTGCGAGAAAGTATGAAAGAGCAGCAGAACAACAAGTTTAAAGTTTTCTCGACGCAATCTTCGTGTCCCCAATTCTATCAGCTTGATCTCTCATGTAAATGAGTTGCCTCGCTGGAGTTGCTGATTTGCATATAAGGTTAGACATAGATGATACTCGACGAAGATGCTACTAAATTTATACCATTTTTACTTGAATCAAAGCACACGGATAGCAATTGTGCTAGTGAAATTTACAGAGACAATTTGTAATATGCAAATCTGGCCTTAATACATTGAAACCCAAGTAAAACATGATAGATGACATAGCACTTTACCCAGAAATCATCCCATATATTCTATATGGGTAAAACATTATTCTTCATTGAAATTCAGGTTTTTTTTCTTTTAGTAATTTCACTTTAATGAGTCCTTCAGGAATCAAATCCTGTTTGCATTACAAAGGGTAGCTAGTGCAGGCAGCCGCTCGATATATATTGAAGTGTATTATAATGACGGTAACAAGGCTTAAAATTAGTAACCCTGGCGTATTATATTTGACAGCAAATATTCTAGTGACCCACTCTTCATTGTCAAAGTTTGGTAGATGTCAGCACTGTATCAAATTCAAGATGAGTACAGCAAGATCATACGTGATCTAATATTCTCTGAGATGCAGGCTTTTTTTTCTCCTTATTTTATCTGTCCCGGTTATTAAAACTTAATGTTACTTCGGAATGAAGTAGCAGATTCTAGCTATATTGCACGCAGTAAATGGGATAGAAACTTGCAGATGGTGAAAGCTTATTACGTCTCCTGCTCTTTTTCTATGCATGAAGAAGTAGCATCTGCGTGAACTAACCACGTGAGACGTAGTGTTTCTCTGGGGCTATAGAGAGATCCACATTCATTTTATTAACTGATTAATTATTTCCTAACATTACATTAATGGTCATAGCCCTCTTGTATTTTTTTTTCCATGGTTAATTAGTAGCAGATTCATTTATCTGTCCTGATTTGCCAAAGTCTGTTTACAATGCATCAAAAATAAGAACATTTAGAATGGATAACGCTTCAGTTTTAATTAAAGAAAAAACCTGGATATATATGTATGTATGTATGTATTGTTCATATATACCTGTGCATTATATACATTCTTTTTTGTATTTTGCCTTTTTGCAAATAAAAGTGAAGCTTATTCCATTGTATTTCTCTCTATGTATAGGTGTGTGTGTGTCCTGTCCACTTCACGTATAAAACATAACAAGAAAAAAGGTTGTAATTTGTGCTCACCACTGTAGCTAGTAAGTATTCAGACCCTTTGTTATAATAAAGGAAAAAATAAATACACTGGCACCAGGTCCTGTGCAAGTATTTTAGGGACTGTAGGCAAACAAATTTAGCCATGACCACCTCCTCTCCACCATGTCGCTCCCACCAGATATAAGCTTTGTTCCTTGTTCCCCTATGGTAATATTCTGCATTATCTCTGCTTACTGTTACCATTCATGCTTCCTGCTACAATTTCATGCATCCTTTAAGTCTATATCCTAATTTTTGCTCACCTTGTTATGCCCCACTCTTTTCCCTAATCCCCTAATGTTTTTCTCCCCATATTGCTTTATAATCTGTGTCCTTTCCTTCCCTCATCTATCACAGTCATGCCTATATACACAAAGACATGCCTATATAATCCCACAGTCAGATACAGGTAGCCTTCAATGGACAGAAGACACCCAGGTAGAGGAGCACAAAGAGAAGTGACACTAACAAATGAACACCAAAACATTGACAAACACATTTACAGGGTGAAATACATACTTAATCATGGCTGAGACAGGCACCCCAGGAGATTTCTGTGCGTTTTGTTCCTCAGTGTTAGGCGCGGCGCAGTGCTCGCTAGCTAGCGGGAAGCAGTCAAACACTCATACAGAAATGTGCGGAGTAAAACAACATCGGTCTTCCATTAATTGTCAGGCTCTTATACAGAACACAAGGGTGTGCCACAATAACCAATCATGAAACAGATCACATAGTCAAAAAGGCGCGAATACCTTTTCCATGTCAGAGTTAACCAGCACAGTTAGTCCAACAGCACTGTTACCATATCTGCATATCTAAGTAAAATATCACGTGTAGAAAATCTGCTTAGTAACAAGACTTTCTATGAAAGAGGGGCCCCTTTTTTCTTAGACAGGTATAGTTTTGTTTACACAGCATCCCACATTCCTGAGATTTTCCACAGTGAAATGGCCTGCACTTACGTTTGTTGAGAAAAGGGTTTATTAGCTAAGGGGTATATTTGAGTCACATATATATATATATATTTATATATATATATATATATAATACAGGGAATTAAAAAGATTATTTAACACAGGGACCATGAAAAGAACACACTGACAAAGACACATGGAACCACCAACAGAGGCACAGACACACTTCATGCTCACTGATGGCATACACACTGACAGAGACACAAATGCCAACATACATTCGAAGACACTGAATGACATGGATGGAGACACAGAATCACTAGCACTGACAAAAACATTGACAGAGGCTTGACAAAGACTGCACAGTGAGCCCAAACATTGCATGTTTCTGAATAAGCATAACCTTTTGATTATAAGGAGTGCCTGGCCCCTTTTACTTCCCTATTTCTGTGGAATACTTGGTTACTCCAGGGCCCATTGAGCTCCCGCGTATCATGTGGCAAAGTATACTGGACAGTGGGCTGTGTGCTTCCACGACACCAGAAAATCCCTTATCTCCATCCAGCAGGAGCTGCCGACTCCCTAGAAACTCAGCATATAGCAAAAAGAAGGGGCACCCACAGGAACCATTAAAATGCTTTAATCCAGTTTAATGAAACACAAAAAGGAGCATCACATACCATAGAGCCATGCAACATTAAGATGGAATGCGATGCAACAGAATACTAAAGACACATTTTGAATTGTGCCTTAGTTATGATTAGAGCATGACTAAAGTGTTATTTCTACAGTAACAAATGGTTCTGCACTATTCTGATGAATAGTGTGCCATGTTTTTGTTCATCATAAGAATGTCAGCTCAATACGTCTTCTCACCAGGTTGACATGCTCATATATGGAATGAACATAGACAACCCTACTCCCACCCAATTAGTGAGATATTAGGGAACTTCAGGAAAAATGTGAATCTGTCCTTTATAACACATGTGAAGCTCATTTGACAAGGAATCAATCCCTAATTATGTGTTAGCTTTTTATATTACCACATATAATTGATAAAAGGGAGTAATTCCCTGTTAAAGGTTTCCTGTCTCTCACATCACTGTGGCATGCCGCAAGTGGGAAGGACATTTCTGATAATTTCTGGTCAGGGAGTCCTCCTACAGAGCAGTCCCTCGATCAGTTACTGTGCACCATTGATTGGTGACACCAATCATACACCGCTGCATGATGGATTAATGAGATTTCACACTGATTTTTAAGACCAATGTGATATCACTCCTCTGAAGGCATAACACAGGCAAAGTAAACCTGATCAAAACAGAAATTCATACAGTAAGTTATAATACAGAATTCTAGTCGCCAGGAAAGTGTGCAGCCATCAAGTCTACGCTGTTTACACAGCTATAGCATTTACATGTTGCTTTTTTGTTTGTTTGTTCCTTTTCTCTTTTGTCATCCTTGTCAGATAGCCTATTCTCTTATGTAGCACACTGTACTGATTCCAGTGTTTGTCTAAGAAATGCAGTCACGGATTATGAATTATTTATAACTCAGCCTTTAGCCATATGTATTGTGTTGAATCTCATTCTGGATTAATGGGGAAGAAAAATGTCACTGACTGCAATTTATATTGCAAAAATAATATTAATTATATAGATCCCCCTTTCACAATATCCTGTAATAGTATTTCTTAATACTTTTTTTATACTTTTTAAACTATTCCAAGGATTTGTACGATATTTAATAATTTAAAAAAAAACAACAATAATAATTTGCAGAATAAAACCACCTTAATGGATGTCAGTAACAGGCTATTTTAGAAAGTAAAATCCATTTTTACATGCAGTTTGAAGAAAGTCAGTTGGTTGGTTGGACATATAATTGTGCTTAACAGTATTATTTTCGTTTGCTGTTCAGAAAGTGCTCACGTTTTCTTTTTTAATCCTCGAAACATATATAAAATTACCTTGACCCTTTCATACTACGATTACAGTAAAAGGGTTTTTGTGGGAACAGTTCTAAAGGCAGAGTGTTACAGTTCAAAAGGCAGAGCATTGACCTCTGAACCAGATGGATATTACTGCTGTTTGTTTTACTTTTAAAGCGTTTTGACTAGGATGACCCTACTTGGAAAGAGAGAGAAAAAAAAGGAAGTGATTTCAAGGTTTCCTGGAAATAAAACTTACAAAAAAAATACATTGCATAATCTGTGTGGTGAGGTCAATGGCTGGCAAGGCATTGGCTGTGGTATAAAATGTGAAAAACTAATATTACAAGCGGCAAATGATTTAAATCGAATGGAAATTTCCACATTCTTTTCACATTTTTGCAATAGCATTTTGACGGGACATGGCATATACATATAATAATGATATATTTTAAATTTGTCGTGTCTGCTAAAAACAAGGATATATAATTTGTCTCAGTCCTACTAGAAAATATGACTTCAAATGGCATTTAAACATGATGAGCACAAAACGGTCAAAATGAGCTCAGCACACAGAGGTGAAATGGCTCAGCAGCGAAGGGGTTACATTTCTTATGAG
The DNA here is from genome assembly GCA_009667805.1 of Leptobrachium leishanense. Taxonomy (NCBI): domain Eukaryota; kingdom Metazoa; phylum Chordata; class Amphibia; order Anura; family Megophryidae; genus Leptobrachium; species Leptobrachium leishanense. The sequence continues at coordinate 408,180,348 of CM019063.1, forward strand.
ATGCTCATTGTTCTCATTGTGCAGTATGTTTTTCTCGTTGTTAAAAGTATTGGGAGCCTACAGCGGTGTAATTTCGATTGTAAAAGTCAGCTAATTTGATCTGCTCACAGAACAGTGTCAAAATTTATAGCAACCCAATTATTTTACCTTGGGGAAGAAGAACTTCATCCACTGTCACACTGCATTAGCATCCTTTATTTCTAGGCTTTGTCATGCAGTAAACCATAATATCAAATATGACATTCGGAATCAGCTGCGTACTTCATTAATGTAACAACATACTGCAATAATAAGACTGTAGCTCCATGAGTGATGTTATCGTATCAATGAGTATTTAAGCTTCTTCTTCATCTGTGGAGAGAGATTGATGCTTTTGTATTGTGCCAAGACCAGATGCTCATCAATGGTACGTTTATTGCTTTTTAGGTGTCACATATAAAATATAATGATCATTTCATTGCGTATACTTTAGTATTCTAGGATTGCTATTATAATGTTATCCCTTAAGTTATTTTGCTTGTTCTGCATTTCAGTGGTTTCTTTTTATTTCATATTAGAATTAATTTGGCCAAAATCGAATTTGGTGTCTTCTTTCCATTAACTGTGTTTCATTAGGTACTGTACTTTGAGGAAGTCCAATACAATCACTGAATTTATATTTCTAATGTGTAGTAGTACACAATATACCTTGCATTAACATAAAACACTGGGAATATTAAGTCGTGTCACTATTGGCACACAAACGTGCTAAGGCCTCGTTCACACTGCGCGATTTGAAAATCATGCGGTTTTTTTTTGCCGCACGATTTTCATATTCGCGCCGTCGCAGTTTTGCGCGATTTTGCAAAGCACCACCAATGGAAATCGCAAGATCGCAAAATGCAAATCGCAAAAAAAGGGTCATGTACCGGCGACTATGTCGCGCGGCAAGATGTGAAAAGCTCCATTGAAATGCATTGGAGATGCTACATAGCGCGACATCGTGCGGATTTTGCCGCGATTTCGCAGCAAAATCTGCGCGATAAATCGCACAGTGTGAACAGGGCCTTAGGTACGGTATAAAATACAAAAGTCAAAGGAATATTTGTTACTGTTACCATCCTGTATATAGCGCTAACAGTTTTTCGTAACTCTGTGCAATGAAGAATTTGGAATTAAGCTTACAAAAAACTTTAGGAACCGGAAACAAGAGCAGTCCCTGCTTGGAGGAGCTTACAATCTAGAGGAGGATTATTCAAAAGTGTGGCTATAGAAATAAAAAAAAGGTTAGAGCAAAACATCATAACAGATACAACGAGGCTTGGTTTGCTAAAAGAACGGGAATGCAGGAAATATGATGAATACGCAGTGAGATAAACATTGGTATGTTTGAGCATTGTGAAGCTTGGACTATGAGTCGGTGACAGTGAATGGTGCAACAGATGGAAAGGTTGGCACTGCAGTCTGTGACCCACATGGTTCAGTCCTGAGTTTCTCACAAGATGATAATGGACTTGGAGCTGGGGCAGTATCGAACCAGTGGTATTGCTGTTGAATGCTTGTGTTTTTGTGTGTCCTAATTAGGTTAATTCGCTTTTTTCTGTCGTTCCAGTTTAAGGTTAATGCATGTTCAAAATACCTGATTGATTGCATGAAAAAATTGTTACATCAAAACATCCCATGTTGTGACACTTTTATCTACTTGTAGGTAATAACAGAGACTTTAAAATAATTTATACAATGGCCTGTCTTGGGTATAATATTCCTGCTTTTCTTGGACTTCATGGATCTTTCTCAACTCAAGATCCTGTTATGATACCTATAGCAATGTTGTTCAGTGAAAGAAATTGTTTTACAAATACTCTTAAAACAGACTTATACGGATTCTATAGCCACTGTGAGTGTGGCAGATTAGACCTGTATTTCTATCTATATAAGGGTCTGCCTGTATATATGTGTCTATCTGCCGGTTCATACATATCTCCTCTCCTCCATATAGAGTGATATTCATATTTGTGTCTGGCCATTAGGTAAGTGTATCCCTGTGTCCACAGCTGAAATGTAATCAAAATGTTTAGCTTTCTCCATTGGGGGGAGGATATAACACGTAGCTGTAAAAAGGGAATTTCTTTGTACACTAACATAGAAAATCACACCTTGGCAGCCAGGTCGGCACCAAGAGATGGGGACACCATCTTCAAAGACAGGAAGCACATCCTTGATCTCTAAGGGGGGTCTGGAGGGAAGAGGGACGCCTTTAGGCAATTAAAGATTAATTGACAAGCTTACTGAGCATGAGCGAGAATTGCACTCTGGGAAATGGAGTCCAGGACACTGGGCCATTGGTGGGTGGGGGCTGGAAAGATCAGGAAGTGTATAAATTCGAACACTGGCCATGTGCTTCTGGCTGATCACTTGGGGTACCTTCTAAAGAGGACTGATCTGTCCATGTTCCTACCTCCAGGCCCCAGGAGGCACCGATGCTAGCTACTGATTATTCCGTCGTAAGTAAGGCTCTGTGATTAACACCTTTTTCTTTATATTTTGCTGTGTAGTGTGTAAGTAATTGATTTATTCTAGTTATAAGTTTTTATGTAACCAAGCACTGTGATTCTTTTTATATCATAAATAAACAAAAAGTATTTAAGTTTTGACTCTGGCTGATGAAATCCACGCTAACTAAGAGATTGGGAGTATTGCTATTTGCTTTAAACTCGGTTATATATAAGAAATTGCGTGTTGCGGTCGTCAGGAAACAGCAGGGAATTGTGGGATCCATAGTCACTGTCCAAGTCTAGGATAGTGCGGCTGCTAAGCCCTGCGTCTCCTGTTGCGACGCGCGTAGTGTCCGTGAGGACTGGTGGCAGCGTTATTAATAGAATAAGAAAGTGAGCTCTGGGATTGTGAGAGACGTAGTTAGTACGCGCTTCAGGAGAAGACTTGTACTGCGCAGAGGGAGGTAATTTGCGTTGAAAATCCGTATAAGTGCGAAACGGAAATATTCTAAAATATTCTAGAAAAAGAGCACAGTCTAGGAACAGACCAATGTTAAATGTACACTAGAAAAAGTGCAATGCAATCGAAAGTGCATATGGTGCAAGCAACTGAAAGGTGCTAATTAGGAACACAGTCTAGGAAGAGACCAAAAATAAAGTGCTATTTTAAATGTACACTAGAAAAGTGCAAATGCAATCAAAAGTGCATATAGAGCAAATAACAGGATATTCGTAATAGAAACGATTCATAAAAACACATAAAAAGGACATAAAAAACAACACACACTGCTTGTGCAAAGTGCAAATATAAAGTGCAATTGAACAAAAATGGTAATAAAAATAGTCCAGAGATAATGCAAAAAGTCTAAAAAGACTAAAAGGCTAAAAATACAGTCTTATACGTGAATAAATAAAGGAGGGCTAATTGATAACTGTGTAGACCTCTCACTTATAACGTCCGTATACGAGGATCCTCCAAATGGGGGAGAAATGGATCTTATCCTTGTTGTCCTAGTGGATTCCGTGTTCTAGTAGATTCCACGTTATCGTAGTACGGGGAAGGGGAAAAAGAGAGAAAGAGAAAAATAGTGCAATATTGTCTAAATATATTGGTCGTGGAAGGATGCAAGAAAAAATGCACACTTACACTTTCCAGAGCCTATATAGTCCAGGCTCTGGTTCGAAATGCACTGGGCCAAGTATAGAGTGGCCTCTTCCCTTCTTTGGAAATTATTGTTCACCTCGGATATAGAAAAACAGGGTATTCATAGCGCAACTTGAATGATGACTGGGTACATTGGTAAAGATAGGGTTAGTCTCACTCACCGATGGTGGAGCCTTGTTCCAGGCTCGACTTAATGGCATGCAGTGCTCCTTTGCTCGGTGGGCACCGTCACCTCTTTAGCTGCACCTCTTTAACTGTCTTCTACTGGCTCAGAAGGGCAAATAAAGTAAATAGACCAAAAAAAATAGACCAAAAAAAAAAAAGGGGTTTGCCCCTTTTTTCTGTTATGGACTGATGAAGGCACGTGAGCTGCCGAAACGCGTATCCTCCACCATTATCATTTTTCTTTTTCCCTCCCCCCCTTTTATTTTAGATTTTCTCAATAAACCACGTTATTTTAATTTACCAATTCGTGGTTTTGCTGCTGTTTTTTTTGGTCTATTTACTTTATTTGCCCTTCTGAGCCAGTAGAAGACCGTTAAAGAGGTGCAGCTAAAGAGGTGACGGTGCCCACCGAGCAAAGGAGCACTGCATGCCATTAAGTCGAGCCTGGAACAAGGCTCCACCATCGGTGAGTGAGACTAACCCTATGTTTACCAATGTACCCAGTCATCATTCAAGTTACGCTATGAATACCCTGTTTTTCTATATCCGAGGTGAACAATAATTTCCAAAGAAGGGAAGAGGCCACTCTATACTTGGCCCAGTGCATTTCGAACCAGAGCCTGGACTATATAGGCTCTGGAAAGTGTAAGTGTGCATTTTTTCTTGCATCCTTCCACGACCAATATATTTAGACAATATTGCACTATTTTTCTCTTTCTCTCTTTTTCCCCTTCCCCGTACTACGAGAACGTGGAATCTACTAGAACACGGAATCCACTAGGACAACAAGGATAAGATCCATTTCTCACCCATTTGGAGGATCCTCGTATACGGACGTTATAAGTGAGAGGCCTACACAGTTATCAATTAGCCCTCCTTTATTTATTCATGTATAAGACTGTATTTTTAGCCTTTTAGTCTTTTTAGACTTTTTGCATTATCTCTGGACTATTTTTATTACCATTTTTGTGCTAATTCAATTGCACTTTATATTTGCACTTTGCACAAGCAGTGTGTGTTGTTTTTTATGTCCTTTTTATGTGTTTTTATGAATCGTTTCTATTACGAATATCCTGTTATTTGCACTATATGCACTTTTGATTGCATTTGCACTTTTCTAGTGTACATTTAAAATAGCACTTTATTTTTGGTCTCTTCCTAGACTGTGTTCCTAATTAGCACCTTTCAGTTGCTTGCACCATATGCACTTTCGATTGCATTGCACTTTTTCTAGTGTACATTTAACATTGGTCTGTTCCTAGACTGTGCTCTTTTTCTAGAATATTTTAGAATATTTCCGTTTCGCACTTATACGGATTTTCAACGCAAATTACCTCCCTCTGCGCCACTGGAGTAACCCCCATTTCCTTTCGTATCTCAAACACATTTCTGTCGAGGTTTTGTGTTCCTCTTCCAGTAGGCTGCATACATATTCACACCAATATCCTATTCACTTTAGCGCCTCCTCCGTACCACATTCCCTCGAAGACTTGTACTGCGTTGCAATCCTGGGATCAGTATATCGCGCTCTACGTGCCTGTTGTGAGAGAAAGTGTGGCCGGGACGGGTAGAGAAGTGCGCGTAATTATCTGGGTCTAGGATAGATAGATAGTGAGCGGCTTAACCCGGCATCTTTGCGCAGCAGCGCGCGTAGTTGGGTCGTGACAGTGAGCATTTAATTTAATTTAATTTAAATGGTCCTGGAGAGCTTTGTCCTTCCACCCAGTCACGTCTCTCAATGGACTGTAACAGCTCAAAGTGGATGGTTTTCCCCAGCATTTGGGGGTGAAGTGAGAAGTATGGATGTGCGTTTCGTTTCATACCGATTCGTTTTTCTCACAAAACGGGTCGATTCGGTGCTTCGGATTCGTCCGATGTTCTGAACCGGATCGACAACGAAATACACACCATCCGAAATATTTCCCGATACAAAACAAAAAAATTTAGTTATTTCGTATAAACATGAAATTTGTAAAATCGCAAGTCATTTTCGTTCTATTTGCGATTTTGGTTCCCTTTCGGACAACGTATTTTCGTATCATTTCGAGTCTGTTTCGGTTCCGTTGCTGATTTCGTAATTTCGTATCGTCAGTCACTTTTTTCACTTGTTCCAGTGCTTTCTTTCTGCATCAATAATATATTTATTTTAAATATTTAATTAGCTTTTCCTTAAATCCCCAGTCTAAATAAATTTGTGCAATGCATATTCATAAGAAAAACAGGATCTTTCATAAAAAACTATACGTCCGAAGGAACGAATCGGCAGGATTACCGTATCGACCGAAATATCGGAGCATCCAAAATACCATACGTATAAAGTCAAAATGAAAATCCAAGGATGGACCCTTTGAAACGAAGAGAGCAGACAATCCGAAAGACCGAAATTCCCCGATTTCACGAAACAAAAATCGATATGAAACAACGAGCTGAAATGAAAATGGGCTGAAATGATCCAAAACAAAACTTTTGAAAAACCAAATGTGCCGAATCTATAAAAACGGGAAAAAAAACGCGTGCACATCTCTACTGAGAAGAAAACCGGAATAGCTATAAATTTGAAATTCATCTATTTTGACCAAAAGTTACAGAAAATTTGTTTTACAACTGATTTTAAAGCACACGAAGGTCTTCCTAGGCTCCCTGTCAATTGCTGATTCATGGTGAGATATTTGTCGTTTGTGTGGTGTCTGTATTTGCATCATCACTTCGATTTGTATTTGTATGAATGACTGGAGGCTCAGGATGTTTGCAAAGTTGTCTGTATGTGAAAGAGTGAGATGGAAATGAGGGGGTGAGTGGGGTGGGAGTAGAGATATGGTTGAACAAGTGAGATGAGAGAGAAAGTAGGGTCGACAGAAAGAGATGGGATCACACTGTTTCCCATCTCACGAACTTGTGGGGTTGTTGGCTAAATGAGGTAGGCGTGAGTGTGTTGTTGACTGAGGAAGTTCTGTGTGGTCGAGTGCAATGAAATTGCCTGTGTTTGATCCAATCATATAATAGAGAATCTGTTTTAGCTTATTTCCAGCAACAGGGAGTTCTATCATTCATTCTGCGTTGGAATCACATGAGAGCAATTCTCCATGAATTTCCCTACCTCTCATAGACACAGCAGGCCTCTCAGGAGTTCACCTGCCAGGGTACCAACTAGAAAAGCATCATGCCCTCCCCAGGCACAAGCTTTGTTTCCTGAACTATCACCGAGTCACTGCTTGTTAATAATGTGTATGACATTATAATATATTGATATAATCTTTATCTTACTATTCTCACGCACTCTCAACAAAAAACATAAGAAATCTATAAATGCACCCTCTATTACCAACATCATTTTATAGCATTAAAGTGTCTATTAACTAAAAAGGTGAAACTCTGGAGAGCTTTTGGAGAAGTGAAAATTCTAGGTCAAAATAGCCGATTTGGATAGTGAGATAAATGGGAGAATTTTTCTGGTTTGGCTATTTTGACCTAGAATTTTCACTTCTCCAAGTACTCCAGAGTTTCACCTTTTAGTAAACAGACCCTTGACTATCACCAATGGACCAGTTCAAAAGACCATCAGGGTTATTCAAAGAAAGGTGAAACTTTGGAGAAGTGAAACTTCTAGGTAAAAATAGCCAAACTAGAAAAATTCGCCCATTTATCTCACTTTCCAAATCGGCTATTTTGATCTAGAATTTTCACTTCTCCAAAAGTTCTCCAGTTTTCAGCTTTCTCTGAATAACCCCGAAAGTTACAGTGATAATTTTGCAGATACCGTAAAGTATGTTTCTACTGTTTAAATTGGTATTTATCTTTACAAAAGCATAACAATGGAAGAAAAAGACATTTAGAACATTGTCTTCTTACATTTTATTTCTTTTCTTTAAAGGATTGCTTCTATTAATTGAACTTTCTAATGAAAATAATTCTGTTGATCTAGTACCGGCTTATAAATCAGAATATTTAAATGCCGTTGTCCATTAAAAATACATGTTTTCATAATAAGGTATAAAGAATTTATGGGAGTTCTGTTAGATCATCAAAAATCCGCAGAGCCGGCTTTAAAAAGGAAAAAAATGAGAATGGGAGTACAGATATGTAAGCTTTCACCAGATGCAATTTATGACCTGGGTTCCCTAACGCCTCGTAAGGTCAAGAACTCTAAGACATATTCATCTCCACTATTACTTCTTCAGGCTCGTAAAACGCTGCTATTCTGTTCGATATATAGACTCCAGACTGCAATATATGATCTTAGGTGGCCATTACTCTTAATCCAAAGATACTAGAAAATCTGTTTTACTCTGTATGTTATGGCTTGATAACATAGTGTAGCAGAGTATTACTATACAAACGTTTTCTGCCTATACATTTAAAATGTATATTCTTGGCAAGTATCTTTAATTATTTAATACAGGGCTGATTTTGTTCTATAGAAATTAGGGTCATGTATGAATCACTAGCTGCAGGCAGGGTAGCAGACATTCTTCATACGGTAAGAAGACCTACTTCTTCGTAACTTGTGTTCAGCTCACTTTATTTATATGAAACCTTGCATGAAAACGTTTGTTGCAGGGATTTTTTTTCTTTTTTCCTTTTAAATCTGGTTTATTTTGAAATGCACACGAGAGAATTGCAGGTCATGGCTAACAGGGTTGAAAGCTTTGCCTTGCACAATGGAGTGCTTTTGATTTAATACCATGTCCTTGTACAATTACCTCGGTGGTAAATAATAAATCATATTCTTCAGCTTGTAAAGATACTTTTGATTACCTGTTTTGTTGACTTTTCTACTTAACCCTTTAAATGGAATTTGACGTAATTAAGTGTAGAAAATATGATCTCATGTACTATCCTTTAAATTCATCTTATTTTCTTAAAGTTAATAATAGAAAAAATGTGTAGATATAATTGTTTTTTATATTCCCCCCCCCCACACCTCCATATTGTATCAAAACAAGTGAATAGAGGGATTGTTGATGTTCTCCTTGCCTAACGCCATTTCTTGGGCTCCCTGCTATGCAGGTTTAACTCCTCTTCACATTTAATGACAACTTGAAGGGCCGAACAAGTCCCCTTTCCATGCTACAGAAATATGAAATAAGAGGATAGGGAGTTTCCAGTGCCAGTTCACACATTTTTTTTCTTAGCTAAAGTCTGCATTTCTGCCATTATGCCATGGTAGGGAAAAACTGGGGGAAGCTTTCTGTATGACTTGCCTTGATCGTTATTACTTAATGACTTAATCCATTTAGCCAAGTAATCTATTTATGCATTCTTTAAATCCAAAAGTGTTGCCAAAAAACTTCTAAATGGATTCACACCCTCTGTGGATAATCATATTTAGTGCTACTACTAAGAAACTGGAAGCCCAATTCCATCTGAGATGTTAAAGGTAAGACGCAAATGGAAAAGTTGTGCGCAAGCTGCTTTCCAGTCGTGGCTCAGCTTTCACATCACTATTCTGACTGAGACGCTTTGTCAGTAGCTTGCGTGGTAAGGCTAGAGTCAGACGAACGCAGCCTAAACGCACTCTGCGTGCTTGCACAATGGACGGACGTTCTGACGGAAGATGCTGTGGACACCACACAGTCCGTTTTTTATGACGGACGTAGAAAAAAAGGGAAATATGGGAAACAAAATTAATATGAAAAGGCATTTTGTGCGTCAAGGTGCTGGACGTCGCAAATGCGCTGCGTCTGATGTCTCCTCATCACGCACACAGAACGCTATGCGGATGTGGTGGACGTGGCGCACTCTTCGCAGACATGTTAGCAGTTTTATGTTCTTGCCTAACTTGAATCCATTTGTCACGTGCGTTGTGCGTGCGCAGTTCGGTGTGGACGCACTTAAGGCTAAATTACGATCTTCATGCAAACATTAACGCTCACTTGCGTGAACATTAACGTTTGCGGTGTTTACCGCATATTGCAATCCAAACGCAAACAGGTTAAGAAACACATTAGCGTTTGGTACCTTGTGCTTTTCAACGCGAGGTTACTGCACTTTGCGCTCCCCATGTTAAATATAGGGAGCACAAAGTGTTAATCAGCACTGGATTACAAAGACCCAGCGCTAATTAATGTGGTAAGTTAACCAGAGCCAGGACTTGGTGTTAACGGATTCCGCTTCTGCAGAATCCGTTAACACCAGCCTAAAAAATAAAAAAATTGAATCGCATACTCACCTCCTGTCCCGCGGCGAGGACAACGGCTCCAACCACCTCCTCCGTCTGGCGGGAGCAGAGAAAGACTGGGGGAAAAAGTCTCCCCAGTCTCTCCCTGCGTATCACTATGCCGACCGGCTGGATCTGGCGAGGTGAGATCTGGCTGGTCATGTGACCGGCAGAGGGGGAACTCAATGGAGTCCTATGGACTCCATCGAGTGGATGCTTGTGGCTGCGCTCAGCGCTGCCGCAAGCATCCAGGATTTTTACGTGCGGTAACAATGCAAGCAGCATTTTTTGCTCCTGCATTGTAATCCAGCGTTAAAATGCAGGCGCAAGGGGAAAAATTGCGGGCGCAGATTTTCCTCCCTTGTGCCCGCGTTTTAACGCTCATATCGTAATTTAGCCCTTAGTGTGTGGCTCTCTATTGCTCATGATTCTATGCTATGACGGAAGTTAAACTGTGCGGCAACACGGATGTGATCACTGCGTTCGTCTGACACGGGCCTAATACTTTAGAGCTGCATTAGGATAATGGCAGTGGTTCAGCACTTCACTGATGTTCTAATTGTCAGGAGTCCATGTATGGAGAGAAGAAGTGGAGGATCACACCGCTCTTTTTAGAGGGATCTGAGGTGACTATTGTAACCTAACCAAAAAAAGTCAATAATGTGTACGGAAGTGCAATCACTTAACACCAGCCTTTAAATGACGTTATACATTTTTGAGATTGGTTGATGTTGATGAAGAACAAGTAAGGCTGGAATAACTCATTCTTCATCTGCAGGCCCCGCATTATTGACTCCTATATACAATATAGAAGATGTTAATCAACAGCAAAGATCCATGATGCATCTTTGATGGAATAGAACATGTTATGTTGTACTTCTCAAGCACTTAGGTTAATATCAACATTGGAACAGGGCACTACCTGTTTGTCACCTAAATTGCGTAACACTTTTAATGGATCATTTGCATTTTTCAAGGATCCAACTGAAATAGAAGGGTACAGATACTCCCCTAAATGCATGTAGGCTGAGTAGCACTTTATGCTACTTTACCTTTTTGTGTGATACTCAGTCTTACTCCTGTTATCTTTTTATTTGAACATTTAATGGTCGGCACTATTTGGGGATATATATATATATAATATACAGTCAGGTCCAGAAATATTGGGACCTCGACACACTTCTAACATCTTTGGCTCTATACACCACCACAATGGAGTTGGAATGAAACAAACACAATGTGCTTTAACTGCAGACTGTCAGCTTTAATTTGAGGGTATGTACATCCAACTCAGGTGAACGGTGTAGGACTTACAGCAGTTTGCAGATGTGCCTCCTACTTGTTAAGGGACCAAAAGTAATGGGACAATTGGCTTCTCAGCTGTTCCATGGCCAGGTGTGTGATATTCCCTCATTACCCCAATTACAATGTGCAGATAAAAGGCCCAGAGTTCATTTCAAGTGTGCTATTTGCATTTGGAATCTGTTGCTGTCAACTCTCAAGATGAGATCCAAAGAGCCTTCACTATCAGTGAAGCAAGCCATCATTAGGCTGAAGAAACAAAACAAACCCATCAGAGAGATAGCAAGAACATTAGGCATAGCCAAAACAACTGTTTGGAACATTCTCAAAAAGAAGGAACGCACCGGTGAGCTCAGCAACACCAAAAGACCCGGGAGACCACGGAAAACAACTGTGGTGGATGAATGAAGAATTCTTTCCCTGGTGAAGAAAACACCCTTCACAACAGTTGGCCAGATCAAGAACACTCTCCAGGAGGTAGGTGTATGTGTGTCAAAGTCAACAATCAAGAGAAGACTTCACCAGAGTGAATACAGAGGGTTCACCACAAGATGTAAACCATTGGTGAGCCTCAAAAACAGGAAGGCCAGATTAGAGTTTGCCAAACAACACCTAACAAAGCCTTCACAGTTCTGGAACAAGATCCTATGGACAGATGAGACCAAGATAAACTTGTACCAGAGTGATGGGAAGAGAAGAGTATGGAGAAGGAAATGAACTGCTCATGATTCTAAGCATACCACCTCATCACTGGTGGTAGTGTCATGGCGTGGGCATGTATGGCTGCCAATGAAACTGGTTCTCTTTTTATTTATTGATGATGTGACTGCTGACAAAAGCAGCAGGATGAATTCTGAAGTGTTTCGGGCAATATTATCTGCTCACATTCAGCCAAATGCTGCAGAACTCATTGGACTGCGCTTCACAGTGCAGATGGACAATGACTCAAAGCATACTGCAAAAGCAACCAAAGAGTTTTTGAAGGGACAGAAGTGGAATGTTATGCAATGGCCAAGTCAATCACCTGACCTGAATCCCATTGAACATGAACTTCACTTGCTGAAGACAAAACTGAAGGGAAAATGCCCCAAGAACAAGCAGGAACTGAAGACTAGAAGCCTGGCAGAGCATCACCAGGGATGAAACCCAGCGTCTGGTGATGTCTATGCGTTCCAGACTTCAGGCTGTGATTGACTGCAAAGGATTTGCAACCAAGTATAAAGAAGGGAAAGTTTGATTTATGATTATTATTCTGTCCCATTACTTTTGGTCCCTTAACAAGTGGGAGGCACATCTGCAAACTGCTGTAAGTCCTACACCGTTCACCTGAGTTGGATGTTAGAATTGGGTCGATGTCCCAATATTTATGGACCTGACTGTATATGTGTTTTCACTAGCATTGAAGGAAGCTGTACACCTGAGCAAAGTTTAATAGACCTGCTAAGTAAAATTTTGGTTGTCCTATATGCACCGTAACCCCCTTTCTGGGATATTTATTCTGTATTGATGTATATTGTGTTATGCTGTGGTGAATATTTTCTTTTATGTATTTAAGTTGTTGCAATGTCATTTTTCACCCGATTGTAAGGGACATGTTCTTTTAAATATATAAGATAATGTAATTTGACATCAATATTTCACACATTAAAAGTATTCATGACACGAGTTCTATTTTTTTTCATAGCACTTTTTTTTCTACGTCTGCTTGCCATACTTTATTTTAATAGACCTGACTGTGCCTGACCAGAATACATACATTTGTATGATACATTAACCCATATAGCATGATCTATGTAGAGTTTTCTGACAGAACGCGGCCTCTGGCACCATCTTTGAAAAATATTAGCTGAATATACGAGTGCACGTGAATAGAAGCCAGTGGCATTCCATTCACTTTTATGAAAAATTACTGTGAATATGCGGGTGTGATGTTATATATACATATATACTCATTTATTCTTTCATAAGTTACAGTGTATGAACATGAATTGCCTAGCAGATACTTGAAAATGTGTTGTTTTTTTCCCTAACAATGTTAATGTATTATATGAATAATACATATAAAAAACAGAGGAAGGGGATCGGATTAAAACAATTTAAAAAGATAAGCCCTTTAAATGCTAACCTTAAAACTACCATGGCATTATATCTACAGAAAATGGAACACAATTTTATTACATTAATTTTAAACCTTATATATATATATATATTACATCACTAATGACATTTATTTTTGTGTGTAAATATATCCATCAGATTTAAGTGATACAGTTATCAAAAACAAATTATAGGCTATGTGGACAGAGTAGACTTTAAGTAAAAGTCCAATGTCCAATGTAAAAGTCCAATGTGAGACCTCTCTTAATAGTCAAAATATAGGGAAAGGAACCCACTGCATTTTAAAGGCACCCCTTGAGGTTTGTAAATGGGAGTATGCTAATGGAGGAGTATATTTGTGTGGAAAGCTATGTGACATTCCATGTAAATTCCCTCACGTGAGGCCCCTGTTTTCAGTGAGGTCTTAGGTGACTGCCTATTTTGTCTAATTAAAGAGCCATCTCTCTATGGGGACTCATTGTTTAGTCTGTTCTTCTTTGCTTATCTTATAAGCTATCTGCCCATTTGCATGTTGATTATGCTTCTATTCCATGCAAGTAAGAGTTATTTGCAATTTATTCAATATATAGAAAAATATGTTTAACAAAGGGTGCAGCATTTTCAAAAGGATTATCATTTGGTCTTCCATAACTCCTGGATTATTGTTATCTACACCTCTTTCTCCACCCTATGTCCATTTATCTGTATCACGCTCCCTTTGGGTAAACGTTGCAGAAATTGTTGTCGCTATATAGATGATATAATGATATTATATGATGATAATAATAATTTGTAAGAGCGTTTCAGCTTTAAATTTGGAATATGAACCACTTTCAAAAACCTTTTTTTTTATAAAAATTTAAAATAAAATGGAACTACAGGAACTAGCGATTTATGTGTAAAGAAGAAAATAAGGCAATCTCCTCTGGGCTCACCATAATGGATACTGAAGCAAGTGTTCGATGTAATTAGCACCAATTTCCAAAATCTGCAGCTTTTCTGGTCACAATGTGGCCATTTTTCTTTTGGGGAGATTTAAATAAGGACATTGTGATTCCTGATTAAAATAAAATCCACTCAATTATCACCACTTTTCAAAGGAAATTCCAGCTTTTAAGTGACTCAATTTGAATTTCCCAGTAAGTCGTATTGTAAAAGAAAATCAGTCTGAAATCAATTTGAATACCCTAAATTTTAACATCGGTGTTGATTCAGTACTAAAAACCTAACCCAGCTCTAACCCTAACCATAACTCTTAAACCTAAAAATAACCCTAACCCTAAAATTCCTGAAACCAGTTTTAAGGTTAGGGTTATTTTTAGGCTTAGGGTTACTAACAATAAATGATATACTACTTAAAATAAAAAAAGCCATTTTGTCAGGCTTATTGGTGACCTGAATTAAAAATAAAATAAAATAAGGACAATGATCAAGGGGCTAGTCATCGGAATACATCAATAGCTGAATTTTTAGGATTATATGAAAATATTGTATAAAATTGCCTTCTGGCTGTGTGTAAAAAGTGTATATAAAACAAAATTTATTTCCTGTTTAGTTTTGGGTCCCATCCCCAGGATATCTCATAATTAGCACATTTTCCAAACCCGAAATTCAAAATATTTTTGATATGGGATACTCATGCTGTACTGCAGCTTCTTTTTTCACTATATAAATTTCAACAACATATAATCCGTAATATACATTAAAAGAATCATTATTAATATAAAAGTCTAAGGGCTCTATTACATTCTTCATGCAAAAATGCACGGTAAACGCGTGAATTCTTGCGCGAAGCGTTAAATGTTAGCGCGCCTAAATTAACACTGTTATTACAATCCGAGCGCATTTTGTCATCCGTCAAAAAATAATGCGCGTAAAAAAGACGCGCAAAAACACCCGTGTATTAACGTTGCGCGCAGAAATCGGTGTGCAATTAGAATTAAGAACCACAATTGTCTCCTGTTAAGGTTTTGCGCCTGTCAAAATCAATCTGAGTATATATGCTGCAGCAATAATAAAAACACGCACAATTTCTCAATTTTATTGTTTGGGTATGTGTAGAATGTGTAACTATACTTTGCTGTATTTTTAGTTTTGGCCTGGTGTATTAGGTTTCGGCCAGGACGTTCAGATTTCCCGTTACCACCAGCTTTTAAAAGATGTTAATATTATGCGCGCAAATGTTGTCCGTTAAATTTTGCACATAGATTGTAATACCATCCGCGTACCAGCGCACAAACGCATTTGCGCTCACAAGGTTAAGTATAGGACGCGCAAAGTACATTACGTTCGCAAAGGGTTCGTGCAGGTTCACCCACGGTAGACGTTAACGTGCATTTTTTGCGCGGACATTGTAATACGACGTTCTGCGCGAAGGGTTTTGCCCCTCGTGTTAACGCGTTAACATTTGCGCAAGGAATGTAATAGAGCCCTTATACTTTTAGACAAGTATGTTTAGCAGAATCTGTATTGCAAAATGACTCCTATACATTGTATTTATGTCTGACATTTAAAAATCTGTAATGGACTCATGGCTTCTATATTTTGTGGTGTCCTAATTATATTCTTTAAATGTCAGGTACAAATGTGATGTGCATGATTTGCTTTATATTTTAGATCCTATACGACATCCGCAATATTCCCAGTAAAGAGTGCAATTGTGTAGTTATTTGATTAATAGCATTTCCAATCAGTTGTAATTGAAGGAAAATCGACATGTGTTCATTATCATTGTTAGCAGATTGTTTTTCATTTTGGCACTTAGAAAGGAAAGGTTAACTTGACAAATTGCAAAGTACAAAGTTCTGATGATTTACTCTGTTATTTTATCTGTAGCATCAACTGTTTCCACGTAACTTTACAATAAATAGTCGGGAATTTAACACAATCTCAAACTTTAGAAAACAAAGACAATATTTGTAGATGGCCCTGCTTGGATGAGTTTACAATCTAGAAGAGCCAAGGAGAATGAGAGGACAATCTGATATTGTAGTTTAATACTTCACATATTGATTTATTTATTTATAAAGGATTTTACCAGGAAGGATACATTGAGATTTCTCTCGTTTTCAAGTATGTCCTATCAGGAGTATTACGGTTTTAAAGTTGAAATCTTGCGTATTGGACAGATTAAAGCATTTTCCTGCCCAGTAACACCACATTTGAATTTTCATGATCTGCCTGGCTTGCGAAAAAATTCATTCTGCACCTCAGAATGGGGATTTCAGGCAATCAATGCTGTCAACATCATGCAGTACTTAAGTGGTTCAGTTTAATTGCCCTCAGGAAGGTACATGGAGCTAATGTAGGGTCTGGGAGAGGTATTTGAGCCATGGCAAATGTAAAGAATAACCTAGTAGCAGCAGAGATCACAACGAAGCAATATAGATACTGGGAAGACAAGACTGAAACCTATTGCTCAACTGTTTTACGTATCCAACTATCCATTACATTATTGGATTCAGCACATTGACACTATAAAAGCGTAACAGAACAAAAACCGTAAAGTAAAAATGCTGCTATTGTATATTCACTTATTTCAAACTGAAATAAAGTACTTTTTACAACATATAGGCCAAGAATAATTCTAGGTGTTCTTGGTTTTGCCATTCAAAGTTTAAAAGAATTAAAGGAGACGTTATATAACAGTGTTTATAAACAACTTTATAATGATAAAATCCAGAATTGTGAAGACTATACAAGGTGCAGAGGGAAGTGAGTGGGCTGACTTGGCCGAGTATGATTTGCACTCTGCTCTGTCTGCCAGCTTTAACTTTCTTAAAGGCAGACTGTCAAAAGTGAGAAGAATTGTGAAGAGAGCACCCAGTATATAAACCTATCGGGATCCTGATTTTTTTTCTGGGGGCCTTGGAACCTTATTCCTCCCACATTGCATGGCCACATCCCTTGCTATACATGAACACAGTCTGCACAGTTAATCTGTCTCTTGGTTTATGCAGATATCATGAATTATGTATATAAGTATTTGAGTACAGGGCTAATCTACTGTATGTGTTTAGAACAGTAATAAATATAACCTAACAAAAGAGAATTTATAAGCGTACAAATTAAATAACAATTGAATCTTGTTTATTTTCTGTCTACACGGCATGCAAATTGTTAATCAGCCAGATGGCTATTTGGCTATAACAGCAAGGTAATGGATCGATATCTTGTTAATGAAGTAGACGTTTGCACTAGTGAATACAAAATTACATTGCATTTATTGTCATTTAATATCTGCTACATGACAATTAGTTAAGAATCCTTTTCAGACTTTGGTTTTCCGGATCTTACCCCCCCCCCCCACCCCACGCTCAATAAAGAGATTCGCTCTTCTTAACCTTCTATGACAAGGTTCCAAATTAAATGTGTTGCATTAACTCTTCAAGTTTAAAGCTAGGTTGGTCAAAAATATTGTAGGTGTAATAAAACATATGATAAAAAAATAAATGTGTACAAAATATTCCATTGTCAGGATACATTTACAATGCTCTGGGGAATGTTGGATTTTGCTTACTATTGTGTGTGTTTTCCAGTGATTAGGGGGTCGCTGAAATAGTTCAAGGACCCTGGGCTTGTGTGAGGATTTTGGGGTGAACATGTCATTGTGAAACTCTTTTTTCCACTAAAGTTAAACTTCTTACCTTTTGCATGCTGATGTATGATAAGAGTTGTGTCTGGATCGTCTGGGGGGAACCATATCTACATGGCAGTTGTGGGGTCTGTGAAGGGACTATATGTGTGATGGGAATCATTTTATCATTTGATTCATGATGGCTGTGTGCATGGCTGTCTAAATGAGATAATGCATGTGGGCCTAGCTGCATGAGTAGGGTATTTTGCCTAATTGTCTTCCTGAAATGGGAGTGTGATGGGATAACCAACCATGACAATAAAAGTAACCCTAACCCTAAAAAAAGCACTAATGGTAACCTAACTCTAGAACTAACCCTAAAACATGCAAAAATAATCTTAATTTTAACCTGTAACCCTAATCCTGACACTAGCCATAAAGAAGTAGAAACCATAACCTGAGCCTAATTTCTAGCCCTAACCTTAAATCCAACTCTAGTTCTAAATTTCAATATCTTGTGTAAAATGCTCCTATTCGTGGGTTGCTGAAATTTTTCTATTCCATCCAATTTGGAGGCGTCTGAATTACAGTATTGTTTTCAAACCAGCATCATTTTTATTATATTGATTTTATATGTCCACAATGTGGCAACTTAACAGGCTACATTTGCCTCTATAGTGACAGGTCCAATGGTGATTATTAGGGAAAGATTCTTTAGGTGGACGTATCTCCCGTTGACTGTCAACTTGTGCACCCTTTTTTCAGAATGCCCTGTCAGCTGCCTAGATCAGTTTTACTGGACCACAGCCTTGCAGGACCCTGAGTTGGAGGACCTGAAATAGGGATTGGGAAATAGGCTATCATGGAATATTAAAATTAATGGAAACTGTTTTAAGGAATGATGCTCTGTTTTACTCGTTTGACAGATTTAGAATGTTGGAAGGAACCATTTAGAATAGTATTTATCTTTAATACTCATATCACCCATTTGGACACCTGCATAAACAATAAAACAAGCTCTAGACTTTAACCCCGTGGACCTGAAATTCTGATTCTTTTTAATTTGAATCACCTCCATTCTTGCTCCATTCAAAGCCTGCTCAGTTTTTAATTCTGCAATGTATTCTTTTGTTAGTTGGGTCAACTTTTCTGATTCTAAATCCTTTAATTGCATTTCTATGAGCTACAGTTGTTACCGGAATAACAAAGACATAATGAAAAGACCTCTATTTCTATCTTGTCTACAAAATTAATAATAGATGAAAATTACATATATCCACATGGGTTATACATAGGGCCAGTTAAAGTTCCAGGTGAAAAAGGTCTTGGAAGCCATTGCCCTGACTTGCACAACTAGTTCGCAAGCAACTAATTGGATGAATTTCAGTATTTCTGATTTGAGAAGCTTTGGTCAATCAGCTCTGCATAATCTCCTCGAAGCTAATTGTGATCCAAGAATGACTTCCATATGCAAGCTTGATCGTTAGATAAAATTTGATAGACTTTCAGGCAGAGGAAAGCCCTCAACTTTGGAAGGCTGTCACAACACCCAGGTTAAAGCTTTCAGTGACCAGGTTTGTTAGATTTCAAACATTATGGTAACCTGTTCAATACCAAAAAGTAAAATTTTGCATTGTAATACACTAATTACTAACTATTAACATATACTACCCGTGTTGCATACCTTTTTTAATGCAAGATAGAGGTGCCCCCAGTAACAAAAAGGAGTTGAGATCTCACTCCTGTTACCCTGTTTACTGTAAATAAGCTACAAATGGGCAGCCCCCACCCTCACTGCAACAAGCTCAGCAAACTGTTTGTTGCATTACAGCAGCCAGGAAGTGGGCAGAATACAGGGAGAACACTGGGGTCCCTCACTACTGTACAGTGATAAGAGTCAGGACGGAGGTTCTAATGAGTGAAAATTTCCATATACAGGCATCATTTCCACATACAGGCATTATGCCATATATAGGCCCTTAATACAATTTGCAATAAAAATAATAATGCAAAAAAAACGTTAGCACGCGCAAATTAACGCGGTATTACGATCCGAGTGCAGTTTTTCAGCCTTCATGTTTTTTGAGCGCAAATCCGACGCGCAAAGCCAGGCGCAAATGACCGTTGCGTGAAGGAATCGGTGGGCAATCAGAATTAAGAACCACCATTTGCTAGGTTTCGATTGTTGCGCCTGTCAAAGTCAATCTGCGTATATGTGCTGCAACAAAAATAAAAAATTAAGCAATTTATTAATTTTATTGTTTGGGTATGTGTAGAATGTGTAACTGTACTGTGCTGTATTATTATTTTTTTTTTTTGCAGGTTTATTTCTTTCGGCCAGAACGTTCAGATTGTAAATTAACACCAGGTTTTCAAAGACGTTACGATACTTCGCAAACGTCGTTCGTACGACGTTGCGCGAAGATCGTAATACCATCCGCTCGAACGCATTCGCGTTGACAATGGTAAGTATGGGATGCGCGCACGCACTTGCACTGGGTTCGTGCAGGGTCAATCGCGGTAGACGTTAACGCGCATCGTTTGCGCGAACGTCGTAATATGACGTTCCGCGCAAATGTTTTTGTCCTCGCGCAAAAGCGCATTTGCGCGCACGCAAATGCGCTGCGCGAGGATTGTAATAAGGGCCATAGATAATATTTCTATATTCTACTGGTATTTTTTGTGGCAGCTGCACTACTATTAATCTCTTTATGATCCCTATAAATTCCCATAAGCAGGAGATCTGACCATTTTTATTATCTGTCTTTATCACATTAACTGACACACAAAGGTAATTTCTGTCTAAATGCTGCTAATGCAGACCCCATTTAAAATGGTGCAAGGTAAGGGACACTATCTTGAGTTTTGAACCTTACACCCCAGCAATATTTCTGTAAAGGATAACCGAATACATAAAAAATATATCAAAGAGATTTACAGTATTTTAATACTTTAACTATATTTAACATCTCTATGGAAAATTGTCATGCTACCCTAAATTTATTTAAGTGTTTCAAATTATTGTTATGATGATATTTTTTCATCAAGCAGTGCTTGGTAGTGAAGGGGTTGCAAAGATGATTAAACAGTGTTATCACCCTTCTCTGCTGTAAGAAAAGATATCTTCCGTTGTGATTATTTATACATACTGTATATACAATGGATGTATTTTGACCATGAGCTATTCCCTTGAGCACTCTGGATGAGGCAAGAATTCGGTAATCCTGTGTAAAGAGGGTTTTCAGCCCTGAAACGAAATGAATTTATGCAAAGTTTAGGTGTCAGACTGCCTGATTCTAAATGGCCCCAAAATTTGACAATTAACCAATTTTGTGGGACATTGGAGAATGAGAGTAGAATTACTTCTAGGAATTCTGCCATGACTCCTTATTGCCAGACAATTGCAATATTTTTATTCTCTAGGGAAAACCTTCCATTATGACTAAACTGATTGACTATAATTATATTCTTGAATTATTTTGCTCCAGAAGGCGGGTTTGAATATAAAATATGCTGTTATTGTTAAAGATGAGTCAGTCGTCAACTGTGATTCTGTTCATTCATCACTAAACATAGATGAGGGAATAATCCTGCGTACTGGGCACCTGTTTCATAGTTTACTCTCAACCTCTTTTGTATTGCTCACCTTGGGTTTTCAGATTATCAACAACGTGATTAATAAAGCAGATTGACTGTGTGGTACATGTGATTATATGTTGTAACTGTTTTATCTATTGTGAATAAAAAATGAGATGGACCATTGGCAGGCAATAGACTCTTGGTTACTTTTGTTGCTATTGTTACTCTTTATTTACAAATAGTGCTTTTAGAAAATCACATCTATTTATTCATCACGCTGGGATGGTTTAGATCCTGTTCAAAACAATCTGGATGTATTCTTCTGCTCATTTTGTCTGGAAAGCAAAAACCTTTTAATGTTATCATTCACACTTCGTTTCTCTGCCCTTAGATGTGAACATCTGTGTTGATGTTGATAATTATTTTTTTTAACCAGTTTACACATTTCTCTTTCATTTTGCAATGTCATACACATAATATGCAACATGAGCTTCGTTCAACACATTTACAGCTGAAGGACCTTGTAGGATTTCTTCTTACCTTTGGCCAATGCATCTGTCATAGCATTTCTTGAATGTTACAATATCTTCAAATGCATTTGTAAAATAGTATATGAGCTGCTCATTTTTGCAATACTGGCTGTGAAAATTAATTTATATTTATTAAAAAGTAATAATGAAAAGGCCAAAGTCTGCCAGGCACTTACACTCTTGAAAATATATAGTTTGGTTGTATATCAATCTCTTAGATTGTAAACTCACAGGATGTCTGGCTGAGCACTATTCAGCATACAGCTACATTTCCTGGCCATTCGGCTAGTCAGAGAGCAGGCAGTTCGCCAAATGTCGACGAATTGCCTGCATGTACTGTGCCTGTTCGACAGCAGTGAACCCCCCTCATAGAGAAGCAATGCTTCGTCTATTCAGAGAACACAAAACAGCAGGGAACAGTTGCCGAAATGCCCTGCTGTTTGGTGGTTTCATTCGACAGGTTTATTCAGGAGAATCCCATAGACTTCAATGTTAAAAATATTCCAGTTTTAATTCAATATCTAATAAACCGTTTATTATAATATTCTGCAGTAAAAAGTCTCTTTATTTATAGATTTTTTTTAGGATCTTTTAGGCATTTTTGGGGATTTTTTTGGCAAACTTTTTTTCCTTTTTTTTAAATAGCTTTTTCATTTTTCTGTAATAGACCTTTTTATTATCATTCATTGGATCTTATATGTAAATGTCAGACATTTTCGTTCAGTAGTCTTTTTGCAAACAGCATTTTAATTTTCAAATTTTGAAACAAACTTGTTTTTTTTTTCGTTTCGTTCATCTGTGTGTCGGCTTTTTCCGGCGGCTGCTCTGTGCTGTGATCAGCGGCTATTCAGGTTTCTCCTGCGTGTTCGGCGGGGTTAATACAGCTGTTTCTGTGGGTTTCGGTGAGTGTTCGGCGGGTTTTGTGGTGAGTGTTCTGTGGTTTTACTGCGAGTATTTCCTGCACTACGGGGGCCCTGCGGTGGTTGCTGAATACACGCGAAGGGTCGTGAACTAGGATCGCCAAATCGCCCCGAAGTGCAAGGAATGAAAAGTCACCGAACGTGCGGTGACTTTTCAAATCTCTTTGAATAACCCTGTAAGTCTCATGTTCATGCTTCCCCATTGTAAAGTGCTGCGGGATCTGTTGGCGCTATATAAATATTGTTATTGTTAATTCTGCAATACTGAATTTCAGTAGCTATTCTGCTGCAGTAGAATTTCACACTTTACACAAAGATATTCTTTGTGAAATATTCAATTCCTCTTGTAACAAACACAATACATTACAACTGACAGAGTCCCGTAGCCTGTAATTACCAGTTCACTATTAGTTTAAAAGGGATAGAAACAAATCATGTTTTGATTATGTGAAGGAAAGTCTGAGGAAGGAGCAGGGAGATCTGGTCTAAGTCAGATCCTGGTGGGTTTGATAGAATTATGGGGAAATAAAGGAATCAATTACTTACAGATAACCATAAGGGAAACAGCACAGTCAGGGTTATTCAGAGAGCAGTGAAAAGCAGGAGAATGACTGGAGAATGGAAAATTCTAGGCCAAAATAGCCAAACCAGAAAAAATCTCCCATTCATCTCAGTTTCCAAATCTGCTATTTTTCCCTAGAATTTTCCATTCTCCAGTCATTCTCCTGCTTTTCACCTCTCTCTGAATAATCCTGAGTGTGTAGAACATGACACTATACAATAGAAACATAAGGGAATAATAATATAACACATACATCAGGGGAGAGGACACAGAAAACACAAACATCATGCACCTAGAATTGTAGTTACAGGGTTACTTCAACAGAGAAGAGGACGGGAAAACAATATAAACCATCCTCCTGGACCTCCCAAATGCATCTTTAGGTCCAAGTAGCCTAAATCCAAAGTGACTACTTTCACACCTCCTTTGGCAGAAAAATATCAGGGCTATTCAAAGAAAGGTGAAACTCAGGAGAATGACTGGAGAAGTGAAAATTCTAGGTCAAAATAGCCAAACCAGTAAAATTCTCCCATTTATCTCACTTTCCAAATCGGCTATTTGGTCTAGATTGTTCTCTTCTCCTGCCAGTTCTCCTGCTTTTCACCTTTCTTTGAATAACCCTGTATATTTTTTTTTCTGTATTGTGAATTGTGGTGTGTAGCCTTAAAGTCATCTTGGCTGCATGACCACAGCATTGAATTGTCTCCATTTACAAACAATTTGTCTAACCATGGACAGGAGAATATCTAAGCTCTTTAAAATAATTTTGTAACCCTTTCCAGCTTTACGCAATAATTCTTGATCAAAGGTCTTCTGAGAACTGTTAATAATATATATATATATTCGTTTTTATTTTTTTGTGCGTAAAGTGATTTGTGCATAGTGATTGCAGCATTTTTCGCTTAATATTCTTCCTTTTAAACACTTTTTTTTCTAGGTAATGTAAAAAGCCCAATTTAAATGTAACAGATTGCAAGTAGTAAACAATGAAATCAGCATGAACTGTTAGATACTTTAAACAGTAATATGGCAGAAAAGATTTTAATCAGAATTAATTTTGCACTGCATCGTAATGTTGTTTAGATATGTCTAATCCTTTTACGTTAATATAGTAATAAGGTTAAAGGTGCATGTACCAATGCAAATGATTATAGAACAAGTTCCATAAAGTTATCTTTAAAGGGACACTACCACTTCCATAAACTGTAACTAGATTACGTGTGCATTACAAACAAAACCACCTTATAAAACACTTGCTGTGTTTTCTTCTTTGTTGGAAGTAGTTGCATGTAAAAATTCAAAATAAACTTATGTGTTTTTATCTCTTCTTTTTTTGTACTGTTCCCATAATGCAACATTTGCCGAAATCTTATGCTGAGTTTTACTTTGTGGCAGTGCTTTATCTTATACAGCAGTGGTCCCCATTCCTGGTCCTCAGGACCCCCTAACAGGCCAGGTTTGCCAGATATCTGAAGCACAGCGCAGGTGATATGTTTTCTGCTCAGTGATTGTAGGATTCAGTCTGCATTTCCCCAAGGGAATCCTTAACACCTGGCCTCTTAGTGGGCCCTGTGGGACAGGGTTGGGGACCACTGTTATACAGGATTTAACAGTTAATAAGGTGAAGGAGGGAATGTTTAGATAAGGCTATTCTTTTTTCCAGACTACTCAAGATAAGAGATGGCAGCTGAATGTGATAAATCAAGGAGCTTAAAAGCCTTCTAATCTACCCCCTGGTGGTGTCCTTTGAATACATCCCACACAATACAATGATGTGAGTAGGTGGCCAACCCATAGATTCCATTCTATGACCATTGCCACACAGTGAGGAGCAAGCGATGTAAAGATACTGTGGGGGGCAGTTTACAACACAAAAGATCACACAATGGATGCACCCAGTGAAAAATATAGTAAATATTTTCTTGACTAAACATACAAAAGAAAAACAAAGTACATGTAAGGTATCAGCAACATAAAATAAACAAAATAGGGACATTTTCATTTTTTGGTGGTTATTGTTGTTAGTTGCAAAGTCTTGTCCGACCCGTCGCGACCCCATGGACAATGTTCCTCCAAGCCATCCTGTCTTCTACCATCTTCAGGAGTCCATTTAAGCTCAAGCCTACTGCTTCAGTGACTCCATCCAGCCACCCCATTCTCTGTCGTCCCATTCTTCTTTTGCCCTCAATCTTTCCCAACATTAGGCTCTTCTCCAGTGAGTCCTTCCTTCTCATTTTTGGTGGTAGTGGCCCTTTAATGTAATAGATATTTCCCCTATTATAGAGGAGTATTTAATATTTGTTATTGGACTCTCCCAACTCCCCTTGCTTCGTTGCTATTCAAGTGAATGGGTAGCTTCTATTACAGTTGCAAAATCACTTGTTAAAATAATTATACATCACTAATTTTTATTTTCAAATAGTCCAATGATGTCCTGCTTCCTGGCCAACGTGATTCTGTGAAATGTATGATTTCTCACTTGGTGCTCCAGGGAGTCCTATGAACTTCAGTAGAGAATGCCAGCAGTGATGCTCATCACCACACATGGTATTAGCTGCTCATACATGCTGGTAGCAACTGCTTACCGATTCAACTGGTCAGTAACCCTGTGGCGGATGCAGGTTACCAGGAGAGGTGATGTTGCAAGATGTTAGTCCAACTGGAATAAAAAGGGACCAGTATGTGCTTAACCCGCATTATCCATTGCAAAAGCAGACTACGGAAGATGTTGCATAAAGGTGGTGTTATGAAAATAATAAATGAGATATCCCATAACTTTCATAAAGATTAATCCTTTATCCACACTAAAGCTTATAGAGCCAAAAATCATAAAGGTAATTGATAGATTGGCTGCCTTTTATAAATCCCTGTGTGATATCAGCAGTACTGGGTAAAAGATGTTTTCAAAGATGACAGAGCAAAGATAATTCTGGAGATGCACTGCAATCCGCTTTATGCAGAAATGCATATGATAAAATATACTCAAAAGAGCTGTAATGAAAAAATAGCAGACAGTTAAGTTTCCTCTTAAACAATAATTTCCTCTACATGTCCTGAAAAATGTAACACAAAATCTAACCCAGAAATATGGAATACCTTAGAAATATGAACCTTCAGGTCCCTGTTCCAATTAGAGACATTACCACTTGGCGTTGGTGTCATTTTTCAGACGTTATACCTGGTTTAGGACAGGTGCGGTAGAATTACAAGCAATGTGATGTTTGCCGTTCAAGAATCTGCTGTCCCATCCTGAACTTCCAGAAGGACACCAAGATGAAATAGCCAATATGTGACCTTCTTCTAAAACTCTTCACGATTACACAGAAACATAACACTCCTTGAAGTCCCGTGGGTATGGCGTCTATATACTAACACACTATTGTTGATTATTACTGGGAATAAGCATTAAGCAGTAGTGGTTTACCACTTTTAATATATTTTTGAGTTGCTGCTTGCATGTTATTTCAGTTCAGCCACGTAAAAGATGCCTAGGCAGGCCACTTTCTTAGGTACACCCACCTAGTAGTGTATTTAAAATACCTTAGCCTTCATAACAGCCTGAATTCATCAAGGCATGGATTCAACAAGGTGCTGAAAGCCTTGTTGAGGTATTGTGTACCATGCAGACATGAGTGTGTCACGCAGTTCCTGAACATTTGACAAAGGTGCAGTCGTGGAGTGAATATTCCTTTCCAGCTCAGCCCAATTTGGATGTACATACCCTCAAATTAAACCTGAGAGTATGTACTTTCAGTACATTATAGAACTATAGCTTCAATATGTTTTGGTAAATACTGGAAAAAAATTGTGCATGTGTCCAAATATATATGGACCTAACTGTATTTCAAGCTTTATGCTACCACATATTGGAGGTGCCCTCTATCTTTTGGGGTCCTGATTTTTGGTTACCTGGGTCAGTGGGACCGTTAGCATGCTGGGGTCGATCCTGATTGTTTACCTGTCCCCCCTCCTTTTCCAACGCTCAGCACCCCCTTTGTTCTTTCTCCTCTCCTCTTCTTCCTCTTCATCACCGTCATCCTCTTCATCAGCTTCATCCTCTTCATCAGTCTCAGCATCCTCATCTTCCCTCGGTTTCCTTCTTTCCACAGATTTCTCTTTCCTTTCTTTTATCCTCTTGCGTCTCTGTCTACCAGGCACCCCGTACTCTTTTAATATCCTGTGCATTGATTCATTAGGATCTTGTGAATGCTCTCAAAGACCTACAGGGTTATTCAAAAAGAGGTGAAAAGCAGGGGAATGACTGGAAAATTGAAAATTCTAGGTCAAAATAGCCAAAAAAACAGAAAAATTCTCCCGTTCATCTCACTTTCCAAATCAGTTATTTTGAGCTAGAATTTTCCATTCTCCAGTCATTCTTCTGCTTTTCACCTCTCTCTGAATAAACCTGCTAATGTAACATCAGGCTACATGGCTTAGAACACCCCAGCATCCTCCGGATGACCATTCTTGCTTTTGCGTAATATATTGATACTATGAATCCCACCCAGCTCGATTGAAAATATAACAGTGGAGATATTTTATAGTTGGATTCTGAAATAAATAAATTTTACTGTTTTGTTTATTTACTAAATTGTTCCTTTTAGGTTTTTAAAGGAGTGCTCAGTTGAATGCCAGAGGCAATTTTATTTCCTCACTACTGTCTCCTTTTTTTTAAGACTTTATTGAGGCAAATTAGGTGAGTATATATATAAAGCAGGAGATGTTAAGAAAAAAGGGAAAAGTTAACCACCAATTTTCAATACAGTTTGTCCCCCAAAAGAGAGGGGGACAGCAGAGTTAGTCACAAGGGGAGAGAGGGAGAGGGAAAAGAGATAAAAAGAAAAAAAATAGATTGGGGGGATCCACAGGGCACATAGAGGCACCAGGAAACCAGTAAATATCAAAGGTTCCATGGTTACACTCCTGTCTTTGAAAGTTTTAAAAAGAACAGTAACAGTTTGTGAAAGTATTCAGTGCACCCTTGATGAAATAATGTAATTTGTCGTACAGAAAAGAAAAGTCAGGTAGAATAATGGGATGACGAAAGAGGCTCAACTCTGCAGGAGCTACATCTTTATATTTCATTTTAATTACATGTTTGCCACATGAATGAAAAGATAGATGATTTGGACAGATGCTGCAAAAACATTAGAATTTCATTGTGCCCAGAATTACCTCCACTTCACTGTCTTCAAATCCTTTATACAGGGAAACTCAGACATCTTATTCAAATCCGTTGATCTATATGAGATGTAGGTTTTGAATAAATCATATAATAATTAGTTTATAACAATCATTTGCATTTTGAAAGGGAGTTTAAGAGAGGAAGATTTTTCCTATGTGTGTCTTACTACACATCCTTTGTGATTGCTCAGTATCTTACAGTGAGATGTGTAAAAAAAATCAAATCTAAAAAATAAAATACTGGCAGCGTGTGTGCCTGGCGCGCCTAGGTACACCTGAATGTTGGGTGAATGGGTCCTATTTAACTTCTTTGACATTTTTGATTTTCCTTCTATAGTTGAGGGTTTACGACATAAACATTTTTTATATGCAGGTTAATCTTCCTGAAAATTTTTTTTTTATGATAATCTGAGCACAAAATTGAAATTAAGAATTGGGGGCACATCCTAAGGAAACAGGCTGTGTTCTCTAGAGATCAGAAGGGCATGTTCTATAACATGCAAGTTTCAGGAAATCAAACATCAAATTGCAAATTTGGGCAAAAGTATCTTTAATGCTTAAGGAAATGTCAGTTAATTCACACGTTCGCGTTGGACATAAGGAAAGGTCCCTTATCACAGCTGAGTTGCACTGGTCAGCGTAAACATCAGTCTTCAGTAAAAGATCCCTGAATTTGCCGCGATTTATGGTTAACTGGTGGCTTTGAAGAATGACAATGATTGGATTGGCTACATTGTTCACAAACTTTTATTATATAAAAAAATGCCAAAAATCAGACATTGAATCATGTACCGTTATCATTATTATGGCCTTGTTTTTGTCACATATCTCAGATTAAAAGAATTGTTATACACAGAGGTTATTGACATTTCAACAGTAGTGCTTCTGCGGTGCTGCGTATCCCTTCCTAGAGTTCATAGGACTCCGTGAAGGGTTGCACTTTAGGGACGCGCGTCGCGGACGGATCGCTAAGGGAGACTGGAACTATTTGTTCCAAGTTTCACTCTGCTCCCGTCGACAAGAAGTGGTGTATTGGGCCACCGTTCTTGCTGTGGGATGAGAGGTGAGTATCGGATTTATTGGGGGTGTTTTTTAGGTGGTGCTATATGATTCTACAAACACTGAATCTTGTAGCGCCAGCTTTTTGGTGGTGGTAAAATATGGCTCTCCGCATCCCTGCGGTAATTAGCGCTAGCGCTATGGAATACCTTACTTATCAAAATGCTAATGGACATTTGCGCTCCCCGTGTTTGGTATAGGATGCGCAAAGTACAGTAAGCTTGCGGAAGCTACAGCAAAAAATGATGCGCATAAAAGATCACTAATGGGGGTAGCGTCAGGATTGTAAAATGGGTGGCATGCGCTAAACACACTTATCCTGGCACTAACGCTTACATATCAAGGCGCTAACGTTAACTCCAACTATGGAAGAGAGCCCTTTTTTGTTTCATGTGAGAATGGGCGGGGGGATTCCGTTACATTTTTGTGTTTTGCAATCTTGTATTGAATTTTGACGGACCACAAACCGTGCACATTGCTGCTTGATAGTGATGGTAGTAGGTCATGGGACTCATCTTTTTTATAATATATTTTATGTACAATTTTAGGATGACATACCTTCACTAGTGTGTCTGTTTGGTAGCGCTATGATTAAATATGTCGTTTTTATGTATATTTTACGGCGTGTCACCTTTTATTATCTTCAGTATTAAAGGTGTTCTTGCTTCCCATGTAACCTAGAACCCGTCCCTACACAGCTGCCATTCTGCATTTGAGCTGTATTAGATCTCAGTAGGGTACTTAAGGTTTGAGGTATCTTTTTTTCCTTTCTAGTTATGAAATGGGACATACGTATTTCAAAGAGCAAGCTATATGATTGTGCTATGCTGTGACTTAATTGAGCCTACGTAAAAGTTTAATGATATTTTCCCTTTATTCGTCGCCATCTCCTTTGTCTGTTTTGGATCTACCATTTGATCGCAGAATCAACACATTGAATATAGAGGTTTTTGAAAACCAAAATGTCACCTTGTGGACTTTGTCATCAAAAATGTCATAACCTACAGAAAAATGTGTTCTTTGTGAAAGGTTGAATATGGTTTTAAATTAGACTGTCGGGTTTCATTTGGCTTTTTTTCCTCTTAAAAATTGTTCTAATATGAAAAACTTTGCACATGAATATGGCCATTTCAGAATTTGTCAATAGGCTTAGCAGAACTGTATTGTTATCGGAGAGGAGTTTATAGTACTTAACCTGAAGCCAAAATTTTTTTTACCAACCATCTGGGTACCCACAATGTGTTTTTTTTTCTTTTTGTACCTGTTTTGGGTTCACCTATGTAATTGCTTTGTTGTAGTAGACAACTACTTCTTTCCCACTGCTTGACTCTTCTGAGGAAACGTGGCCTAGATTCATTACTGATCTTCCCATGAGAAAATCACAGCTTGAAAAATGCAATATTCATCAAGAACTCATGGCCTAGCCTGAAAGTTACTGTCTTTTCCCCAGTAGAAGTAGAAGTGCCTGCCTGCAAATTGTACATTTGTGGTAGCCGTACCAGAAGAAATTTTCACATTGAAACATATAGAGGACCCTATTACACTCTTCGCGCCAATTTTTTTTTTGCTCACGCAAAAAACGTTATTGCGCGAAAATTAACGCGGCATTCTGATCCAAGCGCATTTTTTCAGCCTTCATGTTTTTTCGTGCGCAAATGAACGTTGCGTGCAGGAATCGGTGGGCAGACAGTTTTTTCACGGGATTCAGCCAATCAGAATTAAGAACCACCATTTTCTAAAGTTAGGTTATTGCACCTGTCAAAGTCAGTCTGTGTATGCGCATGTATGTGCCGCATGTATGTGCTGCAGCAAAAAATTTTTGGACAAATTATAAAAAAAAATTATGTCTGGGTATGTGTAGAATGTGTAACTGTACTGTACTGTATTTTTTTTTATTGCTGAGTTATTTCGTTTCGGCCACAACTATCATATTTGCAGTTAACACCAAGTTTTCAAAGACGTTACGAAAATTTGCGCAAACGTCGCTCAGACGACTTTGCGCGAAGATTGTTATACCATCCGCACTAACGCATTTGCGCTCACAATGTTAAGTATAGGATGCGCGCACGAACTTGCGCTTGCGCTGGGTTCGCGCAGGGTCAATCGCTGTAGATGATAACGCGCATCGTTTGCGCGAACGTCGTACTACGACGTTCCGCGCAAATGGTTTTGTCCTCGTGCAAAAGCGCATTTGTGTGCACGCAAATGCGCTGCGCGAAGCGTGTAATAGGGGCCAAAGTGTTTAAAAAATTGTTAGAATAATACTACAGTGTATACACGCATATTACTTCATTCACTACCAAACACTTTTCTTTGAAAAATTTTATTATCACATTTATTTGAAACAGAGGATGTATAGTTAACAATTTTGTAGGGTAAAAGGGCAATTTTGCAGAGATTGTTCTTCGAAGCTAGTTAAAAGATTAACCCCATAAGAACCATTGACGTACATGGTACGTCCTGGGGAAAATTCCCCTTAAGGACCAAGGATGTTCTATGTACGTCATGGTCCTTTAACACCCCCCTCCCTCCCTATACTCTCTTCTCTGGCCGGGGTCCCACTTCGGTCTGGCTTTCTTGAAGCTGGCCCAACGGTTTTATGGGTCCCAGCTTTTGCAGTGATGTCATCAATGGGCGCAATGAGATCAGTTTCAGATGCCCCCCGGCACCTGCAGGGGAGAACCTGAAAGGGGAGGGGGTCCTTCTCCCTCCCGAACGGCTGCAGATTAAAAAAAAGAGACCACTGGAAAGGGCAGAGTCTGCCCTTGCCCTTTCCAGCGGTGCCTCTATTTAACCCCTTAGGTGCCAGATCGCGATTCGTGTCAAACAGTGCCAAATCATGTTTAAACATTATGAGCATAAATTGGTCAAAATTAGCTCAGCTCACAGAGGTGAAATGGCTCAGCAGTGAAGGGTTTCAAAAGCAAAAACATGACAAAATTAACAAAACTACTTAGCCGGGGTCTTTTTTGGCGGTTGTAGATTTTCGGGGTCAAAGTTTGAAAAAGTGTGGTTTTTTTCATCATGTTTCATAAATAAAAATAATGGTATCTTTAGAAAGTCAATTTAATGGTGAGAAAATGGTATATAATATGTGTAGTTACAGTAATCGAGTAACAGGAAAATTAGAGCTAAACACAAAACAGCGCAGAAATGTAATAACAGCAGTGGGTACTTTTGGACAGACAATGGTAAAACCGCCTGGTCACTATGGGGTTAAAATACTGAAAATTTGATTAAATCACTCTTAATTATTCATGTATTTGTTTATCCTTTACAAAAATATTCTGAACTCCTTGCACAATTTCAAATAGGGTCTGCATTTGATAGCATAGAGGCAGAAATTACCTTTGCATCAAATACAGTAAATGTGACAAAGATGGGTAATAAAAATAGTCAATATCCTGCTTAGGGGGATTTGTTGTGCTGATACTGAGATTATTAGTAGTGCATCTTCCAAAAATTACCAAATGAATATAAAATTATCTGTATGTGGCATAATGCCTGTGTATGGAAATTACAGTAACACCTTGTATCTGTACTGCACAGAGATTTTCAGCAATTACAGCCACCTGAATCATAGTCACAGTAGTGAAAGAACCCAGAATTTGCGCTGTACTACTACAGAAAGTCTGTTGAGCTTCTCGTTGCAATGAGGGTGGAGGCTGCTCTTTTTTAGAATTCTAACAGAAAATACAGGATGACAGGGTGACAGGGTGAGGTCTCAGAGAATTTCATTTCACCACAGGGGACACACTAGTCTTGCAATAAAAAGGTATGTATGTAGGGTTTTATATGCTAGTTATTGCCTTTTAGCGTGTTACAATGCAACGTTGAGTTTATATTTTTTTGGTATTGAAAGGGTTAAAACATGGCATGTCAAAAAACAATGGGGCAACCTTACAGCTTATTTAACCCCGTGCCACCGGGGACCTTCCAGCAGCAAGGTGGTCTTCAAAGCAGCAGGGTGAAATAGCATGCTCCACAGGCTTTGAGGACTTCCTTCTGCCCTCCTCCCATCCCAGCTATACCCACCGCATGGACACCATAGCACGCCCTGAGGCTGGAAGGTAGGGTTGCACCGATACCGATACTAGTATCGATATCGGTGCCGATATCGGGTACTGCAGGAGTACTCGGTACTCGTGCAGTGCCCCCGATATTTCCCCCGATACCGGAAGCCGGCATTGAGCCGGCTTGCCGGCATCCGAGGGGCTGGGGCGGCTGTTCGAATGCTCTATCGGCATTCGGACAGCCGCCCCTGGAGCTCTCCATGGCATACTTACCTTCCTGAGCGACGCCGGTAAAGTTTCTGCGCTTCCGCACGTTGAAGGACCCCAGCCGCGAACACATTGGAGTCCCACGTGATCGCGGCTGGGGTCCTTCAACGAGCGCACACGCGAAGACTTTGTCGGCGTCGCTCGGGAAGGTAAGTATGCCGCGGAGAGCTCCAGGGGAGGCTGTCCGAATGCCGATAGAGCATTCGAACAGCCACCCCATGTCTGGTCTGGGGTCTGAGCTGGGGGCAATATCCATGAGCTGGGGGCAATATCCATGAGTTGGGGGCAATATCCATGAGAGCTTGGGGGCATATCCATGAGCTGGGGGCAATATCCATGAGCTGGGGGCAGTATCCATGAGCTGGGGCATATCTATGAGCTGGGGAAATATCCATGAGCTGGGGCATATCCATGAGAGCTGGGGCAATATATATGAGCTGGGGCAATATCCATGAGCTGGGGCATATGAGCTGGGGCATTATCCATGAGCTGGGGCAATATCCATGAGCTGTGGGCAATATCCATGAGCTGGGAGCAATATCCATGAGCTGGGGCATATCCATGAGCTGGGGCAATATCCATGAGCTGGGGCCATATCCATGAGAGCTTGGGGACAATATCCATGAGCTGGGGACAATATCCATGAGCTGGGGCAATATCCATGAGCTGGGGAAATATCCATGAGAGCTTGGGGGCATATCCATGAGAGATTGGGGGCATATCCATGAGCTGGGGGCAATATCCATGAGCTGGGGGCATAATCCATGAGAGCTGGGGGCATTCTGTGTATATGTGTATGTATATATATATATATATATCTATCTATCTCAGGGGGATATATACATGTGAGCTGGGGGCATTTTTATATGAGGTCTGTTCTTATTGGAAAGTGGTCACATGACATAAAATAAAAGTATCAGTACTCGGTATCGGTGAGTACTTGAAAAAAGTATCGGTACTCATACTCGGTCTTAAAAAAGTGGTATTGGTGCATCCCTACTGGAAGGAGTTAAATAAGTCAGTGGTTTAATGATATTTTATTTGTATTATATACGAGATCTGTTAATTATTTTTTTACTATTTTTTTGTAATCTAGACGTATTTTCTATATTTGCAGTATTCCTTCGAGGGACATGAAATGATCAGGGTGAAAATAAATATCCGGTCTATTCACCAAAGGGTGAAACTCTGGAGAATTGGTAGGAGAAGAGAACAATCTAGACCAAATAGCCGATTTGGAAAGTGAGATAAGTGGGAGAATTTTTCTGGTTTGGCCATTTTGACCTATAATTTTCACTTCTCCTGCCAATTCTCCCAAGTTTACTCTTATATATATATATATATTGTATATTCACTTAACAGGTTTAAATGGGTTCACTGTGAAGCCTTATGTGTAAATAAATCAGAGTTTTAGCTAAGAATAAGTTGTTTATTTATTTTCTTGGACTGTTACCTTTTGGCACTGCACAAGTGTTTTTGTTAACTCAAATCAATGTTCATTATTTCTCCCAGTATGAAAAGCTGTTAATGTTATTTTGTATCATGGGAAGGCATTCTACGCTTTATTAATTATGTTTCCTAGAGCTTGCTTGAAATGATGCAGTAGAAGTTGGTCAATTTAAGAGAGATATATTGTTAATTTTAAAGAAAACATATTCCTGTCTTTAGTATCCCTAAAACAACAGTGCTGGATTTTCTATACCTCCTTCACCAGGTGTATATACCAATACGCATACAGTATCTGTGACGAATATGATTTTTTTCACCACCTTTCCTTATATTCCTTGAAGGCACATTCAATGTCTTTTCCTAATCCACTGATTCAATATAGCAGGAATTCCGAATTGATTTCTTCGTACATGACAGGTTTCCCTGCATCAACCGGGGCTGACGTTGAAGAACAGTGTAGCAATGTAAGCTCTCATTTAAATTCCTTTATGCTTCTGTCCTGGGGCTCCTTGTCATAAACTCTCCATTGTTATACAAATGTTCAATGATGTTAGATCATAACAATAAGTGGCGCGAATGCTAAACAAATCACCACTAGAAAACAGCAATAGATTATCATGAAAGAATTTCGTTATGCAACGATAAACACATTAATGGGTTCAGTTCATCAGTTTACATATTGAACAGTTTTATTTTTTTTTAATCTGTTTGCTTGTTTAAGTTTCACATCTCGCTCAATGCCGTTATTTTTTATGGTTTTTTTATTTGGAATTTTTTAAATCAACGAAGGTGAATGCAAATATACCATGATAATGCATTCAATTTAATTAGAAAAGATAATTTCATGATATAGTAGAAAATTCGTAAATTGTATACAAAAGAAAGTAATACAGCGCGTAGCACTGAATGAAATATGGGCAAAAAATGTCACAGCGGTTGTGAGGACAATAGGAGTTCAGAAGCAATATATATCAATAGAATAGTTGTAACAGGAGAACTGAAACGGAGGAAGGAAAGGGGATGATAGGGGGATGAAGGAGGGGCATAAAAAAGGGAATACAGGGGAAGGCAGTGTTGGTGGATTGGGAATGGTATATTCCGTTGGGCAGAGCAACAGAGTTATCAGATTAAGTGATAACAGGCACCAAAGTTTTGAAGCTGTTGGAATGTAACACAGACCAAAGGGCTAAATGCTAGTCTTAAAGGGAAACAACAGTACTTTTATTGTAGTGTTTAACCCCATTCACACCCAAAGTCGAGTTTTCTCGATTTTGCATTGTAATACATTGTAAAGCACTCGTTAGCATATCAAAACCCAATTTTCGCACCTTTTTTAAAGCCAGATTAATGTGCCTCCAGTGGAGAAACCAATTCAACTGTCTTATCTCTTTCCAGGTACCCTGCAGATAGATAAAACAATCTGTATATAGCAGCCCCAGACTTCACAAAAAGTTCAAACACATTATTGTTGCATTGCAACAGCCAGGAAAAGGTTAGAATACAGGGAGCACTCTGGGGCACTCACTGCTTTACAGGGATAACATTTGTGGGGTTATAATCAGGGGTCAAGTCCTAAAAAATAAGTGTCGGAACTCGACAACATTTCTGTACATTCAGGTCTCAAAGATTACTGGGAGCCGCAGCAGCTGCAGCGCTTTTTTATCCAGGAGAATGACATTCCTCTGGCAAGCACTGAGAAATTGTCAGTCCTATGCCTTCCCAATGTACTTACATCCAGGAATAAGCATTAAATATAGACGGTTTTGTAAAATTGTGTCTATATATAGAAAGGTAATGCCCAGTGTATCAGCCAAAAGGGAACTAAGTTTCTCCTGCTAAAATAGAGAGGGAACTGCATTCCCATGCATTCCTGCAGGACCTGACCCCTGGTTATAATTACTAAAATTCCTTGTACAGTACAGATACAATGTGTTCCTGTAATCTCCATATACAGTCATTATGCCACATACTGTATAAATATTTTTTTATTCTATTTGTATTTTCTGGAAGCTACATTGCTAATAATCTCATTGTTTTCACTACAGAACCCCATAAGCAGCATATACGTCCCTTTTTATTTATGTTTATCATATGTACTGGATCTGACACAAAGGCCATTTCTGCCTGTATGCTGACATTTTGACAGAAAAGAGATGCCATCTAGAGTTCAGAATCTTTCATTCCAACAATATTTCTGTAGTGGATAAACAAATACATGAAAAATTAATAATGAGCAAATTTACATTATTTAAATTTTTTACCTATCTCAGAACAACAATCTCTGTGCAAACCATCTATCTTATTCTATATTTAATTGTTAAGTTTTCAACCTGTGCTTCAAATAATTGTTATGATAAAACATTTTCAACAAAATTGCTTGGTAGTGAAGGGGTTAATAACAGGCTAAATGGCGGTTACGTGGTCTAATATCAAGCCTCACCTTTTGTGCACTCAAGCCATTCCTCGTAGATTATAACCTTGTTTGTGCAGGGTTGTCCTCGAATCTTTCTTTCCCTGTGTGTGTGTCAGACATGTATTACGCATTGTGCCAAGTTTGTTGCCAACGATTTAAAGTATGTAAAGCCTATTTAGAGTTGAAATAACAAACAAGTGAATGAATACATTTTCTTGTATGCAAGGATGTGAATTTTTCTTCTTCTTCCAGATGCAAAAAAAAATAAATCGGTATTTTCTTCATGACATTTCATGGATCGTCTCTCTTTTACCGGTTCCTGGAAATACAAAGCATAATAGCGTTTCAAAGGCAACATGTCATTTAGATTTGATGTATTAGTATATATCTTACAGAGCGATGATGTCTTATTAAACCAAAGAAAAGCTGCATCAGAA
This sequence comes from Leptobrachium leishanense, assembly GCA_009667805.1. Lineage (NCBI taxonomy): Eukaryota > Metazoa > Chordata > Amphibia > Anura > Megophryidae > Leptobrachium > Leptobrachium leishanense. Next base: position 408,218,697 of record CM019063.1, read on the forward strand.
GCCTAAAAAGGCAGTGTGGTGTTACAAAGGAAGTTGCGCTCTGTTAAAATATTACAGTATATTACTCCTGTTTTTGCTGAGAAGCACTGAAATAGCAAATACAAAAAACAGCGGTTAATTAAAATCGTCTTTATTTGTCACTCACTTGATCACCATGTACTTCTTCATTTTCACGTTCTGAGTGACAGCAGAGAATTAAAGCGTTAAGCATGAAACACATTTTCTGTAATCGTTTGGTACGTGGGCAGAAGCTAGATTGTTTATAGCGAGTTATTTATTGCCTCTGCTGCATTCAAGAAAATGAAAATGGGAGTGTGTATTATACAGTATATATATATATATATATATATATATATAATGCGTGCTTGTAACTGTGTGTATATATATATATATATATATATATACAGTTGTGTTCAAAATTATTCAACCCCCACTGAAATTGAGTGTTTTGGCCAGTTTGACATTGATTTTGATCATTCAGTCATCTTGCTTACAATTAAATCAAAGAGTCACGTGTAGGTCAGACAAATATAACATAACATTTATAATGAAATAACCACAAATGTCTTTTCTGTGCTCACATCATTATCAGTTTTATTCAACCCCCAAGTGACATTCAATCTTAGTACTTAGTACAACATCCTTTTACAGTTATAACAGCTTTTAAACGTGAAGCATAGCTTGACACAAGTGTCTTGCAGCGATGTACGAGTATCTTCGCCCATTCGTCATGGGCAAAAGCCTCCAGTTCAGTCACATTCTTAGGCTTGGGCACTGCAACTGCTTTCTTTAAGTCCCACCAGAGGTTCTCAATCGGATTTAAGTCAGGTGACTCCGATGGCCACTCCAAAATGTTCCAGCCTTTAATCTGCAACCATGCTCTAGTGGACTTGGAGGTATGCTTGGGATCATTGTCCTGTTGAAAGGTCCAACGTCTCCCAAGCCTCAGGTTTGTGACGGACTGCATCACATTGTCATCCAATATCTCCTGGTACTGAAGAGAATTCATGGTACCTTGCACACGCTGAAGCTTCCCTGTACCTGCAGAAGCAAAACAGCCCCAAAGCATGATTTACCTCCCGCCATGCTTCACAGTAGGCAAGGTGTTCTTTTCTCCATAGGCCTTGTTCTTCCTCCTCCAAACATAGCGTTGATCCATGGCCCAAACAGTTCTAATTTTGTTTCATCAGTCCACAGAACACTATCCCAAAACTTCTGTGGTTTGTCCACATGACTTTTGGCATACTGCAGTCGACTCTTCTTATTCTTTGGAGACAGCAAGGGGGTGCGCCTGGGAGTTCTGGCATGGAGGCCTTCATTACGCAGTGTGCGCCGTATTGTCTGAGCTGAAACTTCAGTACCCACATCTGACAAATCTTTTCTCAGTTCCTCAGCAGTCACACGGGGACTTTTCTCCACTCTACGCTTCAGGTAGCGCACAGCAGTCGAAGTCAGCATCTTCTTTCTGCCAGGACCAGGTAGCGTTTCAACAGTGCCCTTTGCCTTGAATTTGCGAATGATGCTTCCTATGGTCTCTCTTGGTATGTTTAACATCTTTGCAATCTTCTTATAGCCATTGCCCTTCCTGTGAAGAGTAATCACCTCTTCTCTTGTCTTCCTGGACCATTCTCTTGACTTCACCATGTTTGTAACCACACCAGTAAATGTCTAGAAGGAGCTGAGTATCACAGTCATTTTAAAGCTGCCTAATTGGTGCTTATTATGCTTTATTGCTGCTCCGTGACATCCACAGGTGTTTTCAATACCTGATTGAAAACACTTGAATGAACCTCTGTTCTTCAGAGTGGTAGTCTTTAAGGGGTTGAATAATTGTGTCAATGAAAAATTCACAAAAGAAACATTTACTACTGTATTACAAAACCAATTGATGTCATTTTAGTTGCATATGGTTCTTTAAAAAGTCCTTGTAGGATTTCATTCTGAATACAATTACAAATGTACACTAAATTCCCTAAAACCCTTTACAGCATTGGGGGTTGAATAATTTTGAACACAACTGTATATATTATATATATATATACACACACACAGTTACAAGCAAGTATTATATATATAATATATAATGCGTGCTTGTAACTGTGTGTATATATATATATATATATATATATACAGTTGTGTTCAAAATTATTCAACCCCCACTGAAATTGAGTGTTTTGGCCAGTTTGACATTGATTTTGATCATTCAGTCATCTTGCTTACAATTAAATCAAAGAGTCACGTGTAGGTCAGACAAATATAACATAACATTTATAATGAAATAACCACAAATGTCTTTTCTGTGCTCACATCATTATCAGTTTTATTCAACCCCCAAGTGACATTCAATCTTAGTACTTAGTACAACATCCTTTTACAGTTATAACAGCTTTTTAAACGTGAAGCATAGCTTGACACAAGTGTCTTGCAGCGATGTACGAGTATCTTCGCCCATTCGTCATGGGCAAAAGCCTCCAGTTCAGTCACATTCTTAGGCTTGGGCACTGCAACTGCTTTCTTTAAGTCCCACCAGAGGTTCTCAATCGGATTTAAGTCAGGTGACTCCGATGGCCACTCCAAAATGTTCCAGCCTTTAATCTGCAACCATGCTCTAGTGGACTTGGAGGTATGCTTGGGATCATTGTCCTGTTGAAAGGTCCAACGTCTCCCAAGCCTCAGGTTTGTGACGGACTGCATCACATTGTCATCCAATATCTCCTGGTACTGAAGAGAATTCATGGTACCTTGCACACGCTGAAGCTTCCCTGTACCTGCAGAAGCAAAACAGCCCCAAAGCATGATTTACCTCCCGCCATGCTTCACAGTAGGCAAGGTGTTCTTTTCTCCATAGGCCTTGTTCTTCCTCCTCCAAACATAGCGTTGATCCATGGGCCCAAACAGTTCTAATTTTGTTTCATCAGTCCACAGAACACTATCCCAAAACTTCTGTGGTTTGTCCACATGACTTTTGGCATACTGCAGTCGACTCTTCTTATTCTTTGGAGACAGCAAGGGGGTGCGCCTGGGAGTTCTGGCATGGAGGCCTTCATTACGCAGTGTGCGCCGTATTGTCTGAGCTGAAACTTCAGTACCCACATCTGACAAATCTTTTCTCAGTTCCTCAGCAGTCACACGGGGACTTTTCTCCACTCTACGCTTCAGGTAGCGCACAGCAGTCGAAGTCAGCATCTTCTTTCTGCCAGGACCAGGTAGCGTTTCAACAGTGCCCTTTGCCTTGAATTTGCGAATGATGCTTCCTATGGTCTCTCTTGGTATGTTTAACATCTTTGCAATCTTCTTATAGCCATTGCCCTTCCTGTGAAGAGTAATCACCTCTTCTCTTGTCTTCCTGGACCATTCTCTTGACTTCACCATGTTTGTAACCACACCAGTAAATGTCTAGAAGGAGCTGAGTATCACAGTCATTTTAAAGCTGCCTAATTGGTGCTTATTATGCTTTATTGCTGCTCCGTGACATCCACAGGTGTTTTCAATACCTGATTGAAAACACTTGAATGAACCTCTGTTCTTCAGAGTGGTAGTCTTTAAGGGGTTGAATAATTGTGTCAATGAAAAATTCACAAAAGAAACATTTACTACTGTATTACAAAACCAATTGATGTCATTTTAGTTGCATATGGTTCTTTAAAAAGTCCTTGTAGGATTTCATTCTGAATACAATTACAAATGTACACTAAATTCCCTAAAACCCTTTACAGCATTGGGGGTTGAATAATTTTGAACACAACTGTATATATTATATATATATATACACACACACAGTTACAAGCAAGTATTATATATATATATATATATATGTTTCCTCTGTTCATTATGAAGTGTTTTATTGAAGGTACACTCAATGTGATCACTCAATCCCTGCGGAAGGTGGCTCAGAGGCTGATTCAGCCTTTAGAGCGCAGGTTCTGGTGATTTGAGATCTTTACAAACTTTATCCCACCAATCTTTATCATTGCCCCACGTCACATGATATACTGCTGCTGGCAACATGTAACGTCCGGTAGAGCTCTGAGACCATCACTGGATTAAAGTATAGTTAAAATGGGACTAGTGGGGTCAGGAAGGGTTAAAGGTTATGCTCCCTGTCCTCCCCCACCCATTTTAACTCTATATTTTTCCTTTAAGGTGCTGTCCCACAATGGTAATATAAAACCAGTATAACTACAATATATTACCATTTTTCATTGCATCCAAATTAAGAATCTTTCCTTTTATGATGGGAGACAATTGCCTTTCACTATGACCACTTCAAATTTATTAGCTATGGTGACTAGAGTTTCATTTTTTTGCAACAAGGTTGGTCTTATAACTTTTTTACCTATAAAAATGTCATGTTTTCATTTCACCAGTTCCAATAATTTTTTTGCCAGATATTTCTCCTTTAAAAAATTGTCAGAATTTTCTTTTTTAAAATTAACTTGTTTATTTGAGTTTCAAAATAAATTCTTATAATTCAGTAATTACGGGCAGGGGTTTGATATTTTTCACACATTACGCTTATAGTTGATAAAAAATGGCAGAGGATAATATTCATTGAAGTATGGTCCAGCTTTTTAAATGATTACATAGCCATTATTTTAGATATGGTGATGTTTCCTTTGCAATCACTAAATTGAAAATAATAATGTAAGATTTTTAACTCCAGTACAATTATCATGTATACACAATTTTCAAATGCTTCCCCAGGAGCCCTACATTGACTAAACTCGATCTGGTCTTATTTTGGAGCAATGCAAAAGAATTTGGTTTGGCAAATGCAATTTATTTGAAAATAGGCTCTAGAACGTGAACCTAAAGGTTCAGCACATTGGACACGACAGCCGATGAGTTGAAATTGTTTGAAAAGCTTTGAGATCTCTTTTTCCATTAAGGAACCGGATCCTAAAGCTGCGGTCACACAAGCGCACGGAGTACGTTCATGTGACCGCTCTTCTCTGCGTCCATCGCAGCTTTGTGAAGGTTGGACGGGGAGGGCCACACAGGGTAGTGTGCGCTCTGATTGCGCGTGCTAACTCCGAATGTGTTTTCAGCCTCCCTGTCAAAAAGCTATGATGGGCGCTGACGGGGTTACAAAGAGTGATCCTCCATAGGAGGATTGTGCTTTGTAGCGCTGAGCGCACTAACTGCACTAACCAGCAAGGTGGTCACACGGGTGTCAGAGCGGAAGGAACGTCCACTCCCATGGATGTTCCTTCCGCTCTGAAAAACGCTCGTGTGATAATATAATGTGTAGTATAAATGTAGTAGCCCTTTTTGGCCAGCAGAGGTCGCCCTCTGCCTGTCAAATCGGGCTTACCTACAGTGAACATATTCAGTAGAGACGCTTCTGTTTATTTTTACAGTTGTAGGTAATGAAAAGTGATTTTCTAGAAGACCAGTATCCTGCCGGAGTTTTCATGCAATATCATTTGGTAATGAAGTGGTTGTAGGTGCATATTTATTGCTTAAATTTACAGAATGAGTGAGACTTATTTTTTACCTTTTAGTACATTGCATGTATTGGCAAATAAGTGGAAGAAGATGTTCCAAAGATCCTTCTTGTTCTCATTAGCTTATAGCATAACCTGTGTAATAATTGTTATTTCGAATGCATGGTGGATATTGCTGGTGTTGGATGACTTGTTCACATGTCAATATACGGATGTGCTATTGTGCAACAGCTTTAAATTTACAAATGCTGTCTGTGGTTTCCAGGGTTAAATAGTCCCTTGAACTTGAAACACTTTCTTTGGAAGTGACATACTTTGATGTTCAGGTTGCAATATTATTCAGCAGTCTCCTGTAATCAGGATCAAGGGCACACCTTCTCTATTGGACTACTATATGGACTACAATGTTTATATGGTGCACACTTGAAATATGTGCACAAGGAGTCATTGTTTATTCTTTATTTCAATTAAAGGAATACATTAGTATATATCTTTTTTAAACCTGATATAACGTTACCCTTATTTTTAACACATTGTAATTAATTGCATAGACCTTGTCTCTTTTTTTTTCCTCCATTTTTTTTTGCACCAGAAATAAATTATCTGTTATAGTTACTTTCCAAAAATACAGGTTGATTAACCTCCCTGGCGGTGTTCCCAAGTGTGTCTCGGGGTTAAATTTCACCGCTGAGAGCAGTAACCTTGAGACACACTCGGGCTGGATACATCACCTCTCCCTGCGCTCCCTCAATGATCTCTGCAGTCTCCTCCGGCGATCGCAGCGTTTTACTTCCTGGATTCCTTCTCGCGAGGAAGGAACCAGGAAGTAATGAGGTCGCCGGAAGAGACAGCTGGGGACATTCATCGAGAGAGCGCAGGGAGAGGTGACGTATCCAGCGGCGTCCTGAGTGTTGATCGGGGTTATCGCTTCCAACATAGGAATTTAACCCCGAGCCACACTCGGGATACCGCTGGGGGGGGCAAACAAAAATAATAATTTGACCGCTTTTAGACTAGGAATTTGTCAATAAATAGACCGCCAGGGAGGTTAATGTGACCAAGTGGACTTACCTGTTTGTTTTAATTAGGCAACAGAGAGAGGTGTGTTTCTATTACTGTATTTCCTTGTGCATAATGTGCTCCATGTTGTTTATCTAAAGGCTCTGTCTCTTTTATTACTTGATCTTCTAACCTTGAGGTTTATTAGTAGGGTTGCACCGATACCGATACTAGTATCGGTATCGGGGCCGATACTGGGTACTGCAGGAGTAGTTGGTACTCGTGCAGTACCCCCCGATATTTTTTCCGATACCGGAAGCCGGCATTGAGCCGGCTTGCCGGCATCCGAGGGGCTGCGGCGGCTGTCCGAATGCTCTAGCGGCATTCGGACAGCCGCCCCTGGAGCTCTCAGCCGCAATACTTACCTTCCTGGGCGCCGCCGAGAATGTCTCCGCGCGTGCGCTCGTTGGAAGGACCCCAGCTGCGACCACGTGGGACCATGTGATCGCGGCTGGGGTCTTTCCAAAGAGCGCGCGCGCGGAAACTTTCCCGGCGGCACCCAGGAAGGTAAGTATGTACACAGTGAGCAGCTGCAGGGCCTGTCCGAATGCAGATAGAGCATTCGGACAGGCCCTGCAGCTGCTCTCCGCGATGATACTTACCTTCCTGGGCGACGCCGGGAAAGTTTCCCCGCGCGCGCTCCTTGAAAGGACCCCAGCCGCGATCACATGGTCCCACGTGGTCGCGGCTGGGGTCCTTCCAACGAGCGCGCGCGGGGAGACATTCCCGGCGGCGCGCAGGAAGGTAAGTATCGGGGGGTCCAAGCTGGGGGCATACCTATGTGTGAGCTGGGGGGGCATATCCATGAGCTGGGGGGCATATCCATGAGCTGGGGGCATAACCATGAGCTGGGGGGCATATCCATGAGCTGGGGGCATAACCATGAGCTGTGGGGCATAACCATGAGCTGGGGGCATAACCATGAGCTGGGGGCATAACCATGTGTGAGCTGTGGGGCATATCCATGAGCTGGGGGCATAACCATGAGCTGGGGGTCATAACCATGAGCTGTGGGGCATATCCATGAGCTGGGGGCATAACCATGTGTGAGCTGGGGGGGCATATCCATGAGCTGGGGGCATAACCATGTGTGTGAGCTGGGGGGCATATCCATGAGCTGGGGGCATAACCATATGTGAGCTGGGGGGGCAAATCCATAAACTGGGGGGCATATCCATGTGCTGGGGCAGTATGAATATGTATATATCAGGGGGGATATACATGTGAGCTGGGGGCATTTTTATATGGTCTGTTCTTATTGGAAAGCGTCACATGACATTAAAGAAAAGTATTGGTACTCGGTATCGGTGAGTACTTTTAAAAAGTATCGGTACTCGTACTCGGTCTTAAAAAAGTGGTATCGGTGCATCCCTATTTATTAGCATTGTCATGTACTGTATTTACATAGCTGGTAATCGGAATGAAATATCCCTTGCATCATCCTGTTTGCTTACCTAGGCTTTTGTCTTTTAAACAATGTTTATTTTCAACAACAAAAGGTTTCAGTTAATGAGTGCTTGTAGTTTTCAAGCAATACTTCCATAGTAAAGGGAACCGCATGGGAATTACATCTTTCTCTATGCTGCAAGTATCGAAAACATTATAGGATTTCAGGTACATCATTTTAAAAGAATTTGGATGCTTATTAGATATCCTTAAATGCTAAACCAGACTTCTACTTGTATTTATATCTGTTAAACTATAAAGTCATTGAAGGAAACAGAAATCTTTTTAATTTTTTTTAGAAACCGCAAGACCATGACGAGTCTCCTGCCGTGGTGCCTTATTCCTTTGCACATAGTCATTACACGATAGAAAGGCTTTGACAATAGAGGGATGTGCTGCTGAGAACTCATCCCTATTGGTAGGATGCCTCCATTTGATCCAAAAGAAATAGAACGCTTCATGGTTTTTGTAAACATTCTTCAGAGATTCTGGTCCTTGTTGATAGTTTCTTCCTATCAAGCCAGGTTCGCTGTCTTGGAGTTGCACTTGATTCTTCTCTTTCCTTCATCCTCCACATCCAGTCTCTTTCCTCCTCCTGCCGATACCAACTGCGTAATATTTCCAGTATTCAGCCATTTCTTACAGCTGACACCACAAAGCAACTCCTCCACGTCTGTTTTTGTAATCTCCCGACTTGACTATTGTAATAATCTTCTAGCTGGCCTCCCTCTCTCCCACCTCTCCCCCTCCCAGTCCATTCTAAATGCCTCTGCTAAGCTCATCCACCTCACCCGCTGCTCTGTCTCCACCGCTCTTCTCTGTGCAAATCCCTTCACTGGCTCCCCATCCACTGCAGAATTAAATTCAAAATCCTTATCCTTACCTACAAAACCCTCACTAACTCAGCTCCCCACTACCTGTCCTCACTAATCACCAAATACACCCCAGCCCGCTCCCTACGGTCAAACAGTGACCTGCACCTAGCTTCTCCCCGCATCACCTCTTCCCATGATAGACTGCAGGATTTCTCACACGCAGCTCCCATCCTCTGGAACCCTCTCCCTCGTACTGTCAGGCTTTCCTCTAGCTTCCATTTCTTCAAACGCTCCCTTAAGACATTTCTATTTAGGGATGCCTATAACCCGACTCACTGACGCAACCAGTCCATCACTCTCACCTTGCAGTCCTCTCCTCCTGTTTCCACCCCAACCCTTCTACATTGTTTCTTCCTGTACTGGTTTATCAAAATGTTGTTCAATGTATTGTAACCCTGTCTATGTTGTGCCCATTGTACAGCACAGCAGAATATGCTGGCGCTTTATAAATAATAATAATAGTATAGCACAGTAACATTTCTTCAGATGTCTCTGCTGCACTGATATGCTGTAAATATTTTGCTCATCCACATGCCAGGGATTCTCTGTTGGCTTGGAATTTTTCGAGTTTGACCATAAACAGATGCAATAATGTTAATTCTGTGACCTTTAAACTATATTCTCTTTGTATTAACCCCTTAAGGACCAAAGGTCTTTAAAGTCAATGCTTTTATGGCGTAACAGTTGCATCATTGGTCCTTAAGGGGTTAATGGGTCGCGTGTGTGTGTGTCAAAAAAAGTATTCCTGCCACCCATGTGTATTTATGGAATTCTATTGTATAACACAAAATTCTGCCCCTACAACCTGCAAAGTTTTTTCAGTCTCCTGCTACCTAGTATTGGCATTCCAGAAACAACCATTTCTGCTATTGTAACACACACATTATAAGGTACAATGCAGGGTGCTTTTAGATATACTCTTCTATATGTGTGGACACTTAATTTAACCCCTTAGTGACAGGGCGGTTTTACACAAATCCGTCCTTTAGTGACCGCTGCTGTTTTTACGTTTCTGCGCTGTTAGGGTTTAGGTCAAATTTTCCTCTTACTCGTTTATTCAACTCACACATATTATACACCCTTTTTCCCGCCATTAAATGGACTTTCTAGAAATACCATTATTTCCATCATATCCAATAATTTACTATTAAAAAAATATGAAATATGATGAAAAAAATGGTAAAAACACACTTTTTCGTAATTTAATCCCCTAAAGCTACAACCACCAATAAAGACCCCGGCTAAATAGTTTCCAAATTTTATCCCGAGAATAGAAATACCCAATTTTTACATGTTTTTACCTTTTAACCCTTTCACTGCTGAGCCAGTTCACCTATGTGCGCTGCGCTCATTCTGACCATTTTGTGCTAATTATTTTGAGATGTCAGCCTAGGTCCTATTTAATTAAACCCCCCCCCAGACAAAATTTTTTTAAAAAAAAAAAACATTTTTTTATTTTATTTAATTTGTTTAAAAAAAATTAAAAAAAAAAAAAATAATACATTTTTTTTTTAAACCAAACCTGGTCATGTTTGGTATCATTTGAAAGGCCATGATCAGGCCTTTCAAATGATGTCAAATATGACCATCTAGCTGCCATGGATCGGGAGATAAAGGGATCCTTAGGATCCCCTTATCTCTACATGGCAGCTAGATGGTTAACTGGCCCACTGACATCCTCACACATATGGTGAGGTTGTCAGTGGGTGGGGGTGGACCTGGAGGCTAGGCTGACATCCAAGATGTCAGCCCCCCTCCAGGTTCGAATCGCGTTTTGGCGCCAATTGGCGTCGCAACGTGATCCGGCGGCGAAACGGTTAATGCCATACACCGCTGGAAAGGGGAGGCTCTCCCCTCTCCAGCGGTGTAAACGGCATCTCCCTAGCTTCAATGGTTGGGGAGATAGAGGGCTCTGAAGGAGCCCCCCCCTCCCCTCCATTGAAACACATGGGGGCACCTTCTGATGACGTCACCACGCAGCGTGGCGACGTCATCAGCCTCGCCTGCCCATGTATATCACATTGGCAGGCTTCCTCCCTGTCAGATCGCCGTGGGATCCGACGAGGGAGGTGAGTATCGGGCGGGAGGGGGATTTGGCGCCGCTGACGTACCCTGTACGTCATCGGGTCTAAGGGAGACCCGAACACAGGACGTACAGGGTATGTCAGCGGTCGGGAAGGGGTTAATGTTCCCTCCTTCTCCGTATGAATCCGAGTCTTGAGTCTCTTCATTTTCCTCTGATTTATCCCATTAAATACTAAATCTGTTTGTTTGAAAATAGGAGATTGGCTCTTTCCCATTTTCTGATGCTTACAGGGTGAATCAAAGAGCTCCGAATTGCTGGCGAAAAGTAACCGAAAGCTGAAATTCAGCATACCTTCCCTGGCCATTAGGCTATTCAGAGAGCAGGCAGTTCGCCAAATGTTGGTGAATGGCCTACACATACGGTGCCTGTTCGGTGCCTGTTCGGTGCCTGTTCGAGGGCAGTGAAATCCCCATAAAAAAGCACTGCTTCAGCTATTGAGAGAACACAAACCAGCAGTGAAAGGTTCCCGAAATGCTCTGCCATTCGGTGGTTTAATTCGGCTGGTTTATTCAGGCGAATCTCATAGGCTTCAATGTTAAAAATATTCCCGTTTTAATTCAATATCTAATAAACTGTTCATTATAATATTCTGCAGTAAAGAGTCTCTTTATTTATAGATTTTTTTTAGGATCTTTAAGGCATTTTTTGGAAAAAAAAATTGTCTGTTTTATTTTTTTTTCTACATTGTTTTTTCTTTTTTCTGTAACAGCCCTTTTTATTATCATTCATAGGATCTTATATGTAAATTTCAGACATTTTCGTTCTGTAGTTTCTTTGCAAACAGCGTTTCACTTTTCAAACATTCAAGCGTACAATTTTTTTTCCCCACTCCATTAGTCTGTGGTGTCGGGTTTTTCCAGCGGCTGCTCTGCACTGTGATTGGCTCCTGCTGGGTTTCTCCGGCGTGTTCGGCAGGGTTAATCCAGATGTTTTTGCCGGTTTCGGTGTGCATTTGCCTGGGTTTTGCGGTGGGTTTTCGTCGGGTTTGCGGCGACTTTTCCCTGCATTACGGCAGCCCTGTGTTGCTTGCTGAATACACCGCAGGGTCGCCGAAATGGGACCGCCGAATTGCACCAAATTGAAGAGAACGAAAAGTCACCGAATGTGCGGTGACTTTTCGATTCTCTTTGAATAACCCTGATAGTTGTAACTACATCTGAACCCCCCTGAGCATGTGTGCATGCTTTTTATCACTGACTTGCTGCCACATGGATGGCTGATGACATATTTGCATGAATAAGTAACTGTACATGATCATCTAACCTACCAGTGTGTATAAAAAGGCTAACGTTTTGTAAATGTTTGAATTCCACCCAACGGCTTAACAGCAATTACATCTCTTTCCTTTTCTGCTTGAACCAGACCATCAGATAACTAAAATATGTGATGAAGTTATTTCTCTTGACTATACTGCCTTGCACATACCCTTAAACAACCATCTCCTTATTTTGCATTTAAAATACTGTGAGAATTGCTTTCAGCTCATGTTCCATAAGGGATTGCCACTATGACAGTAGGACCCTACATTTCACAAGTAAATTGAAACAATGAAGAGCACATCATAGTACATACATTTTTTTTCTTTAATCCGCATACAGTCACATTACTTTGAAATGCAGAATGATGGTGAATCACCTTTGATGACATGTTACTTGCGTGGTTGCAGATCAATATGTTCTGCTTCAATGAAGACACTTCATCTGAGGCTGCATTTTTCTTGTGATGGTTTTGGCATGTTTTATAGAGCGCAGAATACATGGAGGAGCAAAAAAACTTTACACAGGGGAGAATAGCATTTATGAGGTTAATGATATAATCACCTTCATCATAAAGTCTTAAAATGCGTTTTAAAACTCACAGTTCTGATTGTGCCCTGTATCCTCTTATTTGTAATCAGCAACACCAGCAAAAAAATCCAGCTCTGTCACCCATGCCACATCCTCCCTCTCTATGCCTCAACAATTCCTTTAAATATACATATAAAATACAGTTTAGCTTAAAAATAACAGTTCAGCGTCTCTTGATATACCTTTCCAAGGCAATATGTTGATATTGTAAATTACGAATAGAGCAAACGCACCTTCAGAAACTTACTACATTGTATAACTCATTCTGTCGCTTTGTGCTACAATGTAACTACATGACCCACCATTGTGACATGGTAAAAGAGCTAAACTGGCCGTCACTGGAATCTAGACGCACCCTTCACCTTTCCAACCTGGTGTTTAATAGATTTTCTGGGAAGCTGCCACCCTACCTGAGTAGGCTGCTTCCTCCGGCAGTTCCTTCATCCTATAACCTCCGATCCAGGACCTGCACCTTACTTGCAATACCACAATACAAAAAGAAAGTGGCTCGATCCTCATTTTCCTACAGAGCACCACAATTATGGAATAACCTCCCAGACGCCATCAAATCTTCCCCCCAGTCTTAAGTCACTCAAGAGCTCCCCTATTAACATACCTCAATACAGAATGCACCTGTAAACATGTAACATAATGACTATATTTCCTATTAATTTTCTGTGTTACTCTGTATATTTGTGTTTTTAATATCTTGCATTTTATTACTTTGTATTTCTGTAACGACTAAAATTTCAATGTTCTTGAACCCAGGACATACTTAAAAACGAGAGAAATCTCAATGTATCCTTCCTGGTAAAATACTTTGCAAATAAATAAATAAATAAGCTCACGGGATGTCTGACTGAGCACTTGGTTAAGTGCTGCACTACTTGGACAGTTATCCTACGGGCAGGGTCATCTTTTCATTACGTATCATGTGTGTCTCCTGTTTGTGCTTCCCTATTGTAAAGCGCTGCGGAATATGTTGGCGCTGTATAAATGCCTGTAATAATAAATAATAATAATAAATAAATAAAAACAAGGCAAACACACAGCGTAGACGTATATACAACTATAACCATATGTAGAAAGTAATCTAATTGGTACATTCACAAACATAAGGGGTTATTCAGAAACCCCCATCCCCGCAACTCTGCTATTCTTCTAAAGGGTGTTTAAAACAATAAAAATGCAATAAAATGTGTATAAATAATAATAAAGGTCCCATAAAAAAGTTCTGTTAAATAATAAAAAAAACAGCTTATAAAAAAATTGGGAATCAAAAAGTTTGCCTAAAAAAAAATACCAAAATATGTTCCAAAAAATAAATAAAAATATGGTTTGCTGAAAATGAAAAGAATAAACTGTTGAATAAAAATTAATAAAAACTATAATATTGTTTTACATTGAATCCTATTGGATTTGCCTGTTTAAACCTGTCGAACTGAATCACTGAGAATCAGGGCATTTCACTGACACTTCGGTGCAGTTTGACGTTCTCTGAATAAATTAACCATTACTTTTCTATTGAACACTTTCGCTGCTGCCGAATTGCAGTGAACTGCAACGTAATGCTGTCAAATTGCCAGTCTTGGAGGAAAGGATAAAACACGATGCTTATTACTCCATACTAAAATTGTTGTGTCCGAGAACTGACGTTGCGGCCCCTTCAGAGCCTTTGTCAAGATAATACACAACTAAAGAAACATCACAATTTATAAAAAAGACAGCAGAAAGATCTTACCAGTCCTCCAGACAGGACTGGAAAGATCTTTCTGTCTTTTATAAATTGTGATGTTTGTTTAGTTGTGTAGCTCAGCAGATTTGACACCATATACAAACATGATAAGATGTATGCTAGGCATAGGTGTGTGCAGAGTGACCATGTTTTAGGTTAATGTCAGAAGAGCGCATTCTGAGTGCACTGTGCGTCTGTGTGCACAACGGACAGACGTACTGACCGAAGATACTGCAGACACCACACGATCCGTTTTTCTTGACGGATGTAGGGAAAAAAAGGGAACTATGGAAAACAAAATTAATATGAAAAATGATAAAAATTGATACATGATATGAAAAGCCATTTTGTGCGTCAAGCTGCTGGACGTCGCATATGCGGTCTGTCTGACATCTCCTCATCCCTCACACAGAACGCTACGCAGACGTTGTGCACTCTGCGCGTCCGTTCTAGCGGTTTGAAGTTCTTGCCTAAATTGCGTCCGGTGTCACGTGTGTTGTGGGTGCGCAGTTCAGTGCAGACGCACTTAGTGTGTGGGTCTCTGTTGCTCATGAGTCTATGCTATGACGGACGTTAAACTGTGCGGCAACACGGACCTGATCACTGCGTTCGTCTGACGTGGGCCTAAGGGTGTGCACACGTTGCATTTGTTGCTTACAAACTGTAATTAATTACAAACTCCTTATTTTTGTAATCTTTGTTGTGAACCAAATATGAATAATCCAAACAGTATATAGACTGAGACCCTAATAGCTCCATAGCATGAGAGGTTCTCTGAGCGCACGCCTATAGGTATAGAAATCTTTTGTTCTAATTACGTGCTGGCATTAGATATTCTTATCTCAATAGGGTCCTCAATTTCCTTTAGCTCCATGTGAATTGTTTTATGTTCTGCATGTATTTACCTGCTTGAAAAAGCACTGCGGGATATAATAGGAATAGTGGCTATGTGTATATAAATCAACTGTGCGATGGAACTGACAGGTGTATCAGGCACCAGGAGGTTAACTGGTCTATGCCCCCCTTCCCCCTCCGTTGTCTTATCAGTTTAATATCATTTTAATCCCGCTTCGCATGACAAACAATTCAGTAGGCAAGGTCTGGATGTTAGAGTGCCTGGCTGTACTTAAGAGCCTACATACCCTGTATGAAAGTGCTGCGGCAGGTGTTGACACAAATCAAGGCGCTTTTTTTTTTCTTCTTCACTCCGGTCTCCACCGTGCACAGCTTCTGTGACACACTACATCTCTCGCCCTGCACGAGAGATATTATAGTGGCAGTGTGATTTGTTATTTAATCCAAATGTTCAGCACTTGAAATCGACGTGCTAGTTCCTTTCATCATCAAAGAAGGAGGCAGAAAGGTAAGAAATCAGTTTGGGGCGGGGGTTAAAAGCACGAGGACCAGGAAAATTAGAACTGCGATATCCCGGGGGATTGGTGTCACGTATGAAAATCTGGCAATTCATACTGAGAGAAATACAACAGTTTGAAGAAGAGTAGGCATGGATCAATAATAGATCTATTGTACTTGGTTACTTTCTGTTCCATTGCTTATGTGTAACGTGATGCATGCTCAAGGTGACACCACTATTATTCTACGGATACTTGGAGCAGATTGCCAAAGATGGCTTTATTACTGTCTTCCAAGAAATCCATGATAAACTATAGTGCCTGTTTAATCAGCTTTGCATTTACATCAGTCTTAAATCCATCATCACTGTTGTTATTAATCAGTGACCTATCTTGGCGAGTTGATTAGTACAAATGACTTATTCAAGGTTTGAACCCTTTGTGACTCTTATCAGACTCAAATGTCAGAGGCATAAGCTCCATCTGGCTGCACTATGTCTCCAGCCAAGTTTTATAATAAGGATTAATTAGCCTACTTACTTTTGCTTTCTAAATCGAACATGATATATATTAGTGGTAATGTTCCTAATGCATTTCCTCAAAGCTCTGTCCTCTCTGGCAATTTTCTCTCTTAGTTTTCTGTCCCTTATTCCTTTTCTTACAGGCGGTTCATTGCTTTAGAGTCTTTTTTTAAATGTAATACTACCAATAGGTTGATCCTAGTGATCTAGCTAATCAGTGCCAAAGAGGGAGGATTCCCAACACACCGAAGCAAAGTGGAATGTTATTTTAATTTAAAGAAATAACTGCACAACTGTTTAATCCTAGAAATGGTATTAGGAATTATATTTTTATTTCTTTTTCACATTAATACTGTATCAATCATACACAGAGACAAACCTACATTATTATTATCAATATAAAAATATTTCTAAGCCACTACTTCATTTTTCTTATAAATTTTAGGAGTATGACATGGTGAGATGGGCCACATGGGAAATGTACTTCCAAAACATCTGGGGACAAGGTTGCTGGTCCCTGCTCTTACTTGCTAGATTATAGGGTTGCACCGATACCACTTTTTTAAGATCGAGTACAAGTACAGATCCTTTGCTTCAGGTATTCACCGTTACTGAGTACCGATACTTTAATGTCATGTGACCGCTTTCCTATAAATAATTTAGTATTTTTGCTGAAAGCCTGTTCAATTTATGTTAATATTGAAATGTATGGCCAGACACCCCATTTACCCCCTGTACAGCCAGCACACACCCTGACTACACACACCAGACCTCACCTCAAACACATTTATACCCCACACACGTCAGATACATGTATACCCCACGCAGACCCCACTGTATACCCACACAGACCTCTATGTATACCCACACAAACCTCACTGTATACCCCACACGTAAAACTAATATATGTATGTGATATAATGCCTGTGTATGGAAATTGCAGTAACACCTAGTATCTGTACTTTACAGAGATTTTCAGCAATTATAACAAACTGAATCTTATCCCTGTACAGTAACAAGTGATCCTATCTAGTGTTATGTTTATTAATGTTATCTTTCTTCCGTCCCATCCATTTTACAACACGACAGACATATATATATATATATATATATAATCCCAAAGCTCTCCCTGTATCCAGCCCTCTCCCTAGCTGTAGAAACGCAGCAGTAAAGTTTGAGCGTTGTGAGGCTGGGGGTTGCTCTTTACAGCTATACTGTACAGGGTAACAGAAGTGAGATCTCGCCGAGAATTTTATTTCTCTCCAGGGGGGCACTCTTACATTTCATTAACAAGATATGCAAATACTGTTTTATATGTTAATTTTGTCTTCATTACATTTCAATTCTGAACTGTGTATACAAAATTAGGCTCTGAAAGGGTTAATATCAAATATTAAAGATTTTTGTTGGATCTGCTACTGGCCATTTTGACAAGCGCACATACTTGTGAAAGCCTAGATGTCAGAAAATGGCACCTTTCATAGTTTTGCCATTTGCAGAATGCACACAGGCAATGAGAATGGCAGTTTGTTTTTCATATTCCCCATTTCTTAATTAGGTATATTTCACAGGAGTTTGAAACATCAGATTAAAGGACATATCATGCCCATCAGTTATTTCCTTGCTATCACGGAAAAGCAATTAATTGTGTCTCACAAAACCCGTGCAAGGCAGGTACATGACATGAGATTTGAGGACCATTGCCTCTCCAGCACGCTGCCAGCTTCAAGTTATTAGCCGCTAAATGTAACACGAAGTACATGCTTTTCAATGTTTTAATTGGCTTGTACAGATACTTATTTTCTAAAAGATGACGTTCCTCCTGTTCATCTGTTAAATAGACCTACTGAAAGTGCTCAATGACCTGAAAATCACTGGCTCACACATTTTGTTCCTTTTTTTTTTTAATATTGTATAAGCCTGTTTATTTTTACTTCTAAGTGTCATGAACCAAAGCAGCTATTGAAAACATTGTTTATAATAATTCATATTATTAACCCTTTCCCACAGCACGGCATGCCATGACATCCTCGTGGTGGTTAGTCTAAGCCAACATATCACACCTCGCTGGCTTCCTATAACCATCTACGCCCCGCCTCCCCTGCACGCACACTAAGTGTGTCATTGGCTGCCTTGAGACTGCCTGAAATCAGGTGGCCACATGGCAGCCAATGATGCACTCCCCCTTCGGTGACAGGAAGCGGTCCTCAGAGCCTGTGGGGCTTGTTATGTCACCCTGCGGCTTTGAGGATTGCAGCGGCAATGGATTAAACAAGAAGTATTATGCAAAGAATGATCTTTGAAAATGTGTCCATACAGGATGTTATTACTTGGACTGTTCCATTTTTTTATAGCATACTATTCTGTTTTTAATATATTTTCATTACTACAAATATTCTACAGGTTGAGCACACCTAATTGGGTTGCTCAGGACAGCAAGCATTCCAGATTTTGCAGTTTTCTGTTTTTTGAAATCTGGCCAAGGTTTCCCAACCGGAGGGGTGGGCGGCGGCGGCTGCAGCAAGGGAGCCATGTGTCACCTGCTGCTGTAGCACCAACGTGAGACATGCTGGGAGACACTGCAGTGCTTGCATCCTGGGCAGCTAAAGTGTGCTGCTAGTGATGTGCAGCTAGTTGCACACTGTATCCGCACAGTGTCTCAAGCATGTCCCTCGCTGGCGCTCCAGAACACACTACAACTTTAGAGGAGCACTGGGGCAAAGGAAGACCCATCAGAAATGGCAAGGATACATGTACAAAGTCTGTCTGGAAGACTCCCAATACTGCTGGTTTTCAGAGTATTCTGTATTTCACATTTCTGATATAAATGAAGTTTGGCAAAAACATATGTTAAGTTGATCTTGATGTGGTTCCATGACTTTAATGCGGACTCCTTTAGTGATCTAACTTGGTAACATATACATCATTACAATAACCACATGTAGTGAGAGGTGCATTGGATTGTCTGTACACACAGCTCTGCAGGAGAGAGCCTCCCATTGTGTTATTTTGCTTATTTATAGAGAGTTGTAAGCGCCTCATTATTATAATTACATATCCTTGCTATCATAGGTGTGTGCAGGGGGTGTGCCTGGTGTGCCCAGGCACACTCTAATGTTGGGTGAAGAGGTGCTCCTTATACTCTTACATTGTTATTTTGGATGTCCCTTATCTGGTTCATGATAAATAACATAAAAACTGTCTGTATCTCTGATTACAGGCTTGTTATTTGTATTGAAAAATGTGCATTTTGTGTAAAATCTTCTAAACATAAGTTTTCAATTAATAAATGTTCCATGGGTGCACACCATAATGTAATGAGCTGCACACGCCAGTGTTTGCTATAAATGATATTATAATTGTGGTTTGTTGGTTGTGATCGGGTACAGTTGCAGAAGAGCTATTCATTCTTCCTGAGCTGGTTTTCCAGTTGTGAAAGGAGAAAACATATACAATTCACTGTTTATTACATCTTTTAATACAATATAATTTCTATTTCGATTAATGCAAATATGTCTAAAAGAGATTTGCATAAAAAAAGAATAACAAAATGAACTATTTTGACTTGGATTTGAAAACTCTCTGAAATGTGTGCGTTTGAGGTAGGCTTGTGCACCGATTTTTTTTTCGGTTCGATTCGGTTCGATTTTTCGGATTTTTAAACTTTTCAATTCGGCTCGTTTCGACCGATTTCTGTTTCGATTCGGTTCGGCTCGATTCGTTTTTCGTGTACTTTTTTTTCGGAATATCGACCATTTTTCGTATTTTCGTGTCACTCAGCTCGTTTTTTGTATCGACTTTTGGTTTTTCGGAATTGTACATGTTTTCGGAATTTCGACCATTTTTCGTATTTTCGTGTCACTTTGCTCGTTTTTTGTATCGACTTTTCGTAAGTTCGGAAATTTTCGTTTTTTCAGAACATCTGTTCTCCTCGTTTCAAAGCAATAAATTTCGATTTGACACATTTCAAGTACATTCGAAAATTCCGAAAATATTTCGTTTCGGCTCGGAAAACTTTTCGGATCTGCCATTTTCGGATCTAAAAATTTTCGGAAATTCGGCCGCATCCGAAAACACGAATCAGGAAATTTCGTGAAAATTCCGAAATTCCGAAACCCGAAACGCACATCCCTAGTTTGAGGTAATTGTTGCACGTGTTTGGGAGAGGTCATCCCTCCATATACCAATCGGGAACGTTTAATATTCAAGGTGGTGTTATATTTTATTAAATCATCATTGATTTTCAGGGGTAAATCACTTGGATAGTGAAATGACAGGGTTTCCCTGTCCTGTGTTAAAGGAGCCCTAATAGGCCAGATCTTGTATCCGTTTGAGCTTGAATCTACACAAGGAGATTTTTTATCTTTCTCTCCTATGTTATACTGTGGTGGCGAGACATCATCCAAACAGGATGTGGGTTCCCTTGGAGAAGTTATATAAACAACCCAGATGCGTTGATCCACTCAGAGCCAGTGATTGGGCTCTATATTTGTGAGTGGTACCTATATATATTACAGGATCTATTTATTATTTGTAACACACTGCACCATTATACTGTATGTATTTTTGCTTCCTTTGTATATACCCATATGTGGACAATGTATATATCAGAGCCATCTGAACCTCGAGGCATTTAATTTTGTGCCGAACAGATACATATTCTATACTGTATTTTTGGTTGAGGGGAAACCACTACACATCTGGTCTGGCATTGAGGTTTTGGTGGTGGTAAATGTTGTGGGCGCTTACCATCTCTTTTCGATCAGGTTTTTCAGATATCTGAAGCACAGCACAGGTGATATGATTGCTGCTCAGTGATTGCAGGACTCCATCTGTGTTTCCCCAAGGCAATCGTTAAAATTTGGCCTGTTAGGGGGACTTGAGGACATGGTTGGAAAAGATTGATTGACTATCTTCTAGTAGATCGCATCGCAACATGAAAGGAATCTCTTATTCAAAGTCATATGAGGTTTGCTCTGCTGCAATGCAAATTCTTCAAAATGATTCTGTTTATAGTTTTGTATTTACATACCTCAAACATTTAAATGTTGCAAATCACCATTTTTGCTTTTACTCATTAGTCAAAATGTTTTCTTTTAAAATATGAGTGGTTGAAGGCAAAAATTGGCAGACAGGAGCACAAAATAATGTGTTGCTTAGAGCAACTGCCTTCCACTGTGCATATGGTTTAAGAAAAGCAAAGCAGAAACTTGCATACAAAGTAGAAACATGTTGACGGCAGTGTTTGTGCTATTTGCTGGAATGTATGCAGATACATTTAATGAAATTACTTTCTATTTCGTTCCACTTCACTAATTTCCCTGATTAGTGGCCAATATTACACTTTTTCAATGCTCCATTCCAAAAAATAATATCTACAAGATCTTTATCAAGCACTCTTTCACTTCTTTATTCCCATTAACCGCATGGGCATTGTGGTGTGAGAGCTGAAATGTATTACCAGTAAGATAAATTGATGATTCCTTTAACGTTTCTGTAACTATGGGATCATTTGTCTTATCATTCCTCTTACATGTTCAGATGGGAGGGAGTAAGGATTTGTAAGGATTATCAGTCAATAGTTTGGAGATCTGATCTCCAAATGAGAAGCTGGGCAGCCCACCTATGGGATATAGTTTAAAGCTGGGAGGATGACATTGCATAGCCATGTGAAATTACACTATTTTTGAACATCGGAGGATGTTTCTGCCTAGTGAATTGCTCCTCTTGCCCATCTTCAATCTACTTCAACATCTCCCACACACCACAACCTTCACCTGCCCTGATGCTGCCACTAACCACTACACTTATCTCTGCTCTAGATGCGCTTGCTCCTCCTCAATTCTGTAAGGCCCCACGCCGCCAGCTTCAGCCCTGGCACACCCTCCAGACACGCTAGCTGCAAAGGTGCTCCCGCACTGCAGAGCTTGCCTGGAGGAAATCCCGCTCTGAAGGAGGAAATACC
The DNA here is from genome assembly GCA_009667805.1 of Leptobrachium leishanense. Lineage (NCBI taxonomy): Eukaryota > Metazoa > Chordata > Amphibia > Anura > Megophryidae > Leptobrachium > Leptobrachium leishanense. The sequence continues at coordinate 408,241,030 of CM019063.1, forward strand.
TTTCCTTGCCTGGAGGAAATCCCGTGCTTCATTCACTTCAAGTTTATTCTGCGGTCATACAACTCTGCCCTTCACTTGGCCAAACAATTCTTCTTCTCATCTCTTATATCTACTGTGTCCTCCAACCCTAAATGACTCTGGTCCACCTTCAACTCTCTCCTCAACCCACCCGCACCTCCCCCCTCAACTGCCTTTAGCGCTCAGGACCTGACAGACTACTTCTTAAACAAAACTATCAGAAGCAACATCCCAACACAAGATAGTAATCCACCACCTCCACTCCCAGAAACCCCTTCAGCTACCCTCTGCTGCTTCCTCCCAGCCACTGAGGAGGAAGTGAATTCCTAACTGTCCTCCTCACTTCTCACCACGTGCCCGCTTGACCCCATTCCCTCACATTCACTCTCCTCCTCCCTCACCCCTGCTCTCACACTCACATCTTCAACCTTTCTCTCTCTCTCCACCGGCTCCTTCCCATCCACCTTCAAACATGCACAGGTTACCCCTATACTAAAGCAGCCCTCCCTTTATCCAAACGCTCCATCCAACTACCGTCCTGTATCCCTGCTTCCATTCACATCTAAGTTCTTGAAAAAACTAGTTTTCAACCGTCTCTCCCTCTTCCTTTCCTCTAATTCCCTTCTTGACCCCCTGCAATCAGGCTTCTGTTCCCTACACTCAACTGAAATTGCCCTCACCAAAGTCACCAACGACCTCCTAACCGCTAAAAACCACGGCCACTATTCCATTCTCATCCTGATTGACCTCTCGTCTGCTTTAGACACGGTTGACCACCCCCTCCTTCTACAAACTCTCAGCTCTCTTGGTCTCTGTGACACTGCACTCGCTTGGGACGACTCCTATCTATCCAACAGGTCTTTCTCTGTGTCCTTTGCTGGTAAATCCTCCTCTTCTTTACCTTTATCAGTATATGTACCTCAAGGCTCTGTCCTAGGTCATCTGCTCTTTTCTATCTACACCTCCTCCCTGGGCAAAATCATTAACAGCTTTGGTTTCAATTACCGCCTGTATGCTGATGATACTCAGGTCTACCTCTACCCCTGATCTCTCTCCTCCTGTCCTTTCCAAAGTCAGCGACTGTTCATCTGGCATCTCCTCCTGGATGTCCTCTCACCACCTAAAGATTAACATGTCCAAGACTGAGCTCCTACTAATTCCTCCTTCTAATGCCTCCCCTTCTCCTGACTTTTCTATCATGGTTGATGGTATCACTATCTCTCCATCAAACCAATGTCGCTGTCTCGGAGTTGACACTTGACTCGGCTCTTTCCTTCAACCCCCACATTCAATCTCTTTCCTCCTCCTGCTGCTACCAAAAACGTAATATTTCCAGAATTCGGCCATTTCTTACCGCTGACACCACAAAGCAACTCATCCACGTCCTTGTAATCTCCCGACTTGACTATTGTAATAATCTTTTCCTGGTCTCCCTCTCTCCCGCCTCTCCCCCTACAATCCATTCTGAATGCCTCTGCCAGGCTCATCCACCTCACCCGCCGCTCTCTGCTGCTCCTCTCTGCGAATCCCTTCACTGGCTCCCCATCCACTGCAGAATTAAATTCAAAATCCTTACCCTGACCTACAAAGCTCTCACTAACTCAGATCCCCACTACCTGTCCCCATTAATCACCAAATACAGCCCAGCCCGCTCCCTAAGGTTAAACAGTGACCTGCGCCTAGCTTCCCCCCGCATCACCTCTTCCCATGATAGACTGCAGGATTTCTCATGTGCAGCCTCCATCCTCTGGAACACGCTCCCTCGTACTGTCAGACTTTTCCCTAGTTTCTCTTCCTTCAAATGCTCCCTTAAGAAATTCCTATTTAGGGAAGCCTACCACCCGACTCAATGATGCAACCAGTCCATCACTCTCACCTTGCAGTCCATCACTCTCACCTTGCAGTCCTCTCCTCCTGTTTTCAACCGCAACCCTTCTAGATTGTGAGTTCCCATGGGAATAGGGCCCTCGTTTCCTCCTGTACTGGTTTGTCAAAATGTTGTTCAATGTTTTGTAACCCTGTCTATACTGTGCCTATTGAACAGCGCTGTAGAATATGCCGGCGCTTTAGAAATGAAGATTAATAATAATCTAGTAGGTCCCCGCCAACACTTTTTGTGCTCTTATTTGGTTCATAAGGAACAGAAAAATTAAGTTTGTAAGTATTTACAGTATGTAATGAATAAATATAACATGTGTCCAAAGATTAAAATGTGGCCTGTGCACTCCTATAGTTCCAGCTGCTAATCAAGCCTAAAGACTGTGTGATCAAAGCTGATCAATGACAAGTTACAACACACAAATATGTCAGTGGCAGGAGTGAACCGCGGATAATGCAGTTCAGCACCTGGAACGATTATTTGACGGATTTAATTTGAAAGCTGCAATAAATGTCATCTCAAAAATAAACATAATATTACAAAAATGTCTATATTATGGGTATTACTTGGTTTTGAGTATATTAAAAAGCTGCAGTGTCTGGTAATCTGTCTTTTTTTTCCATAAATCTTTGTGTGTTAACAGTAGATTTAAAGCCTATGGGAACTTACCCATAACTCTGGTAAACTTACCTAGAGCCTTTGAAGTCTGTTGACAATATTCCAAAGTCGGTGCTAATTTAACCAGAGCTGTTGTAAACTTAACAACTCTATAGACTATGGGCTCTATTCCCTAGTGAACGCTAACTGCAGTGTCTTTAACGCATGCCTCCCATATTACATACCTAACACAAAATCAAAAATCAAAATCAAAATAAGCTTTATTGGCAGGACCAAATACATTTTAGCATTGCCAAAGCATATGGGGAGGAGGGGGGGGGGGTAGTGGGACATATATATGAGAGGGAATGGGCAAGTCCATGGACATTATCAGGGGTAAGGGATAATGTGAAATGGGATGGGGGCGAGTCCGTGTTGGGGATTTATAAGTCCGGGATCTCTTATGTTCCTCTTAGTCTGTGACATTCTGTGACGTATTGGGCAGGTATTTTCACCGCTGGCTCCTCTTCTCCCAGTATGATGTGGAGTTTCCTCGTCTCTTCTATAGAGGTGAAGTCCGGGATGAGAGCGGAGAGTCTCTGGAAGTGAGTTTCCCTCAGTGCTGAGTACTTGGGGCACTGTAGGAGGAAGTGGACCTCATCTTCCAGGGCCCCCTGGTCACAATGCTGGCATAGTCTATTCTACCTGGGCTTGTAGGTCTGTCTATGCCGCCCTGATTCGATTTCCAGGCTGTGGGCGCTCAGTCTGTACCGGCTCAGGATCTGTCTGTCCTTGGGGTCTTGTAGTACCTCCAGGTATGGGGCCAGTTTGTATTCCCTCTGTAAGGATTAGTAAATGGTGAGTTTCTGAGAGTTTGTTATATCATGTTTCCATTCTCTGATATAGTTTTCCCTGGAATCGTTAATTAGGGCCTTTTATTTGATATTTTGTCAGGTTGCATTCAAGGGGGTTTTCGATGATCAGGGTGAATATGAGATGTTGCAGCCCACATGGTTTGGGGTGGTCCTTGTTGGCCAGTAGGGCTTTATGGTGGTATGAGTTGAGGCTGCTGATATTTAGATGGTCCCAGTATGATAGCGCCCTCTTCTGTACTGCAAGAAGTAACACTAAACCTGTCGAAATCCATTAGCACATCGGTGATTACACTAGTTTGTGCAAGCTTACTCTACTTTGTGCAGCCTATACTTAACATGGGGAGTGCAATCAGTAATTAGCATTAGGATAAGTAAGGCATTACAAAGTCCTAGTGCTAGTTACCGCATCTTTGCGCAAACAGAAATTTTAGCGTCACCTAAGAACTGGTGCTAACTTGTTTAGCTTTTGCAGAATGCTGTGGCACCCCCTAAAACCCCCCAAATAAATTGGATACTCACCTCTCATCCCGCAGCGAGAACAGTGGCCCGATCCGCTGCTTTTCCTGGCTGCGAGCAGAGTGAGACTGGTAAAAATTGTTCCCAGTTTCCATCTGCAATGACTCCACGGCACTGCACGATCTCGCTTGTGGCCCAGCAGTGCAACTCTCCATGGAGTTCTGTGGACTCCATGAGATGATACTCGCGGTGGCACAGAAGTGTTTGCCCCAGATCTAATGCTAGGAAGGGAATAGGGCCCTATAATGGCTCTGATAAATTTACCACAGCCTTGGCTAAGTTAGCACCAACTTTGAAATAGGGCCGTATGAAGTTCATAAGTTTACCAGAGCTCTGGTTAAAGTTACCCTGGGCTTGTAATTAAGCCTTTATTTTTGTAGGACTTGACCCCTGGTTAGCTGCAAAATGAAAATGGAAAATATTACATTACTTGCAGGAAGAAAAGCTTTATGGTGGAATGATATAAACCTTGCTTAGAACAGGTTAAACATAAATAAACCCTGTAAACAAGCTGTACTGATTAGTATACAGTTCTAGTCCATAAAAAAATAGAAATAAAAATTACAAAGCTGTGAATACATTTACTGAGTTTGTTTCATTCTTCCATATGATGAAAAATCCAACTTCTTTTCTGTCAACCTTGACTTTATATTCTAGTGAGATTAGCTTTATTGATCTTCAATACATTTGTCTTTCTAATGATATTTTTTTTAATATTTTATGTGATTTTCACAAATTATATCTCAGCCTTGTGTAGATACCACAAAGTCATCATAAATCGGGTCTCCACGGACAGTACTGTTATCTATTATAATAATAAAAAAAATATTGTACACTAAGCTAAATAGTAAAAGTAATTTGGGGTAAAAGAAACTAAGGATTTTAAATGAGTTTTTCTTGTAAAGAATGCAATGGATCTGTGGATTTTTTTTCTGATTGTCTATTAAATGTAACTTCCTATAAAGTGGTTTGAGAATGTAGATCAAAAGCACAAAAACATCTTATCTCCTTTACTACAAAGTTATTTTTGAAAATAAATTTAAAATCCAACAGTAAGGAATATTTGGAAATATTCTCAATTTCTTACTGTAAAAACCTATTTGACAGGCAGATGTCCCCATCTGCTGGCCAAAAGTAGTTATTGTAGTTCTGGTCTCCATGCAGAATTAGCTGGGGTGTGGTCAGTAAGATATATTCCCAGCTGGTTTTAAAAAAATGTTTGCACTTCAGGCATCATTCCCACAGTGCACAATGCAAATTCATTTTCATTTGGGCTCCACACCTGAGCATGTTGTGGAGCCCAAATGCAAATGAATTTAATTTGAAATAAATTTCTTTGCAATTCACCATATCGATTATAGTCTATGGGCTCTATTACATTTCTTGTGCAAAAAAACTCGCGCAGCGCAATTTTTTTTTGCACGCAGCGTTAAACGTTAACTGCGTAAATTAACGCTGGTATTACGATCCGAGTGCATTTTTCATCCATCCGAAAATATCACGCATTAAAAATACACGCGAAAAACTCACGCGCATTAACGTTGCGTGCAGAAATCGGTGGGCAGACTGTTTTTTTCACGCGATTCAGCCAATCTGATTTAAGAACCACAATTGTCTCCTGTTCAGTTTTTGCGCCTGTCAAAATCAATCTGAGTATATATGCTGTAACACTAATAAAAAGACGCACAACCTCTCAATTTTATTGTTTTGGTATGCGTAGAATGTGTAACTATACTGTGCTGTATTTTTTTTTTTGGGCTGGTGTATTTGGGTTCGGCCAGGACGTTCAGATTTGCAGTTACCACCAGCTTTTAAAAGAAGTTAAAATTATGCGCGCAAATGTTGTTCGTTAAAATTTGCGTATCGATTGTAATACCATCCACGTACCAGCGCAAGAACACATTTGCGCTCACAATGTTAAGTATGGGATGCGCTTACGAACTTGCGCTCGCGCAGGGTCACTCGCGTTAGACATTAATGCGCATTTTGTGCTCGAACGTCGTAATACGACGTTCAGCGCAAAGGGTTTTTCCCCTCGCGTTAATGCGTTTTTGCGCACGCGCAAAATTTTGCACGAAGAGTGTAATAGTGCCCTGTATCAGGACACCAGGAGGTCCCTTACAGAGGGAGTATAGTTGATCCTGAAAGGGAAGGAGTTTGTTTGACATCTAGTATGTTTGTATCCCAGGTAAAGGTAGACACATTTTTGGATCCAAGATAGTGTGAGTTGACACTCAGTGACAATATGCCATTTTATTTTGCCTCTTTTAGCTGTGTTTCACTCCATTTTTACCTCTTAAGTTTTTTTGAGAAATGCATTTTTGTCCAGACAAGTACAGTGCATACCTTGGAGGTCAAGGAGGGCTATAGTGACATGTCCCAATATCTTTATACAGCAGTTACAATTATGTATAAAATGCCAACATATTCTGCAGCACTGTACAATACATATGTCAAAATAAACATAAAATTAACAATTTAATTTGGCACATGGGGACTGATAAGAAAGAAGACCCTGCAAATGTGGGCTGACACACAGAGTTGAGGGTAAACCGCAAATGTATGAGAAGTAATGGAATGCATGGGGGCTGTTTGGGAGATAGATCAGGAGAGAAGGGGGGATTATGGTGTGAGCTGACAGGCTTCTCAAAAGTAATTAGTTTTTGGGGACATCTTTAATGACTGACTGCACTGGGAAAGTTGAAGATAGGGAAGGAGTTCCATAAAAAGGGTGCAGATCGGACAAAGACCTGAAAGAGATAGTGGGGGTGTGGGAGCAAGGGGAGGATAAGAACAGATCATTGACAGAGTGAAGTGACTGGGTTGGAACATACCTGCTACTAAGAAGGAGCTGTAGGCAGGAGCAACAGAGAAGGGAATGAATCCGAGGCAATAAGTAACTAAACGATTATATAACACTCAAGAAAAAAGAAGAATGGTAGACACCAACTACCCAATATCAATTTTTATTAGGTGTCCAAAAAAAGACCAACATAATACCGAACGCATAAAACACATATAATGGGAATTAATAGGTCACAAAATAAATCCGCCCAGTGAGGGATAGGTGCCTCACTATAGACTATCCTGTTAATCTGTGCACTCAAAATAGAATATGCTGAGTAACACAATATAGCTTGTGCAGGCTTCTGAGCAGCAATTAACAATGTACCAGGTGCTCATAAAACCAAAACAAAAAGCATTGTAACGAATACGATTATTGGAAGAACCACCTTTGGACAAGTTTGCAGGTCAACCGATATTTAAATGAGGTATGCACATGAAATAGCATTCGAATGAATGGTACATATTCTTATTAAAAAGGAGTGTCAATGCTATGAAGAACCCAATGTTTGGCTCCTATTGATGCCGGGTGTACACTCATTAGAACAGAAATGGTGTAAGAATATGTCAAGAATTCCCAAGGGTTAGCTAATTCATTAGAGTATGCACCCAAATTATGGAATATAACCGCTTAAATGATGGGTATTGAGAGACCTAAAGGCATCTGTGCTGAGACCTGCCCAGCAGTGACGAGTGTCTATGATAACTGTGGAATCGTTAGAACTACTAAATCTGCAATACAGCATAGGTTTATGGACATAGAATCACCATGCAGCACAGAAGCCATGCACCAAAAATAACTACGCCCTCATTGATAGGGGCAAAATTAAGCAGGTACCGACGTGGGCAGTAGTAACCAAAACCACAAACAACTGTTTAAAAACCTCACTCCGACATGTTTCGCCACCTCAAAACCGCGGCTTTTTCTTCTAGGGGCAATAGAAGCATTCCCATGTTTGTCATGTATGGGCACTGTGGTCATTGAATGTCTTTCTGATGATGTCAGTGGCTTGTCTCTTCCAAAAAACAAACATTCTTCATGAGGTAATCATGGAGACTGTTTAGGTGTCTGTGTGATGTTCTTTATAACATTTGAGGTAGCAAGCCACTTGGGGTATAATTCCAACCAGGACGATAACTAATGTCTGGAAGCATTAGTAAAAATCACCAGACATTCGCTTAAAATTGTCCCGACCTATTACAACAGAGAAAAAAGTGCTACTTGCGCCTCGGTGTTTGCGTGTGCTTACTGTAAATTCACTTTTCCTATACTTTGTATTGGAGGCCGGAATTTACGATTCCCTAGAAGAGAATGAGCTATTTAAAGCTAACGTGTCCGTCTCTAAACCAGACAGTATTCAGTAAATGAATACTGACTTTTAAACCCTTGTGTTTAGTATTGGATCTCTGCGTCTTATTAAGTAATATATATAGTAAGATATTCTTTCCAATAATGCAACCAATCATTGTAATAAAATTTGCAGAAGCATAACAGCCCCCGACTACTCCTGTTGTTCTGTTTAATTTAATTTGTCTTTTTTTTAAAAAAAAAAAAAATTATATTTCTAAATAACACTGTGATCATAGGGCTAACCATCGTTTAGCTGGCCTGAAGGCAATTCTGTTGCACCAAATGTCATAGGGGAAGTAACATTTAGTTTCATGTAAGCTAGAAGTCACGTCTGGCTCTCTAACATTTAGGATGCAGGGAACTCATCTCTCATGAGGTACAATATGCAGTTCTAATGCTTTCAAACTAATGAGCTGCAGCAGACAAGCAAAAAAACAATCATGTGTCATTCTACCCCTATGAATGGACAGGAATTTTTAAGTAATTTCATTCTTTTTTATTATTATTCTTACCAAGGGCTTTTACGTGTACGCAATATCAATGGAAATAAATGACTATCTCTGTTTTTCCTTGTAAGGATGATTCAAGATATACTGAAGACGGAAGGGAAGAGGTTTGTCATCACTTACTTGAATGGAGAAAAAGGAATAGTTTGCGTGTTTGAGTGCAGTATAAGTTTTGAATCTGAAGATCCATTGTTTCAGCTAAAGTAAACCTATCAATCACTGGATCGCTTAAGTGTTTTAATGTATTTATGCATTAAGAGTATTGCAGTACTTACTTATGCAGTAAGAGTATTTTTAAATTCCATACATAGGTTGGGCTATATTACAAAGTTGGTACTAACTTAACCAGATCATGCAGGTCACATGGCTCGGCAGCACAAGCCTCCATGGAGTCCTATGGACTCCAGGAGGTGATACTTGTGGCGGCGCATGAGCAATGTCACGAGTATCCAGACAGTTCGTGCTGCGTTCCGCGGATGGCGCTAATTCTGCAACTGCCTTGGAATATGCTGTTTAAAATGGGGCACTAAGAGAAAACCTGTTTTAATGAGAGGCACTGAATATTGCCCTTAGTTTATTATTATTATTTGCATCAGACTTATTATAGTTATCTACTTATACTCATTGTAAATTCACACTGATAAATAAGGGTATACATCACTATATATAATGTGGTAGAAGTATTCAGCATTAATTTACATTGCAAACTTTTATTTTCTTAGTTTATTTTGAAGCTGAGGAAAGTCAACATTTCCATCTCAGAATGATTCCCTTTCGATTTCACGTTAGATACAACATATCATATAATGACTAGGCTTCACTGGTTTTCCAGAGAACACATGAATGAACTATCATAGTTAGTTATTTTACGAGCTAGGTCGAACGTTTACTGCAGTTAATATGATAAAAGCTAATGTATGTGCTGTAAATTGATTTCATAATGTAGGCTAGACTACTCCCTAGTCCTTTTGGGTTCTCAGTAGCCTTACCTTTAAAGAAAAGCTCCACAGGGAATATTTGAACCAACCATTACCCAAAGGCATATGTTTCTGTACACTTATACTACATTATATAATACACCTCTAAATGACTGTTTCATGCATTAATGAAAGGAGGCATTGCGAGAGGTCATATGTGGTAAATCTGACTTCTTTCCACCGGATGTTTTCAGATATTGCTTACTAATATGGTTGACAGCAATGTGGTAGGACTACGTGCCTTGCACAAACACTCAAATAAGTCATAGCATAAACAGTTTAAAGTATCTGACGTATAAAATCATGTTTTGGGATCACATGAAAGTGACAGCAAGATTAGAAAATTAATTTACCAAGTACTCAACAGAGTACGCAAAATCCACTCCTCAGTAGACGTTCTTCACTAACCACCACTTGTATAGGGAAACAATGGGGTTTTTACTTTGGCAACCTTCAAGGAACATTCAATATTTACTGAAGCCCCACTGCAGTTTGACACAGGGACATGCAGTCAGGGGTGGCAGGTGAGGCAGGGCCTCACCTGCCATATTTCCATTAAGTGGTGACTGTAAATTTGTAAAATAAAACCTACGGCTGATATTTTAAAAAAAGTTCACATACTCACCTGCTCCGCACTCCCCCGCCATCCGTCTCTGCTCCTTCGCTTATTTTCTTTCCTTGAGTTTGCCGACTGCTGTGTGATGTGAATCATCACACAGCAGCAGCAGCCTGCTCTGAGCCTACGCAATTTGCTTAGCTGAACGCTTCGCTAATTGCGTATCTCAAGCGGGTCAAATAGATTAGATTGAAGTCTACAGCGCATGTCTGGTGCTGCCTACTTCCTGAATCTATGCTTTTCAGTGCCTCAGAGAGGCATTGAAAGCAATTGAATTGCTTTAACCAATGGGAAAGCACCATTGATCTCCAGCTATTCAAAAAAACGCCCCCATGGGAGGCAGGCCTCCCATGGATTGACGCAGGACAGTCATGTGAGTCCTCGTCAGTCATGGGGGGCATGCCATGGGGCTGTGTGTCTGGTGGCACATCCTGAAGAGCAGCAAGAAGAGCTCCTGGGGAGCCTTGAGAGCAGCCAGTTCCTGGGGAGCACTGAACAGCCAGATCATGGGGAGCACTGAGAGCAGCCAGATCATGGGTAGCACTGCGAGCAGCCAGATCCTGGGTGCACCAAGCAGCCAGATTCTGGGGACCACTGAACCTAAGTAACCTGTGTATTTCTGGCTCTGATACTAGCCAGTGCCTCACCAGCCACTGACCTCACCACATGTCACTGGTTTAACATAGTTTACACTATTGTTCACCATAGTTTCTTCAAAATGTGTCTCATGTAGCTGTTAGCAAAGGCCTCAGAGGGATTACCACCATAGTTTCTGCCAACGTTATTGGTCATAGATTCCACAGTAGTTTGTATGGTAGGATTACTGTAGATCACTTAAATTGTTTAAAATCACCAAAGTACATTCACCATTGTTGCAAACAGTGGAATAGAGAATAGCTGCAGATTACTCATTTTGCAGATGTGGTGGTACTATTGCACACTGTTGTTTGTATCAAAGGGGCCTGCCATTGTTGAGTTTTGCTTATCTGGAGTTCACTGCAGTAGAAACAACCGTGTTTTTCACAAGGTATGCCAAGATCATGGTTTGGGAACCTTGGAACTGATCTGGGCCTTTGTGGTATTGAAAATCGCCTGATCTGAAATCACACGACCGTTGGCTGTATCGGAAGGTCACTAGGGAAAGGGAATTCTGAGGCCTCTGCCTTGACTTGCTGTGTCTTCCCTGCTTTCTCCATGACCTCCAAGCAGGCAGGGAAGATGTCGTGAGTCATTATAGAGACTCCATGATATCAGATGGGGGGCCAGGAGTCCTGCTGCCCTGCATTTATCGGAGTCAGCAGTTGGATTGGCTTGATAAAGCCAATACTCGATACAAAAAATATGCAGAGATCAGGTCCCAATCCTGATTCCAGTAATCAGATTGGGACATACCTAATTTTTACCGTTATTTGTGGCGATATGGCATTTTAGTGCCACAATGAGGACAGTTAATAACCCATTTTTTCATAAATAAATGCAAAAAGAACAAACGACCAGTATTTCTCATTATATTGTGATTTGAAAATAAATTAATAACACTAAATACTAGTTATAAAACATCTGCTAAGACAGAATTTCACATCCATCTTTGGCCGATAAAGACATATGCAATTTGAGATGGTATGTAAATATATTGTTTTGGATTTTATGAAGCTGGAGCTTCTGGGAGAATATCAATAGCATTGTCAAATTTAAAACAAATTATTAATTTGAAAAATGTATATTTTGCAGAGTGCTTTGGATTTAATTATCAATTCACAATATTTTTCCGATGGTTGAATAAACCTTTTTAGTCTGTATTTTTCCAGTACAAAGGAAATGACAAGAAAAGTTATGACGGTTGAAATCCCATGGCTCTGTGCTAAAAGGCATGGATCCGTTTTTATTTGCACTCTTTTCCTTCAACAGTAGGGATGAGCTGTTCGGGTTCGGACGGTTCGGAGTTCGACCCGAACTTTGGCAGTTTGAAAGTTCGTGAATTTCGAACTTTTTGGGCGTGTTCGGTTCGGGTTCGAAAAAAAAAATTTTGAAAAAAGTATAGAAAATGCTTAAAAAAAATACTAAAAAATCTAGAAATAAAGAGACTCTTTACTGCAGAATATTATAAGCAATGGTTTATTAGATATTGAATTAAAACGAATGTGTACGTGGAAAGATTATCAACTCTAAATGACCTCTGTTCACAAACGGGCATAACACCAGGTATTTTTAGTCTGGTAATCAATTTGATACATTGTACAATATACTGAGGGTGGGGTGGTGTCTGCTTCTGATTGAGATTTGAGAATTAATTTCCCTAAAACATCCTAATATGCTGCATTTAACTGGTGTTTGAAAAAAATCTAAACCAATGTTATTTTTCACCTCGGGATTAAACATTCACAGGGTTATTCAGAGAGCGGTGAAAAGCAGGAGAATAACTGGAGGTAAAAATTCTAGGTCAAATAGCCAAACCAGAAAAATTCTCCCATTTAGGCTAGGGTCAGACTAGCGAATTTTTAACGTGCGTTTAGGCGCACTTAATCACGGCCACACTAGCAGCAAATGATGGGCATTGACGGCCAATATACGAAGTACGGTCGCACGAAAGTCCGGCTGCGCAACGCAAGTGGAAAATGAACGCATTTTTTCGAGAACGCAGAACCGCTAGTACGGACGTACAGAGTGCGCTCCGTCCACTAGCAGCGAGTGTGCGTGAATTGGAGACGTCAGACCCGTGCGACCGTACTTCGTATATTGGCCGTCATTGCCCGTCATTTGCTGCTAGTGTGGCCGTGATTAAGTGCGCCTAAACGCACGTTAAAAATTCGCTAGTCTGACCCTAGCCTAAATGGGAGAATTTTTCTGGTTTGGCTATTTTGACCTAGAATTTTCCATTCTCCAGTCATTCTCCTGCTCTTCACCGCTCTCTGAATAACCCTGACAGGGTTATTCAGAGAAAGGTGAAACTCAGGAGAATGACTGGAGAATGGAAAATTCTAGGTCAAAATAGCCAAACCAGAAAAATTCTCCCATTTATCTCACTTTCCAAATCGGCTATTTGGTCTAGATTGTTCTCTTCTCTTGCCAGTTCTCCTGGCTTTCACCTCTCTCTCAGGGTTGTTCAGAGAAAGGTGAAAACCAGGAGAATGGCGGGAAAAGAGAGCAATCTGGACCAAATAGCCGATATGGAAAGTGAGATAAGGCTAGGGTCAGACTAACGCATTTTTTGCAGCGACCGTCAAAAAGGTCGTCCGAACGCATTGCCGTATTTTTTCACGGATTGCACGAAAATGGTCATACGATGTGCATTTTTGTGCGTGATTTTTTACGGATCCAAACCAGGAAACTTTGGGTGTCTGGACGTTATGTTGGCTGGACATGAGCAGGGTCTGACGTCTCCAAATCACGCACACACGCCGCTAGTGGACGCAGCGCACTCTGTACATCCGTACTAGCGGTTCTGCGTTCTCGAAAAAATGCATTCATTTTCCACTTGCGTTGCGCAGCCGGACTTTTGTGCGACCGTACTTCGTATATTGTCCGTCATTGCCCGTCATTTGCTGCTAGTGTGGCCGTGATTAAGTGCGCCTAAACGCACGTTAAAAATTCGCTAGTCTGACCCTAGCCTAAATGGGAGAATTTTTCTGGTTTGGCTATTTTGACCTAGAATTTTCCATTCTCCAGTCATTCTCCTGCTCTTCACCGCTCTCTGAATAACCCTGACAGGGTTATTCAGAGAAAGGTGAAACTCAGGAGAATGACTGGAGAATGGAAAATTCTAGGTCAAAATAGCCGAACCAGAAAAATTCTCCCATTTATCTCACTTTCCAAATCAGCTTTTTGGTCTAGAAGTTTCCATTCTCCTGCTTTTCACCGCCAAAAAAAATCAGTAAACTTTTTCTGCGTGTCCGAAAATGTCTCCTCTTTTCATACAGACTGCCGCCCCAAGCAGTTGTTTATGGATAGAGTAAAGGAAAAGCATTTACCGTCATTTGAAATGTCTTTTTTTGGTTTTTACATATTTCTATACATCCTAGAAATCCGCCACTTCACGGGCAGGTTATGGGGACCTCCTAGGCACGATATTTGAAGGAATTTTTCGTTTTTATTTTTAACCCTTATTTCATGGAAAACTCACTGTCCCTTTAAAAATGTTTTTTTAAAAAACTTTTTGTCCTTGTTTCCTGTCCCCCAGGGCACTACCCGGACCCCCATACACCTTTTATGGCAAATATGTAGCATATATGCCCTCTTGGAGGGCACTCCAATAAACCAAATTTTCAGCCCCATTGACTTGCATGGGTTCGGTCCCGAACAAATGGGAAGTTCGGGTTCGGGCTCGAACCGAACTCGGGGAGTGTTCGGCTCATCCCTATTCAACAGCCCTGAATACGGTTGCTTCAGATATTCCAGGAAGTAAAGATGGCAAAATACGATTGCTTTGTTCTAGGCTACTGAAACACCACAATCAGACCACAGTATCTCAAGCCTTTACAGTGTTCGAGGTCTTTAAAGTATGTTCTTTTATGTGGGAAAACTTGCATTAGACCTCATAGCTATTAGCTATGGCTTCCTTTCATACGACACTTCATTCCATGTCTGACCATACAAATATGGAAGGAAATAATAGATTGCCCAATACTAGACGTATCCTCTTGGTACTTTTATTTATTTTTTTCAGTTTCTATCCTGATTCCTGACATGTGGATTTAATATTTCTGTGTCTATAAAATATATATAATTGATTGACAATGTTTTCTATATTCCTAAATGGGTAGTTTTCTCTCTAAATTGTAATACACTGTAGTTGTGAACTCAAATCAAAGTCCTGTGAATTTCCCCTGGACTATTTGATGTATAGTACATTGTTATGTATAGCGAGTAACCCAGCATGCATCCCAGTTAAGTAAGGAAACTCGTAACCTGGCAGGCCAGTCCATAGAATGGCCGAATCTAAGCCGAATAATGAATCTTAAGATAAACACAGTTACAATACACAGAAATGCTGAACCCACAGAGAGAAGAGATGGAACACAGTACAAATACAAACACAGTTATTCAGAGAGGGGTGAAAACCAGGAGAATGACTGGAGAAGTGAAAATTCTAGGTCAAAATAGCCAAACCAGAAAAATTCTCCCATTTATCTCACTTTCCAAATCGACTATTTGGTCTTGCCAATTCTCCTGGTTTTCACCTCTCTCTGAATAACCCTGAAAGTCAGAAGTTGGTACACAGACTCCGTATAATATATAACCAGGGATAACGGGTCAAAACCAGAGTATAGATACAATAGCCGTTTGTTTTTTCACTGACATCCACTTGTGCACCTGTGCTTTATTTAATTAACCCTTTCCATGCGGCGGACGCGCTCAGCGCGTATACTACTGCCGCATGGTCACTTTGCTGTGGAAGACGCGCTGAGCCCCCTGATCGCGGCAGCCCCCCAGTGCGGGCTGACATCATCGATGTCAGCCCAGCCTCCGGGACCCCTGCGGGCACAATAGACGTCATTGCGCCTGCGCGATGACGGCTATTTCAGGCACCCCCCGCCATTGCGGGGAAGGTGCTGAAGGGGAGGGGGAGGTCCCTCAGACCTCTCCCCTTCCCCTTCCAGTGAGTAAAGGCAGGCACCGCTTGGAAGGGCACAGCCTGCCCTTCCAAGCGGCGGCTGTCTTTAACTCGTAGGGGGCTGAATCGCGATATGGCGCTAACATGCGCCGTATCGCAGTCCCCTCCCGGAGCTGGCCGACATCTTGGATGTCGGCCAAGCTTCCGGGATATCCCCCTAACGACTGGCATCATCGCGCATAGCGTGATGGCGCCAGTCCCGCAATTAACCCCTTGCTGCCACCTATGGTGGAGATAGGGGTTTAATTAGAACCCCTATCTCCCGATCCGTGACAGCTAGGGGTTAATGTTTGATATCATTGGAACGGCCAGAGCATGGCCTTTCCAATGAAACTAAACATGACCATGTACAGTTTAAAACTTTTTTTATTTTTTTTGTTTTGTTTTATTAATGCAGCACTATTGTTCCCATTTCAATTATAATGTGAACAATGATGCTGCATTAACGATTTTTTCTATGGGGGTGTTTGCCAAAAAACACGTAATTTCCCCCCAAAAAAAGTAACGATTCCCCGTTTAATTTTTTTAACAAGCGCAACCCATAGAAAATATAACCGCAAACGCTTGCATGTTAAAATGTGAAAAAAAAAAACACTTTACACGTTGTAAATTATTGAAAATTCTAATTTTATTGCATTTTATGTTATAATATACAGACAGGCCATAACGTATACATATAATAATGATATATTATGAATCTGCCTAGTCTCCCGGAAAGAACGATATATAATATGTCTGGGTCATATAATAAAATGTGACTTCAAATCGCGTTTAAACATGATGAGCGAAACCGGTAAAAATGAGCTCAGCACAGAGGTGTGAAAAGGCTCAGCAGCGAAAGGGTTAATATTAGCCACGTTTGGTCACTTGCAATGTCCCATACTGATCACATTTGTGAACAAATAGCACCATTGAATTTTATGGAAATTTGAAAAAGGAGTCATATTGTGGTTATTGGAAAAGTTGATAAGAAAGATGGGGATAGAGAGGCAAAAAAGACTGAGAGGTTTTGATGGGGTTGTGGAGAAGTGGTGCTAATATTAAGGATGTAGGTGAGAGAAAATGGTTAATGCCAAAGGTAAAGGGGCGAATAAAACCATGGATTGAAAGGAGATTACTGAACCGAGGTGATTCGGTGAAGAAACTGTTACAGACACGTGGAAATGAGTGAGAGAAACCAAGGTTTTGTATAAAGACAACAATGATGGTTAAAATATAGTATGAAGGATTGCAAAAGGCGGTCCTAACATCAAGTGGGAGCTTATGAATGGTATAGAGCAGTCCGATGGTGGTTGTTACAATGGTTGTAAGATAAAAGGGAAATGGAAAGTTCAGCGAATTAAAGGTGCAGAGTGAAAGTTGAATAAAGAGTGTAAACAGAAGATTAGGGGGAAATTAGCAATTGTTTACTGACATCATACCATAAGGGAAGGATAAAATAGGTATGGGGGTTATTTCTATTCTAATACCTACTGTCTGATAATAACCATGCTCCACGTATTAAGTATGATCTACTTTTTAATATATTGATAATAATTGTGTGTCTGTATATTGATACAATTACACTTAAAGGGTTAAATTGCCTATCCTCTTATCTATGTTTTGGAGGAGTATGCAGTGTTGGCTAGAATTTAAAGTAGGCTTGACTAAGTTAAAAATGCACACCTCTATGCAAAGCTTCAACACACCCCAAGGACACGTACAGTAACTCCCCATTGGGTAGTTAAGTTTCATTTACTGGATTTTACCTAATTTCTGGGAATTCTATGATGTTATCCTTATTATGTATTCAGAAGTGGATTCTATGTGACTTCCGCTATATTAAGATGCATGCTTTCTTTATCTCTATTGTCTATGATCTGCTGAATGGTACCGCAGTGGGACGTTTTGTAACCACCTTTGGCTTGTGCTATATAACCATGTGAAACAAAGCAAATAACAGAGTTTGAATCTGCATCTCGCTTTGTGTTCATTGAACTCTGTGACTTGAAGTTGATGGTTAAACAAAGTCCCTATATTTGGTAGGTTAAAGAGTGATCACTCTATTAGGTAAAACAGTGTACACACACTGTGTGATACATTTTGTATAATTATAGTGTGTGGATATAGATTGTTATGATGCTGTAAAGATTATTAGTTATGCTGTAAGTCATGACACTGTTGTCTGTTATTTACAATGGCCGTGCTATGATGTTTACAACAGGTTAACTATATACTGCTTGTATTTGTGATTTATCATTTCAGGCTGGATACACACATAAATATATTGGCAAATAAAATGTTTACTGCAAGATGGTAGAATTGCTAAGAATTTGCTAGCAACTGCAAGCCAAGTACTTCATAGAGGAGGTTGCTCCCTTGCATTACTTGACATACAGTGCTATTTGGGTGTTGTATTTGCACTTTTGTTAATAGGATGGACTTAATTTGATTATCTGGACAATTTTAAAGGTTTTAGATTTCCTATTGTATTTCATTATTGTTTGCTAGCTGCTCTATATTTTACAATATTCATTATGATTGAACGATCACCAAATTAAAATAGCTTTGTCTCCTGTTTATTGATTTGTATACCGTTGTCGTCTTTTTAACCCTTTCCATACCATGCACTTTTTTGTACAAAAGGGATATTATTAGTTTGTAGTCAAACAGGAGTGAGATTTCACTGAGGATTTTGTTCTGTACGGAGGGGGGGGGGGGGCACTAATCTTTCATTAAATATATCTGCTAAGGGCTATAGGTGCTTATTTTCTTTTTCATCGTATTTCACTGCAAACCCGTGTATATAATAGGTTTTTGGTCGTAAAAGGGTTAAGTAGTTTTGAGAGTTGATAGAAACTTTAGGTACAAACATGCGTTCAATTTATTCAACCTGTTAGAATGGAGCTCCAAGGATTCCAGGTTAAAGGACTTCTTAACTCAAGATATAAGAGCTTTTATTGAAAATAGCTGAGATATTAGACAAGGTGGAAAAAAATCATAAGCCCCAACAAATTTATTTATTTATTTATTTATAAAGGATTTTACCAGGAAGGATACATTGAGATTTCTCTCGTTTTCAAGTATGTCCTGGGTTCAAGAACATTGAAGTGTTACAGTTACAGAAATACAAAGTAATACAATGCAAGATATTAAAAAACAACACAAATATACAGGTTAACAGAAAATAAATATGTAGAAAAATAATCATTATGTTACATGTATACAGGTGCATTCTGTATTGAGGTATGTTAGTAAGGAGCTCTTGAGTGACTTAAGACTGGGGGAAGATTTGATGGTGTCTGGGAGGTTATTCCATAATTGTGGTGCTCTGTAGGAAAATGAGGACCGAGCCACTGTCTTTTTGTATTGCGGTATTGCAAGTAAGGTGCTGGTCCTGGATCAGAGGTTATAGGATGAGGGAGCTGCTGAGGAAGCAGTCTATTCAGGTAGGGTGGCAGCTTCCCAGAAAAGCTCTTAAACACCAGGTTGGAAAGGTGAAGGGTGCGTCTAGATTCCAGCGATGGCCAGTTTAGCTCTTTTAACATGTCACAATGGTGGGTCATGTAGTTACATTGTAATGCAAAGCAAATGACATATATGCAAATTTTAACAGAAAATCCCAAGAAATTGTAATACACAGGGATCTCTGGAGGCCTGAACTAGACAGGATGTGGACTTCAACCACATCGCATCGCTTCATAGAATCTTATTTAGGTTTGGGGGCATCACTTTAGGGAAAACCAAAAATCTATCCCTCTTTCTTGGATAGCATTAATGACTCTAGACCATTTTTCATAAACTTTGTAGGCTACATATTTAACAACCCTTGGTAATGTAAAATAAAACGGATACAAGTATATTAATAAAATGTGTCGGAAACTGGTGGCACCAGAAAAAAACCCTCCAGTAAATATAAGGCAAGTATGATCTTTCTTGTAAACTCAATAGCTAATTTTCCTTATTCTTGCTTTTTTAAAGAATATGTGATATAGTGGAAATAACCATCATCAGATGCTTGATCTCGGTGTTCAACGTGGGAGAAATATTCAGGTTAAATCCAACTAGTGACAAGTTGCTATTTAGTTAGATTTTTGCCCTATGACTCCTACAACGAATGTGTAGTTTCTATCCTCCTACACTGCGCAGCATAATAGTATTTGTATAAATGAAATGTTAATTTTATTCATCTACGCTTGTGTAACCTCTATTGATACAAAAAAAAAATAGATTCTAACACTTTCTGCTACTACATTACATACATTATGTATTTTCCTCTGGCTCTTACATGCTATTTAAAGCTTAGATGTTGCTAATGAATGCTTAGCTCTTTTCAAAGATTTATCCTCCTTACATTTTCTATTTTTAAGTGCTTTTTGTCCATAGAATATGCATTACAACTGCATTGTAAATACGGATAAGCAATATTTTCAATTATAGAGTTTTATACATACTTTTTTATTCTGTCGCATGAGTTACAGTAACAGGTAGTAACATCACAAGTTTAAGAACTATTCCAGAGGTTGAATACCTATGAAAGGTCCAAAAATGTACCGTTATTGAGGGATACTGAAAAACAATAGGTAGGAGGAAGGTCTAGCATGAACTGTGAGTTAGTTCGGGATCAGGTGCGCCTGTGCTAACGTGCCTCCCGGTGTCCGTTGCAGCGATGGGACACTTCGATGTGGCCGGTCACACGCTGTAGCGTGGGCATGAATTGCGTGTGCTTTAAGCGGCCGTAAAAAAAGCCTCCCTGTCGAAACACTAGATGCGTGTTGGATGGGACTGAAAAGCGCGATCCTCCATAGGGAGATCGTGCCTTGCAGCGCTGAGCGCACTAACTGCGCTCAGCAAGGTGGCCAGATGGGCGTCACAGCGGAAAGACGTCCACTTTCACAGACGTTCCTTCCGCTCTCAAAGACACTTATCTGACCCCGGCCTAAAACTAAACCATGTGTAATCTTTATGTGGATTCGAGTCAGTTTTAAAACCTAGAGGGTTATTCAGGTACTGAAAGAGTTTGTCGAAGTTGCAAACACCGGTCAAAACACTTGGTAACTCAGAAAAATGCCGGTGATTCACAAAACTTAAATCCGAAGAGTGACCTGAAAAGCTTCACAGTGCAACTTCTCTTGACACTCTTAGATTTAACATTTTTTAGACGCCAGAGTTTGTCAAAGTTGCAATGTGAGTCAGTGTGAGATGCTTGTAAATACATATCACATAAAACGGACATTAATAGAGGTAAATTATTGCACAGGCTGTAAGAAAAAGGTCAGGATTGGAGAATATGTTTAAAGTTCGGATTGCATTCCAGGAATACCAAGTAGTAGTAGATAAGTAGATTGAGGTTTACAGGTTATGTAAATTGGCAAAAAGAAAATGATTTAGAAATAATCAAACATATTTTAATGAAATTATACATTAAAGTTATCTAATATATGCTCTTGTAATACAGTATCTAGATGCATACTTAAGTAAAAGAATATGCTGAATATGCTAGTTTGCATTTTTTATTTTTTGAAAAACATCTGTAAAATAAGCAATTTTTTTAAGGATTATATTACGGAAACATGTTAACAATAACAAGACAGATTATTATTATTATTATTATTCTTTATTTATAAAGAGCCAGCATATTCCGCAGCGCTGTACAATAAGCACAGTATAGACAGGGTTACAATACATTGAACAACATTTGACAAACAGTACAAGAGGGGATGAGGCCCTATTCCCGTAGGAACTCACAATCTGGGAGCGTTGGGGTTGGAAACAGGAGGAGAGGACTGTAAGGTGAGAGTGATTGGTGGTTGCGTCAGTGAGTTGGGTGGTAGGCTTCCCTAAATAGGAATGTTTTAAGGGAGCGTTTGAAGGAAGAGAAGTTAGGGGAAAGTCTGACAGTACGAGGGAGAGCGTTCCAGAGAGTGGGGGCTGCGCGTGAGAAATCCTGTAGTCTATCATGGGAAGAAGTGATGCGGGGAGAAGCTAGGCGCAGGTCACTGTTTGACCTTAGGGAGTGGGCTGGGGTGTATTTGGTGATTAGTGAGGACAGGTAGTGGGGCGCTGAGTTAGTGAGGGTTTTGTAGGTAAGGATAAGGATTTTGAACTTAATTCTGCAGTGGATGGGGAGCCAGTGAAGGGACTCGCAGAGGGGAGCGGCAGAGACAGAGCGGCGGGTGAGGTGAATTAGCCTGGCGGAGGCGTTCAGGATGGATTGTAAAGGGGAGAGGCGGGACAGAGGGAGGCCAGATAAGAGATTATTGCAATAGTCGAGACAGATTAGTTGAGGAGTTCTAAAATAAGCCACTTATACAGTTACATAACAATACATGGTACAAGAGACTCAAGTCCACCTGCTTCAATAAATCCAGGAAAAACTGACAATTTAGAACAATCTCTTGTCCCACAAAATGAGAAGGTGAGAATCTTCTTGACTCCAAAAATCCTACAGGGTACTAAATATAAAAATACTTTTCTCAAATATGTTTTTCTTCCTTTCTCATTCATACAAGTCCACAATTTCTAATAACAATTCAATTGTTAGATTCTCAAAATTATTGCCCTTTCTTTTCTTATATCCTATACAAAAGTCACGATCTTCTGACATAGGCACTATGGAAATAAAGCTGAATTTGATTTGAAAAGTCTGCGTACAAATGTCTTTTTTGTTTTAAACTTAATACCATACTTTCATTAGTTTTCTCACATGGGTTTGGTTCAAAGAAGACACTCATTTAAATTTTAGAGTTAGGACTAGGTTTAGGATTAGTATTTGTAGTTGTTTTAGGATTAGGGTTACTTTTAGGGTTAGGATTAACCCTGAACAACAGATTTTATGCTTATGTCAAAAGGAGCGAAATCTGTGGGTTTCCATTATCTTGCATAATTTCAAATATATTCTGTATTGATAGTATACATTAATAAATGTGATAAATACAGATAATAAAAATGATCAAATATCCTGCTTATGTATGTTTTTAGTGATCATAAATAGATTATTAGCAATGCAACTTCAAGTGCAGTAGAATCAAATGTACTGTACAGGGATTTCCAGTATTACCACCTGAATCTGTACAATAGTGAATGACCCAGTCTTTACAGTAACACAGGGTGACAGGAGTGCCATTTCACAGATAATTTCAACATGTCCCAGTGAGAACACTAATTTTGCATTAAAAAGTATGCAAATGAGCTTGAGATAAATTTCATTTTTGCTATGTATGAAAATGTTTATTGACTAAGTGAACCGATCACAGAACAATATAACAATAAACGGACCTGGAATGAAAAGAGCAATTGGACTTAAATTTACAGATGGAAGAGCTAAATTTGACATAAAGAGAATTGGTACGAAAAAAAAGGGGGATGTCGGGTAATCAAATATTGTATCTGCGTGCAGCAAAACCATGTGGGTCATGTGGATCTGGAAAAGTGTCCAGAACAGGACAGGTGGAAAGAGACAGGAAGAGAAAGCGAAACCAAAGAAGAAGGGAAGAGGAAAAAAAGGGGGCGGGATTCAGCACGAGCGAATCGCATCCAAGGCTGGGGTCAGACGAACGCAGTGTTAACGTCCGTGTTGCCCGCACATAAGTACTGTACGTCCGTGATAGCATACAATTGTGTTAAATGGAGCCCCACACACGAAGTACGTCCGCACAGAAGTGCGGGGGCTGACGGATGCTGCAAACGGACGCAGGTTAGGCAAGAACGTAATACTGCTAGAACGGACGTGCAGAGTGCACCACGTCCACAACGTCCGCATAGCTTTGTGTGTGAGTGATGCAACAAGGTCAGACGGACTGCATTTATACATCCAGCATTTTTGACGGACAGAATGTTCTTTCATTGTAATTTATTTTCCCTGCTACATCAGTCAAAAAATACGTCAGTGAAAAAAACGGACTGTGTGGCCACTACCTTGTTGTCAGTCAGTAAGTACGTCCGTACTGCACGGACGCACAGTCCGTACAAAATGCGCTCATCTGACCCTAGCCCAAGAGTCACCTCTCAACGTCAGCGCTAATTTTCATTTTTCAATGTATCACAATGCAAAAAAAATTGTGTATACTCATTTTCAGTGGTGACAAAGCAAAATGGATGCTGCTACTGTATCTGTATTCCCGGGATAAGCAGCCTACATCTAAACCTGATACTATAACGGAAAAGCACACTGAGCCACACCAGAAACCCTATAATGAAGATTATCTAGTTATGACCTTTGGCAGACAATCCATTCAGTACTATCCAATAAGGAACTCCAGTCATTGAGGTATCTTTGCTAAGTGAGATTATTTCGCAACGAAAGTTCGCTCAAGCTACATTTCGACCAACATGTTATTCCACAATTCCATATGCGGTGGAGAACTAAAGATGAACATTTAAATCATATCTCTATGGTTGCAGTGTTATTTCTCATTAGGAATTGCAGCCCTGATAAAAACTAGCTCATGGCAGATGTCCTCTTGCCTCCACAACATGTCTACCGTCTGCTCAGGAGACCTACCAATCTCAAGCAAAACTGCAGTCTGGAGGATCCTGTGTATACCTGCAGGTTCTAGGGGGCTGAAAGTACTCATTAAAAGGCACAAGGGTTAAACAAATGCCTGCTAGGTAGGACAGGTGTTTTTATTAATGTGTCAGTCATGAATCACCTTACTCACAGTACAAGGTCAATTGATGCAAAATAAACAAGAACTCCATATCCTTTTGTAGCATGCCTAATTAAATGTCCCTCTGTTTTCATGCTGATTGACAAATCAGTGCCTAGGGATATTTATTTTACTCATTTATATGACTTCTACTTAGCTTTGTGTAATGTTCTCTTGGTTTGTTATGGAAAATGTTCTGGAGGAAGTGTCCAAAAATAAAACTTTTCAAGGAACTTGGCAGTGACTTGGTGATTATTGTGTTCAGTTGTAATCACAAAACAAATCTGTTTCCTTTACCAGCGTTGTGTGTCATTTTTGAAGAAGCGATAACCCTTTGTCTTTTTCTATGGAGCACTATGGCTGTAGCGTGTTTACATAACACAAGGTAATTTATTAAGATTTGGTGAGAATGGTGTTTGCTTCATGTAATATAAAGACTAGAAGCAGAAAAGAGTAATTGATGACGTGTGAGAATTCGGGGTCTTATATCTCAGTATAACCAATATTTTGTGGGATTTATATATATATATATACACACTCAGGGACTTGGCGTGCTATGTTGGCAGGTTCACATAGAGGGAGGAGGAGATGGTAGGAGATATTTTCCTATTTCTCAGCAGGTTATGTCCATATTAATGTTTATAATGATTGTTTTATGTTTGTCTCTACATGTCTGTCTGTCAACTGTTGTTTATATAGGCCTGTCAGTCTATATGTGACTGTCTTTATATACTCAAACCAACCTTAACCCCTTCAATACTGCTATCAAGAGATCTCGGACTTCAAAGGCAACGCCTGGTGCCCTGATATTGAGATATCTTGATATGCTGATCTGCAGCCCAGAAGCAAATGAAATTTGCTTGCAACAAATGAATTTCATTTGCTTTTGGGCTGCAGAAGGTGCCCCCAATCAGCTAAAACTGTAAAATCAGCTGTTCAAAGCTTTGAAATATCGGGCTTTCAGCAACTGATGCAGGGAGAAATAGAAGAAAATAGACCAGCCGCTCAAACCTCTAACTCAATTTCGCAGTAGATGCCGCCATCTACTGGCTAAAAATAGGTTATTTATAGTAAGAAATAAAATGGGTATAAGCTCAAATATCTCTTACGTTATAATTAATTAAAAATTATTTTGCAAAAAACACTGGTTTCTGACAATGTTTTTTTGGAAAATCACTTGGTAGAGAAGTAGTTAAACTGAACAAACCATTTTCATAGAAACTTTACATTACCCTCTTATTGCACAGAATGAAGGGCAGTCCTTCGTTTCACAGTTCCACAGAGGTTCCCTGCACAAGGCTTTTTTTCCTCTACTGCCACGTGAATGGTGATTCTCTGTGTCCAGAGGTCCCCCACATTATGGATATTTTAAGGCCAAATATATTTGAACTGCTTCGCTGCGGAGGACGCGCTCCGCACATTGTCGGGATGGCTCCCAGCATTCAGACAACGCATTCAACATTTAATGCAAAATTTACTTCTTTTTTCCCCTCTGTTCTAAGGCGGTGGCATTATGTGCTTTTACTTGTAAAGTAAACAATGCTACTGCACTAACTCACCTTCTCATTTCCCACGCCGGGACCAAATGTGGAGGGGATGGCGAAAACGTTATTACACATTGTTCCATCTAAAACACAAGCCACTTCACTGCTGCAACGAGAGCCCCTTTGATCCTCTGTATGTCCATGAGTGAGTAAATTTATTGATTTTTACAGTCAAATTATTCATAAAACACAATGAGGCAAATTAAGACCAAAAAATTTAGTTTTTTTCCAGTTTTAGTTAAAATTGCGTATTTTCTCAGGACAATGCTGCAACGGGTGCCCATTTTTTTTTTTTAAACAAGAGTACCCCGTAGAATATATAACCACAAATGTGAGGATGATAAAATGTAAAAAAAAAAAATTAAAAATAAATTCTTGTTATAGCATTCTGACAGGGCATAACGTATAAATGTAATAAAGATATATTTTGAATGTGCTGAAAGTAAAGATCTATATAATTTGTCTGGGTCTTCTATTAAAACATGACTTCAAAACAATACATGATGAGCACAAAACAGTCAAAATTAGTTCAGCTCACAGGTGTGAAATGGCTCAACAGCAAAAGGGTTAATATGTTTAGTTTTTGTTATATGCTAAAAAATTACTTTATGTTTACTTAATAAATGTACTTTTTGATGACAAACATATATGTACATATATACTTAAGTTGTAGTGGAGGGCAAAAAATGGGATTAAAAGCCTCCATACTGCAAATAATAAAGTTTATAATTGCAGAAGTCAAATCTGCACTAATAATCTTATACATTTTTTTCATCAGGATATACATATATATAATTTCTGTAACATTGACTTTAGCATTTGTAAATAAATTGAATTACAAGAATTTCTCTCTGGCAAACTTTTGGAGAAGTGAAAATTCTAGGTCAAAATAGTCGATTTGAAAAGTGAGATAAATGGAAGAATTTTTCTGGTTTGGCTATTTTGACCTCGAATTTTCACTTCTCCAAAAGATCTCAGGAGTTTCACCTTTCTCTGAATAACCCTGTATATCTACTACAGAGGTTGCACCGGGGCCGATTCGCTTAATGATGATTTGAGGAGCAGAGTGCCTGCTTTTGGATATTTATATATAATTATTTAAATTATGGTGGAGGGCAAAAAGTGAGACTAAAAGCCTCCACATAGCAAATAATAAAGTTTATAAGTGTAGAAGACATTTTTACATCCCAGCAATTCAGAGAACTGCTTTGTCCACAGAGCTCATGTGCTACATTCTCCAGGTGCAGCAAGGAACTCAGGGTACGACATGCAAAAGAAGTCCCCAATTTCTCATTTTTTTGCATCCAGGGTCTGTCTTACACAGAACCCTCCTTGCTAGCCATACATGAGATATATAATGTACCGTATTTTTCGCACTATACGATGCACCTCAGCATAAGATGCACCTAGGGTTTAGTGGAGGAAAACAAGAAAAAATATTCAAATGGTGTACTAAAATATTAATGGCAGAGTAGGTTGTCAAGTGCAGCTCGGCTGTGATCACTGATTTGTATGTTTCAGCCTCAGCTCAGCTAATCACACAATGAAACAAACAGGATCGGTCAGTGAGCACAGCGAGTTGTCAGTATTCGCTCCATAAGACGCACAGACATCCTGCCCCATTTTTTTGGGGGGTAAAAAAAGTGTGTCTTGTGGAGCGAAAAATACGGTATATACACGCGTTTGAGTATGTTAAATAGACATAATGGTGTCATCCAGGAGTAGTGAGAGTAGATTGCTGGACTGAATATATGTGTTTTTATACAGACATATACTGTAGGTCACAGAAAACTAACTTGCTGATACTAGAGCTGAATTGGCCTTCTGTTTTGTAACCTTTTTATAAGGTCTGTTGCATTGCAGGTTCTCTCACAGCCTGTCGTGGGCCTATGTTAAACCAGCCGATTCACTATGTAATCTGGTCACAGACCCCCCTCCTTCCTGCACAATTCCCACACATCCACTGCTTTCTCCCACTTAATCTCCCCCCTCATCCAGAAAGGTAAAATAGCATGAAGTTGTTGTGTGGGTCTTCATAAGGCAAGTCACAGAGGATGTTATGTTATTTTATACAGGATTTATTGTAATATGGACTATGGCTTATGTCTCAAATGTAAATCTTTAGTCCAGGTTATTATATGAAATAATTTGAGCATATGGTACATTTTAGAAATTCACAATACTATGGCTTTGCACTGTGCTTAGGAAGAATTTTGTGTAGCCACTGTGGCCTTTTTTTTCCCCCATCAGTATTTATAAAACAGGCCAGATGTTCAAGTGAAATGTTCCGGCGTATCAGCTTCACCCTTGGTCCCACCTTCAGTCAAACACGGTGAACCAAATGTCCCTTTGGTAAGATTTGCTGTAGCTGTTTAATTCATGCAAACAATTACATTCAAAAACCTATAAAGGATTAGAAAACACTACCTCCTGCTAAGGCTTGTTGCCTGCCAGCTGTATGAGGCGTGCACAGCCTGCAGGACATTGGTAACATGTGGAACAAGGTTTTCATTCAGGTTTGCTGGACCTGATTGATGGTTCTGACTTTTATGATACCTTTACGCTACATGGAAATGGAAGGGGGTTTGACTGTCTCCAGGTACTTTGCGAGAACAGAAATGTTTTCCTTTTTCTTAGTAAAAAGGGTTACTAGATACACCATGCCTCCAAGAATCACAACATTTGCCAAACACACCTTGAACCTGCTGCTTACTTTTTAATTTTATATTATTTAAAGGGGCACTCTGGGCACTTTGACCACTCAAAGTAATTAGTGATGATAGTTACCTTTGTTCCTTCACCCATCTCCCTTCCCTTTAGATGGGTTTCAGAAGGCTGAGTAAACCATTTTACTGACACTAGTAAAGTTGAAAAGTTGACACTGGGTTCAGGGTTAGCATTAGGGTTACTATTTCTGCTTGATTTTAGAGATGCTTTTAGGGTTGGTATAGGCTTGGAGTTAGTAACACGTATAATTCTAAACATAATACTATTTATGTTTGTTGTAAGATCATGGTTAGACTACGATTTGTTTGTTTTTGGGTTAGTATTTGTTCTTGTTCTAGGATTGGGATTAAGGTACCTTTTATGGTTAGGGTTAGTTTTATGGTTATTATTTCTGCTTGCTTAGGGGGTTACTAGTCATTACTATAACAGGGTTATTCAAAGAGATCCGAATTGTGGCCGAAAGGTAACCGAACACTGAAATTCAGAGTATGGTTACCTTTCCTGGCCATTCGGCTATTCAGAGAGCAGGCAGTTCGCCAAATGCCTGCACATACGGTGCCTGTTCGGGGGCAGTGAAATGGCTATAGGGAAGCAATGCTTTGTCTATTCAGAGAACAAAAACCAGCAGTGAAAAGTTGCCGAATTGCCCTGTTGTTCAGTGGTTTCATGCGACAGGTTTATTCAGGTGAATCCCATAGCCTTCAATGTTAAAAATACTCCCGTTTTAATCCAGTATCTAATAAACCGTTGATTATAATATTCTACAGTAAAAAATCTCTTTATTTTGTAATCCTTGTACCCGCCTTGGGTGTTATATCCTTAAGAAAGCACGGTCCTCTTGGGATTTCATACACAAGTCCTTTATTGAATTAACTGCTGTATAGCAGACAGCAGTGTCAGCATTCAAAACAAAACAAACACGTCCCTAAAAAACAAACTCTAGCTCCTTTTGAGCGCTGACTCACTTAAAGGTCCCTTACTATCAGGGCTTCTCTTCTAAACTAAACAAACATAGGTTTTCACCAACCTTAGAACTGTTATGTCAGCAATCAAGCTTCAGCCAGGAACCAAAACACTTTGCTCCTCTCCACCACGGGCACCTCCCTCAGAGTGAAAAAGCAGGCAGTGATTTCTTTTCACTGCTGCTAAATTACTTCCAGCTGAACAGTGTGTGGAGAGTAAAAGAACCTCTTGGGCTTCCATATATAACACAAATGCTCCCCCTGGAGCTAAATAGCATATCCCTCCCTATATAGTTTAGAGGGAATATACACCCCGTCACAGACCATACCGTGTACTTTATCACAATTTATAGATTTTTTGGATCTTTTAGGCATTTTTCAGGATTTCTTTTTCAGTTTTTTTTTAAATCGTTTTTTCTTTTTTCTGTAACAGCCCTTTTTATTATCATTCTTTGGATTTTATTTTATTTGTTCACTTTTCAAACATTCAAGCCAACTGTTTTGGGTTTTTTTCACTCCATTCGTCTGCGGTGTCGGGTTTTTCCGGCGGCTGCTCTGTGCTGTGATCGGCGGTTGCTCGGGTTTCTCCGGTGTGTTCAGCGGGGTTAATCCAGATGTTTTTGCGGGTTTCGGTGTGTGCGTGTGCCGGGTTCTGTGGTGAATTTTCGACGGTTTTGCGGCAGCTTTTCCCCTGCACTACGACGGCCCTGCAGTGCTTGCTGAATACACCACAGGGTCGCCGAAATGGGATCGCCAAATCGCACCGAATTGAAGAGAACAAAAGGTCACAGAACGTGCGGTGACTTTTCGATTCTCTTTGAATAACCCTGACTGTGTTAAGTGATTTGGTTTGCACAGTAAGTGCAATATTTTTTTTCAGTTCTCTTATTGAAAACAGATTGATCTGAATACATTTGGATCGAGACAGTTACGTTCATTTCGGATGCATTTCAGTTCCGCGATTGGAGAACTCTCTGAAACCCTAATCCCTGAATTTCAGTCTGGTCCAAACAGTAATGCTATGTAGACACGTGCACTTCAATTTCGCGCCAGAGGAAAAAAACATGTGGTAATGTACAAATGAACTAGAACATAGTGTCCCTTGCAATTTCAAGTACTGTGTCTCTGCTGTCTTTTACCGTTAGGATGCGGATTTATAAATCACATTCAACCCAAAGCATGGAAACACATCTATACAGATTCAGAAATGTATTTATTCAAAAAGACCTATTGAAACATAAAATCAATATAAATGAAAGCAAAACATTATCATTTATTCACTTTTTTTAATTGTAGCTTTGTATTTTCCGGATCCTTTGGGATATGTACAAGGGAGACCAGGATCACTTGATCTCCAGGCTCGCCCTTTCAGCTTCCACCTCTTTGTGGAAGCCTATCTTGTATGGAGTACACTGTAACCTTGTATTCGGATAAAAACAAAATAATGTTTTTGGAATATCCTATGTGACACGGTGGTATATTCCTTCTTCTGCAGGTATATTGATTTGATTTCACATTGCTCATGGAGATGGCCATGGTCCTCATGTCTAATACTTGAAAACAAGAGAAATCTCAATGTATCCTTCCTGATAAAATACTTTATAAATAAGGCTAGGGTCAAACGAATGCATTGTTCGCATCGTCCATAAAAAAGTGCGTCCGAACGTATGGACATACCTTTTCACGCAATACGCAATAGCAGTCATACGATGTGCAATTACGGCCGTGATTTTGTACGGATCCGAACCAGGAAACTTTGGGTGTCTGGACGTTATGTTGGCCGGTCATGAGCAGCGTCTGACATCTCCTAATCACGCACACACGCCGCTATGTGGACGCAGTGCACTCTGTACGTCAGTACTAGCGGTTCGACGTTCTTGCAAAAATGCGTTCGTTTGCCGCTTGCGTTGCTCGCCCGAACTTTCGTGCGGCTGTACTTCGTGTGTGGCCCTGCGCTGGATGTCATTTGCTGCTACCACGGCTGTAATAAAGTTCAGCTGCGCGCGTGTTCGCACTGCATTCGTCTGACCCCAGCCTAAATAATAGCTGATGGTAGTGGTATGTTTAACAAACCATTACAGTAGTTTTGCATTTATTTCCATTTTTTTTAAGCAAAACTATTTTAGATTTTTGAACATTTTCTTTTAATAACATGCTATTGTTAGAGTATATACAGCACAATGTCAACAAAGGATCTAGATCCAGTTAGAAAATGGGAAACCTAAGCAAAATTCCTTGAAAGTTATTTGCTCATGGGATAATTCCAGGAAATATCAACTATTACATCACGGAAAAAAATAGCATAATCATATGTTGCTGATTTTTTTTTTTTCCATCATGGTCTATAATTTGCAATCACAGAAGGTTTCCAATTTATTGAACAACTCTGTTAAAATGTTAAAAGGGCCAATAAGTAATAGCGATGCAAGTCAAGTATCTGATGATGTTTAACATCCTTATTTAGAGTTCTCCATTGTACTTTTGCATCATTTTTAAAATGTCTTAGATTTTCTAATAACAAACCACTATGGTGATTGCTCTTGAAATTGCTCCTGCTCGCTGCCAGTGCTCCACAGGAAATGAAAAATGCAGGTATCCTGCTGGTAGTGTCAAATGTAAGAGATCATTTTGGCACCTTGGAGTAACAACTTCTCCCTTGAAGTGTTATAATAAGGACAGAGAATTGGTGACACTCGTTTAATGCAAGGTCCTTCACTGATGCTCATATGCACAGTCAGCTAAAAAAAGAAAACAACGAATTTCTCACTGTAAGCCGCTTCAACTCTAATTTGATGATTTACACATTTCCTCTTCCTATGGGCTCATTATAAAACTTTATTGATTTCAATCCATTGTACCTTCGGCAGAACACTCACAGCTTGTGCTTACAAATTGCCCTTTTCTGGGTACAATTACAATGCAGTTTAACCTAACCCCTTCCTGGCCATGTTTTTTTCTATAATAAATTGTATAGAAACACAGGAATCGAGGTTCATTTAGTCACACCAAGTGATGTGTAATTCATTTTTAAAAGAAAATACAAAGCTCGCACATTACGTTATGACAAAACAATGTTTTGTATAGATTGTTCAAGGACATGTGAATGCAAAAAGTAAAATCTGGTAGATTTGCATAATAGAATAATTTTCTTGATTTGGCAATCAGTTGTGGAATTAGTATGACATTTAAATTGCATATTTTGCTTTATCCTCAAAGGCTTCAAAAGGTTTAGAATACTATGAGCAGAGGGACAAATATAGAAAGCTATGTTGGAATAAAACCTCAAAAATTACATCAATGCCATTCAAATGGATTTTGACAAGAAGTTAGCATGCTTGTGGCGAATTACAAAATTTAATTACAGGTACACTCTAGACTAGAGACTCTGACCACTCAATATTATTTGAGTAGTCACAGTGCCCTGAGTCTCCTTGCTGTTCTCCCCTCCTGGGAGGGGAGTCATGCAGGGCTGATCCAGCCTTCTAAGTGCAGGTGAATAACTCCACCCAGAAGCTGATGATCAACTAGTGTTGATCTCACTTTCTGCGGATTTCTAGGAAGCAGGACACCTTTTCAGGCCACAGCTTCTGCCAGTGACTCTCAATGTGGTCACATTGAGAGTCACTGGATTGGCTGGGTGGCCTCTCAAGCAAGCATGTGACCCCCTGCTGTCACATGACATGCTGCAGCTCACATGAAGCTGGCCGCATGTTACACCTGGAGGAACTCAGAGTCAGGCCAGCATTGTAACCAGGTGAGTTTTTCAAATGTTCTAAAGGTTTAAAACAGGAGGGGCGGTCGCAGTCTAATTTACTTGGCAGATGACGTTGCTTTTTGCTTGAGATGCTGGGCACCAGGCGCTGATTTGCTGCGTGTCTGGTGGTCGTGCCCAGTGATTCAGCCTTTCTGGAGACCGGTCCATGTCGCTGTCTGCAGGGTCTCGCCATCCCCACTGGCCTTCGTGCCTGTGGCTATGCTGCTCCCCCACACACCCCTGTCTGCAGCTACGTCCAAAACTCCCTTGATATACGCCTAATGAATGCCGTTAAGGTGGCCATACCAAGACATTGGAAGTCCCTCTCTACCCCTACATTTCATGAATGGTTGAAAGAAATCCAACACACCTGAGACATTGAAGACCTGATTCACCAGGCTTCTGGCACCAGTGCCAAATATGAGATGTTGGTATTACTGGTCTGCTGCTGGTCCCTCTCTTACTGGTAACTAGGGATGAGCCGAACACTCCCCGAGTTCGGTTCGAGCCCGAACCGAACTTCCCATTTGTTCGGGACCGAACCCGAACCCCCATGCAAGTCAATGGGGCTGAAAATTCGTTTTTTTAGAGTGCCCTCCAAGAGGGCATATATGCTACATATTTGCCATAAAAGGTGTATGGGGGTCCGGGTAGTGCCCTGGGGGACAGGAAACAAGGACAAAAAGTTTTAAAACAAACGTTTTTAAAGGGACAGTGAGTTTTCCATGAAATAAGGGTTAAAAATAAAAACGAAAAATTCCTTCAAATATTGTGCCTAGGAGGTCCCCATAACCTGCCCGTGAAGTGGCGGATTTCTAGGATCTATAGAAACACTTAAAAACAAAAAAACTACGTTTCATATGACGGTAAATGCTTTTCCTTTAATCTATCCATAAACAACTGCTTTGGGCGGCAGCCTGTATGAAAAGACATTTTAGGACGCGCAGAAAAAGTTTAGTGTTTTTTTTGGCTAAATTAGGCTAGGGTCAGACGAACGCATTTTCGCGTTGTCTGTGAAAAAGTGCGTTCGAACGAATGGACGCATTTTTTCACGGAGTACGCGATAGCGGTCATAAGATGCGCATTTGCGTTCGTGATTTTGTACGGATCATCAATAAAACACTTTTGCATCTGGACGTTATGTTGGCCGGACATTAGCAGTGTCTGACATCTCCAAATCACGCAAACACGCCGCTAGCAGACGCAGTGCACTCTGTACAACCGTACTAGTGGTTTCACGTTCTCGACAAAATGCGTTCGTTTGCCACTTGCGTTGCACGGCCGGACTTTCGTGCGACCGTACTTCGTATATTGGCCGTCATTGCCCGTCATTTGCTGCTAGTGCGGCCGTAATTAAGTGCGCCAGAACGCACGTTTAAAGTGCGCTAGTCTGACCCTAGCCTTATTGTGAAACTTATGCAGGGCTTTGGATGAAAGTAACAATAGGTGCTTTAAAATTGGGCTTTTATCGTCGGCAACAGTGCCGTCACACCGTAACCCCTCTGAGGATATGAATCTGATACAGGCGTCAATGGCAGTGCACCCAGATATTGTGCCTTTAGTGCCAGGCATGCAAGTACTATCATACAGTAACCCCTCTGTGGTATTGTGGAAGAGTGCAGGGGTGGACCATGTGGTCCTATATTGAAAAGTGTTTTTTTTATCTGTTAATGGGTGTCAGTGCACCCAGAAATTGTGCCTTTAATGCCAGGCCATCAAGTATCATCATACAGTAACCCCTCTGTAGTATTGTGGAAGAGTGCAGGGGTGGACCATGTGGTCCTATATTGAAAATGTTTTGATCTGGTAATGGGCGTCAGTGCACCCAGATATTGTGCCTTTGGTGCCAGGCCAGCAAGTATCATCATACAGCAACCCCTCTGTGGTATTGTGGAAGAATGCAGGGGTGGACCATGTGGTCCTATATTGAAAAGATATGATTCTGGTCAAGGCGTCAGTGCACCCAGATATTGTGCTTTTGGTGCCAGGCCTGCAAGTGCCATCATAATACAGTAACCCCTCTGTGGTATTGTGGAAGAGTGCAGGGGTGGACCATGTGGTCCTATATTGAAAAGTGTTTTTTTATCTGTTAATGGGAGTCAGTGCACCCAGATATTGTGCTTTTAATGCCAGGCCATCAAGTATCATCATACAGTAACCCCTCTGTAGTATTGTGGAAGAGTGCAGGGGTGGACCATGTGGTCCTATATTGAAAATGTTTTGATCTGGTAATGGGCGTCAGTGCACCCAGATATTGTGCCTTTGGTGCAAGACTACCAGGCCAGCAAGTATCATCATACAGTAACCCCTCTGTGGTATTGTGGAAGAGTGCAGGGTTGGACCCTGCGGTTCAAAAAAATAAAATGAAATAAATCTAGCACAGGCGTCAGTGCAGCCAAATATTGTGCCTTTCATGGCAGCAAGTGCCTTCACACCGTAACCCTTTTGTGGTATTGTGGAAGAGTTCAGTGCTGGAGGTTTTGTGAATGCAGAAGAGGACATCCCCTATCTATTCCATTACTTCAGCATCAGGGGATTGATAGCTGCTGATCCAGGACTGATTCATTTTTATAAATGTCAGCCGGTCTACAGAGTCGGTGGACAGACGCACTCTTTTGTCTGTGACAAAACCTCCAGCGGCACTGAACGTCCTTTCGGAAAGCACGCTAGATGAAGGGCAACCTAGTAGCTGCATAGCATATTGGCCAAGTTCTGGCCAGTGATCCAATTTCAACACCCAGTAAGCCAGTGGATCATCTGCTGTAAACGTATCCAGGTCTGCCCTTGCCCCTAGGTAGTCCTGCACCATATGGTGAAGACGCTGGCAATGGGTGCCTACATTTGACGTCCCTGGGCGACGAGGACTAAAAAAAATTAAAAATGCATCAGTCATGCGACCCTTGCCTTCACCGCTATTCCTCTGATCACCTGCAGCCTCAGAAGCACGTGTGTCAGCACTTGGTAATCTAACAGTGCCTGGAAAGGTGTTACACAAGTTTCGCTTTAGAGCGTCCTCAAGTTTTGTCATCCTGTGCTCCCTCTGTGTGGGCAGGATGAGCTCTGCAACTTTCCCCTTGTATCGTGGATCAAGAAGGGTTGCCAACCAGTAATGATCCCTCTCCTTGATAGCACGAATCCTGGGGTCCTTTAGCAGGCTTTGCATCATTAGGGAGCCCATGCAGCGTAGGTTGGAGGTGGCATTAGCTGCCGAGTCTTCCTGGTCAATGAGGATGACCGTATCGTGCACTTCCTCCTCCCAGCCACGCACAAGCCCTTCTGTTTATGGGCACACAAAACCCTGCCTTGAGGAATCCCCACCTTCAATGCCCCCACTACTTAAATAGTCCTCCTCATCCTCCTCCTGTCTGATCTGAGTAGGACCCGCTGTCTGTGGAAAGACTGGGGCCTTGAGAGCTAGGGAAGGCCTCCTCTTCCTCCCGCTGCTCTGCCTCTAGAGCCACATCTATAATTCCCCGCAGAGTGTGCTCCAGCAGGAACACTAAAGGAATTGTGTCACTGATGCATGCACTGTCCCTGCTCACCATCCTCGTTGCCTCCTCAAATGGTGACAGTACAGTGCATGCATCCTTGATCATCAGCCACTGCGGGGGGGAAAAAACCCAAGTTGACCTGAACCTGTCCTTGCGCCATACTCACAGGTACTCGTTGATGGCCCTCTGCTGCTTGTGCAGACGCTGCAGCATTGCTAATGTCGAGTTCCACCTGGTGGGCATTTCACAGATCAAACGGTTTGTGGGAAGGTGGAATTCTCTTTGAATTTCTGCCAGGCGAACGCTTGCTGGGAATGACCGTCTGAAGTGGCTGCAGACTTTTCTGGCCTGGATGAGAAGCTCTGGCAGCCCTGGGTACTTGGTTAGGAAACGCTGTACCACCAGATTTAGGATGTGTGCTAGGCATGGTACATGCGTCAATTTACCCTTGCGTAGGGCGGAGAGGAGGTTGCTGCCATTATCGCAGATGATCATTCCCAGCTCAAGCTGGCGTGGTGTTAACCATCTCTGCACCTGCCCCTGCAGAGCTGACAAAATTTCTGACCCGGTGTGGCTCCTGTCCCCTAAACAAACCAGCTCAAGCACAGTATGGCATCTTTTTGCTTGAGCCATTGCGTAGGCCCTGTCAGGCGTCGTTTTAACTGCCACTTCGCCAGAGACAGAGGAGGAGGAGGAAGAGGTGGTGGTGGTGGAGCAGACAGACCTCATACAAGCAGCTTTCTGGAGGCGTGGTGGATGAACAAGCTCCAGCACAGAGCCCCGTCTTGGATCCCTCCCAGCTGCAATCAGAGTTACCCAGTGTGCCTTGAAGGAAATGTAACGACTGTGTCCATGCTTGCTGGACCACGTGTCTAAAGTCACATGCACCTTGCTGCTGACTGCCTTTCCCAATGACTCGATAACATTGTCTTCCACGTGCTGGTATAGTGCTGGAATGGCCTTGCGTGAAAAGTAATGGCGTTTTGGAACCTGCCACTGTGGTACAGCGCATTCAGCAAATTCACGGAAGGGAGCAGAGTCCACCAGCTGGAAAGGCAGCAGCTGCAATGCGAGTAATTTTGCTAAGCTGGCATTTAGACGCTGTACTTGGATGGTTGGGACTATATTTTCTTTCGCTGCAGCAGCTGCGGCAATGTAATCTGACTGTGTAAATCTTCAGCTACTGGGATGATGTCACATTGTGAGGAAGGACCTGCTGGTACATCCATTACTGTAGCATCATCCCTGTCGGTGGAGGTTGTAGGCAATTGCATGGCAGGACATACAGTGTGGGTAGAGACAGATGAGGAGGAGGAGGACCTACGCAAAGTTTTGCGCCAACGGGATGTGTGGCACTTGTTCATATGTCGCCTCAAGCACGTGGTACCCAAGTGTCTGGTGTTTATCCCACGCTTCAGCCTCCTCTGACATAGATTACAAATAGCAACGGTGGGGTCTGCTGCACATTTCTTAAAGAACTCCCAGACAGCAGAGTTCCTGCATGTGTTCTTTGAGACAACGGCGCTCTGCACCGGAGCAGCTCTGACATGTGATGCCTTGGACTGGCTAGTGCTACGGTTGGTCACAGAGGATGTTGTGCCTCGTGTTTGCTGTGCCTCCTCCTCCTCCCCCTCCTCCTCACTTGATTCCTCAGTTCGATCTGGCACCCAGGTGGGGTCAGTGACCTCATCATCAATGTCATCTTCACCCCCTATCTCCTCGTCACTGGAGCCAACTTGGCAGTATGCTGCAGCTGCTGGGGCAACAGGAGTGCCAGTTATTTGTGTGTCATCACTGGCACCCCCTTCCTCTAGGTTGATTATACTCCCTTGCTCAACCTCAGAGATTGAATCAGAGCACTGTACTTGCTGCGCATCCTCAAGCAGCATGTCACTCTCATTGTAGTCAAACAATTCAGCTGACTCCTCCGTGTGTGATAGCGAGGGTACGGCAGGAGTAGCTGTGGACATGGAGGCTGCATTAGATGCTTTGGCAGCTGAGGTGGACTGTAAAGCACTAGAAGCCTGGCTGGCAGAGGACTCGGAGGATGAGGATGGCCTGGTTAGCCAATCCACCAAGTCCTCTGTATGTTGCTGCTGCTTAAGACGGCCAGCACCAGTTAGAAAGGACAAGCGTGCCCCTGCAGAGGATGCACCATGTCCACCACGACCAGAGACACAGCCTCCCGACACAGGGGCTGCTTGCCCTCTTATCTGTGGCTGGGAGCGTCTGCATGTCCTTTTTGTTCTTTCAGACATGGTGAGTGATATATAGATTAATATATACAGAACTCTGATTCAACTCTGGTATAAAGATTTAAATAACTCTGGTATAACTCAGTGAGACACACTGATAGCTGGCAGCCAGTGACAAGAGACAGATCACCTTAATTCCCAAGTGTTTTAAATATATTAGTGAGCCCCAAAATACAGCGTGGTACTGTTTGTATGACGAGATACAGATCACCTTAATTCCCAAGTGTTTTAAAGAAATTAGTGAGCCCCAAAAAAACTTGCTGGCTGTGTGACGAGACACAGAAGATCACCTTGATTTACAAGTGTTTTAAAGAAATTAGTGAGCCCCAAAATACAGCGTGGTACTGTTTGTATGACGAGACACAGATCACCTTAATTCCCAAGTGTTTTAAAGAAATTAGTGAGCCCCAAAAAGATTTGCTGGCACAGTGACAAGACCCAGAAAATCACCTCAATTCACAAATGTTTTAAATAAAGTTGTAAACCCCAAAAAAACTTGCTGGCACAGTGACAAGACACACATCACCTAAATTCCCTGATATTTGGTCGAAATGAGACCCCCCCAGTAGCGTGGCAGACCAGCAGTAACAACACACACAACTATCTCCTTTGAAATCTCCTCTGAAATGCGTGCAGAAGCGCTGCGTGGAAACCTTATATAGTGTGCTGCGGGACTTAGCTCTGTGAGCCCATGATTGGGCAAAATTTGCCCAATCAGGACTCTGAGCGGTGATTGGCATAGTGTTCAACCAGTCTTGCACCAGACCTGTGGTCAGGTGCAAGGCTGTAGCCAATTAGGAGCTTCAGGCAGTGGGAAATGCATTGTGGCATTGTGGTCCATTGTGGTCGAACATGCGGCGAACACCCGGAAATGTTCGGGGTTCGCGATCCTCTCGAACAGGCTAACTTCGGGTCGAACCCCGAACCGTCCGAACCCGAACAGCTCATCCCTACTGGTAACCCTTCAAATGCTGTACCTACCCTCATGTACTGAGCGAGTGGCCTCACCTCACCACTTATTTGTCCCCTCCTGTCTACCCTACCTCCTATTATGAAGTTAAACTGGCTATTTTGACTGCTGTACCTGCTCCCACAGACACTGTGTTTCCATTATTTTGGTCGCCGCACACTGGCCTTCATAGCCACTACCACGCTACATGTATAAGTCTTCTTGAATGTGGTACATGCTTACAGGTCTATTCAAAGAAAGGTGAAACTCAGCAGAATGACTGGAGAAGTGAAAAATCTAGGTCAAAACAGCCGAACCAGAAAAAATCTCCCATTTATCTCACTTTCCAAATCAGTTATTTGGTCTCTTCACCTGCCAATTCTCCAGATTTTTCCTTTCTTTGAATAGACCTGCTAGCGAATTTTACCCTGCTCTGTTCATGTGCTTTGATGGCTGTCTTTTTTACAGTGTGCTCTTTCGCTTTTCACTTTGTTCTACGGAAAATCTATAAATCCTTATTGCAATGAAAAATAAAAACAGGAGGGGGGAGTGTGAATAAGGTCCGTGTGGGTCAATATTTAACCCCTCCTTTTCCCTTTTCCCACTTTAACTCTAGTATCCTTTTATTTTTTGTCACTGGGAATCTCTTTCTCAAAGGATACTGCCTGCATTAAAATGTCTACTTTATTGCTATGGTGATCGGAGTCATTCTCAGAGGGGTGTGTGGGATTCCTGTGAACTGATTTTCTTATTGGTACAAGCCCCTATTCTGGCCAAGCTGGCAACAGGGAGCCACACATGGCAAAGACATAGTAAACATTAGTGGCTCCATCTAACAGATACAGGTATCCTCTCCTGAAGTCCATGGTGAGTCATGTGATCTTGAAGGAACACACAGTATTGATGGAAAGACACTAAAAACTATTTGATCTCAGTGTTTTTCTGCTTATAATAAGAGACATCAAATTGCACGATCCTCTTCATCACAGGATAAGGGGTAGGTATTGCATTTTTGGGGGTGTTTTTATTACTGCTGCTAAAGTAAAATCGATTAACACCAGGTGTTTACTGCCAGGTATTTATATTTTCATTGCTGCCTGCAAGGGAGAATAATGAGCAATTTTGGGATCGCTCGTTAATCTGTCAGTGTACAGTAGGGGGCTGTCAACAGCTGAACCACACAAGGAACTGGTCCAGCAGCTTATGTTATCGATATCTAGAAAAGGAAGTTGTGTGCTGGCGCTTAGAAATCTTCAAGCAACGTTGGTATATCAACAACGTTGGTTTATTGACCCACCTATTTATCTAGTTTATAAAATAGGGAAGGGTATGAATCCACTTTAAGTATGCTGTTTCACTGGGATATAGTACAACAGAAACCCTCACAAAGCAATTAGTACCACAGATAATATAAAAAGAACAAAGGTCACCAGATAGCGCAAAGAAAATTATTTTCATACATCTATGTGTATATAATATACTCATATAGTTCAATATTACCTATCAATATTGCAGAAATGGAGGTTAGAAATGTCCACCGTCCAGACACAAGTCCAACGTGAGCAGTGGTCAGTTCAGGACGAATCTTCCAAATAACCAACAGTATTCTCCCGTTCTGTTCTCCTCCCTCTCTTAGGACACGGTGAAATTCACTCAAAGAAAACACAATACAAGCGCTCACATAGCGCAATAACTTCTTACAATGATAAATGTTGTAGAAGATACAGCCAATTGTGCACTCACCGAGGTTGGAGCCTGTCAGATCATTAGGCTCATTTCACACACTTGGGTGTTTCTTTTAAGGCAAAAACACCTAAAAAAGCCCCTCTATGCACCAATCCAGGGTCTGGTGGCTCAATAATTCATAAAGTCCATCAGATAGTTACAGAACATTTAATAGATAAAATACATTCCAATATAAAAACAAAAAATGTACTGAGATGCGCTTCGGCCATAGGCCTTCATCAGTCAGTGTATGGAGGACTCTGCACACCTCCCTCTACTTATAATCCTTTAATGGTGCTTAATTACGCCCTTCTGTAATCAGAAAGTCATGTTGTTACTTCCGGTGCGGCACTTTCGGTAAGCCCACTACATCACTTCCGGTCAAGAAACTTCATTTCCGGCAAACCTCCGAGAGCGTCATTCATCATTAGCGCCGGATATATTCGTGCACATATGTCTTTTTGGCGTGAATTCGGATCATATGCATGCCATTTCGGCACGGACTTAGGCCACGTGTTCATAACTCTCAATACACATCAGAGAGGACTTACAGGGTTATCCAAAGAGATCCGAATTGCTTGAGAAAGGTAACCGAACGT
The DNA here is from genome assembly GCA_009667805.1 of Leptobrachium leishanense. NCBI lineage: Eukaryota > Metazoa > Chordata > Amphibia > Anura > Megophryidae > Leptobrachium > Leptobrachium leishanense. The sequence goes on from CM019063.1 coordinate 408,283,453, forward strand.
TGAAAATCAGAGTTCGGTTACCTTTCCTGGCCATTCAGCTATCCAGAGAGCAGACAATTCACCAAATCCTAGCGAATTGCCTGAACATACGGTGCCTGTTCGGTGCCTGTTCGAGGGCAGTGAAATCCCCATGAAAATGCACTGCTTCGGCTATTCAGAGAACACAAACCAGCAGTGAAAGGTTCCCCTAATGCCCTGCCATTCGGTGGTTTAATTCAGCAAGTTAATTCAGGCGAATCCCATAGGCTTCAATGTTAAAAATATTTCCGTTTTAATTCAATATCTAATAAACCGTTCATTATAAAATTCTGCAGTAAAGAGTCTCTTTATTTAATAGATTTTTTAGGATATTTTAAGGATTTTTCTTAATTTCTTTTTTTTTTTAAAAGTCAGATTTTTTTAAATTTCTTTTTAAGTTTACTTATTTTTTCTGTAACAGCCCTTTTTATTATCATTCCCTGGACCTCATATGCAAATTTCAGACATTTTCGCTCAGTAGTCTCTTTGCAAACAGCGTTTCACTTTCACAGATTCACACAAACTATTTTGCTAATTTATTCACCTCCCTCGTCTGCGGTCTCGACTGCTTCGGCTGTGTTCGGCTCCTGCTAGGGCTTTGTTTTCGGCAGGTTAATCCAGATGTTTTTGTGGCTTTTCTGCGTGCATTCGGTGGGTTTTGCGGTTAGTTTTCGTCGGGTTTGTGGCAGCCTTTCCCTGCAATTCGGGGACCCTGTGGTGCTTGCTGAATACACCGCAGGGTCACCGAAATGGGATCGGCAAAAGGAACCGAATTGAAGAGAACGTAAAGTCACCGAACGGTGACTTTTCGAATCTCTTTGAATAACCCTGTTAGTTCTCGGGGCCTTATCCAGTGCAGCAGCAATACTAGTACAATCATTAAAACGCAGATAATAGCGGCGACTGGTAAATTAAAAATTCATATTGAAAACAAATTAACAGCATAATAGGGGATATTAAACGTCATACATGTTTAAAAGCTTATAATAAAGCCTATTTAAATTTAAAAACCTATTTAAACATAGTAGGAAATATTAAATATGTGTATTAAAAGTAGCAGCATAATAAGAGGTATTAAAACATCGTTATATACACAACTTGTTACAACAAATAGTATATAAGTGCTGCGATTTATACATTCTGTTAAATACGTTCTTATAATTGGTTATTTCGATTTGAATGAATGGCTTATCGTTATGTTAAGTGATGAGAGGGTATAGTTAAAAATTATTATATAGTAAAAACTATTATGTATATTATATAATAAAACCAATTTTCCATTGAGATTATAGATAGGGGTTAACAAACTCAGATTGTGCATTATTACTAGTATCAATAGTAATAATGCATAATCTGAGTTTGTTAACCCCTATCTATAATCTTCTATTATTATTATTATTATTATCTATATTCTAACCTCCATTTCTGCAATATTGATAAGTAATATTGAACTATATGAGTATATTATATACTATATACACATAGATGTACTGTATGAAAATAATTTTCTTTGCGCAATCTGGTGACCTTTGTTCTTTTTATGTTATAGATATATATGGATAAAAGGATAGAGGGGTTTCCATAAGTGAATAACAAAGTTAAGACCAAAGTTATAAAGATAAGCAAGCTAGCGCCACCAAAATGGTAATGACTGTTTTGGCAAACATTAGCTAACGTTTAAACACCTTTTTTTCCAGTTTGAAAATGATTGTTTTCATTCCATAAAAGGATTATACTTAAAGGGTTATTGAGTAAGGGGTGAACTTGCCACCGAAATGCACCGAATGGTGAATTTCACAGAACGATGCAATTTCGTGGCAGTTCGTCTAGTCACTAAGCTGTCAATTTGCCAAATACTGGCAAAGTGACAGCGAAAAACGGTGCAGTTTGCCACAGATCGGTGACAGCAAAATTGTCCAATAGAGAATGGTTATTCTATTCAGAGAACACCAAACTGCACTGAAGAGTCAGTGAAATGCCCTGATTTTTGGTGATTCAGTTCGACAGGTTTAAACAGATCAATCCCATAGGATTTAATATAAAACAATTATCGTTTTTATTCATTTTTTTTATTAAACCATTTATTTTTCATTTTCAGAAAAATGATTTTTTATTTGTATTTTGGAACACATTGTATTTTTTTTCTTAGACTAAATTTTTACTTCCCAATTTTTTTTGAAAAGGTGTTTTTTTAAAATTCAGTAACATACCTGTTTATAATTTTTTATAGAGGACCTCTTTTATTATTTAGACACATTTTAATATATTTTTATCAGTTTAAACACCTGTTAGAAGAATGGCAGAATTCCGTTTTCCATTTTTTTGTTCTAAGTTCAGCGGTCAGTTCAGCGGTCTTTGACTCCAATTTCGCTGCACTTCGGTGACTATTCACCGCAGGGTTGGCGAAATGGAATCACAAAGTGCGCCGAACTAGAAAGCACTGAAATTTCGGTGCTTTCTGAATAACCACTTAACTGTTAGACCCACAATTTCTATTTTGTGCCTAGCTACACGTAGGCCTCTATTTAAGGCTAGGGTCAGACTAACGCATTTTTTGCGTTGTCCGTGAAAAAGTGCATCCGAACGCATTGACGTATTTTTTCACGGAATGCGCAAAAACGGTCAGACGACGCGCATTTTCGGGCGTGATTTTTTACGGATCCAAACCAGGAAACTTTGGGTGTCTGGACGTTATGTTGGTCGGACATGAGCAGCGTCTGACGTCTCCTAATCACACACACATGCCGCTAGCGGACGCAGCACACTCTGTACGTCAGTACTAGCGGTTCTGCGTTCTCGAAAAAATGCGTTCATTTTCCACTTGCATTGCGCGGCCGGACTTTCATGCGGCCTTACTTCGTGTATTGGCCGTCATTGCGCGTCATTTGCTGCTAGTGCGGCCGTGATTAAGTGCGCCTAAACCTACGTTAAAAATGCGCTAGTCTGACCCCAGCCTTATTGGTGTACAGATGTACAAGTGACTGCTCATTAGACTACTGCTCCTAATCCACTAACGTTAGCAAATTGCATGCTTAAATAACAAATACCACTGTTGGTATTCAATCCTGGAGTCCATGAGAGACCTCGTGAGATTGTGAGCACATAACTCATTACCTTTCACCTCACAAATCTTGTGTATGTCATAACAACAAGTTACCAACAACTAGAGTTGCCAGATCCTCCATGGTTTCCTGGACTCATAGAATTTATTCATGCTGATGGGCAGTGCATGAAAAATACCACCCCGCAGCATGCATAATCCAAACGTTGCAGATAAGGAATCCCAGGTGACCTGCCTTAATTTCCTTCCTGCAGCATATGAATTATACATGTTGCAGGGCAGCACTTTTCTCTGTGCTCCCCTCTGCATGAAAAATGTGTCCAGGAAACCATGGCCTATCTGGCAACCCTACCAACAACTTTAGTCATAACAGACATTGCCATTCAATGTGCAGGTGGACCATAAGTACTTGTGATCAGAGCAGCTGTCATTTAGGCTAGGGTCAGACTAACGCATTTTTCACGTTGTCCGTGAAAAAGTGCGTTCGAACGAATGGACGTATTTTTTCACGGAATACGCGATAGCGGTCATACGATGCGCATTTTCATCCGTGATTTTGTACGAATCATCAATAAAACCCTTTTTGCGTCTGGACGTTATATTGGCCGGACGTGTGCAGCGTCTGACGTCTCCCAATCACGCAAACACGCCGCTATGCGGACGCAGCGCACTCTGTACGTCAGTAGTAGCGGTTTGACGTTCTAGAAAAAATGCGTTCGTTTGCCACTTGCGTTGCGCGGACGAACTTTCGTGCGGCCGTTCTTCGTATGTTACCCGGTATTGGATATCATTTGCTGCTAGCACGGCCGTGATTTCGTGCGGTTAAACGCACGTTAAAAATGCTTTCGTCTGACCTTAGCCTAACAGCGCACTTGCAAACACTAATGAGCAATTTAGAAAGGGGATTCCATTTTTTTGTTGCCCTGAAGTAGTGACATAATTTCAATATGTAATTTTAAAAAAATCTTTTTTTTCTTACGAAGCGTTGTGGAAAGTGTTAATTTGTAATAAAAATATAAACTTTTTGCTTAGTATTTTTTATTTATTTTTTTACTGCAGAAGTAACTACTGATCTCCGAATAATATAGATTAAGTGTAAGAGGAAGGAATAGAACTAAATAATTTAGAGATCTGGTATTTTCTATCCTATTTGAAGTATGGAAGCTGTGCGCCCAGTGGGTTTAGCAGCCTTGCAGCTGTGTGAATACCAAAGTGATCCCAGAGCCAAAAAGGACTTCCAGGTCACTGACTTTCAGACGCATGTCAGAGTGAGAATCAGGAAATGTTGCATGACTTGGAGACTGAAAACATTGCTTTTCCTATATCTGAATTTAGCAGAAAAATTTACAAATCTGCCTCCTTGTGTGTCATGTACACACGAAAACATACATTTATACTCTATTATTCTATGAAATAAAAAAATAAAGCTAAAATGTAACACATCAGTTTAACAACTGTCACTATACATACATTTCTTTTTGTTTAGCAGGAATCCTGTTTATACAATGATGCAGTCAATTTTCATGTGCTTTTTATTGACCTAAGGACTAGGAGCGCGAAAAAATGCTGGAGAGCTACACGGATCAGCAGAACCATATTGCATCACATTTAGGTGTGTCTGGGTACAGGAAAAATTCCCCAATACCTATCAAAGACAAAGCTTTTAAGTCTACATATGGTTATAGAGTACTTTGGTTTCAGTGCTCCTGCAAGAGAAAGGTGCACGTTGTTACCGTCTGGGTAGAGTAGAGGTAACATCACTGCCTTATAACTGTGGAGACACAGGTTCAAATCCCAGCAAAAGCACCTCTCGGGTCAGACGAATGCATTTTTTGCATCGTCTGTAAAAAAAGTGCGTCCTAACGCATGGACGCACTTTTTCACGGAATACGCGATAGCGGTCAAACGATGCTCAATTACGGCCGTGATCTTTTACGGATCCAAACCAGGAAACTTTGGGTGTCTGGACGTTATGTTGGCCGGACATGAGCTGCGTCTGACGTCTCCTAATCACGCACACAAGCCACTATGCGGACGCAGCGCACTCTGTACGTCAGTACTAGTGGTTTGATATTCTTGCAAAAATGCGTTTGTTTGCCACTTGCGTTGCGCGGCCAAACTTTCGTGCGGCCGTACTTCGTGTGTGGGCCTGCGTTGGATGTCATTTGCTGCTACCACGGCCGTAATAAAGTGCGGGTAAACGCACGTTCGCACTGCGTTCTTCTGACCCCAGCCTAAGTGTTCTTGGGCAAGACACCTAACGGTACATACTCGCCACCCAGGACATACTTGAAAATGAGAGAAATCTCAATGTATCCTTCCTGGTAAAATATTTTCTCAAAAAAATTGGAACAGTGGTCTAAATGTCATTATCTAAAAATATGAAAGTAGTATAATGTTAGACAATTTAAATAGATTTTTTTTGAAGCATATAAATTGTCCTGATTTCATTAGTCTTGTGTTTTCAGGGTTCAGACAAGAACATTTGACATCCAACTGAAGTATGCGATTATACTTAACCATAATAGGATATTCTAAGCTAGTGTATAGCGTTTGTGGCAGTTGAGTTGATCAGAAAAGGAGTTTGTTTTGACATAACAATGTCCATGGCACAAAGTGAAATACATTCAGGTGTGTGAAGATCAATGTGGAACAGCTTGTCTGGTCTGAACAACAAAGATCTTTCCTCCACGCAACAACCTTGGCCCTGACTCAAAGTCACCTGGTCCTCCGAACAACCAACACCAGTGTACAACCTCATTCAAGATAAAACTTTCAGTGAATAGGGATTTCTTTGAGGTCACTAAGATGGGAAATTAACAATATTGAAGGTATATTTTTGCACTATTAAATTACAGCCTAAATTCATCAAATCTACTAATTGCAACATGGATTTTTAAATATTTGCAAAGTTTTGCTAAATCTATTTAGTATTTTGTAGTTTTGCCTTTGTTTTTAGCTGGAAAATAGTCCAGTTAGTGCTTCTATTGTGATTAACCCTGTCACTACAAAGTGATTTTCTGTAAAACCTCTATAAGCAGTATTTGGAAAATTTCCCAATTTAATTGTTAGTGTAGCAGTTCTTTTTGACAGACAAAAGCGCCGCTGGGCTCTGTGCTTAAAAAGCTTTTGGTAACTGGCTGCATTTATTAAGGTGTCGGTTTAAAAAACGGTATCTCAAACTATGGCACAAAGCTCTTTATTGCCTACAACTCCCAGAATAATGTGAATGCAATAAGTGGCCAGAGAATCATGGGACTTGTAGTTCAGAAATATCTGGGGGGGGGCAGAGTTTGAGATGCCTGGGTAAAAAAAAATTGAATAACCCTTTTAATCAATGGTCAATCTAGATATGTGACCAGAAAACATGAAACATTTTGGTACATAATCCATTTTTTTAATTCATTCCAATCCAGCACTCAGGGAACCGAAAACCCCTATGTGGTTCAGCGCTCGGCTGTTTACAACGTATCAAGTAGCGACAATCCAAGGATTATTTGAAATAAGTAAATTTATTCAATGTTTCAGCTTGTTTACTACAAGCTTTCTTCAGGATATATTTATTTTTTAGATATTTTGGGAACAATGTGATTAATTCCTGTGCGTTCTGATATATATTTTTTAACCTCTCTGATGGTTATCCCGAGTGTGTCTTGGGGTTAAATTTTACCCCGAGACACACTCGGGCTGTATACATCACCTCTCCCTGCGCTCCCTCGATGATCTCTGCAGCCTCCTCCGGCGATCGTGGCATTTTACTTCCTGGATTCCTTCTCGTGAGGAAGGAACCAGGAAGTCTAAGGTCACGGTCGCGGGAGGAGGCAGCTGGGAACATCGAGGGAGCGCAGGGAGAGGTGATGTATCCAGCGGCATCCCGAGTGAGGCTCGGGGTTACCGCTTCCAACATAGGAATTTAACCCCGAGCCACACTCGGGATACCGCTGGGGGGGGGAATGGACCGCTTTTTAGACGTGGTTTTTCACAAAAATTGGATCGCCAGGGAGGTTAATGTTTAGATTTTTATATATTAATGTTTTTTTCTTTCCCCCTTTTTTTTTTGCTTATTGCACTTACTATTGTTACTAATTGTCGGCACGTGTTAATATGTATCTTCTGGCACTAACAATTTATATTCTGTTATATTGGTACATAATATGTGACGGCCTGTGGGCTGGTGGACTGTCAATGTAGATTGTTCTTGCATGAGGAATAGACATCTTTATTGTGTAAAATACAGATCTGTTAAGGTGGTGTAAAACTCACAATCCATTCAATGGAAAATACATAAAATCCATTGAGAGAACAATAAAAATCAGCCCCTGCTGACAATTATTCCCTTCACTACGCACATTGAAAAATTATTTATATGTTTAGGTTTGGGTTCGCTAGTGTAATGGTAAATTAAATCTCAATACTTTTAAGTGAATCAATACCAAGACATTAAGCATTACGGAAGATGCATGGATTACTGATGACATGGCGATTGTGCCAAATGGATTTGGGATTGATCATGGTTATTTTGCAAGATTCGTTTTAATCTAGGGATGCTTTAACAGGCAGCAGCAGATTGTGTGTTGAAGGGGAATGAGTTTCTGTACTGGGATTGAAATCCGTACCCTTTATCAATGTCTGGTAAAGGTAACCAGTGCAAAACATACAACAGAAACATTGTGCTGGGAACAAACAAAAAAAAAATGTTGACAACTCGTGAGCTGGAAAGCAGAACCATCTCCCTCATCTTTCCTTAATGTTCATACTGTAGCTCTCCAGATTTACCAAATTTTACACAATTACAATGTATGTCAGCAGTGGCTTTTTGTTTTATGTTGTCCAAGTGACATTAACAGCAATTTTCTATAAAATATCCACATTTGCGATAGGGGGGGTGCTCATTATCATCTATTTAAAGGAACTCCTTAGCCACCATGACCAAATAGTATACTTAAATGGTTATCTTGTAATGATTGCCCCTCCCCCCATGCTGTATCTGGCCACTATAATAAACCTTTTAAAGCAGAGGTCTCCCATGTGCTCAGAGGGCTGCCATTCAGCAGTTACTGGACAGCCTTCTGGAAGATTAGCATGTAGTGAGCAAAATCTTGCACTGATGTAATTTTAAAAAGGATATGGCTGGCTCAATCACCCAACCCAGCGATAGCTTCCAAATGCCTTCATGACGATCAGGCGTCGCCTGTCTGGCATGAGTTAACATCGGCAAGGCTTACAGGTACGCCTCGCCACCAGGTGCCACTGCGGGACTCTAATTTGGCCTGCCCATGCAGTCAACATGTGGCGCGCGTCTTTGCCTGTAGGGGGACTGCCTGAGTTCAGACTGTCTCTTTGCAGCCAATGACGTGCGCCAGCTGCGGGGAGGGGCCGTGGTGGCCCATTGAAGACAGCTAGGCGTATCTGTACACCCTGCATCTTCAAGGCCCACCTGCTGCACGGACAGCATAGAACGTCCTACAGTGGGAAAGGGTTAAGATAGGCTCTGTTCAACTGCAACAGTGGGTGGGGAGTTTTCCAGCAAAAAACAAGAACAGTAATACGTAGGTTGGTGTCAGCAGGGGTTAATAATTAACCCTTCCATTTTTTTCCCTCCCCGCTGTTTACATAAATTTACCACTTTATGCTATATATGCTGTAATATTTACACAAAGAGCGTTATACTGATGGGGGCTTGTTATGCAGTGGGGACCACTGTGATGCAGCATGTACCGTAAGAAAAGTTCTGTGGCGCTGTTATTATTTTTTAGCATTACAGCAGAAGAGGAGAGGGAATGACCGTGATACTTTATAGTCATTACTAGATATGAGCAAATATCAATAGAGGAACACTCAGATTGGCAAAAAAAACCTGTAAAGACCTTGCATGTATGAGTTATTTTAAATATATTCTCTTGCGGCATTTGTGGGACCTTTTTTTCCAGTGTTCCCAAAAGAAGGAAACTAGACATAAAATATATATATATTTATACATTGAGACATCAATCCCAATTTTATTTATTTGTTGTTTTAACAGCATAAGAATAATTATTATATTTTTGCGGGTTATGAAATGGTAGAGTATATGCATTAGTTATATTCACATTATAATAACGGCAGTTTAGATTACCTGTGTATACTTCAGGGTACAGTAGGAGGTTGTTTTATAGAGCTTTCAGTTTTAACTTTTACTTCTTCTTCAATTCCTGTTTGTTTATTGAATTTCTCCACTGGGCACACCAGGGACACATTGGATTGGATCCTCTCTTATGTTAGCAGTTGAGCTAGATTTCAAATTTCTAATACGGAACAAACAAAATTATTTGGATTCCCTCTTTAATGTGCTCTTAAAATCTTGTTTTGCATTCACTTTGTGTCCATTGAGTAAAGTAAATTTTTGTGGGCGTTCTGATTTAGGTTAAAAATCACTGCATAAAAGAATTTGCTTTTAACCTGTATGTTCTTGTTGGGAAGAACTGCCAAACAGATATTTTGATCTTTTAAAATTTATTCAAGAGACATGTATCCTAAGATATAAAAAAAAAACAGAGCATTTCCAGTCCTGTTTATCATTTCTGTGCAACCAGATATATAAAAGACATAGGGCATATCACCTGGTGTGAGCTAACCCTAGCATTGGCATGGTTTTACATTAGCGCCAGGTAAAATGAGTCTACTGCCGGACCAACAGATCGTTTGCTTCTCGCTACAAATGGAAAAAAATCATTATTAGCGATTCCTACTGCGAGCTTACTGTTCTTTCTACTGTACGTCCTATACTTAACATGGGGAGCGTTAGAGATCTCTAGCGCTTTTGTAAAGAACAGATCACTTGGTGCCTGTGATAATTTCTTGAGCGACAATAATTGCCAAATTTTACCTACTGCTCAACCCTGGTGCTAACTCCAAAGAAACACAAAACACAGGTCCTTGCCGAAAATTACAGTAACAGGCAATTAACATGCAATTGAAAGGAATGCAGCACATGTGTTCTCTTGGCCCCATACACCATAGTAATGGATCTGGTCAGCAATGGTGCTGATGTTGCAGTAGGCTCTATTATGATATATGTTTCCTTTATCCCATATATCCCAATTCTAACATATTGCCTAATTTTGCCACGAACAAGGTGATCTATTAGTAGGTCATCAGGCACTAGGTTTTTGCGACTCGCACTAAATTATTTCTTTAGTGATTGGCGTTTTAGCTCACACCAGGTGATAGGGCCCATAATGTTTCCTTTTATGCTTCACTTATCTTTAAACCCTTTTAATACCAAGTGATTTTACATAACACCACTGGGAGTATGGAGTGGTTTTAGAGAAATGACTTTCTACTACCCAAACAGTAAATATATGCAGAGGTGTCTCACTGTGTATGTCCACTTTAGTAAACTTTATTTGACAGGCAGAGGGCTCCTTCCACTGGCCAAAAAAAAACACTAATGCATTTACATTATAATGTAAATGTGTATTAAATTTCTGGAGCCCATTTTCAAAAAAACATTTGTTTGCAGTGTAAATTGTTTTTGCACTGCACCAAAATTAGACTGTATCGAGTATATTCCACAACAGGACATCAGCTGGTGCTTATGAGGATCGACTATACTCAATTGTTGGTAGTGAAAGGTTTAATTGGTGCATTTTAGTAGTGTTCTTTTGTACCCTATAGATTTCTGTCTACTACCACTCTTTTTTCTAGATCTGTGAAAAGTCTCTTAGCTATGTAATATGATATCACCCCCCTCAGAACATTATATTGTCATCAAGAAAGATAAGGGGCAGGATGCTGAGTCTGCAGTATCCTGAAGGCTGCCAATTCAATAGCATTAACGCTCCACAAGCTCAAAATAACTACAGTAAAACCTTAGATTGAGAGTAACTTGGTATGAGAGCGTTTTGCATGAAGAGCAACAATTTTTTTACAATTTTGACTTGGTTTACAAGCAATGTCTTGGTTTACAAGCGATTTCAAAGTACATACACTGTGTCTGCCGAGCGTCTCGTCACAACTGTGGCCATGGTCACCTTTCCTCCCTGTGTCCATTGCAGCATTCTGGCAGCTTGACGGGGAGGGCCACACAGTGTAACATGCGTAATAGTGTCGCACATTACACCGGATGTAAGGTCCTGGAGGCCCTGACCCCCTTGCGCCTCCTTTCTGTACCACATCCTGCATGCCCCCTGCAGGTTCCAGGACTTTGTCTTGAGACTCTACACATTCCTGAACTCTCTGATCTCTCCATTCTGGACACGGAGACTCACCTGCCCTTCATCATTCCTAATCAGTCCAGCATATAAGGGAGTCCCACCCTTTTCCCTGCACTTTCACATTGCTGTTGCTGGCTGTGAACCTGTTTGCCAAAGCTCCCTGAACCTTCTGGACAACCACCTGAATCCTCAACCAAAGACTCCTAGGACCCTCTGTTGTTATCTGGACTTTCATTTGCTTCATCACACCTGTACCCCCCCCATCCTGCTCCCCTTCTGCCCCCCATCTAGACTCCCCGTGTACCAGACCCATTTCTGAACTTTGACCACTCTTTTGTATGAACCTTGCCTGATTATACGTCCTCGTGTTTATTCAGTAATAAACACCCTTTTGTCACCTTGAACCTGCCTCTATCACTGCATCCTGGGCTCACAACCCCACCCTGCTACACCGAGCACAGTCTGAACCCTGACACCGGACATGCTGAAACCCTCCCAACAGATGGCAGTGAACCCGTTAGTGATACACGTCCTGCACAATTCTTTCTCTCTCTCTCTCTCTCTCTCAAGTGTCTCGATCCTCATTTTCCTACAGAGCACCACAAATATGGAATAACCTCCCAGATGCCATCAAATCTTCCCCCAGTCTAAAGACCCTTAAGAATTCCCTATTAACATACCTCAATATGTAATGCACCTGTAAACATGTAACATAAGGACTATCTCCTACATATTTATTTTTCTGTATATTTGGTCTTGTGTTAATATCTTGCATTTTGTATTTCTGTAACCACTCAATGTTCTTGAACCCAGGACATACTTGAAAACGAGAGAAATCTCAATGTATCTTTCCTGGTAAAATACTTTAGAAATAAATAAATATATTTTCATATGAATAAATGGTTGTGGAACCAATCGTCAGAGTTTCTATTATTTCTTATGGGGAAACTCGCTTTGATATAAGAGCGCTTTGGATTACAAGCAAGCTTCTGGAACCAATTATGCTCGTAATCCAAGGTATTACTGTATATACTTTCAGTTGCTAAAATCTTTCTTTATCAGACTTGATTTACTCATTCTTACTTTGAAAACCATTAGAAATGTTTTTTAAATCTAACTCCTAATTTTTCCTGCATTGGTAGTATATCCTTTTGTGAGTTGTCTGAATATGCTGGATTGATTAGGGCATGGTATGTTTCCAGCGTATTTAATTATAGAGATAGGATCGAAAAAATATGGAGAGAGGACCCATTCATAGGGGCATGAACCCAAAGTAACAGACCAACGTCTGCTAAATATTCAATCATATGCACTATTTGCTAGGGATGAGCATTTCGTTTCGGACCAATTCATTTTTTTCACGAATCGGGCCGATTCGGTGCCTCGGATTCGACCGAATTTCGGAATCGGATCGGATCCGAAAACGGCCGACATGATTTCCGATCCGAAACGAAATAATTTCGTAATTTTCGTATGGACGTGAAATGTGTAAAATCGCAATTCATTTTCGTTCCATTCGTGATTTCGGTTCCATTTCAGTCATTTCGGACATCGTATTTTTCAGTTCCATTGCTGATTCCGTAATTCTGTATCGTTTCCAATGATTCGATATTTCTATCGTCTTTTCGTAAATAAAGATCCTTTTTTTCATATGAATATGCATTGCACAACTTTATTTAATCATATTAAAATGGTATGAAAGGAACAAAAATGAACAAAACTATTTTAAAAAACGCAAAACTGACCCAAATGGTCTGACTGTAAAAATAAAAACCAGAACAAAAGGTTTTAAAATGGAAAAAAAGTTGATCAAAATTATCTGAAATAAAAAAAAAAACGAACCCTTTCGCTGCTGAGGCATTTCACGCCTGTGTGCTAAGCTCATTTTTACTGGTTTCGCCCATCATGTTTAACCCTTTCGCTGCTGAGGCTTTTCCCGCCCCTGTGCTGAGGTAATTTTTACCTGTTTTGCGCATCATGTTTAAACGTGTTTTGAAGGCTTATTTTAGTATATGACCCAGACATATTATATATCGTTCTTTCCGTCAGACTCGGTAGATTCATAATATGTCATTATTATATGTATACGTTATGTCATGTCTGTATATTATAACAAAAAATGCAATAAAATATGTATTTTCAATAATTTACAATGTGTAAAGTGTTTTTTTTCACATTTTAACATGCGAGCAATTGCGGTTATATTTTGTATGGAGTGCGCTTGTTAAAAAAATTAGAGATGGGGTCTCGTTACATTTTTTTTTGGGGAAAATTACACTATTTTTAACAAACGCACCGCATACAAAAATCGTTAGTGCAGCATCATTGTTCACATTATAATTGAAATGGGAACAATATTGCTACACTAACAAACCAAAAAAAATAAAAGTGTTTATTTTTTTTTTTATAATTTTTTAATTTTTATTTTTATTTTTCCTTTTTTTTTTTTTTTTACAACTTTTTTCACTTTCATGTTTGGTATCGTTGGAACGGCCATGCTCTGGCCGATCCAACCATACCAAAATTTAACCCCTAACTGCCACGGATCGGGAGATAGGGAGTTCATTGGAACTCCCTATCTCCACCGTTGGTGGCAGTTAAGGGTTAACTCTAGGACTGGCGTCATCGTGCTACGCACGATGACGCCAGTCCTCAGGGGGAGTTCCCGGAGGCTTGGCCGACATCCAAGATGTCGGCCAGCTCCGGGAAAGGATCGCGAACCGGCGCTTTTCAGCGCCGATTCGCGATTCAGCTCCCCAGGGGTTAATGCCAGGCATCATTTGGAAGGGCAGGCTGTGCCCTTCCAAATGATGCCTGGGTTAACCCCCGCAGAGCCGCCGATCGGGAGGGAGAGAGGTCCGAAGGACCTCCCCCCTCCCTTTCAGGCGCCTCCTCCGCACATGCGGGGGGCCGCCTGAATTAGGTGTCATCGCTGCCGCGATGACACCTAATTCCGGCGGCTGTGGTCCCGGATGCGCGGCTGACATCCAGGATGTCAGCCCGCACCGGGGGGGGCCAGCGATCGGCCGGAACCCGGCCGAACGCTGACCCCAATGGGAGGACGCGCTCAGCGCGTCCTCCGCATACCAGCGGGAATGCTGAGGACGCGCTGAGCGCGTCCTCAGCATCCAAGTGGTTAAACGCATTTTGAAGCCTTATTTTATTATATGATCCAGACATATTATGTATCATTCTTTTCGGCAGATTCATAATATATCATTATTATACGTATACGTTATGTCCTGTATGTATATTATAACAAAAAATGCAATAAAAATAAAATTTTCAATAATTTACAACGTGTAAAGTGTTTTTTTTTTCACATTTTAAGATGCGAGCGTTTGCAGTTATATTTTATATGAGTTGCGCTTGTTAAAAAAATTAGTAATGGGGGACTTGTTACATTTTTTTTGGGGGGAGAATTACACAATTTTTAACAAACGCACCCCATACAAAAATCCTTGGTGCAGCATTATTGTTCACATTATAATTGAAATGGGAACAATAACAAAACCGGGCGGGCGCAGCAATTGGCCGGAATCCCAGCCGATTGCTGCCTCCTGTGCTAGGACGAGCTCAGCGCGCTTCCATAGCACAGGAGGAGCACTTGGCAGGACGCGCTGAGCGCGTCCTTAGCAGTCAAGTGGTTAACGCAGCATATGAATCCGCACACTGCTGGGAAGCGCCTCTCTGCAGCATATGAATCCGCACACTGCAGGGAAGCGCCTCTCTGCGGTATAATTAATGTAGCATATGAATCCACACACTGCGGGGATGCGCTCCCTGCGGTATAA
Source organism: Leptobrachium leishanense (assembly GCA_009667805.1). NCBI lineage: Eukaryota > Metazoa > Chordata > Amphibia > Anura > Megophryidae > Leptobrachium > Leptobrachium leishanense. The sequence continues at coordinate 408,298,521 of CM019063.1, forward strand.
TTAATGCAGCATATGAATCCCAGACTGCGGGGAAGCGCCTCCCGTGCGGTATAATTATTGTATATGTCTCTGTTATAATATACAGACAGGATACATATACATATAACTTACAATGCAATAAAATTTGAAATTTTTCTGTTTAAAAACATTTTATTCTGTTTTTTTTATTTTTAAAGTCAGACCATTTGGGTCAGTTTTGTTTTTTTTTTAAATCGTTTTGTTCCTTTCATACCATTTTAACATGATTAAATAAAGTTGTGCAATGCATATTCATAAGAAAAAAAGGATCTTTATTTAATAAACAAAACCGATAGAATCAGCAGAATTACCGTATCGACAGAAATATTGGATCCGAAAAACCATTAGTTTAAGTCAAAAGGAATAGACACTTTGAAACGAGGAGAACAGACGTTCTGAAAAACAGGAAAATGGCCGAAATCATGGAAAAAAAGTCGAGATGCAACGAGCCAAAAAGAAAATTGCCCGCAATGAAAAGTTACAAAATCCAAATAAACGAGCCGAAAAAAAAAATCTGTGCGCATGCAATGATAGCTAGGACTCATGTTAACTTTGTATTCTGCTTCTAGTGTAATGTAATGTGGTATTGAAAATGTAGTTACAAACCATAGGGCAGGTAAACATTTAAAAAAAAAAAAAAAAATTCAATTATGACTAGTGATGGGCCGAACACCCCCGTGTTCGGTTCGCATTCGAACCCGAACATTTGAAAAAGTTCGGATTCGAACGCAAACATGATTCAAACTCAATGCAAGTCAATGGGACTCGAACGTTCGATTTTTAGAGTGCCCTCCAAGAGTGCATATATGCAAGATATTTTCCATAAAAGGTGTATGGGGGTCTGGGTAGTGCCCTGGGGGACAGGAAACAAGGAAAAAAAGTTTAAAAAAAAGTTTTTAAAGGAACAGTGATTTGTCCATGACATAAAGGTTAAGAATAAAAATGAAAAATTCCTTCAAATATCGTGCCTAGGAGGTCCCCATAACCTGCCCGTGAAGTGGTGGATTTGTAGGATGTATAGAAACCTTTAAAAAGCAAAAAATGACATTTCAAATGACGGTAAATGGTTTTCCTTTAATCTATTCATAAACAACTGCTTGGGGCGGCAGCCTGTTTGAAAAGAGGAGATGTTTTAGGACACGCAGAACAAGTTTAGTGATTTTTTTTTTGGCTAAATTCTGATGAAACTTATGCAGGCTTTGGATGACAGTAACAACAGGTGCATTAAAATTGGACCTTTGGTGCCAGCTAGTGCCATCACACCGTAACCCCTCTGAAGTATTGTGGAAGAGTGTAGGGTTGGACTCTGCATTCAAATTTTAAAATGATATGAATCTGGTACATGCGTCAGTGGCAGTGCACCCAAATATTGGGCCTTTGGTGCCAGCTAGTGCCTTCACAACGTAACCCCTCTGAGGTATAGTGGAAGAGTGCAGTGGTGGAGGTTTTGGGAATGCAGAAGAGATCCCCGGTCTATTCAGTTACATCAGCATCAAGGGAGTGATAGCTGCTGATCCAGGACTGATTCATTTTTATAAATGTCAGCCAGTCTACAGAGTCGGTGGACAGACGCACTCTTTTTGTCTGTGACAAACCCTCCAGTGGCACTGAACGTCCTTTCAGAAAGCACGCTGGATGAAGGACAACCTAGTAGCTGCATAGCATATTGGCTAAGTTCTGGCCAGTGATCCAATCTCAACACCCAGTAAGCCAGTGGATCATCTTCTGAAAAGGTATCCAGGTCTTCCCTTGCCCCTAGGTAGTCCTGCACAATATGGTGAAGACGCTGGCAATGGGTGCCTACATTTGACGTCCCTGGGCATCGTGGACTAAAAAATTTGGAAAAAGCATCAGTCAAGCGGCCCCCTTCACCGCTCTTCCTCTGATCAACCGCAGCCTCACAAGCACCTGTGTCATCACTTGGTAACCTACCAGTGCCTGGAAAGATGTTACACAAGTGTCGCTTTAGAGCGTCCTCAAGTTGTTTCATCCTGTGCTCCCTCTGTGAGGGCAGGATGAGCTCGGCAACCTTACCCTTGTATCGTTGATCAAGAAGGGTTGCCAACCAGTAATGATCCCTCTCCTTGATAGCACGAATTCTGGGGTCCTTTATCAGGCTTTGCAGGATAAGGGAGCCAATGCAGCGTAGGTTGGAGATGGCATTAGCTTCAGAGAGTTCCTGGTTGCTGAGGATGACCGTATTGTGCACTACCTCCTCCCAGCCACGTACTAGTCCTTGGGTATCTGGGGACACAAAACCCTCCCTTGAGGAATCCCCACCTTCAATGCCCCCACAACTTAAATATTCTTCCTCCTCCTGTCTGATCTGAGGACCCGCAGGAATGCTGTCTGCGTAAGACTGGGGCCTTGAGAGCTAGGGAAGGCCTCCTCTTCCTCCCGCTGCTCTGTCTCTAGTGCCACATCTATAATTCCCCGCAGAGTGCGCTCCAGCAGGAACATTAAAGGAATTGTGTCACTGATGCATGCACTGTCCCTGCTCACTATCCTCATTGTCTCCTCAAATGGTGACAGTACAGCGCATGCATCCATGATAATCAGCCACTGCGGGGGGAAGCCAAGTTGACCTAAACCTGTCCTTGTGCCATACTCACACAGGTACTCATTGATGGCTCTCTGCTGCTTGTGCAGATGCTGCAGCATTGCTAATGTCGAGTTCCACCTGGTGGGCATGTCACAGATCAGACGGTTTGTGGGAAGGTGGAATTCTCTTTGAATTTCTGCCAGGCGAACACTTGCTGGGAATGACCGTCTGAAGTGGCTGCAGACTTTTCTGGTCTGGCTGAGAAGCTCTGCCAGCCCTGGGTACCTGGTTAGGAAACGCTGTACCACCAGATTTAGGACGTGTGCTAGGCATGGTACATGCGTCAACTTACCCAGGCGTAGGGCGGAGAGAAGGTTGCTGCCATTATCACAGACGTCCATTCCCAGCACAAGCTGGCGTGGTGTTAAACATCTCTGCACCTGCCCCTGCAGAGCTGACAGAATTTCTGGCCTGGTGTGGCTCCTGTCCCCTAAACAAACCAGCTCAACCACAGTATGGCATCTTTTTGCTTGAGCCATTGCGTAGCCCCTGCCACGCGTTGGTTTAACTTCCACTTCGCCAGAGACGGAGGAGGAGGAAGAGGTGGTGGAGCAGACAGACCTCATATAAGCGGCTTTCTGGAGGCGTGGTGGATGAACAAGCTCCAGCACAGAGCCCCGTCCTGGATCCCTCCCAGCTGCAATCAGTTACCCAGCGTGCCGTGAAGGAAATGTAACGGCCCTGTCCATGCTTTCTGGACCACGTGTCTAAAGTAATGTGCACCTTGCTGCTGACTGCCTTTCCCAATGACTCCATAACATTGTCTTCCACGTGCTAGTATAGTGCTGGAATTGCCTTCCGTGAAAAGAACTGGCGTTTTGGAACCTGCCACTGTGGTTCAGCACAGTCGGCAAATTCACGGAAGGAAGCAGAGTCTACCAGCTGGAAAGGCAGCAGCTGTAATGCGAGTAATTTTGCCAAGTTGGCATTTAGATGCTGTGCAAGGGGATGGTTGGGACCCTATTTTTTCTTATGCTGCAGCAGCTGGGGCAATGAAATCTGACTGCGTAAATCTGCAGCTGATGGGATGCTGTCACATTCTGAGAAAGGACCTGGTACACCCATTACTGTAGCATCATCCCTGTCAGTGGAGATTGTAGGCAATGACATGGCAGGACATATAGTAGGGGTAGAGACAGATGAGGAGGAGGACCTATGCAAAATGTTGTGTCAACGGGATGTGTGGCAGGTGGTCATATGTCTTATCAAGCACGTGGTACCCAAGTGTGTGATGTTTTTCCCACGCTTGATCCTCTTCAGACATAGCTTACAAATAGCAATGCTGCAGTCTGCTGCACATCTTGTGAAGAACTCCCAGACAGCAGAGTTCCTGCACGTGTGCTTTGAGACAACAGCGCTCTGCACCTGAGCAGCTCTGACTTCTGATGCCTTGGACTGGCTACGGTTGCTCATAGAGGATGTTGTGCCTCGTTTTTGTTGGGCCTCCTCCTCACTTGACCCCTCTGTTCGATCAGGCACCCAGCTGGAGTCAGGGGGTGATGACAATGATGATGAGGTCACTATCTCTTCGTCACTGGAGCCAACCTTACAATATGCTGCAGCTGCTGGGGGAACATGAGTGCCAGTTCTTTGTGTGTCACTGGCACACCCTCCCTCTAGGCTGATTTTACTCCCTTCCTCAACCTCAGAGTTTGAATCAGAGCACTGGAGTTGCTGTGCATCCTCAATCAGCATGTCACTGTCATTCTAGTCAAACAATTCAGCTGACTCCTCCATGTATTATGGTGAGGCTACGGCAGGAGTAGCTGTGGACATGGAGGCTGAATTAGATGTTTTGGCAGCTGAGGTAGACTGTAAACCTCTACAAGCCTGGCTGGCAGAGGACTCGGAGGATGAGGATGGCCTGGTTAGCCAATCCTGCAAATCCTCTGTATGTTGCTGCTGCTTAAGACGGCCAGCACCAGTTAGAAAGGACAAGCGTGTCCCTGCAGAGGATGCACCACGTCCACGACAACCAGGGGCACAGCCTTCCGACAGAGGCTGCTTGCCCTCTTATCTCTGTCTGGGAGCGTCTGCCTGGCCTTTTTGGTCTTTCTGACATGGTGAGTGATATATAGATTAAAGATATACAGAACTCTGATTCAACTCTGTTATAAAGATTGGAGATATGCAGAACTCTGATTCAACTGCGTTATCTAGATTAAAGATATCCAGAGCTATGCTATAACTCAGTGATACACTCGGCACTGCCAGCTATCAGGGACAAAGACACAGATTAAAATTCCCAGAACTCTGGTATAATTCAGTGATACACCCTGATAGCTGGCAGTAGCTGGCAGTGCCAACACACAGATTCAAATTCTCAGAACTCTGGTATAATTCAGTGATACAGCCTGATATGCAACAATCTCCTCTCCTCTCTGATTCACTCCTGCAACAAACACACGCTGGGGCAGCAGGGAAGCCTTATATAGTGTGCTGCGGGACTTAGCTCTGTGAGCCCATGATTGGGCAAAATTTGCCCAATCAGGACTCTGAGCCCTGATTGGCATAGTCTTGCACCTGTCTTGCACTTGACAGGGTGCAGCCTTGTGGTCAGGTGCAAGGCTGTAGCCAATTACAAGCTTCAGGCCAGTGGAAAAGTGCATTGTGGCCCATTGTGGTGCATTGTGGGTGAACACGCGTCGAAGGCACGGAAATGTTTGCTGTTCGAATGGCCAATGTTCGAATCGAACTCATGTTCGAATCGAACTGCCAGCCCATCCCTAATTATGACCTACACCTTGTCAGTGAGCCACATTGGCAGTTTCTGAATAACCATATGCATTAACTTTTTATTTAAGTATTTATTTTGTGTTTAATTACACTGTATTGTATGGACCTTCAATGGTATCTTATGTCCTGAACGTTAATGATGGGAGTGATAATCTAATTTACAAGTATGTCTAAAGTTCTTTATATTTAACAGCAGTAGGTGATGTGTAAAAGGCTGAACTCGATGGACGCATGTCTTTTGTTCAGACTATCAGGGTTATTCAGAGAGCGGTGAAAAACAGGAGAATGACCTAGAGAAGGGAAAATTCTAGGTCAAAATAGCCGATTTGGAAAGTGAGATAAATGGGAGAATTTTTCTGGTTTGGCTATTTTGACCTAGAATTTTCCATTCTCCTGCTTTTCACGGCTCTCTGAATAACCCTGATAGTCTGAACAAAAGACATGCGTCCATCGAGTTCAGCCTTTTACACATCACCTACTGCTGTTAAATGTAAAATATCTTTAGTATACTTCATGTAATTATATATGCACTTAACCGCCATGATATTCCGTGTACCATCTAATGTTTACTATTGTCGTAATCTTTAAATTGTATTACAACATGTCTTCGTCATTTTATTTTATATCAAATCAAAATTATATTTCCTATATTTTAGAAACTTAATATATAAAAGAAAAGCTTATCTAGGAACCATAACAGGTGAAAAATGGAAGTACTGAATAGACGTAAACAGAATAACAGTACAGGGCTGGATCAAGGGCTTAATTAGTCTCGATCTGAAGATTATGGCGGACTTCTGTCCAACTTCCAACTGTGCCTTCGCCAGGGCCTTTTCACCATCCCGTGTATAATTGCGTCATTGCCCCATTAGCAGAAGTCATTATACTGGCATAAAAGAAGGCTAACAGGGTTATTCAGAGAGCGTGAAAAGCAGGAGAATGACTGGAGAATGAAAAATTCTAGGTCAGAATAGCCAAACCAGTTAAAATTCTCACTTTCCAAATCGGCTATTTTGACCTAGAATTTTTCATTCTCCAGTCATTCTCCTGCTTTTCACGCTCTCTGAATAAGCCTGTAAGTGTTTCAAACCCTTGTTTCCCTGGCATGGAGGCACACAATGCCAGGTAGATGGGTCTGGAGCTGCAACTCTAGTAGGCTCTATAATAATGGAAGCTAGGGAGGTCTTAAGATGGTGGGGTGATGAAAAAAATGACTCCACCAGACTGAACATATCTAAAGTGGTCTCCGTTGTAGCAGACTTCAAAAATATTTTAAGCCATTGATAGTGTTAGTTGCTATGAACAGCTTCTCTCAACAGACATCAAGGATGTTGAAGAGACCTTGTGGGACGGTAATCCTGAAAGAAAGAACTACCGTTAGTCTGTTTTGTCTTTTATGGGTGTTAATCTATGTAAATAGTTTTTACAGTATCCTGAGTTTACATACATCATCTACTCTTAGGGCCAACTGCTCCTATGAATGAGCCTCCACTTGTTTTTTGTTTTGTTTTTATGTTGACTGTGACTCTGCCTGTACCGCCACCCTTAATATTGTAAAAACCGTTTACTTCCCTGCATTCTTCTGTGCTCTGCCTGGAATTCTGCCACTTGAGTCAATGAGAGCCTTTGAAATGATTCCTTATTTGTTCCAATGAAAAGTAATTAGGTTACATCACAAATTCCTTGTAGGAGCAAACTGAGCATGTGTAAAATTACCTGAACTGGGGCATTTTAATAAAAGGCCTGAGAGCTCAACAGTCATTAGTAATCAGAGAGGAAGCTGAATTATAGGACTGTAATTGCTAAATCTACAGCTACGGAGCATTTTTCACACATAAATTGTGTATGATAACCTATTTCATTAAACCACACACTACAGCTTCCACTGCTCTGTGATAATCTGGTCCTGAATACGGCAACTACTGCTTCCTATGAGATAAAGTGAAAAAAATGGACATCAAACAACCATGTCACAGATAAAATGAAGAACACCTACATTTAAACTAGCTTATTAATAAGATATCCTATAACAAAGATGCTTTCTGGTCGTTCTAGCACCAAACATTATTATGTTTAATTGCATTATTATTATCCTCCATATAAATGGCATCTATGAGTTAGGCATTAGATGAATACTTTCATATATTTTGCAATAATTTGCCTTGCATAACTGGAAACTGAACTTATTTTTGGTAGTTGCAGAAGTTATACATTTTATACAAACATAAAAAAAGGACTCCTGTAAAGCCAGGAGTTGGCTAAAATGCACTTTTTCTTTCGTTGTAGACTTTTGTTTTTTTTTCTCTCCCCACCATTTCCCTCGCTTCTCTTTTCCTTATTTTACTTTTCTTGCTTCTTCTACTAATGTTCTTTATTTATAGTTGAAATATTAACCTTCAGCAGCCTCTTCCTTGTAGAATTAAAAATCGTTCCCGACCCTTCTATAGTCACAACACATTTATCTGTGCTTCTGTGTTTTACTTTCAACTTTATGTCCTTATATCATTTTTATGATATCTTCAATTCTTCAATATGACATTTCAAATACAAAATGAAAGATGTCAATATGACAATACAGTAAAGTGTATATAAATCAATATGTTGTTTTATATTTCCATGCTGTATTTGAAAGCTAAAGATTAAAAAAATAACTTGAAGATTTTTTAATCCTTGTTGTGTATGGTACAATTCCTGAAATAGGATCAAAGAATAGTCTATAAAACCCTCAAAAAAACAACCTATACAGGGCTATTCAGAGAGAGGTGAAAACCTTGAGAATTGGCAGGAGAATGAACAATCCAGACCAAATAGCCGATTTGGAAAGTGAGATAAATCGGAGAATTTTTCTGGTTTGACTATTTTGACCTATAATTTTCAAGGTTTCACCTCTTTCTGAATAGCCCTGATAGATTCAGGGAATTAGAGAGAAAAAAACACCGGTATCTGAACAATCATTGAGAGCAGTTTTTAAGCCCAAATGATCTTATAGTAGAAAGTGATAAGGACATACTGATCTCAGTCAAACTCTATTAATGAACTAAAAGAAGAGACATTTATTTTATCAGAATTGTAAGCCTAATTTAGGCTGATGTTTCAGCAATCACTCACTTAGCAAACCTGACATTGAAAATTGAACTGTGAAGAGACACAGATTATTCTCTGTTAAGAAACTTGTTAATGGTTTATAGTACTTTTAATGAGATCTGTTAGCCATCCATATCTCAAGCAGGATAGGAGTTCAATTCTGTTTAGTTTGTTGTATAAGATGTTTTCTTCTTCACACTTTTTTATATTTATATCAAAAGTGTGGAATTCGATTCACATTGGCTAATTTATTGATATTAAAATTTGGTAAGGACCAGATATTTCCGACTGAATATAGGAAGGCCTCATCATGATTTTACTTGAGTACATGTGTAAATAAAAAAATATACATACAACTTGTTTGTATCCAGTCACTATATGTGTATATTTCATGGCAATACAAATTAAAATCTGACAACTTTACGTAGCAAATGCAATGTAAATAATGTAAAAATTTTATATTTCTAACAATATTTTGCCTAGGGGTCGTCGAGCAGGAACAAGTGGTAATGCGGTTTCTCTATATTTTTTTTATAGCAAAATAGTGATAGGAGGATTTCTGTGTAATTAAAAAAAAAAAAAAAAAACACCCCACAAACATAATTATCCCCTCTACTGTTTATTGGGAAATGTTTTACAGACTCCTCCATAGAGCTTATATAGCGCCCACTAGAATGGTCCATGCATATTTACTGCTAGACAGCTGTTGCTTTAAATGTCAACAATCTTCGGCAGATCTATGGCATTGTCTGTGGTCTTGCCCATTTATGCAATTCTTCTGGGACTCGGTCAGAAGATTTTGTTCCTTTTTATTTTACGTTTTAAGATCCCTACTACCCCTGAATGGGCAATTTTTAATCATTACTCAGCAACCCCGACACATTCATTCTCTAAAACGCACATATTTTGGCTCTGCTTACCGGAAACCACAGGCAAGATAGTCCTATTGGGACAATGGATATCTCCCTTGCCTCCTTCTTTTCGTATGGTTTATGATCGGATATACTCCATATTTTTGAACGATTGGACGGAGCCTTCTCTACACCAGGAGGATGAGACTAAGGCGTTTTTTTACCAACCGGTCACCACTTATCTGAGTGCTACTGTCTAATATTCAGAAGTCCCTGAATGACACATTTTTCTAGTCTCCCTGGTTTGCTTCGCAAATGTTAAGGGGCACCCCTCCAATCCCTACTGATCATCCTAATCTGACCCTTATTCAGTTTTTATCTATGGATTAAAATAACCTGCTCCTTGGAGCACATGGGTCTGACAACGCCACAAACATGCAGAGTGTCTACTACATAAGTTTTGTTAGGTTATCCCCTCCCATTTACGAAGCGGCCGTAGCGTAAGTAAGTTTTGAGATTTGATAATATTGACCTTTTGTATTACTGTGTCAGGATACTGATGTGCACTGTGATATGCTGTCAGTTCTATTGATGTAACGCTGTTACTTTACTCTTTTTCTGATCCATCAATAAACATATTTTTTTTGGGGGAACACATACATGAACATCATAGCACAATGCTGTATAGATAATGAAAATTATTACCACTGGCCCCTTTTTAGATTACACTCACTAGCAATACAGTATGAATGAGCACATCCTCCAGATATACTGTCATTGCTCCTCTGTCTTCCTGAGCATCAGCTCTTATGGCAAGCAACCATCCCCAGGAGTCCAACTTTAACCGCCAGGGTGTCTTTGGAACTCTGTTTCTGTGATGTTTACATTGCACAAAGTCAAGTGAGGTGTCAAGTGAGGAAAGGTCAGAGTCTTTCCAATGATACAAAATATGACCATGTAGTATGTAAAAGGTGGTGTCATTATGTGCTTTTAGGCTCGGGTCAGACGAGCGCACTGATCACGTCCGTGTTGTCACACATTTGTACGTCCGTTATAGCATATAATTATGACACACAAAGTATGTCCGCACCGAACTGTGTACGCATAACGGATGCGGCAAACTGACGCAGGTTAGGCACGAACGTAAATCCGCTAGAACGGATGCACAAAGTGCACTGCGTCCATAATGTCCGCATAGCTTTGTGTGTGAGTGATGGAACGAAGTCAGACGGACTGCATTTTTGACGTCCAGCATTTTGACGGACAAAATGTTTTTCATATTAATCTATTTTCCCTTCTACATCAGTCATAAAAAGTCAGTCACAAAAACGGACTGTGTGGCCACTACCTTGTCGTCGGTCAGAAAGTACGTCCATTGTGCACAGACGCACAGTCTGCACAGAATGCGTTCGTCTGACCCTAGCTTAACTTATAAAGAGAGACTGGCATCCTGTCTTCAAACAATTGCAGCAAGTGTTTGAAGAGAAAGCAGCTGAGGACTGGTGCTGACTGTGCATGTACACGTAGCACCAACCCAGCGTTCTGCACTAACACTTGCGTGCAAAAGTACACATGTTCTATGAGATAACCAATGTGGGTAGCGTACATATGAAAGTTAAGAATGCTACACAAATTGTGTTGGAAAGCTCCAGGGTCTTCCATTTTTCGGAAACCAAACAGGAGGATTGGTCCAGCACTAAGGAAAAAGGGGAGTATTCATACCTGAACTAAAACATACACACGTCAGAATTAAACCCTACTTCTATTCCTGCCTCAGAATGTCTGTCTCTTTCATCACGAAAAGAGAGTAAAGTTCGAAGTGGCTGTGTAGTGAATACAGCATGATCCCTTCTAATGAATGACTGACATCATCAGTCTGAGTTCACCCACCATTCAAGACCCATTTTGGCCAATAGTGCTAGGATATTCAAAAGCCCATTTGCTGATTGACAGCAGTTTGTGTGGTGGAAACTCCTCCGCCTCACACAGCATTCTTGGCCAAATGGGACTGGATGGGAGGTGAAGGGATGAAGGAATACTCCACACCACCTGACCGCTTGAATAAGCTAAAGTGCTTAGAGTGTGGAGAGTGTACATTTAAGAATTTGATCAGATGGTTTCTGCGGTCTGTATAGACCAGGTTCCTTTTGGATCCCAATATCATCAATTACTACTTGTGTCTGTCATCTACCTATATCTGCCTGTCTCTAATATTTTATACATACTTCCAGGTGGGCTCTACAGATTTTCTTCTGAAGGTTTATTTTGGGCGCACATTAGGACATTGTTTTGGGTCAAACTTAGCCTTTTTTTTTAAATTATTTTAGTTTATAAAAGATATAAAGTGCCATAGGAATTTACTGCTCTGGAGTTGGGTGGCAGCCAGATCCATTCTGTGAGTGGGGGATATTGGCGCTCTAGTTTTGAATTCTGGTTGCCTCTAAAATTTGTCTGATGATAAACTAAACATCTGAAAACATGTCTGTGGTTGGGAAGAGGTCCTCAATTCAAGAACTTAGTAGTGCAAAAAAAATTAAAAATCAGTAAGTCCAGTACACAGATGAAAAAAATTGTTGCTTTATTCCAGTGGTGAAAAGACAACATTTCAATCTGAAGTGGGTGTTTATCATCAAGTCATGATAAAGTCCCACTTTGGGTTGAAATGTTGTCTGTTCACTGATGGAATAAACCCACAATTTTTTTCATTTATGCAGTACTGGACTTACTGATTTTATTTATTTATTTTTGTCTTTGTTAGTTTGCAAATCCTAAATGTGTTTTAATATTCTGATCTCTAATGGGAAATTGCAACAATTTTCTTTGCCTCAGCCTGTCAATCATTAACAAGTTTTCTGTAATAGTCTCTGGTACTGCTAAAAAAACGCAATGATTACAGGCTCTTTTAAGATGCTGTTTCTGGTTGGAATATGAGGTGCTTAAAAACCAGTAGAAAGGGCTCTGAGCATTCATAATGTAGAAATTTATGTCTGAGTGCTTTATTCCCTGGCTCTGGCGAAAAATGAAAAGCTAAGCTATGCAAATTGAACTTTATGTCTAACATTAGTAAGCGTATAAAGAAAACAAAACAAGAATATAAACAAAGAGATAGTTCCTCTGAGGATTCCAGTTGTGCAAAAGGCTGCGTTAAATTACAATGTTTGCAGTTTGGAAGTTTATTTGTTTTAAAGTAACATATCAGTGAAGGGAAATTAAATATTTAATGACAAGTGCCAGATGGATCACAAGAGAAATGTACACTTGACTGAAATCTTCATGCAAGCGTTTATTTTGATAATATGGACAGTAGCTGTGCAGGGACAAACCTTTGTGACTCACTGTTGTTGCCGAGGAAAGCTGGGTAAATCAGTCCTAATAAACTATTCATTCTCATCCATTTTACAGCGGTATTGATTTTGTTCCTTCTACTTTAGAAGAAGATGGAAAAATAGCAAAGGATGATATTTTAGAAGCACTGCTGGCTTTAGCACAGAAATGACCAGAATGACATATCAGGTACCAATTAGTACAGGTCCCAATCACTTAATTCATGTGGTTGCTTGTCCTTTGGGATTTCATCCAAGGCCAATGCCATAGCCACAGGGAGTCAGTAAGTCAGTAGACGAGGAGAAAGAATTGGATCAATAGTCCAAGACTAAACTAAATAAAGTAATGGCTGTATAAAAAATATAAAGGAGCAAAAGAATGTTATTGCATTTTATATATTTTTAAAACAGTCAAAAAATGTATATATTTATTATTTATTTCCACCCCACAGGTACTTCCAGAAACTACTGAGCCAAGAACAAACACAGGGGTAAGTACATGCACACTTTCTAGTCTTTCTGTAAAAAAGGAGAATTGTACTTTTTATAATGCTAAAGATTCCAAATTCTGTTTCTACACAAACTATTATACTTTAACTATCAAACCATATGGAATGTTTTATTGGCTGCATCTAATAATTAATTCTGAGCTGAACAAAGAAAGCTAATAAGGGATGACTGCTGATGTGCTCTGACATTTTCACAGCAATCCTGCTGTAACATTCAATACATGAAATGTATTTTTTTTTTACTGAGCTATCAATTCATTTATCTCACTGGATTATTTAACTTAATTAAAATCTTCTTTCATATAAAACTGTTCATGTACAAACAATGTATATAAGCTCAAAAATAATTTTTAATTTTGGTTTAAATCTGATTCTTTCCAATGATTATATATTGATTACTAGAGGTGTGCACTGCTGAAAAATTTGTTTTGTTTAGTTTTCGGAATTTAATTTCGTATTTCGGAGCTTATTGTGTTTCACTTTGTTTTGGATCGATTCAAAAGTGATATTGATTCGATAGTTGATATATCGATTTATCAATTTGATTTCGGATCACTAAATAAAACAATCAAATTTTGCTGTTAAAAGGCAAACTACGGTTAAATATTGCACGGTCTCACAGATTTTGTACCGGAGGCAAATTAACAGGGACAGGGTACTTGTCAAACAGTAAAGCGAAACCGATTAGTTTCATAAAGTCATTTGCTGACTGTAGTTCTTATATGTATTGTAAGTTAAGAGCAATTAGATGATTGATACATCAATACTTTATCAATTCGAATTTCAGATCACTGAATAAAACCCCAATTAGTCAAATTTTTCTTTTAGGATGAAAAAGTATAACGAATTAAAATCGTTATATACCATTTCATTTAGTTTTGAATTTAGGTCAAATCGATTTGTTATTTCAGAAGTACTTCCAAAATACGAATTAACGGAATTCGTTATGAAACGAATGCACACCTCTATTGATTACCATGCATTTATAAAGGCTAAACAGATACAAAAATATGTTGTGTATTTATTTTGTGATTTGGACTATAATATTTTTACACTGTAGTTTGGTGCTTGAGTTAGGTTTACCTCCTGTACCATTCTTGAGGACAATTACTTCTCTCAATCTATGTAGTACACTGTTGGAGTTCTGTTAACATTTTTACAATATAAGCACATGCAGATATTTCTTTTTATTGGCTCCCAGGTACCGACACGATTAGAATAGGGGCCATGATTTACCTAGTTTATCTGCTAAAGGAAGGTGTATAACATAGTTGGGTGCACTTAAAATTATACAGAGCATATCTGCAATACACAGCAAAACTATTCAAGTTTTTTTCTCTGTATTGCAGCTTTGCTCTGTATGATTTTTTTTAACTGCACCCAAATATATTGCATATGTTTTGTTGGCAGATAAACTAGGTAACCATGGCCCCTATTCCAATCATGTCGATAACTGGGAGCCACTAAAAGGAAATATCAGCATCAGCTGATATTAAAGGCTTGAGTTGTAACAATAAAGAGCAGCTACATGAAACCTGTGGCAGACGATGTCTAATATGTTACTATACTAGTTTGAGAGTTTTTACCATTTTAATTGAGTTAGTGCTGTTTACACAAAATACACTTATTAAATTAATCTATACATAGTTATTTTTGCCTTAGTGGAGCCTTACGTGCTCCTGCCCCATGATTATGGTTCCTAGAGTTGCAATTGTCTGTATGTATTTTGTAATGATGGCCTCCACACATGGTGGCTACCATCTTTAATCCTGTAAAGTGCTTCTCAAGCGTGTTGTCTGAATTAACCAGAGCTGGAGTGAGTGAGTGCGTAAAGACTGTTGCCGCATAATATTTTTATTTTGGAAATAGTGTTGATAAATAAATTCTATCATACCCAATGTACACAAAGGATGTGCTTGGTGTATGTGGGTGTGGTTTGCATGCCAGCAGGCACAGTGGGGGGGCTTTGATCTTCAATTGCCCAGGAGCCCCAAACATTGTCAGCCTGCTGCTGATGACCAGTGACATGTGGGATCAGCAAGAAAGTAATCTGCTCAAATAACTTTGTAAATTTGCATCTAAACATTTGCATTTGCAAAATATAAAATTCTAAATATACTAACATTTCTTGTGCTGCTCCCGTTACTCTTGTATTTGGGCAGCTTCGTTAAGTGAATTGAGGTTTTATCCTAGTTCTAGCATAATGACCTTGATGTAAATTATAAGCTAATTCTTACCATTACCTAAAGACCTAAAACGGTGACATCCAGTGGAATTGAGTATCGTGAACTGAAAGTTTAGTTATTGACATCAAATTGTTTTTTTTATTGAACTGCACAATCCAATTTAAAGCTTCACTTCATCTTATTAACAAGATGTTTTTATTTAATCTACTTGAATAGTTTGAATAAAAAAAAAAAAAACTGTCCTTCGGCTTTGATTTGTTTCAAGGCATTATACATGTATTTTAAAGCATTAAGACTTGGCACAGATCACCATTACATCAGTTTCTTGAACTTAAGCAATGTCATATCTTACCAGTGCTTCCATAATAGTGTCAGTGGTGGATAACCTTCAGCACTTCAACAATTAAGGCTTTACAACCTCTGTATATCAACACTAATGTCTGGTTGAGCATTCTGGAGCTTGGACTTCCAAGTAGGAGCACTGACAAATGTTAAACCACAGCTTCTACGAAGGCTGGGGTCAGACCAGTGCATTTTTAACGTGCGTTCTGGCGCACTTAATCACGGCCGCACTAGCAGCAAATGACGGGCAATTACAGCCAATATACGAAGTACGGTCGCACGAAAGTCCGGCCGCGCAACGCAAGTGGAAAATGAACGCATTTTTTCGAGAACGCAGAACCGCTAGTACGGACGTACAGAGTGCGCTGCGCCCGCTAGCGGTGTGTGTGTGTGATTTGGAGACGTCAGACCCTGCTCGTGTCCGGCCAACATAACGTCCAGACGCAAAAAGTTTCCTGGTTTGGATTCGTAAAACATCACGCACGAAAATGCGCATCGTATGACCGTTTTCGCATATTCCGTGAAAAAATACATCAATGCGTTCGGACGCACTTTTTTACGTTTGCGTGTAAAAATACTTTCGTTTGACCCTAGCCTAAGAGCATCTGTATTTTTATACCTAGTGTTAACCCCTTCGGTTCCACAATTAACTATACTCAATCTGCTTGTGCCCCGATATAGAGTATAGTTGATGTAGTGTAAATCTGGAGTAATGCAAAGAAATTCAGTTACATTTGTGCACCATAACGTAAAAAAGTGGCACACAAAATTTCTCTTGTCAATGATGATTATGGCAGCTTCCAGATCAGTAATGGATGTTATGTTCCACTTGACGGAAGATGAAAGTAGCTCTAAATGTGCCTCCAAAGGTTTAGCACTTCGGTCATGATCCCTGAGTTGGCAAATCCGTTTAAATAAGAAAAATTAAACCACCTGTATTATGACGTTTTAATAGCACTAATTGACCAGTGTGATTCCATCTCCCTATCATATACTGCAGTGGTTCCCAACCACGGTCCTCAGGTACCCCTAACAGGCCAGGTTGTAAGGACTGCCTCGGGGAAATGCAGACTGAATCCTGCAATCACTGAGCAGTAAATCATATCACCTGTGCTGAGCTTCAGAAATCTGGAAAACCTGATCTGTTAGGGGTACTCGAGGACCGCGGTTGGGAACCACTGATATAGTGCATACATTTGAAATCCTGCTTTTGAGGGTTTCGTGCGCATTTTCAATGTATGTATAATGCATTGTTTTTTCCGTAAACCCACTGGACAGTGATTTTATTGAAAACTACTTGGTGATGAAGAGTCACTAGCTGTAAGAATCCTCACTAATGGTTTCAAAATGCAAAATTGAAAGGACTGCATAGTTTTACTGCAATACCACTATGACATAATTCCCAATGTAACATTCTGGAGAAAGAACAACAAAAGACTATTTGGCCTGTTAGGTTCTTCCTGGAATAAGGAAAAAAGCAACGGATTCAGCAGCAGTTTACAAGAGGGTGAATTATTTTTTCTTTTACTTAATCTCCCTGGCGGTCTATTTATTTAGAAAAATCTTGTCTGAAAGCAGTCTATTTTTTTTGCCCCCCCTAGCGGTATTCCCGAGTGTAGCTCGGGGTTAAATTCCTATGTTGGAAGTGGTAACCCCGAATAACACTCGGGATGCCGCTGGATACATCACCTCTCCCTGCGCTCCCTCGATGTCTCCAGCTGCCTCCTCCGGCGACCGCGACCTAATTACTTCCTGGTTTCCTCCTCGCGAGAAGGAATCCAGGAAGTAAAACGCTGCGATCGCCGGAGGAGGCAGCTGGGGACATCGAGGGAGCGCGCGGAGAGGTGATATATACAGCCCGAATGTGTCTCGGGGTTAACGCTCTCAGCGGTGAAATTTAACCCCGGGACACACTCGGGAATACCGCCAGGGAGGGTTAATCACATTTTTAAAAAGCTAATTTTTCATTTGCAAATCCACATTACAATAGTTTTCGGAACGATTTTTTTACTTCTAGTTGACAGAATGAATAATATAAAATTATTTATTATCCTAGCTGTACTACTTTTCTACACCTTTTTTATGCAAAGTGCAAAATGTAATGGTGGTAACCTCACAAAAAGGCTGACTTGAATACAAAGTTGAGTAGTAACCATTGTGTTAAGGCTCAGCAGTGATTACCAAGCCCCACACAATCAGCAAAGCTCAATTTGACATTATTGTTTGGGTTTTTCTGTAAAGCTTACTGGCACATAGATGATGACTTATCCTTTACAAGAGCCATAAATCTGCCAGGAAACTACATTTCGTGGACAGCGTTTAATATCGCTGTATGCATTTTTAAAATACACATTTCTGGAAATCTTTTTAAAGGCATCAAGAAATGTAATTCTTTTTCATGATACATAATAAAAAAAACTAATAGTACCCAATCTCAGATCCTGTTTTAGTGTACCTTTCAGTTCTTTAATTTTCTTTTTAATAGAAAAACAAGAATCTATACGACATATAAATAATTTGAACAAGTAACAAAGACATCAGTCCTGTCTGTTTATTTAATTTAGGTTTGTTTTTCCTTTTATTCTGCTGTAATTCATCTGTGTTAGCTCATAATGTGCTAATCAATTCTAGGACATCTCCGATGAATAACATGGGGTTTCTTTGAGGAAATAATGCTGTCTGACACAAAAAATGGCGCCACCAATCATTTGAATGTCAAAATCTATACTTTAACAAGTGCCTATTGTTAATTGATGTATGCCATAATAGAAAAGAAAAAGAAAGGACACATGTAATGAAAATAATGGGAATAGTTCACTAGCATAACATGTGTGAAGAATGTAATGTGAAATCAATAGTGTGTAACGGCTCTCTGGGATTTATATTGTAAAATCAATAATTTAGGTTCCAATTTAACTTATCTCATGCAATCTGATATACAGTCTGGAATTTCAATTTACTGATAAAACCGGAAAAGCCTCTTCAATGAAAATTATATACAATAGATTTATTTATAAAGAATTTTACCAGGAAGGATACATTGAGATTTGTCTCGTTTTCAAGTATGTCCTGGGTTCAAGAACATTGAATTGTTACAGTAGGATTGTAAGCTTTATTCATGTAGGTTTTTTGTAATTGTTAATGCAAGATATGGTAATGAATTTTATTGGTAAGAAGTCATGTCTGACTTTTTTTTTTTGTTTGAGAAAGGGTTTTACCAGGAAGGATACATTGAGATTTCTCTCGTTTTCAAGTATGTCCTGGGTGGCGAGTATGTACCGTTAGGTGTCTTGCCCAAGGACACTTACTGGAGAGGTGCTTGTCGGGATCGAACCCATGACTCCACAGGCTCTCTCCACGCAGAGCAGTGATGTTACCTCTACTCCACCCAGCCGGACTTCACACCATAGTTCTGTTAGTGCTTTTTGTGTCCATCTTTCTCCGCGAATATTTTCTATTTAGTTTTTACCTTTTATAGTATAGGTATTATTAGCAAACACTTTAGTATAAATGAAATATCTGCGTAAACTTTAAAACTGCCTTAATTAAATGATCTATTAATGCTGGAACATAAAATTTCATCACAGGGCTGGCAATATTATAAAGGTTTTAAATCTATATCCCATATGAGTTATCTACAACAGCGTTATTTGATTGGGTTTTACTAAACTAGCCTATCCATATCTCACTGAGTCCTCTTTTTGGCCCACTAAGCATGACCCGTTGAAAAGCTACCTAGTGCCATTCTAGGAATACTCCGGCAAAACCTTTATCATTGCTATTTGTATTAGAAGGGTAGAATTTAATAACGATCTTGCCTATATACAGTATTATCTAAGGCTGGGGTCTGACCAGCGTTTTGCAGAGCGGAAAAAACGTCCATGAGAGTGGGTGTTCCTTCCACTCTGATGCCTGTCTGGCCACCTCGCTGAGTACAGTTAGTGCGCTCAGCACTGCAAGGCTCGATCCTCCTATGGTGGATCACGCTTTGCAATCCCGTCGAACGCGTGTCTAGGTGCTTCGACAGGGAGGCTTTCAGAACGTCCGCAGCACGCCCGCTTTAGCGCGTGCAATTGGTGTGTGCCGGCCCCTTTGAAGCCTCACAGCGCTGTGACGGATGCTGTGAGGCACGTCAGTACAGGCGCATGTTCTGAGGCAAATAGTGGTCCAGATTGAAACAACGGACAGGCAGGCAGTGACACAACCCTGGAGAGGGAGAAACATATCCAGAGAGGTAAATCGTTATGCGATCAGCACAGAGGTAATATTGAATGGCAAAGAATGAAATATTTAGGGCTAAATTCCATAGTGAACACTAACTCTAGCGCTCGGCTAAGTGACTTTAACACATGCCCCATATTACATTCCTGACGCTATACCCATGAAAAATGCTTTAGAGCATCAGCGATTGCACTTGCTTACTGTACTTTGCGCTCCCCATTTTAAGTATAGGATGCGCAATCATTAAATAGAGTTTCGAAATGATTTGGCACTCCTAAACCCCCCCTATAAATCCGATACTCACCTCTCATCCCGCGACGAGAATGGTGGCCTGATCTGCTACTTCTTGTCCCTGCAGTGCCGCACCATTTTACAAAGGTCCTACGGACTCCAGGAAGACTCACGGCGGAATGGAAGTGCTACTGTGAGGGTAGTGCTGCGTTGCGGGGCAATCTGCTGAGACAGCACCTGCCCCAGAATCTCACACTAAAATGGGGACACTACAGGGAAACATGCAGGCACAGGTTTTCCACATTAGCAGCCCCATTTTAGCTTTCGGAAGGTAATAGGGCCCTTAGATCACTAAAAGAAGCAGTTCAGAGTGCAGACCAAAAGCACCACTGACCCGAAGGATGCATTAAACATTATAATTGTATTCGCGGTGATCAAATCATGCTGTTTATTTCTGAGCCTGAATGAAAAGCTTTCCAGTTTTATATGGATGAGCTTCACCTTGTCTTATGAGACAGAAGTACTACAAGAAGCACAGCTTTGTGCCAATCCAGTCACATAATAAAGTTAAATCACCTATAATCCTAAAATTGGATCTCTGCAAAGGATTATAGGATTATAAAGTGTTTTTCACTGCATTTAAACGGCTACATGTATTTAGTAAATATAAAATAGGAAAACTTTAGTGTTGTTTTGTATAAAAAACATGTTCTATATTATGTTTTACCTGTCATAGGGAATTGAATTATGCAGGCCAAAACATTAATGATATGCTGCAAAGCTTGAAATAGGTTTGTCTGGAGCAAGGTAAAAAGTGTGAAGCGTAATAGATCGTTTCTCTACTAATAAGGAACAGAGCACCTGGCAAAATGACAGTGATTTATTCTTACGACAGCTCTGTTAGTTTTATTTTATACATCTGTGTGTTCATCGTATGCGTACCAAGCCATACGTGCATGCTGAATTGAGTGACTGCTAAATATAGACCAAGATCCGGGGATGTTTATCTATACAATTTAACATCTGCTCTACTACATATACTGATACATATATATATATTCAGTTAGAGCTAAAATCTAGACAATAGACAGGGAAGTGCAAAGAAGATCAAAACCCGTTATGATGAAGTCAGAACTTTACAGTCATGCTCTTTTGATGAAGCCCTGGTTTGTGCAAGATTTATTTAATATTGTAATAGAGGATAAGGCATGCAAAGGGATGTTGCTAAGAGCAAACAAAGCGGTATATTACGTCACAAACATGAAACCTGCAGTTCTGAAAGACCTGCAGGGATTCTTCTGTATCTATTTACTTTGTATAATTCAAGCACAGATGATCATATTCTTCTGGCAAGCCATATTAAAGCGTTCTGATGAAGTCCTAAACCTTTATTATTGTCTAGGCCATGAAGTATATTGACAAACAGGCGGATTTACACTGACTTGAAAAGTAACTTGGACCATGTTGGCTATCAGAGGTAACTAGGGCACTATTCCTCCTGAGCTGTTAAAGTTCGCAGCTACAGCTGCAACATTGATGGCTTGACCCGGTATTCCTTGTCCAGGGTTGTATTTCTATCCTTAGAGTCCAGCAACTGATACCACCAGGGGTCCTAAATTATTATGACGCAAGCTGCTAATATAGTGACTCGGACAGAATAGAGCTAGTGACAGCAAGCCACAAGTGGTTAACAGCTCATGCCCAATTGTGCCTTTAGCAAGACACGATTAACCCCTTCGCTGCTGAGCCAGTTCACGTCTGTGTGATGAGCTCTTTTTTGCCACATTTGCTCATCATGTTTAAATGCGATTTGAAGCCACGTTTTATTATATGACGTGTAGGAGAAACTAACGGCTGGGTGGAGCAGAGGTAACATCACTGCTCTATAACTCTGGAGATCCAGGTTTGAATACAGGCACGAGCACCTATCCAGTAAGTGTCCTAGGGCAAGCAGTGGCGTCACTAGGGTTGGTGTCACCCGGTGCAGTAACTTATGGTGTCACTCCCCCGAGTTTTACGGATTTTTTTTTAATTACTCTTACTCATAAATCAGTACTCCCATATAACACTGAATGCTCATACACACAGCACACATTACTGTGAGGTTTATTGCTGTGGAGCTCTCTCATATGCTCACACAAATTTTTGCCAACTGCCAGCAAGTACGGTGCCTGTTCGAAGGCAGTGAAAGCACACATGGATATATATTGCCCCCAGCAGCTCTGGATCTATTGCCCCCAGCAGCTCACCCATGAATATATATTGCCCCCAGCTCACATATGGATATATTGCCCCAGCTCACAATTATATATTGCCCCCAGCAGCTCACCCATGGATATATATTGCCCCCAGCTCACATATGGATATATTGCGCCTCAGCTCACATATGGATATATTGCCCCAGACCAGCTCACACATGGATATATTGCCCTAGACCAGCTCACACATGGATATATTGCCCCAGACCAGCTCACACATGGATATATTGCCCTAGACCAGCTCACACATGGATATATTGCCCCAGACCAGCTCACACATGGATATATTGCCCCCAGACCAGCTCACACATAGATATTGCTCCAGCTCTCATGGATATTGCCCCAGCTCTCATGGATATTGCCCCAGCTCTCATGGATATGCCCCCAGCACACATGGATATGCCCCCAGCACACATGGATACTGCCCCAGCTCACATGGATATGCCCCAGCATCTCACATGGATATGCCCCAGCAGCTCTCATGGATATGCCCCAGGAGCTCTCATGGATATGCCCCATGATCTCTCATGGATATGCCCCAGCAGCTCTCATGGATATGCCCCAGGAACTCTCATGGATATGCCCCATGAGCTCTCATGGATATGCCCAGCAGCTCTCATGGATATGCCCCAGCAGCTCTTATGGATATGCCCCAGCATATATTTCCCCCAGCAGCTCTGGATCTATTGCCCCCAGCAGCTCACCCATGAATATATATTGCCCCCAGCTCACAATTATATATTGCCCCCAGCAGCTCACCCATGGATATATATTGCCCCCAGCTCACATATGGATATATTGTGCCTCAGTTCACATATGGATATATTGCCCCAGACCAGCTCACACATGGATATATTGCCCCAGACCAGCTCACACATGGATATATTGCCCCCAGACCAGCTCACACATGGATATTGCCCCAGCTCTCATGGATATTGCCCCAGCTTTCATGGATATGCCCCCAGCACACATGGATACTGCCCCAGCTCACATGGATATGCCCCAGCAGCTCACATGGATATGCCCCAGCAGCTCTCATGGATATGCCCCAGGAGCTCTCATGGATATGCCCCAGGAGCTCTCATGGATATGCCCCATGAGCTCTCATGGATATGCCCCAGCAGCTCTCATGGATATGCCCCAGCAGCTCTCATGGATATGCCCCAGGAGCTCTTATGGATATGCCCCAGGAGCTCTTATGGATATGCCCCAGGAGCTCTCATGGATATTGCCCCCAGCTCATGGATATTGCCCCCAGCAGCTCTCATGGATATGCCCCAGCAGCTCTAATGGATATGCCCCAGGAACTCTCATGGATATGCCCCATGAGCTCTCATGGATATGCCCCAGGAGCTCTCATGGATATGCCCCAGGAGCTCTCATGGATATGCCCCATGAGCTCTCATGGATATGCCCCAGCAGCTCTCATGGATATGCCTCAGGAGCTCTTATGGATATGCCCCAGGAGCTCTTATGGATATTGCCCCAGGAGCTCTTATGGATATGCCCCAGAGCTCTCATGGATATTGCCCCCAGCTCATGGATATTGGCCCCAGCAGCTCTCATGGATATGCCCCAGCAGCTCTAATGGATATGCCCCAGGAACTCTCATGGATATGCCCCATGAGCTCTCATGGATATGCCCCAGGAGCTCTCATGGATATGCCCCAGGAGCTCTCATGGATATGCCCCATGAGCTCTCATGGATATGCCCCAGCAGCTCTCATGGATATGCCTCAGGAGCTCTTATGGATATGCCCCAGGAGCTCTTATGGATATTGCCCCAGAGCTCTCATGGATATTGCCCCCAGCTCATGAATATGCCCCAGCAGCTCTCATGGATATGCCCCAGCAGCTCTAATGGATATGCCCCAGGAACTCTCATGGATATGCCCCATGAGCTCTCATGGATATGCCCCATGAGCTCTCATGGATATGCCCCAGCAGCTCTCATGGATATGCCCCAGCAGCTCTTATGGATATGCCCCAGCATATATTTCCCCCAGCAGCTCTGGATCTATTGCCCCCAGCAGCTCACCCATGAATATATATTGCCCCCAGCTCACAATTATATATTGCCCCCAGCAGCTCACCCATGGATATATATTGCCCCCAGCTCACATATGGATATATTGCGCCTCAGTTCACACATGGATATATTGCCCCAGACCAGCTCACACATGGATATATTGCCCCAGACCAGCTCACACATGGATATATTGCCCCCAGACCAGCTCACACATGGATATTGCCCCAGCTCTCATGGATATTGCCCCAGCTTTCATGGATATGCCCCCAGCACCCATGGATACTGCCCCAGCCCACATGGATATGCCCCAGCAGCTCACATGGATATCCCCCAGCAGCTCTCATGGATATGCCCCAGGAGCTCTCATGGATATGCCCCAGGAGCTCTCATGGATATGCCCCAGGAGCTCTCATGGATATGCCCCAGGAGCTCTCATGGATATGCCCCATGAGCTCTCATGGATATGCCCCAGCAGCTCTCATGGATATGCCCCAGCAGCTCTCATGGATATGCCCCAGGAGCTCTTATGGATATGCCCCAGGAGCTCTCATGGATATTGCCCCCAGCTCATGGATATTGCCCCCAGCAGCTCTCATGGATATGCCCCAGCAGCTCTCATGGATATTGCCCCCAGCTCATGAATATGCCCCAGCAGCTCTCATGGATATGCCCCAGCAGCTCTCATGGATATTGCCCCCAGCTCATGGATATGCCCCAGCAGCTCTCATGGATATTGCCCCCAGCTCATGGATATGCCCCAGCAGCTCTCATGGATATTGCCCCAGCTCATGGATATGCCCCAGGAGCTCTCATGGATATTGTCCCCAGCTCATGGGTATGCCCCAGGAGCTCTCATGGATATGCCCCAGGAGCTCTCATGGATATTGCCCCCAGCTCATGGATATGCCCCAGCAGCTCTCATGGATATTGCCCCCAGCTCATGGATATGCTCCAGCAGCATTAGACCCAGCATTAGCAAAATTAGACCGCATGGGAGGTTAATATGATTTTATTATTATGTATTTTTTTACTTTAAACATGGTCTTGTTTGGTATCATTTGAAAGGCCATTCTCTGGCCAAACATGATACCAAACATGACCCCTCTAGCTGCCACTGTTTGAAATGACTTGTTGTTAGTAAATTAGTTGTTAGTATTAATGCATACATTGGACTAGGCCAATTTACGTAAACAATCCTAATATTGCAAGTTTTTTGCTCCCCAGAGATTAGCATAGTTTCACAATTGTAATTTGCAATTTTTTTTTAGTTCTTTCTGTTAATAGAGCAGCAAAACAAGCAATACTTAAAATGTTCAACTTTGCATGCAATGTTCTTTAAGACATAGTTATAGTTAAATTGGACATATATAGGATTATTCAGAGAGCACCGAAATGTCATGACATCTCGGTGCTCTCCCGTTCGCCGTGCTTCGGCGAGTTAAATTTGCCAACCCTGCGGTGATTTACAGTATTCACTGCAGAGTCCCTGAAGTGCAGTGAATCGACCCACCGAACGCATCTGAAAAACCGCTGCAAAACCGCTAAATCGATCCGTTGAATTGATATGAAAAAAGCCAACCAGCCGCCAGAAAAAGCCGACAAGCCACCGAACAGGGGTAACAAAATGTACTGCGACTTTTTTTTTTTAAGATCGTATTTTACCAGTAAGAATATATTGAGATTTTGCTCGTTTTCAAGTATGTCCTGGGTGGCAAGTATGTACCATTAGGTGTCTTGCTCAAGCACACTTACTGGAGGTGCTCGAACTGGGATTCGAACCTGTGTCTCCAGTTATAGAGTAGTGATGTTACCTTTTAAAAGGTGTTTTTCAAAAAACTACTGCATGAAAATGCCTGGAAATAATATATAAGGTCCTATGAATAATAAAAAAAAAAGGCTGTTACAGAAAAAAATGCTTAAAAAATCCCAAAAAAATAGACTTTTTGCTGCAAATGAAAACAATAAACGGTTGAATAAATATTTAAGAAAAAAATGGGATTTTTTTTAGCATTGAAACCTATGGGATTCGCTTGTTTTAAACCTGTCAAATGAAATCACTTAAAATCAGGGCTGACATTTCCTTGCTGTTCGGCATTCTCTGTATAGATTAACCATTAGTTTTCTATGGGGGAGTTAACTACTGCCGAAGATCAACGTATCGCTGGCAATTCACCAATATTTGGCGAATTGCCTGCTTTCTGAACAACCTAATGGCCACGTACGGAGAAATTCATTGTTCAGTGCTCTTTGGAAACCCCAGGTATTACAGGGGTTATTCAATCAACCAACTAATTATAAAATAGTAGACATGTGCATTCGTTTTAGTACTAAAACGATTTAGTCCGAATTTTGGGATAATTTCGTTTTCGCATGACTCATGAGAAACGAAACTGCTCAGTACAAAAAACAAAAGTAACTAAAATAAAATGCATTACATTTTAGTTTCAGTCCTTTTTGTGATATTACATTGATGAGTGAAGGAGACCAGCAATGAAGAGCGCAACAACGCAACATCCGAAGTTCTGCACCCTCCACATGCCAATGCAGTAGGATGTTCTATACAGAGAGGGGCATTAATTAATGCAGGAGGATGTTCTATACATTATACAGAGAGGGGTATTAATGCAGGAGGATGTTATATACATTATACAGAGAAAGGTACAAATTGAGGAGGATGTTCTATACAGAGAGGGACATTAATTCAGGAGGATGTTCTATACATTATACAGAGAGGGGTATTAATTAATCCAGGAGGATGTTCTAAACATTATACAGAGAGGAGCCTTTTTTTTAGCCCTTTAAATCCAGTGGCTGTGAACGCTGAGATCGGCTGCTTGTTACATTATCTCTCAGTACAATGTATCAGGCTCAGCTGTTACAGTAACTGACTGTAACAGCGCTCAGAGTTTCAGCAAAACAAGGAAATAATATTGTTCTAACCTCTTATATATAAAAATATTATTTACTAGTTTTACTGAAACTCTGAGCGCTGTGATGAGCAGCAGTCAGTTACTGTAACAGCTTTGCCTGACACGGGGCAGTATTACAATGTTGGTGCTAACTTAACCAGAGCTGTTGTAAACTGAAAACCTCCATAGGCTATAATGGCTCTGGAAGTTTACAACAGCTCTGGTTAAGTTAGCACCAGCTATGTAATATGGCCCACATTGTGCTGAGAGTGAGAGATACTGTAACAAGCAGCGATCTCAGCCCTCTGAGGAGCCACTACAATAGTAATTGTATCCACTGGATTTCGGATGAATGAAATTAGTTTTCATACTAAAGAACTGAAAACTAATTTCTTTAGTAACTAAATACAGTGGCAAGAAAAAGTATGTGAACCATTTGGGATTACGTGGAGTTTTGCATGAATTGGTCATAAAATGTGCTCTGATCTTCATCTAAGTCACAACAATTTGAAAAACACAGTCTGCTTAAAATAATACAACACAAACATTATATGTTTTCATGTGTTTATTGAACATAACATGTAAACATTCACAGTGCAGGCTGGAAAAAGTATGTGGACCCCTAGCCTAATGACTTCTCCAAGAGCTAATTGGAGCCAGGAGTGAGCCAACCTTGAGTCCAATCAGTGTGATATTATTGGATGTGTTGCTGAAAGCTGTCCTGCCCTTTAAAAACACACACCAGTTTTGGGTTTACTGGTTTCAAGAAGCACTGCCTGATGTGAACCATGCCTCGCAGAAAAGAGCTCTCAGAAGACCTACGATCGAGAATTGTTACTTGCATGAAGCTGGAAAGGGTTACAAAAGTATCTCCAAAAGCCTTGATGTTCATGTGTCCACGGTAAGACAGACTGTCTATAAATGAAGAAAGTTCAGCACTGTTGCTACTCTCCCTAGGTGTGGTCGTCCTGTAAAGATGACTGCAAGAGCACAGCGCAGAATGCTTAATTAGGTAAAGAAGAATCCTAGAGTGTCAGCTAAAGACTTACAGAAATCTCTGGCACATGCTAACATTTTTGTTGACACATCTACAATAAGGAAAACATTAAACAAGAATGGAGTACATGGGAGGACACCACGGAGGAAGCCATTGCTGTCCAAAAGAATATTGCAGCACGTTTGAAGTTTGCAAAAGAGCACCTGAATGTTCCACAGCACTACTGACAAAATATTCTGTGGACAGATGAAACCAAAATTGAGTTGTTTGGAAAAAACACACAACACTATGTGTAGAGAAAAAAAGGCACAACACACCAACATCAAAACTTCATCCCCACTGTAAAACATGGCGGAGGGAACATCATGGTTTGGGGCTGCTTTGCTGCCTCAGGGCCTGGATGGATTGTTGTCATTGATGGAAAAACGAATTCCAGTGTTTATCAAGATATTTTGCAGGAAAACGTAAGACCATCTGTCCGCCAACTGAAGCTACGCAGAGGATGGGTGATGCAACAGGACAATGACCCAAAGCATACAAGTAATTCAACAAAAGAATGGCTTCAACAAAACAAAATACGCCTTCTGGAGTGGCCCAGTCAGAGTCCTGACCTCAACCCGATTGAAATGCTTTGGCATGACCTTACGAGAGCGATTCACACCAGACATCCCAAGAATATTGCTACACTGAAACAGTTTTGTGAAGAGGAGTGGTCCAAAATTACTCCAGATAGTTGTGCAGGTCTGATCTGCAACTACAGGAAACGTTTGGTTGAGGTTATTGCTGCCAAAGGAGGGTCAACCAGTTATTAAGTCCAAAGGTTCACATATTTTCCACCCTGCACTGGGAATGTTTACATGTTCTGTTCAATAAAAACATGAAAACATATAATGTTTGTGTTGTATTATTTTAAGCAGACTGTGTTTTTCAAATTGTTGTGACTTAGATGAAGATCAGAGCACATTTTATGACCAATTCATGCAAAACTCCACGTAATCCCAAAGGGTTCACATACTTTTTCTTGCCACTGTAAATTGCATTTTAGGACTAATCCATTAGTTCAAAACGAAATTTTGTGCTGTGCACATGTCTATAAAATGGGTTTTTATACTGTACATGTTGTATGCCAGAGCATGTCATGCCTGTACAAGACCCTTCCTTGACATCAGTGGTTATATCATTACAAAACTATATTCATCACAAAAATCACCACCATGGAAGTAATTCACCAAATTCAATTAAATACTATGATAAAATTAACAAAAAAAATACAATATTTGGTCTTCCTTTTAAAATAAAAGTACTTAACCAAATATTCATTGTTTCTTATGAAGAGACCCTCTAGATTGTACAAGTTTGTACAAGATTATACAAGTTCCTTATATTTAAAAACCCCAGCTCATAAAAGTCGTACTTTTTTAGTCTGTATCTGCTTTTAGTAAAATTGCTAACTCCATTCTTTAAAAAATCTAGAACTTGCCTTTAGGTCTGATTATGGTTTATTTAAGGTAATATTGTTTCATACAAAAAGCCCACCATGTTCTGAGAACTAACAAGTAGCAGACATTAAAGGTATGATCACAGAAATGTAAGTGAGCATGTTATTGCAAAATATTTGTTTGGAGAAAACCTTTACCTCACACATAATTCTATTAGAAAGAAATCTCCTGCTTGATTGAAGGGCTTTTTCCTCGCTTGATTATCTGGTCTAAATTGTCTAATTTAGTTGTCCGTATAACCTTGGGCTCTCATTTTTCCGATTTGTTTTTCTTTCATGTGATCTGGAACACTGAAATCTGTAATATTTATCAAAAGTTTAGAGGAATTGCAGTAATCCTCTAACGGATTTAGAGATGTATAGACAGATCGCTGAATCAAGATGTAAAACTATTGAATGTATTGACATTAAGTGATGGATCGTCGTTGAGAATTCCATCTATCACATTAATGTGTCAATAGGCCGGGTTCTTTAACCATCGTGATGTAGGGGGGGTTATCCACTTACATGGATAGTGCTTCCCAAGGTACAAAAAGGATCAATACAAGAATGTCGACAGGGAGAACAAAACAGAACAGATGAAAAATTCATGTTCAATGATTAGTTTCGCACACACAAGGCCCAAGTAGTCATTTAAGTCCAAAAACAAGCGACTTCACAGATCCTTATAGCAGCGAACAATCCCTGCATGTTCATGTTCTGTGTTAGGTGAAATTAGATGGTGAAAAAATAGCTGGAAGATTAAGAAAGTGTGTTTCATTCCCAGATCGTATTCCAAGCCTGTTTCTTTATCTGTATGATGGCATAAGACTCCAAGCTTTGAGCATGAATGCTGCAGTGAATGTCTGTGCGCACATTTCCTCTGATAATGCCAGTTACGGCATATAGCATTGCCTGGCATGTAGCTGAATGCAGCACATTGTGGGTTCAGATGTACCACTTAATATTGTAAAAGAAAAACGTAGCAGCATACCTGGAATGTATATCCTCCAATTTATGTTTTCTTGAATCTACCCTTGTATAAATTAGATTTTGTCTCACACTCACTTTTTAAATATGAGTACCTTGTAGTCTGATAAAGGTAGATTGATGAAATGATGGCCATCAAAAAATCTTCAAATTCTGTAAAATTCTGTCAACGTTTCAATCCCTTCACAGTATCTGTTATGATGAAAATCCCTGTGGAGGAATTAAAACATTAATGGCTATGTGGCAAAGCTGAAAATTCTTTTATAAGACCTTATCTGTATCAGAATATAATTTTTATGGTTGGAGATGGTAAGTGGAGTTGCTGACTTTCAGCTAGATTCTATAGTGAACGCTAACTGTAGCTTTCGGATATGTAAGTGTTAACACTATGATAAGTGACTTTAACACATGTCCCATATTACCTTCTTAACGCTAAACCTGTAACAAATTTGTTAACGCATCGGTGATTGCGCTAGCTTACTGTACTTTGCGCACCCTATACTTAACATGGGGACCACAATCACTAATTAGCGTTTGGATAAGTAAGGTATTACAAAGTCCTAGCACTGATTACCACCACTATGAGTTAAAGAAAAGTTTAGTCTTAAAAGTTGGTGCTAACTCTTTCTGATTTTGCAGAATCATTTGGCACCCCCCCAATAAATTTGATACTCACCTCTCCTCCCCATTCTTAAAAATTCCACCAAAATTTTTTGCTTTTCTGTTCTTCCTCCTATACGCTATTGGACGGTGTCCCAGTTTACGTACTGAAACCTGGCCCTCCACAGGGTTGTATCTGTATAGTGTATAGTATATAGATAGTGTATAGTGTATGCATTGTATTATATTGTACACAAATTTAATTGAGGTAATACGCTGAAATCACCACAGGAGGGCACGTTACAACATGTACTAGGTTAAATACCACCAGGAAGGTGGCACTGTATGACTATTCGAATATTTTATGGTGATTTACACAAATTTGTGAACCAAACGTGGTTTGAGACTTTGACCATTAGTTAGTTACAAGTACTTATACAGCGCCAACAGATTCCGTAGCACTTTACAATGGGGAAGCACAAACAGGTGATGTACAGGACACAAGTGGAAAGACAACCCTGCCCGTAGAATAACTGTCCAGGTAATACAGCACTTTAACCAAGTGCTCAGGCAGACATCCCGTGAGCTTACAATCTAAGGGAGTGGAGTAACTGAAAACAAATGGGAGCAGAGGGAAAGTGAAGCGGGTGGCCAGAAGAAAATCGTAGGGATTGCATGGGAAGGAGCAGAGGCTTGGGCTTACTAAGAGTAACTAGAGAGAAGTGGAGACAGCTGGAGAGGAGACCTGAAATTGGGGACTGGCCCTGGGTGCAAGGGGCAGCAGAGGGAGAGAGCTAGAGGTCAGTCTGTGTGTGTATGCTGTAAAAAGACGTGGAGCCAGGTTTTTTTGGGGGTTTTTTTTGAGCCGGTACGGCGTACCAGCAACTCTCAGCATTTTTTTATACATATGTTTCCCCCGGCCTGAGTGCGTGTGGCGGCACGTGGCTGCCGTTTGTCAAGACGGGGGAGACAACAGAGACAGGGCGTCACTCCCTCCTTCCCTCCCTATGTTACTGCTGAGGGGGGGCCACTGGGACGGCTGACTCCTCCATCCCATGTAGCCTCTGCATCCCTGGTGGTCCATGTGGTTGTGGGCCGTGCTGCAACTGCGATCTGTGCTTAGCGCACAGAACGCAGAACACGCCCACACTGACTGAGCAGTCGCGAGTGCCGCCGACGATCGCAGAAGACCTGGCAGTGTCACCTGACTGCAGGCGCTCACTGTGTCAGAGAAGGCCGGCGGTCAGGTGACAGGTCAGAGTCATCAGCGAGTGCCGCCGGCACTTGCGACTGCTCATTCAGTGTGGCCGTGCTCTGTGCTCTGCATTCTGTGTGCTAAGCACAGATCGCAGTTGCAGCACGGCCCACAAACACACGGACTACCAGGGATGCAGAGGCTACTTGGGATGGAGGAGGCAGACATCCCAGCGGCCCCCCCCTCACCAGTCACACAGGGAGGGAGGGAGTGAGTGACGCCCTGTCTCTGTTGTTTCCCCCGTCCTGACAAACGGCTGCCACGTGCCGCCACACGCACTCAGGCCGGGGTAGACATAGGCTCAGTCAGTGTGGGATGAAGTACAGATTGCAGTTGCAGCACCGCACAACCACCGGACCACCAGGGATGCAGAGGATGCCACCTGTGAGTTATATTTCTGTGGATTCTCATATTCTCACACACACACCACACATTACTGGGGGACTGATATCTGGGGGTCCGATATCTAGGGGACCTGATATCTGGGGACCTGATTTACTGGAGGTCTGATATCTGGGTCTGATGTCTGTAGGGCTGATATCTGGGGTCTGATATCTGGGGGTCTGATTGCTCCAGGCAGCACAGTAGCTGACACCATCTCGTAAGCCAAATATTAAAAAAGATGACTTGAAGCACCCTGTTTATTTAAATTAAACCCACCAAAACAGTTTAATAGACTGAGCAGAGTTTAATAAAGGAGTATTTATTAGGACACGAAAATAGTCATAATAATAAATTTTTCCCTGGGCATTGGAGTACCCCCACGTATTTTTCCAGAAAAAAAGCACTGGGTGGAGCCATACACACAAATTATAATTCAACTCTCAATCCGCAGCAAGAATGGTGGCCTGATCTGCCGCGTGTCCTTGCCACAAGCAGAGTGAGACTTGAGACATATAAACCTTTAGTCTCCCTCCATGATCACTCTGTGGTGCAGGGCTAGCCACCGAGCAGTGCAACCCTCCATGGAGTCCTACAGACTGCAGGAATTGATACTCACAGCTGAGCGGAAGCACAACTGTGAGTATCACAGAGGGTAGTGCTTTGTTCTGGGGCAAAGTGCTGTGGTAACGCCTTCCTGGAAACTAATGCTAATATGGGGACACTACAGGGAAAAATGCAGGTGCAGGTTTTTCCTTTTAGCGTCCCCATTTTAGCGTTAGGAACAAAATCTAGCCCCCTGTGTGTATGTATATATAAAATAATAAATACAGGGTGATTCATATAGACCCAAAATCAAAGTGTGAGCCCACTCCAATACAGCACATGCTGGTAGGTAGCCTCACAGACACTATAACAGCACAGCCATGAGCATAGCACTCCCATGGAACTCTTACTCTTTGAAAGAACACTGGGTTACTTCCAGCAAAATGGCGAAACATGCCACACATCATGTGGGTCAATGGCGACAATCCGTTGGTGGGGAGGGGGGGTTATGAGCAAAGTCAGCGCTTCCTTCTGGTTATTCCTTCGTTAGATGGAAAACAATTCGATAGACCTTCAGCTTTGGTCTGAGTTGCAAGAGTGGCTCCAAAAGAAAAAATTCATACAAAGCATAGAGTGGTAAAGCTTAACATGCATGTATATGATGAAAATGAAAGCGTTTCACTCACATGATTCAGTGTCCTCAATCAGACACTTAATATGCAGGCCGCTGGCAGCTTGGGTGGGGAATGCCAGATTTCCCTTCTTTGTTGGTGGAGATGCAGGGCTTTGCAGAATCCTATAGCATAAGGGATCCCAGTGCCTGTTCCCAGCAAAGTTTGTAGCAAGGTTTGAGCAGGCTGATGCTTTGTAAATGTAATCTCAGCAGCAGAGCATCAGCCTGCTCAAACCTTGCTACAAACTTTGCTTGGAACAGGCACTGGGATCCCTTATGCTATAGGATTCTGCAAAGCCCTGCATCTCCACCAACAAAGAAGGGAAATCTGGAATTCCCTACCCAAGCTGCCAGCGGCCTGCATATCGAGTGTCTGATTGAGGACACTGAATCATGTGAGTGAAACGCTTTCATTTTCATCATATACATGCATGTTAAGCTTTACTACTCTATGCTTTGTATGAATTTTTTCTTTTGGAGGCACTCTTGCAACTCAGACCAACGCTGAAGGCCTATCGAATTGTTTTCCACCTAACGAAGGAATAACCAGAAGGAAGCGCTGACTTTGCTCATAACCCCCCCTCCCTTACATGAGACTTTGAGTGGTTTGGGATATACCACTACTTGTGAGCATAACCAACTGCTGTATTCTGCTCACCTTATTGAATTACACAATCCGCATCGCAGCTTTGCACTTATGCACTTTTTATGATACAAATGGACTGATTTTAACTTCTTTTTTATCCGCACAATCTCATGTGTTTTGTGACATTTGCACAGTGAATTTTAACAGTGTTTATCATTATCCATAGAATTAACTACTCTAGTTGCGCGATCACTTGCTAACCACTGCACAGATGCACTTTTAAACTAACCAGTTTATGCTGCACATATTTTGCGAAGTTTGCACACCAGCTTGCACGTTTTGCACATGTGAACATATAAGATTGCAAGTGGATACACTTGATGTCATGTATTGCTGCTACCTAACACTGCTGCTATAACTAATTTTACAGGGATTGTGTATGACATTTGTTGTTTTAGCATTTCTATATATTGCACTTTATGCAACTTTTGTTTGCTGCTTGATATTACTGTGTTTTATCACTGTTGCCAGAAATGGCAATTCCTCTCTCATAAAGAGCCACCAGGTGGCGCCATAAGTACATACTTTCCCTTTCTTTACAAGTTTGCACATCAGCTTGCAAGTTTGCACATTTGCACATCTAAGATAGCATCAAGTGTATCCACTTGCAATTTATTGCTGCTACCTAACACTGCTGCTATAACTAATTTTACAGGGATTGTTTGACATTTGTTGTTTTACCATTGCTATATATTGCACTTTATGCAACTTTGTTTGCTGCTTGATACTACTGTGTTTTATCACTGCTGCCAGAAATAGCATTTCCTCTCTCATAAAGAGCCACCAGGTGGCGCCATAAGTACAGACTTTCCCTTTCTTTATGACAATCAATCTTTTTTTTTTTTACCTCCAAGGGTCACTGGCTGTTCCAGTCTCCCATTCTTACTAGAGACCTCTTTGTGTGGAGCTACCTGAAGGAACAAGTGTACCATAACAGGACCCATATGTTTAACACCTCAGCGGATAATATTAGGAATGAGATCCAAAATATTGATGCAATATTGAGATATGTCCGCAACAACAAGCTGCGCCGCATCGTCAGAAGCCTAACAGAAGCAGCAGCCAATTCCAGCACTTGCTGTGATGGCACGTGCTTAACAAAAGAGGTTGTGTATTTCCTAAATTCTCATAAATTTCTAGTAATGTGTTAAAGATTAATAACAAAAACTTTGGGTTCAGGTTAGAGTGTGTGTGTGTGTATTTCTCTATATGGGCTGTCAATCCTAGTTCCATAGCACAATCTGTTCTATTCCTATCCTGTCATTACAAAGCCAATTGACAGCTTTACATCTTGTTCTAAGCTTTTGGTGTGTTGCTTTTTCTAGGCTTGCCTTTTGGCCCTAATTTCAAAAGCCATTAATCTTATTTGAAACGAATTGTTAAAAACAAGCTGGTGTTTCACAGTTGAGAGATTTTATAGGTTTTCAGATGAATTACATCTTGCGAAGTTGTTTTGGGACTTAAAGTGGAAAAAAGCATTGGAGTAACTTGTAAATGGAAGGAAGCTTTGTATGATAACTGTGCACTCAGTGCGATTTTCTTTGGCTAATAGCGTGATTGACAGACGTGATTAACCCAGCGAGCCATGATCGCGTCTAAGACCTGAAAATGCATTGCCAACACTGACTGAGAGAAGCAAACATGGATTTATCAGCAGAAAGTGTGTTTTGTATTATCTGCTTGAGATAAGAGCCCGAGTCCTCCTTGCAACTTCTTAACACCCGTAAATGGAAAAGCATCCAGTCCATTTATTTTGATATACCTATTTACAGCAACATTTCTAAATGCTGCGTTACAAAAACACATTAGAACAAGTGCGAAAAGGGCATTCACAGAGAAGGCTGTTAAACATGTGCACGATTTTTTGATTGACCTTGAAAGGTAAAATAATTATTCCAAAGAATCAATGCAATGTTTATGAGGCTGAGACTTCACATAAAGCACCTTTATTACAGTACAGCTAGTAATAAAACCAGTGTTACCATAAAAGAAAGTGCACAGGAATGTGTTATGTCTGTCTTTAAAGATATCACTCCAACATTACATTTTCTGGTAATTTCAATATAATTTCTTTAAGTAACAACGTGGTTTGCCTTGAACTCTTTTTCTACTTAAAGGAAGAATACTCTCACAGATCCCCCTTGGTCTATGATCGTGGTCCCTGTATACAGTATACTATCAACTCCTCTGATCCTCAGATGGTCGGTAAAGTGATTTATCCTCAGGGAATCAAGTGATACATAACCAGTAAGGGTTAACAGACACCAGAATATTTTAACAGACTTGGATGGTGGAACAGGGATCTTAGTACCAGTCAGATGTGTGCCAATATAGATACCCAGAGCAGAATCACTAGTACTTGCCAAGTCGTTACATAGAGCAGGGTTGTCAGTCAATGCCAGGTTGGTACACAGAGCGGGTTCATCAGAGAATGCAAGGTTGGTACACAGAGCAGGGTTGCCAGGAAATGCCAGGTCGATTAGACAATAAAGCCAATAATACTGAAAGTGCTGAGGGTAGTGAATACCACTTCAGGGCACAGGAGTAAGTGAGATGCTGGGCTTTAAACTTGGTGGGCGCTGTGTCATCAAGCAATGCCCCGCCTGCTGGCATCTCACGTGACCGCAGGACCCCTGTCCTTCACTCGGCGCCTGGCCAGTGAGCAGGAAGGTGCCGGGAGTCGGGTACTATCGGCGTGGGACGTGACAAGTACTTTAGGCTAGAACAGGATGTTGGGTGGACCCATGGGCAGGAGAGATGGGTTGTACTAATTAGCCAGATGATAGCAGAAGCTGTCGCTCTGTTTGTGTGTGCATGTCTAGCACAAACACAGTCAGATGCTTCAACATTGAGAGCCATTGTATGATCAACATTGCAAAATCTGTGCAAAGGAGAACATGACCTCAGAAGGCTGTCCAGCAGGGGTTGACAAAGGGAAACCCTCCACTGGAAAGCTATACAGCCTGGAGGAAGTGAGGGAGGGATTCTCGACACACCATGACAATTTAAGTTTAATGTAATGGTCATGGTGCTTAGATTATCCATTTCAGAAATTTTTAATCTTGGGAAGAACACTGAGATTCATAGTTTCTAAATGGTTTGTTATTAGTGATTTTCAGAGCAGCACAGGATCATTTGATTGCATATCTTTAAAGGTTGTGCACAGCACTGCTGACAACAAAACTTGCAATGTCTAATTTCACTCTATTATAAAAATGGTCTTGGGGCTAGACTACATATAGTACATTCACCCTGAGGAACCAGCAGTTTTCCTTTGGTACTGGATAGTAAAGATAGCACTTGCTGTAGGCCATAAGTGACAACCTGAGTTTGCTGATAATAAAGAATATTCTTATTTTCCCCCCTTAATAGTCCCTCTTCCTGTTACTGAATCTGATGCTGCTGTAACTTATGTTTCTATATCTTGAGCTGGTTTTTAATATTCTAATCTCAACCTCTTCAATAGAAGTAAATATGCCAAAATGAACATGTTCATACTTGATTGAAAAATAGTTCCCTTTAATTGTGCATAAATGAACAGAGGCTGCTGACAGTACACATGTTCTGTAACGCCTATGAAAAAGGATGTATTGGAGATGCATGAGGAAGCGCAGGTTCAATCCATCGGCTGCCTTTCTGAGAATGCACACTATGGCAGGTGGTCTCAGGCAGGGTGATGTTGAAACGCTTTCTGTGTGCTGCCATCACTAGTGAAGGATCTGGTGACCGGCAGCCGGGAAATTAAAAAATCCTGGCTGCTAGTGACGTTTGGTGTGAAGGAAACTCCACTACTTCGCCCAGTGTTTCTGCCAGATTGGGACAACACTGGAATGTGGGAGATGGAGAGCGCTCCTCACATCCTGACCACTTTAAAACTATAGAGTGGTCAGGATGAGTAGTGTCCTTTTAACCCCTTAGGGATCCATGACGTACAGGGTACGTCTTGGAAAAAAAGCCTGTTTAAGGACCAAGGACGTACCCTGCACCCCCTTCAGAGAGCCTCCCCTGCCTTTGGACCCCTCTCCTTCCTGATCGGCCAGGAGTTTTAAAAATAAAGAGAGGCATCACTGGAAAGGACACAGTCTGCAATTTCCAGAGATGCCTTTCTTTAACCCCTTAGGTGCCAAAACGCAATTCGGCGCCTATTGGCACCGGATTGCGGTCCGCTCTAATTCAAGCGCGCACTGAAAGAAATGACACAGACTCGCTGGATAGTAGTCTATGTAGTCTTTCTCGGATAAAGCCGAGCAAGTTCTCTTTTTAATTGAAGAATGATACATGCTTTATACCACTTTAGTACGTAAGCGGAAACGGGTGTTAACTAGTATTTTAATAATCATCAGCAGTAAAATTGCAAACACATACTGATTAAATCATAAAAACGAAAATAAAATATCAGCTTTTTCCAAATGTCAAGATATTTTACGTCGTTGTCAAATGTCAGCCTTTTTGATCATCAGGGTGTAGCCACTTCGGATATAGTATGTTCAGGATGTCCCGCACTCTTTCTCCTTGTACCAAAAAGAGGAACTGCATGACTTGTGGTTTAGCCATCAGCGGAAATAGCGAGTTAAGCAAAATACAATTTGATTCTCCCTGAAAATACAGGTTATTAATTTCATCTCTTAAAGCCGTACTAACATATCTAAATAAATTAGCATTTTTCTAAGCTTTTCACTATTATTAAAACAGATATATATTTCTTGTCCATAACAATGGAGTTGGCTGACATCTTGGTTGTCGGCCAAGCCTCCGAGGCCCCACCCATGGACTCCGTCCCAATATGCACATTGACGTCAGTCAGTTAACCCTCTAGCTGCCAAGTGCAGATAGGAGGGTCATGACCATGTTTGATGGGAATTTTTTTTTTTAAAGATTTTCGTCTGGGTTGTGTAATAAAACAGGACTTCAGATCGCATTTAAACATGATGAGCACAAATGTGGTGAAATGGTTCAGTAGTGAAGGGGTTAAAAAGCACAAGAACTTGTAAACATTGGGTTTTTCTAAACTCAGGACAAAATTTAGAAAATATTTAGCTGGGGTCTTTGACTGTTGCAGATTTAGGGGTTTGACCAAGTTTTTAATTTTTTTTCC
Organism: Leptobrachium leishanense; assembly: GCA_009667805.1. Taxonomy (NCBI): domain Eukaryota; kingdom Metazoa; phylum Chordata; class Amphibia; order Anura; family Megophryidae; genus Leptobrachium; species Leptobrachium leishanense. The sequence goes on from CM019063.1 coordinate 408,338,480, forward strand.
ATCATATTTCATAAATAATTTTTTTATAGTAAATTGTCGCGTGATGAAACGGCCACCCCAAAGTTTATTTGCATTTATTTTTCATTACAGTTTATTGTCTCTATATATAGTGTAGAGTGTTGTGTGATGTGCTATGCTGTTGTCAAAGTATGTATCTGTATGTTACAGTTAAAATTTGTTATATTTTGCACTCACAAAACAGTAGGAGAGGACCCTGCTCAAGAGCTTGCAATCTAAACTTTTGTCTGATTCCACCCCCCTGTAAGAAATGGATTCCTTTGTCTTCACATGCTCCCATCAACCCACACCTTCATCCAGCAACAAGTCAATCACATGATTGTTATCTGACTCCAGCCATTGTTCCACAGCTGGGCGTGTTTCCATTGTTTCTGTACCTGAAAACCTGTAAATAAAGCATTCTACATTTGGTGTTCCATCTGCAAAGACTTCTCTCGCAGTTTATGTGTCAGCTATTCTGTGTGTGCGTACGATCACCTCCTAATTTCAGCAGAAAAGTGTCACGTCCTGGGTCTTTGGCGCCCTCTCTGGCTTCTATGGATATTGCATCCAAGTTCTGGACCTTTGGTTCACGTTCAAGTCTGGACCTCACCTGGACTCAATTGTTTAAGTGGACTCTGTATATAAGCAGGCATCGCCCAAAGAAGGGCGCTGCCTCATTTTGGTATTCACTCTGATCCTAGCCTCCAGTTTATCCTTGTTCTCAGTCTGATCCATGTTCTCAGTTTGTTCTGTATTCCTAGTCTTGATTCAAGCCTCACTGTGATTCTAGCTTCATTCTGATCCTGATCCTGCTTCAGTGTACTCAGCTCATGCATTCATGTTCAGGTCTGTCTTGCTTAGGTGATGTTTGCATTTAATATATCCTTTCTTAGTTCTTCTGTCTATATTCAGGTCTATGTTCTTGGTTCAAGTTCATGTCTGATATTTATGTTTTCTCTAGTTTTAACCACTTGAATGCGGAGGACGCGCTCAGCGCGTCCTCCGCATTACCGCTGGTATGCGGAGGACGCGCTGAGCGTGTCCTCCCATTGGGGTCAGCGTTCGGCCGAGTTCCGGCCGATCGCTGGCCCCTCCGGTGCGGGCTGACATCCTCGATGTCAGCCCGGCATCCGGAACCGCCGCCGCTGGAATTAGGTGTCATCGCGGCAGCGCGATGACACCTAATTCAGGTGCCCCCCCGCATGTGCGGAGGAGGCGCCTGAAAGGGAGTGGGGGGAGGTCCTTCGGACCTCTCTCCCTCCCAATCGGCGGCGTTGCGGGGGTTAACCCAGGCATCATTTGGAAGGGCACAGCCTGCCCTTCCAAATGGTGCCTGGCATTAACCCCTGGGGAGCTGGATCGCGAATCGGCGCTGAAAAGCGCCGGTTCGCGATCCTTTCCCGGAGCTGGCCGACATCCAAGATGTCGGCCAAGCCTCCGGGAACTCCCCCTGAGGACTGGCGTCATCGTGCGTAGCACGATGACGCCAGTCCTAGAGTTAACCCCTAACTGCCACCAACGGTGGAGATAGGGAGTTCATTGGAACTCCCTATCTCCCGATCCGTGGCAGCTAGGGGTTAATGTTTGGTATGGTTGGATCGGCCAGAGCATGGCCGTTCCAACGATACCAAACACAAAAGTGAAAAAGTTTTTAAAAAAAAATAAAAATTAAAATTAAAAATAAAAATATATTTTAAAAAAATATATATATTTTTTTCTTTTTTTTGGTTTGTTAGTGTAGCAATATTGTTCCCATTTCAATTGTAATGTGAACAATGATGCTGCACTAACGATTTTTGTATGTGGTGTGTTTGTTAAAAATCGCGTAATTTTCCCCCAAAAAAAATGTAACGAGACCCCATCTCTAATTTTTTTAACAAGCGCACCCCATACAAAATATAACCGCAATTGCTCGCATGTTAAAATGTGAAAAAAAACACTTTACACGTTGTAAATTATTGAAAATACATATTTTATTGCATTTTTTGTTATAATATACAGACATGACATAACGTATACACATAATAATGACATATTATGAATCTACCGAGTCTGACGGAAAGAACGATATATAATATGTCTGGGTAATATACTAAAATAAGCCTTCAAAACACGTTTAAACATGATGAGCAAAACCGGTAAAAATGACCTCAGCACAGAGGCGGGAAAAGCCTCAGCAGCGAAAGGGTTAATCCGGTTTGTGTTCTTGCTTATGTTGCTCTAGTATTTAGCCCTCTCATGTTGTTGCTTTTTGATTAGCTATCTGTTTCATGCATTTCGTTCTGATCTGGTTCTATGTTTTGGTATTTGTATCTCCAGTATTTTAGTTTATTTCTAGTGCTCAGGTCTTTAGTTTCATGTGTGTTTTTCTTGATCCTTGCTGTTTATATACTTTGCTGTTGTAAATAAATCCCTTGTTTTTGTTTATACATTCATGGGTCATGTTTGTTAACTGCTCAAGTAGCTCACACCCCTTCTGTACCATGTCGGGTCAGGCCCCCCGTCACAAAAAGGATCCTGGTACCCCAGGCGCCCCTAACAGTCGGATATGATGAAAATAATGATATCTTTTAGAAAGTCCATTTAATGGTGAGAAAACTGGTGTATATAATATGTGTGGGTTCCATAAACGAGTTCGAGAAAAATTAGAGGTATACACATACAGCGCAGAAATGTAAAAACAGCAGTGGGTACTTTCGGACTGACGAGGGTAAAACCGCCTAGTCACTATGGGGTTAAATAATGTATTTGCCTAAGAAATAACACTTTGCACCATAATTACCTAATTATTACTAATAATTGTATTACTTGTCAAAACCTTGGGAACAAGGCAGCCCGGGCAGGAATCCATGTCAGATTCTGCATTCAGTAGCAGCAGAATCAGTCAGACATAGCTAGGAGGAACAGCTGAGGTTTTGGGGGTGCAACATTGCTCACCACGACCATTTACATTTAAATATACTGTACATTTATAACTGGGCATAGTGCCTAGAGTACCAACAACAAAGATGGAGACGATGCATTCTATTGCCCACAGCATTCAAAATAATTTTACCACTGTGGTTAAGGGTGCTCACTGGTTGGCCAGTCCAAGTATAGAGAAGAAAATGGAAACCCAGCACTCGGTAGCAATGGATAATGTGACGATGATTTTGTAGTGCTCACCCCTGGAGGAGCCGCTAAATAAACCCAGGATAGTCTCACCACACTAATAATTACTGTACACCAGCACACTGTTGTGGATTTTCTAAGTTATATACTTTACTGAAGCAATAAAGTGGCATTGAATATACAAATACTTTTGAGGCATAAAGCAATTATAATTGGATGAATGACGTGATACGCAATGTGGAAAACGGCCGGCAGAAAAGAATCGGTTAATACCCCTGAGTTTGTGGGTTTAAGTCCCTCTCAAAAAGGCTCATAAATTGGTGTCCTAGGGTACCCGGGTACTAGACTTACTGGCCAGTGAATGAACAAAATATCTTCGACTAGTCAACGTAGGGGCCCTGTAATTTGAAGCAATCAAATAAGTGCGCACTGTTATGGAACTGCAGGCCTTGAGTCCTCTCACCCATCCGGCGAACAACTTGACCCGAACTGATGACTCAACCAGAAGATCTCTCTCTCTCTCTCTGCCAACTGGAACTCAGTGCCAACGAAATCTACTCTCTCCCGATGCCGAATCTCCGCAGTCAGGAATCGATCTGCCGCCTGCACTCCGTTCCGTCCGCGGCCTCCTTACTCGAGGTCCTCCTGGAACACGCTTGTCGTCCGAACTGTTCAGCGGAATGTGGTACACAAGGATGCACACTCTTTCCCTATCTCCAGCACTGGATAACGCCACCTGTACACGCTCCAACCTGATTTCGATCCCGGACAGTGTCTCTCATACGTCTCTCCCCACACGCTGCTCTGCTCGTTCTGACCATGCCATGCATGAGGCTCTCCTCCTTCCTGGCGCCAGCACGCTCACTTCCTGTCCTCTCCCCAAGGGTTTCTGGGAGAGTACTTTTGTCCAACATAGTCCTTCACACATATATGCTCCGTCTCCCTCTAGTGGCAATATCATTTCAGTCCAGAGAGTCAAATTAAACACAGCGCTACAATTTATTAGCCAAAACGTTGTTGCATTTTTTCCAACACCATAGCCTTTATCAAGCTTAATGTCTTTTTTTTCATCATTCTTCATTTAATACTACACAAATCCCATCATTGCCATCACTGCCTTGTATAATTCATGTTGTAGATTTGCCACAGATTATTACATTTGAAATACAATATATTTATGTGAAAACTTATTAGTGGTGGGATTTAAAGTAATCCTATACAAAACATCCAGTAAAGCACAATTAGGCTAGGGTCAGACGAAAGCATTTTTCCCCGCGAACGTGAAAAAGTACGTCCGAACGCATTGACGTATTTTTTCACGGAATGCGCAAAAACGGTCAGACGACGTGCATTTTCGGGCGTGATTTTGTACGGATCGTCAATAAAACTCTTTTTGCGTCTGGACGTTATGTAGGCTGGACATTAGCAGCGTCTGACATCCCCTAATCACGCAAACACGCCGCTATGCCGCAGCTGCGCACTCAGTACGTCAGTACTAGCGGTTCAGTGTTCTCAGAAAAATGCGTTCAAATTCCACTTGCGTTGCACGGCCGGACGTTTGTGCGGCCGTACATTGTATATTGGCCGTCATCTGCTGCTAGTGCAGCCGTAATTATGTGCGCCAGAACGCACGTTAAAAGTGCGCTGGTCTGACCCCAGCCTAAGAGGCGTCATATGATTCAAGTACTGTAATAGAAGAAAGGTATTTTACAACAGAGCTACATAACCGTTAGCTTCAAAATGAATATTAGAGATGTTCATTCCTGACTTGCATATCTGTAATGCTGTAGTTTATTAAAGTATTTTACCAGTAAGGATACATTGAGATTTCTCTCGTTTTCAAGAATGTCCTGGGTGGCGAGAATGTACCATTGGGTGTCTTGCCCTAGGACACTTACTGTAGAGGTGCTCTTGTCTGGATTCGAACCTGGATCTCCAGTTATAGAGCAGTGATGTTACCTCTGCTCCACCCAGCCGTTAGTTGCTCCTACACATCAGCTCAACTAAGCCCTTTGTTGAACTTTTCACCTACTCCTGCATAAACCCTTGTCCCATACTATCCCTGTTCATATGGAAGCCGTAGCAAAAGTGTTGCTCTCAGACAAATAATTGGTATTGGAAATAAATGTTTTCTAGATTTTCTTCTTTTGATTGTGCAAGTCTCTAGCATCATTTCACATTAGTAGAAAAAGAAAGGGAAGGACACAACCTGTGGTCACATGGATTTTCTTTTATTAGATGCTCCTAGTACAAGCAGCAAGAATATACTTGAAAAAGCCTTTGTGCTGAAACGTTGCTACCTCCTCCACTAGCTCACATCTAATAAAAGACAATCCGAACGACAACACGTTTTGCTGGCTTCCTTCCCTTTGTTTCTACAAGCCTTGGATGTGGCGAGTTTGGTTGCCTTTGCACAATGGAGGGGGTCTGCCCCTTTTGCAGTGAGAGCTGCCTGTTCTTTCTTCGTTGGCTATCTTTTCACATTAGAGGTTGTTAGAGGTTGGGCTCTATTCCAGATGAGTTGTTAACATTAATAAGCAGACTGTTGAGTATAATAGCTTCATTCATTAATGTTACTGCCATTTTAGTCCATCTGAATCACAAACCCCTGTTGCAGTTACAAGTACTTATACAGCGCCAACAGATTCTGTAGCGATTTACAATGGGGAAGCACAGACAGATGACAAAATAAATAATAAAACCTAAGGAACAGATGACCCTGCCCGTAGCATAATAAGAAACATAGAAACATAGAAAAATGTCGGCAGATAAGAACCTTTCGGCCCATCTAGTCTGCCCAATTACCTGGATACTTAACATAATTACATAATTGTCGTCTTGCTAATGCAGCACTTTATATGAGTGCTCAGCCAGGCATCCCGTGAGCCTACAATCTAAGGGACTAAGGCAAGTGAAACAAAAGGGAGCAGGGGGAGTTTGGAGATAATTACCAGAGAGAATATAGCAGACACTGCATAATGATAGATCAAGAGCTTGGGCATGATAAGGTTAATCCGAGCGAGGATTGAAGCAGCTGAGTAAAGGAGGCTATATAATTAGGATAGTGGCGGGTGGGTGGGACAGCAGAGCGGAAAAATGGTGGTGAGAAGTGACTGTGGATAAAGAAATTTACAGGGTTATTCAGAGAGCACCGAAATGTCGCCAACATTTCAGTGCCCGTTCGTTCCCCACACTTCGGGGCAATTCGGTGATTCTAGTTCGCCGACCCTGCGGTGTATTCAGCAATCACCGCAGGGTCCCCGGAGTGCAGGGAAAACCTGCAAAACACACGCAAAAAAATCACAGCGAACACGCCAGGAAAAAACCGAGGAGCCGCCGATCACAGTGCAGAGCAGCCACCGGAAAAACCGACAGGCAGACGGACGGGATGAAAGAAAAGAGTACGCTTGAAAGTTTAAAAATTTAAATGCAGTTTGCAAAAACCTACTGAACGAAAATGTCTGAAATTTAGAAATAAGATCCAATGTATGATCATAAAAAGGACTGTTAAAGAAAAATTAAAAAAATTATTTAAAAAAACCATTAAAAAAGTTCCCTGTAAAATGCCTAAAAAAATCTATAAACAGTTTATTAGATATTAAATTGAAACAGGAATATTTTTAACATTGTAGCCTATTGGATTCGCCTGAATAAACCTGACGAATGAGACCAACGAACAGTCGGGCATTTTGCCAACCTTTCACTGCTGCTCGGTGTTCTCTGAATAGTTGAACCATTGCTTTTCTTTGGGGATTTCACTGCCCTCGAACAGGCACTGTGTATGTGCAGGCAATTTGCCAAAATTTGGCAAACTGCCTGTACTCTAAATATCTGAATGGCCCTGAAATGTCCCCGTATGCTTAATTTCAGTGTCCGGTTACATTTCGGTGACGTTCCGGATCTCTCTGAATAACCCCCACATAGTTTAAAAGGGGCTAGCCATTTGGTCACGCAGAGTATTTACAAGCAGGAGGAGCTGAGCAGACTATCAAAAAAGGAGGGAAGAAAAAAAACCATCTATATATATTTATACTAGCAGCAGTAACAAAATGGCATAGACTGTGTTGAAGTATATCAGGCTTTCTTGCAGAGGGAGAAGTTGCTTTGAGTATGGCTGGCTTGTTGTTACAGGGAAAAAATGGTGGTGACAATTGACTGGCTTTCTTGCAGAGGGAAAGGTTGCTTTGAGTATGGCTGGCTTGTTGTTAGAGGGGAAAATGGGGGTGAGAAGTTGAAAAATGAGTTTTGTTTCCTTTTGTCTTCGGAATTTCGTTGCTTATTTTGTTTAGTTTTTGATCAATTCGAAACTACATATCGATTTGAATTGATATATCAAATTATCAATTCGATAGCGGATATCAATTCGAATTTTGGATCACTAAATAAAACCCCAATTAATAAAATTTTGCTGTTTAAAAGACAAACTAGTGTTAAATATTAAACTGTGTCACAGATTTAGTATTTTGAGTCAAACAGTGAAACTAGATTAATCTGTTTCATAAAATCATTTGCTGACTACTTGTAAGTTAAGATCAATTCGATAGTTGATATGAATTCAATAGTTGATATCAAATTCAATTCGATAGATGATACGAATTCGAATTTGCCACCATAGCTTTCAATGTTAAAAAATCCCCGATTTTAATAAATATTTCTTAAAACATTTATAATTTTCAATTGCAGCAAACCAAAAAGCCATTTTTTTTATTGCTGAATGTGCACAGACTGTAAGAAAATAATTCAGCTGCATGCATTCAGCAAAGAAAAACAGACCTCATCATTACATTTAAAATAAGGACATACTTGAAAACGAGAGAAATCTCAATGTATCCTTCCTGGTAAAATCCTTTCTCAAAAAAAAAGTTAGTAAACCTAAACTTTCATCCAAAAAATCCTAAAAAAATTAATTTAAAAAATGACTGCTGCAATTGAAAATTATTAAACGGGGATTTTTTTAACATTGAAAACTATGGTGGGAAAAAAAGCCTAGCATCTGCATTAATTAAAAAGTGACCTGTTCCGTTTTTTTTTTTCGTTTAGACTTTTTGGTTCAGTTTTTTTACGTTTTTTAGATCATTTTGTTCTTGTCAGATCATTTGGTTCCGTTTTTTTTCATTTCAGTTCATTTCATTATGAAATTTATTTAGTTTTTGATAGTTTTGGTTCTTTTTTTTTTTTTTTTTAGCATTTCGTATCATTTGCATTCCATTTTATTTCGTTTAGGTCCATAACGAAATGATTTTGTTTGTGCTGAAACTTTGATTCAGGATTTCGGGATTTCGGGCGGCCGATGGTCAATTTCATACGAAATTCAATTCGGAACGAAACAAATTGGCACATCCCTAGTGAGATGCACCTGTAAACATGTAACATAGTGACTATATTTCCTACATATTTATTTTCTGTTAATCTGCATATTTGTTTTTTGTTAATATCTTGCATTTTACTACTTTTGTATTTCTGTAACAACTCAATGTTCTTGAACCCAGGCCATACTTGAAAACGAGAGAAATCTCAATGTATCCTTCCTGGTAAAATCCTTTATAAATAAATAAATAAATAAATAAGTGATTGGCTTGCCTAGTGAACATGCCATTCCTATACTTCATAGAACAATCTTAAGCAGTTCCTCTAAAAAGAAATACCTTTTTTTTTAAATGAAATTATTAATGTGCTCTATGTGGATTGTATATAAATAGTTAAAAATCAAGACCACAACCAGTTGATCCTAGCAGAAAAAATACACACACTGGAGTGTGATTTATAATAAGGGAATTCCATGGACTTCTTTTAATGCAGGTATGATAAATGTCTTTCATGGGCACAAAAATCTGCCTCTATCATTGTAAATCATACTTCCACTGAGTGCATTAACATAAGGCTAGGGTCAGATGAGCGTGATTTCTACCGACTGTACGTCCGTGCAAACGGATGTACGTCAGTACGGAAGACGCAGTAGTGGCCACACAGTCCGTTTATTCACTGACGTATATATTTTGACGGATGTAGGAGGGAAAATAAATTAAAAAGCAAAACCATTTTGTCCGTGAAAAATGCTGAACGTATAAATGCAGTCCGTCTGACCACGTTCCATCACTCACACACGAAGCTATGCAGACGTTGCGGACGCAGCGCACTTTGTGCGGCCGTTCTAGGGATTGGACGTTCTTGCCTGCCTTGCGTCCGTGGGCCGCGGCCGTTGTGCGTCCGCAGTTCAGTGCGGACATACTTCATGTGTCAGGCTCCAATGGGCTTCCTGTCATGCTATCACGGACGTACTTTTAGGCGCAATCACGGACGTGAACACTACGCTCGTCTGACCCGAGCCTAAAGGTTACAGATTGCCAATAATATCTTCAGAGTGGCCTTCCTGAATATAGAGAGAAGCTCTCGATGTAATATGCTTGGGTAAGTCTTCAGTGTACTACTAATTACTCAAGGGAAAAAAAAGCTAATGGTTAATTAGAAACAGATCTTTGAGGATCCGCAACATAGAGTGCCTCAATGTAAAAAGAAAGTAAGCTATCCCTATGTCTGCAATGAACAGTATATTTTGGGTGCGCCCTCTTAATTTGTGGGAAGATCTAAGCAGAATTGCGGCATATGTGACAGCTTAATCGCTCAGCTCTGGTACACTCAGACCGGACTTGTATGAGCGATACACATTTCGCCAGGCATAGAAACTTTGTCTAGAGCAAAATGAGTAGCTAGCCCCTTCTTTGTATAGGAAGTGCTAATATTTAGGCAGCATGAGAATAAGGATCCAAGGTTGCTCGATATTCTCATCTGCAATCAGTACTGGAAAAAGAAAAGCTGGTTTTACTGATTTAGCATCTGCAAAATCTTTTTAATAAAAAAGAAAAGCTGCTAAAACATCTTAAATTACCCTGTCATGCTGCAGCAGAAAGGAGGGCATAATTCACCTGCTTTTTTTCTCTGTAGATCAAACGTATACCTAAGAAAGGTGAAACTCAGGAGAATGACTGGAGCAGTGAAAATTCTAGGTCAAAATAGCCAAACCCGAAAAATGCTCCCATTTATCTCCTTTTACAAATCTGCTATTTGACTTAGATTGTTCTTTTCTGCCAATTCTTCTGAGTTTCACCTTTCTTTGAATAGACCAGAATATGTTCTTCAGTTCAGTTAGTATACGAGTCATTCAGGAAGAATAGCTCCATGCTATGAGAATGCTTACACAGAATGTGGACTACAGAAGAGAATATATAGGTGGTGGCATCGTTACCTATTGAGGGCTCCCAAACATTAAGAGCCATAGAGCTAACTTGGAGACTGGCTAATAATTGAGCTGGTAAAAATAAAGAGCTGCTAATTACATAATGGCTTCCTTCGTCTTTTCTATTAGTAGCTTCATTTTACTGGTTCAACCAGAATAGGGGCCATAATTTTTTTCAAATATGTCTTGTCCCCCAATTTTTTACAATTGCATCCATTTTTTATGTTCCATTTCTCAACCCTGTTTAGTGCTCCTATGATAGAAACATAGAAACATAGAAAAATGTCGGCAGATAAGAACCTTTCGGCCCATCTAGTCTGCCCAATTACATGGATACTTTACCTGGATTTTTCTTTTGTTTAGGATAGCCTTATGCCTATCCCATGCTTGCTTAAATTCAATTACTGTTTTGGCCTCTACCACATGATAAAGATTATTTATTGTAAGAGTGTTCACTTTATTGTAAATTTAGTTTATTTTACTTGAAAATATCAGGTCTATTCAAAGAAAAGTGATACTCAGGAGAATTTGCAGGAGAAGAGAACAATCTAGTCCAAATAGCCGATTTGGAAAGTGAGATAAATGGGAGAATATTTCTGGTTTGGCTATTTTGACCTAGAATTTTTACTTCTCCAGTCATTCTCCAGAGTTTCACCTCTCTTAGAATAGACCTGTATGTTTCCAATTACGTGTGATGCTATGACAGTGCTACCATGTCATAACATTTAAAATAATCAACATTTTTTGCTATGAGGAAACCAATAAAATGTTAATTTCCTCTGCATACATAAATATAGTAATAGATTAATCAGACCGCATCAAGTAAACAAGCTAGGTTCTGCCGTGTAGGAAAACCTTGGATAAGGCTAGGGTCAGACGAATGCATTTTTTGCGTCGTCGGTGAAAAAGTGCGTTCGAACGAATGGACGTATTTTTTCACGGAATACGCGATAGCGGTCATACGATGCTCATTTTCGTCCGTGATTTTGTACGGATCATCAATAAAACACTTTTTGCGTCTGGACGTTATGTTGGCCGGACGTGTGCAGCGTCTGACGTCTCCCAATCACGCAAACACGCTGCTATGCGGCCGCAGCGCACTCTGTACGTCAGTAGTAGCGGTTTGACGTTCTCGAAAAAATGCGTTCGTTTGCCACTTGCGTTGCATGGACGAACTTTCGTGCGGCCGTTCGTCGTAAGTTCCCCGGCATTGGACGTCATTTGCTGCTAGCACGGCCGTGATTTCGTGCGGCTAAACGCACGTTAAAACTGCGTTCGTCTGACCCTAGCCTTAGGATGAATAAATACCAAGGTTTTATTCTCCAATTGAAAAAACATTTAAAATACATGTAATTCCTTTTGTGTAAATAGTTTGACTTTTTCCACACCTTACTTAAAACAATATAAAAAAGAAAAACTTCAAAGATTTAACCTCATATGATATAAATTCAATTAGGTTAAATTAAATTAATTATATGAGGTAATGAATCAAAAATTAATTTTCACTACTGAGAAAGGTAAAACGATGCAAAGTGACTAGATTTACTTGTAAAGGAAAGAATGCAAGTATCAGTAACTGGAATTTTTATATTTATTTTAAAATTAATCCAAGTTTTTGCGCTAGTTACAGAAATTATCAACAACCATAACTTGTTCACAATTTGAGGGGAAAAAAGTAATTTTGCATACAACACATATATTCTAATGCTGTTATACCTGAAATGCACAATTTTGAGCCTTATTTTGCCATTGCCTACTACTCCTTTTCATTTCTTTATAAATTTCAGAAGCTTTTACTTCACATGTCTGGTAGAGGAAAGCTTTCCTTCATCAAAATTCAAATTGGCGTACAAACGGTTTTTTGTGCAGAATATAGAACCTGGCATCAGACCTTTACTGAGTAGACAGGTCGGCTCAGGCCTTGGAGCTTCCGAGTCAAGTTGTTTTTCATACAACTCACTGCTTTGCTTATCTAGGCATTAAATGTGACAGATTTTAAACGGGCTGATTTATCTTTTCAGTCAAGCTTGCATGGGCACAAATAAAAAAAAAAGTAAAACAGGTTTATTGAGACATATATGTGGCTATTATTATTATTCTTTATTTACTGTATATCGCACCAGCATATTCCGCAGCACTGAACAATGGGCACAATGTAGACAGGGTTACAATACATTGAGACTGAACAACATTTTGGCAAACCAGTACTGGAGGAAACGAAGGCCCTATTCCCTTGGGAACTTACAATCTAGAAGGGTTGGTGGTGGAAACAGGAGGAGAGGACTGCAAGGTGAGAGTGATGGACTGGTTGGGGCAGTGAGGTGTATTCGTGAGTTGGGTGGTATGCTTGCCTGAATAGGAATGCCTTAAGGGAGCGTTAGAAGGAGGGGAAACTAGGGGAAAGTCTAACCGTGCGAGGGAGAAAGTTTCAGAGGATTGGGGCTGTGCGTGAGAAATCCTGCAGTTTATCATGGGTATATATCTATGTATAAACATGTGTGTATAAATATCAGTATGCTTATCTTTATTCATAGACTGATATGGTTATATATAAACAATGTACAGTATCTAGGTCACTGCACTCTACATCACTGTTAGTGTCTCTTCAGCTAGGGTGTCGCTGAGAAGACGCCTACCTGCTAGCTGGAATTGTTAAAACATGAGGCCTCTTTTATATAAAGAGAAGGAAAAAATGGTGGGCAAAATGACCCCAAAAAAAAGCATTAATAGAGGGGGACAGCTGTGGGAAAACAACAGTAAGAGTAGATAGGGGTAGGCACAAGATCCAGGACAATGGACAGCGGAATGGTGAAGAATGGCTTGTAAGAAAATGAGGCATGGAGGAGACGGTGTCAAGCAGAGTAATGCAGGTCGGTGACATAAAAGCAATGACAGTAGCAGGAATGGCCTGCCAAACAAGATGGAGACAAAAGAGAGTAGTTTGTGGATTCCAAGCTCAGAGTCCACTAGCGCAAATCATTTGTTTATATTGCTCAGTTTCAAGTGATCGTTAAAAAGGGGGCGTTGGATATCCCTAGGTTAGTAGTGTATATCTCATACAAATTAGGAAATTTAGATATTAAGTGACATTATCTCAGGGATACAGATGAGAGATAGTTAAGAGTGGTAATTTAGTAAGGTCGAGGGTGGTGGGATACCTCTAGGTGTGGAGAATATGGGGAAGAGACACAGTCTATTGTTTGGGACACAGGTGATGCTACTACTAACAGGGCCAAATTTATAACTAGGCACAAGGGGCACCTGTCACAAGGGGCACCTTGTTCTGTTAATAAAAGGGTTTTGTGTTTTGTTTTTACAATCATTTAGACCACTGTATCTCAGGAGCCCAAAGAGCTAAAGGGACAAATACGGTATCATTTGAAAGGCCATATTATACTCTTTCCAGTGATACCAAATATAACAAGGTTAGATTTTTTTTTCTAATGCAGTACTATTATTCAGTTTACTATTTTAAAGTGAGCAGTGATGGTGCGCTAACTCACCTTCTCATTTCCCACGCTGCCAGGAAGTGTGGAGCTGATGATACAATGCATTGTTTCATCAACAACCTAGAACATGGCATTGCAGTGCAGAGAGACAGGGGGACTTTGGAATCCTGCCACTTTGAATTGTACACAGCACAAGGTTAAGTGAGATGTCATTGGAAAGGTCCAAGTCTGGTCTTTCCAATAATATAAAACATGACCAAATGAGTAAAAATAAAATGAATAAATGCAATATTATTGTCTCTGCCATAGAACAGAGAAAATAGTTTTTTGCCTTTACATATAAAACGAACAACTGCACTAGCTCAACTAAGGCAACAGATTCTGCCCCTTCTTTTGATTTGAGAAAAGAGAGAAACTGTTTTTCAGTTTTTTACATTTTGTTTTATTTTTGTTTGCTCCAAAATGAAAATTTACAAACGGGTCTATTCAAAGAGAGGTGAAACTCAGGAGAATGACTGGAGAAGTGAAAATTATAGCAGGGTCATTCAGAGAGAGGTGAAAACCAGGAGAATGACTGGAATATTCCAGGTCAAAATAGCCAAACAAGAAAAATTCTCCCATTTTTATATTACTTTCCAAATCGACTATTTTGACCTAGAATTTTCACTTGTCCAGTTATTCTCCTGTTTTTCACCTCTCTGTGAATAACCCTGTAGGTCAAAATGGCCAAACCAGAAAAATTCTCCCATTTATCTCACTTTCCAAATCTGCTATTTGGTCTAGATTGTTCTCTTCTCCTTCCAATTCTCCTGTTTTCACCTTTCTCTGAATAACCTTAAAGTCATTTTGGCATGTTTCTTTTTTTGTTGGGGGGGGGGGGTGGTAGGGGTGCTGCACATTTCTGTGCCTACAGTCTCCTGACTCGAGATGCAAATCCGGCCCGGACGACTCAGTATTGCACATGAGTGGATCTCTCAAAAATAAACATTAACATATTTACCCACACACTATACATTCAATTACGTTGAGATCTATTGGGTTTATGCATATTAAACTGTCTATAAAATAATTTGTTTGTACATAAAGAGAGTGGACCGTCAAACATGTTCAGGCACCACAGGTTGACAAAAGGAGACATCCACTTAGCATTATTGATGATGACTATAATGGGTCTATGGGATATGTAAACCTGCCCCCTCAGCAGTCGTTCATTCATCAAATAGGATGCGGCCGCAAGACACTGTATGCACAGAAATGGAAACAAGGGCAACATTTTCACATTTTTAAACCAATAAGTGACCCTTTGTGGAAAGTAATGGGAAAGGGCCATATCATGGTGATTTCAAACTGCAAACCTGTCTGAAAATAGTATCATTAAATGTAAATGAGAAGTACTAACATACCAGTCATATGATTTAGATTTGGATAAAAGAAAGTGGCCTATAGATTGTTTTAGAAAAAATAAAATGTCCTAACCCGTGACATTCACATTGCACTAATCCAGTGTTTTATAATAACATGCCTTCCATTACACCGGCTGTATTTTATACTGGCAGTGAGCTATTCTGAGCTCTGTGGGAACAACTTGATACAAAAGGAAATCCAGTATTATTATAAAGGCTCTGCAGAGAGGAGAATACTCACTTGTGCTGTCAATTTAAATCCTGTTTAAATCTCTGTAACTAGAAAAGAAAAGCACCAATATTTTCTGAATTGAAGGCAGAAGGGTTTAAAAATCACATAAAGCAATAAAAAGGGGAAAATCTAGATTGGTAAGTGCTCTAACCTAATGGACTTCACACACTATAGGTTGCCTCATTAGGTGGGGGGATTCTTGGCTGATGTGCCTTAAGGGGAACAATGTTTCTTTTCTTCATTCCTATAGCTATGATCTAACCTTTAATCGTTGATGAAACCTTTTGATTATAGATCACTGTTACAATCAAAGTCTTTTAATACAAAGCTTTTTGGGCAATGGAAACTCCATTATTTATCTTGTAACAACTTAAACACAGATTATTTTAGGAATATTAAATAACCGTAGACTCGTGAAAACTTGAACTTTTGACCGGACACAGCGAGTAACCAAAATGGACTTGGTTTCTAATTCAATTAACGCCCTGTTTTGAATGAAACTATCTTATCAGAAGCATTAATTAAAATCCTAAACCTTCACCCTGCTCTGATTAGATAGGTAGGTGATAACCATGTAGGTAGAGTCTGCAAAAACCAGTGACACTGCCTCGGAAATGTTAAATATTCTTCAGATTTAACGCTGGAGTCTCTAGCTTTATGGGTTTTCCCATATAATAATTCTCTCAGGTGTAAGATATTAACTGGTCTGGGTACAATCAAAAAAGTGCAAATTCAGAAAATATACTGTAACAGCAGGAATTGCAAATTTTATGTAATAGCTTTATTTTGCAATTATTATTTTTTTTCTTTTTACTGAGAATCCTATGGATTTATTGAACACTATAAAGTGCCGAAACGTGATTATTTATTATACTGACGTGACCAGGTCATGATCTGCATCAATCACTATGGCATACATGATTCCATAAATGTTTCTTAAAAATCTATCATCTTCTCACTTTTGCCAAGTAGTTTTACAGAGGTGGCCATTCATCAGATGTCAAAACAAATGACGTAATAAATAAATGGAAAATCTATCTTAATTACACGTGATGGTCCAATGCTGTGGAACTCTTAACTCTCTAAGGCTAGCTTCAGGCAAACGCAGTCATCACGTTCGTGTCGCCACACAGTTTGACGTCTGTCGTAGCATTGATTTGTGATCAATAGAGACCAACACATGAAGTACTTGCGCACCGAACTGCGCACGCACCACGCAGGTAGCAAAGGACGCCATTTAGGCCTCGCCGTAAAAGCGCTTCGACTGGCGCCCAGAGTGTGCCACAGCCACGTAGTGGCCTGTGTGCGGCAGACGCAGCACATTTGCAACGTCCATCATGTTGAGGCTCAGAAGTTTTTTTTTGGTCTGGCTGACTGTACCTGTCATTTAATTTAAATTAATTTTGATTCTCATATTTACCTTTTTTTATTCTTTTCTACATCCTTCAAAAAAACAGACCGTGTGGTGTCTACAGTATCCTCCGTCAGTACGTGCGTTATGCATGTACGCAAAGTGCACTCAGACTGCGTTCATCTGACATTAGCCCAAAACAACATATTTTCTGGTTTGAGAAGGCTAAAACATTTTCTATACACATTACTGTATAGCATATTAACTGGTGTGTTTCACAGTTTCCTTTATACAAAACGGTTTCTTATTGGGTTTTCACTGAAATGGCAGTGATTAATGAATAACCCCTTCAATCTTTAACCCCTTCTCTGCTGAGCCATTGCATCCCTGTGTGCTGAGCTCATTTGACCGTTCTGTGTTCAACATGTTCAAACGTGTTTTTTGAAGTCTTGTTTTATTATAGAACCCAGACAAATTAATATATCCTTTTTTCGGTGTACTCAGCAGGTTCAAAATATATCATTATTATGTGTATGTGTCATGACCCGTCAGAATGCTATAACAAAAATATGTTTACTTCCATTCAGATTACAATCATTTACAGAATAGGCTTGTGCACCGATTTTTTGTTTTGTTCGGTTCGTTCGGATTTTGTAATTTTTTGTTTCGGCCGATTTCCGTTTCGGTTCGGTTCGTTTTTCGTATCGACTTTTTTTTCGTGATTTCGGAATTTTTCGTGTTTTTCGGAACGTCTGTTCTCCTCGTTTCAAAGTGTCTATTCGTTTTGACGTAAACTAATGGTTTTTCGGATACGATAATTATACAATACGATAATTCTGCCATTGAGATTTCTCATGTTTTACAAGAAGGATACATTGAGATGGGAATGATACAAAATTTAATTACAGAATCAGCGATATAAATACGATGTCCGAAATTACTGAAATGGAACCGAAATCAGGAATGGAGCCAAAATCACGAATTGAACGAAAATGAATTTCGATTTTACACATTTCTACTCGCTTCGAAAATTCCGAAAAGTTTTTGTTTTGGCTCGAAAAAAAATTGGATCTGAAAATTTTAGGAAAATCGTCCGAATTCGAATGCATGAATCGGGAAATTTCGTGAAAATTCCGAAATTCCGAAACCCGTTTCGCACATCCCTATTACAGAATATATAATTTTTTTTTTCCCCATTTTGTCACCCAAACCTTTGTGATTTTATATTGTTTGGGATACTCTTGTTAAATAAAACTGGAAATGGGAACCTTGTTATTGCATTTTTCTGAGAAATTATGCATTTCTATCCATAACTGGCAAAAAAATGATTCTTTTTGCTTTTATTTTGGAGGATTTTGATTTATGAATAATATGACTGTATAAAACACTGAACTTGCTCAAGGCGAGGGAAATGAGAAGGTAATGACAGTGGTATTGCTCATTTTATATGTGACAAATGGACTATGCCATTGCTTTGGAACAACAATTAAAAAGTCAATAAAAAATAATTACATTTTTTATATCATTAGAAAGGTCAAATTGTGACTTGTCTAATAACACCTAACTTGACATTTTTTGGGGTGTAAAGAATGGAGATACAGGGCTATCTCCAGGGGACTAAAAGGAGCATCGCTCTCCTCGCAGTGGTGCAGCATCTTGTGATTTAGATGAACCAATGCGAAATAACACATTGTGCGATCCCTTCCAAATTTGGTCTCGGCATGGGCAATGAGAAGGTGAGTTAGCGCAGTGGCATTGTTTGCTGTATAAGTAAAAACGCTTAATGCCACTGCCTTAGAACTAAGAGATAAAAAAAACATTTGTTGTTTAATTTTATTTTTCTATTTATTTTTTGTGTTCATATTTTGTATTGTTGGAAAGGCCAGACTCTGACCTTTCCAGTGACACCTAACTTGACCCTGTGTGGTGTAAGAATAAGAGACAAAAGGTTCCAAACAACCCCCTATGCCCCTCGTAGCAGTGTGTCACTTTAGGAATTCGATCAACCTATGCTTAAGACTGCATTATGCAATCGCCTCCGCACTTGCTGGTGTCATGGGAAAAGAGGAGGTGAGTTAGTGAACAATAATGCTGCTGAAGAAATTATTTATTTTAATTTGATACTCTTTTTATATACAAAACCTGGTCATGTTTGTTATCTTTTGAAAGGCCATGCTCTGGCCTTTCCAATGATACCTGGCATGCCCCTCTAGTCTTCACTCTGTCGTTCCAAATGACCCTTGTATCCCCTCCAGATGGAATTCCCTGCCCGGCAGGGTGGGGAAGCCCTGTTTTCGACGTCATTGCGCCCATGCATGTTGTCCTCTGCCAAAAGGTTAATATAAAATAGTAGTTCATTGAATACGAAGTATCTAACCAAGGGTTTGATTTAATGTGGCCTGAAAGCTGAAATGGCACTTTTTTTCTCTGTTGCAGTTCAGCCATTTTTAGGACAATTCAAATTCGGACTTTCTGGCATTTAGTTTCTTGAGACAAATTCAGCTCAAATATTGGCACTAGTAGCTATAATCATTAATGGGATTATAAGTATAGCAATTAAATTAGGATTTACCATTTTGTGTATTTTCAAAAATAATAGTGCCTGCTGAAAGGGGATGATAAATGGATTTTAAGGAAAGGAAATGGTGAAAATCAGGCTGAAAACTTTTTAAAGTTTTTTTTTTTAGTTCTTAACCCTTTAATGTTGAGCTCTGTTGAAAAATGGTGGAAGTTTAGTTTGCAATGGACGGCCATGGATTGGATTACGCAAAAGCACTGAAAGCGTAGTTAAGGTTGAGTGCTGCCCTTCTTGTGTATTTTGTATGAAAAGGGCTGACAACCCTTGGGCAAGCACCCCTCCCTGTCACAGGTTTTCCACCCACAGGTTCTATTTAACCTTGATCTGCAGGGAGCTTCAGAAAGGACTGGGTCCTCAACAAGTAAGTTTATCCCATAAGAGCAGTCATTAGGTTAGTATGATAGGACCTGCCAAGGGTGGAATACATTGTCGCTGTTGGCAGCCTTACGCAATCCATGGCCATCCATTGCAAACTAAACTTCCATTTTTCAACAGAGCTCAACATTAAAGGGTTAAGAACTATAGTGTTTTTGAAGGGGATAAGAATTGTTTGTAGGCATTTGAAGGGTTAAACCTGGTAAAATCTCCTGTTTAAATGAATTTAGCTGCTGTTGTGGTTTCTGCTGTACTGTTTGAACATGTTCGGTGTGCTCTCTTTCTGGTTTGTTGTATTACTGTATATTGTCTTGATGCACCCGCACTGAAAGCGTAGTTAAGGTTGAGTGCTGCCCTTCTTGTGTATAATATATATATATATATATATATTTTATGGTTGTGTATTGGAATGAACCAGAATCATTTTATGTACAAAAAGAGTATACATCACAACTCTGTGGCAGGATTAACAAATAAGGTGTTATCATAGCTGAAAGGAACGGCTTGTAAAGGAAATACTGCCTTTTTCATTCTTTAAAGGTTATGTTTGGTAAGTATATATAGCAAGAAATGAAAATTGTAGAAAGATATTATAATGCTCTTACATAATCACTCATTTATGATGTAACTGTGCAGCACTAAGGATAGGTGGGTGAGGTCTGGTTAGGTAGACGTCGGAATCAGGGCAGCCATCAGAAATGATGGGGTCCCTTACTAAACCTCACGATGGGGCCCCCCTGATACTCCCTCAACCTCTAAACAGATTTTCTCCCCTTCAAAAAAAAAAAGGACATAACATAGCACCACAGCAATAAAACTCCCAGTAATGTGCAGTGTGTTTGAGCGTATATCACAGAATCCATAGCAATAAATCTCACAGAAATGGACTGTATATGATGGTCTGGGCCTGGTCCCTGGGTCTGGTTTGGGCCTTAGGGTCTGGGCCCTGGGGTCTGTGCTCTGGGCCTTGGTCTGGGCTGGGCCTGGTCCCTGGGCCTTGGGGTCTGGGTCTGGGAATGGGCCTTGGGGTCTGGTCCCTGGGGCTGGGCCTTGGGGGCTGGTCCCTGAGGTCTGGGTCTAGGCTGGGCCTGGTCCCTGGACCCTGGGTCTAGGCTGGGCCTGGACCCTGGGTCTAGGCTGGGCCTGGTCCCTGGACCCTGGGTCTGGCCTGGGGTCTGGTCCCTGGGGCTGGGCCTTGGTCCCTGGGGTCTGGTCCCTGGGTCTAGACTGGGCCTGGTCCCTGAGGTCTGGACCCTGCATCTGGCCTGGTCCTTGGATCTGGGGTCTGGGAATGGTCCCTGGGCTCTGGTCCCTGGGGCTCTGGTCCCTGGGTCTGGGCCTTGGGGTCTGGGCTGGGCCTTGGGGCCTGGTCCCTGAGGTCTGGGCCTTGGGGCCTGGTCCCTGAGGTCTGGGCCTTGGGGCCTGGTCCCTGAGGTCTGGGCCCTGAGTCTAGGCTGGGCCTGGACCCTGGGTCTGGCCTGGGGTCTGGTCCCTGGGATCTGGTCCCTGGGTCTGGCCTGAGCCCTGGGTCTGGGACCTGGTCCTTGGGTCTGGTCACTGGGTCTGGACCCTGCGTCTGGCCTGAGTCTGGGACCTGGTCCCTGGGGTCTGGGCCTTGGGGTTTGGGGTCTGGGGTCTGGGTGTTGGTCTGGGGTCTGGTCCTTGGGGTCTGGGTCCAGGGGTCTGGGCCTTGGTCTGGGCTTTGGGGTCTGGGCTTTGGGGTCTGGGCCTTGGAGTCTGGGCTTTGGGGTCTGGGCTTTGGGGTCTGGGCCTTGGGGTCTGGACCCAGGAGTCTGGACCTTGGGGTCTGGGCCTTGGGGTCTGGGCCCTGGGGTCTGGGCCTGGGGGTCTGGGCCTTGGTCTGAACCTTGGAGTCTGGGCCCTGGGTCTTGGGGTCTGGGCCCTGGGGGTCTGGGCCCTGGGGTCTGGGCCTCTGGGTCTGGGCCTTGAGGTCTGGGCCCTGGGGGTCTGGGCCCTGGGCCTTGAGGTCTGGTCCTCTGGGGTCTGGGTCTTGGGGTCTGGGCCTTGGTCTGGGCCCCTGGGTCTGGGCCCCTGGGTCTGGGTCTGGGCCTTGGGGTCTGGGCCCTGGGTCTGGGCGCTGGCTCACCACTCCATTGTCTTCTTTTCTTCTGTCTTCTTTTCTTCTTTTCTCTCTGCTTTTCTTCTGTCTTCTCTCTTCAGCCCGGGCCCACCAGCTCAGGTGCGCAGCTTAACTGAGTGGAGGGGGCGGAGCCAAAGCAACATGCTTGGGAGGCCCCCACACGCTGCTTGGCCCCACCCAGCCAGCCAGTGAAGCTGCCAGGAGCCGGAGGAGACACAGTGTCTCCTCCGGCTCCTGCAGCAGAGACACAACTCCGGATTCGGACTCATCGAGTCCGATACCGGAGCTGTAAAAGTGCGACGCCGCTGCCGACGGGGCCCGGGGCCCCGGCGGCCCGGGCCCCCACCGGGCCCCTTACGGCAGCATGGGGCGTAATGCCCTGATGGCAGCCCTCTTCAGAATCAATAAAAAGGTTGCCCACCCCTGGTCTAGAGGTAATCAGAAATGTTTGTAACTATTAGGGCGTGGCTAGAGCACCATGTCGCAATAATTTCTTCAAACTGAGAAACTGAGATTACAGGCCAGTGAGGAAAACCAGGGAGTTCCTATGTACTTGGTTTGGGCCCCTTTTGCAGCAATTACTGCCTCAATGCGGCGTGGCAAGGAAGCTATCAGCCTGTGGCACTGCTGAGGTGTTATGGAAGACCAGGATGCTTCAAAGCGGCCTTCAGCTCTTCTGCATGTGTTCGGTCTCATGTCGCTCATCTTTCTCTTGGCAATGCCCCATAGATTCTCTATGGGGTTCAGGTCAGGCACGTTTTCTGGCCAATCAAGCACAGTAATCCCATGGTCATTGAACCAGGTGTTGGTGCTTTTGGCAGTGTGGGCAGGTGCCAAGTCTTGCTGGAAAATGAAGACAGCATCCCCATAAAGCTCGTCTGCGGAAGGAAGCATGAAGTGCTTCAAAATCTCCTGGTAGACGGCTGCTTTGACCCTGGACTTAATGAAGCACAGTGGACCAACACCAGCAGATGATATGGCTCCCCAAATCAACACCGACTGTGGAAACTTGACACTGGACTTCAAGCATCTTGCAGTGTGTGCCTCTCCATTCTTCCTCCATACTCTGGGTCCTTGGTTTCCAAATGAAATGCAAAAGTTGCGCTCATCAGAAAAGAGGACTTTGGATCACTGAGCAACAGACCAGGTCTGTTTTTCTTTAGCCCAGGTAAGACGCTTCTCACGTTGTTTTGTTGTTCAGGAGCAGCTTGACGGAATATGACATTTGAAGCCCATGTCCAGGATCCATCTGTGTGTGGTGGCTCTTGATGCACTGACTCCAGCCTCAGTCTACTCCATGTGAACGCCCCCAACACTTTTGAATGGCCTTTTCCTGACAATCCTCTCCAGGCTGCGGTCATCTCTGCAGCTTGTGCACCTTTTTCTTCCATACTTTTCCCTTCCACATAACTTTCTATTAACCCCTTCGCTGCGGTGGACGCGCTCAGCGCATCCACGTTCCATGCGGTGGACGCACTGAGCGCGTCCTCACTTTGGGGCCAGCGTTCGGCTGGGTTCCGGCCGATCGCTGGCCCCCCCGGTGCGGGCTGACATCCTCGATGTCTGCCCAGCACCCGGAACCGCCGCTGGAGTAATTAGGTGTCATCGCGGCGGCGCGATGACACCTAATTCAGGCGCCCACCCCCCACATGTGCGGAGGAGGCGCCTGAAAGGGAGGGGGGGAGGTCCTTCGGACCTGTCTCCCTCCCGATCGGCAGCGTTGCGGGGGTTAACCCAGGCACCGTTTGGAAGGGCACAGCCTGCCCTTCCAAATGGTACCTGGCATTAACCCCTGGGGAGCCGGATCACGAATCGGCGCTGAAAAGTGCCGGTTCGTGATCCTTTACCGGAGCTGGCCGACATCTTGGATGTCGGCCAAGCCTCCGGGAACTCCCCCTGAGGACTGGCGTCATCGTGCATAGCACGATGACGCCAGTCCGGGAGTTAACCCCTAGCTGCCACCAATGGTGGAGATAGGGGGTTCATTGGAACCCCCTATCTCCAGATCCGTGGCAGCTAGGGGTTAAAGTTTGGTACTGTTGGATCGGACAGAGCATGGCCGTTCCAACGATACCAACACGACTGTGAAAAAAGTTTTTTAAAAAAAATAGAAATTAAAAATAAAAAAATATTTAAAAAAAATTATAAAAAAAAACACTTTTTTTTTTCTTTTTTTTTAGTTTGTTAATGCAGCAATATTGTTCCCATTTCAATTATAATGTGAACAATGATGCTGCACTAACGATTTTTGTATGCGGTGCGTTTGTTAAAAATCGTGTAATTTTCCCCAAAAAAAAAATGTAACAAGACCCCATCTCTAATTTTTTTAACAAGCGCACCCCATACAAAATATAACCGCAATTGCTCGCATGTTAAAATGTGAAAAAAAAAACACTTTACACGTTGTAAATTATTGAAAATTCATATTTTATTGCATTTTTTGTTATAATATACAGACAGGTCATGACGTATACATATAATAATGACATATTATGAATCTGCCGAGTCTGACGGAAAGAACGATATATAATATGTCTGGGTCATATACTAAAATAAGCCTTCAAAACGCGTTTAAACATGATGAGCAAAACCGGTAAAAATGACCTCAGCACAGGGGCGGGAAAAGCCTCAGCAGCGAAAGGGTTAATGTGCTTTGATGCAGCACTTTGAGAACATCCAACTTCTTTTGCAATTATCTTTTTGAGGCTTTCCCTCCTTATGGAGGGTATCAATGATGGTTTTCTGCACAACTGTTAGGTCAGCAGTCTTTCCCATGATTGTGATTCCTACTGAACCAGACTGAGAGACCACTTAAAGGCTCAGGAACCCTTTGCAGGTGTTATGGCTTAATTAGCTGATTAGAGTGGGACACTTTGAGCCTAGAATATTGCACCTTTTCACAATATTCAAATTTTCTGAGATTGTGGATTTGGGGTTTTCATGAGCTGTAAACCATAAGCCTCACAATTAATTCAAGCCATGATTTGTCACATCTCATATTAGTTTCACCTTTTAAATTGCATTACTGAAATAAATGAACTTTTACACGATATTCAAATTTTTCGAGTTTCACCTGTAGGGTTTGTATAGTTTCCAATGTCGTGGTACATTCCAGTGCTTGCTTGTTTGAGAACACCATAAACAGTACAGAAAAGGCTTGCTGTTTAACTGTAGTATTGTAAAAGTTTCTCCTGTGATAAAGATTTTATTTTTTTTCTCTGGGGCACTTTGCAACTTAAATCAGGCAATTTTATCAGGACTATACCTCTGCAGGAGTATGTATTACAACAAGCAAACAACTCCAATAAGCTTGATGCCTCATAGGACTCCTCCTGTTAGATTTTATTGCCAGTTGCAGGTCATAACTTTTTATTGAACCTGCATAAAGCATTATTGAACTAGCCTGAGAGTTACACAGCCTTCGCGTATTTGTCAGGTAGACTCATAAATATTACAAGATTTACAATGATGCTCTTATTTTATATATTTTTATTATTTATTAGGAGAAATGTTGCTGACTAAATAGTTTGCAGTACTGAACGCTAACTATATTGTGCTGTGGGATTTGTACTAACATAGGACAAGGACTGTAGATTTTGGCATTGAAACTACATTTATAGACCTGTTTAAATGAAAAGCTTATCTTCAGATTAATGATGCGTGACCCTTTAACCCTAGGAATATGCAACATTTTGTACCTGGATGCAAAGTTCCTTTCAAGGCAATCTTGTTCTGCTCTGAATCCATTGAAAGTACTTTATAAACATTAATTGACAACTATCCCTGTTGTTTGCAAAGCTGATTTAGAATTTAACCTATAGGGAAATGAACCTTATTATCTGTCCATCTACATTTCATATTTTAACCCTTTTTTGATGAAGAATGTTCTGTAGCTTGTAGATGGGTACACTCTTCATGTCAGGGGCTGACAGGCAACTTTTGGCCTGGGAGTGAATTACAACTCGGAGGCCCACAGTGCAGCAACTCGCCCCCTCTCCAAGGCTGGCGTCAGATAAGCGCACTGATTGCGCACGGTAACGGATCCACTTTATAACGGATGAGATTGTGGTTACATTGCATCAGTTAGTTTTGACTGATGGCAACAAAAAGAGAAAGGGGGTGGCGCTCACGTAGATACTAGGAAGGATTAGAGGTAACGTTCTATATATAGAACAAATTTAGAGTCACAGTTATCTCATTTCTTTCTTAGGAAGAGTGAATTCGCAAACTTAAATTGGAATAAAGGGGAAAACTCAGTTTCCTAAAGTCCTAAGTCGTTATAGTCAGTCCTGACAGGTGTATTAATTCCCAGCAGGAAGAGAGTTAACAGTACTCTGCCTCTTCAGTCTATCAGAGACCACAGAATTCAATCATAGCAGTCATAGTTCATCCAATAAGGGACAGGCAACAATGGTAGTGCACCTCTTTTGTTTAAAAGGTCTGTGGTTAGCCTGGCTACATTCAGGAATAAAACCCACAGATCAGTCCAATATTGGTTGCATCGCATACCGTAGTGGCGTTTAAGCCATAAACTCAAATCCAGCAATGATAGTTCAGCTTTGTCTTACCGGAAACAGTTCCTCTCAGGCAGTTCAGTAGTTGGGAGTGTAGTGGGACCGTCAAGGCTTCTCTTTGATAAGAGCCTGCTCCACTTAAAGACAACCGCGGGGTGATAGCCTATTTGACTGCACCATTTCACTCCTACGGAAGATTTTTAAGGAGGTGAATATAGGGAATGCGATTGGGAGACTCAGCGAAACTCATGAGAGGTGGTTTCCCCTGCAGAGACTGGCTTGCAGCGTCTGTTCTTTCAAGCATCCCGCGGTTTTCTTTAAGTGGAGAAAAATCCGAAAAAAAATCCGAAAGATTCTGAATATTCTGAGCCAAACAGATTGTAGAGTGGCACCACGCTCCCAATGTGTGTACATTCTGGTGACTGCAGCAGGAAGGGGGATCACAGCTCTCCCGCTGCACTCTCCATTGTCCATGACATTCACTGGTCCTCTAGGGACAGTTTTTTGTCTCTTTGCGTATCACCTAGTGTGAAGGGGTTAAAGCTGTTCCCATTTTATATTTTAATATGAACATTTGTATACAAATAACCCAGTGGAGCACTTTTGAGTGTTCCAAACATACCCTGACGTAATTATTTGTCACATTAGGCCCAATTAATCTTTTTCACAAGCCTGATTAATTCTACTCTATATTCATGTTTCATAAGTCAAGATCAAGGATGGACTGAATGACTTTGTTTTCTTAGCATTTTACCATTTTGGTTAAAAAAAAAAAAACTATGAACATTCTACAATTCTACATATTTTTTATTGTGTAAGAGCACTTAGCTATCATTTTGTCTACGCAGAACAGCGCTTTGAAAATAATTGCAATTTTAAAAAATGATCTAAGATCAAGAGATTGAATTTTCTTTCAGTGAGAATGATAATAAAAAAAAACACCAGGCACCTATCCAGCCTGTAGTTTGTTCCAGGTTTTAGCAAGAAGAAATATACTGGGCTTTTTTTTTTCTTTTCTATTTATTACATATAAGGCCTGGAATAGGCTGACAAAAGGATATGTTATTGTTATACAGCACCAACATATTCTACACCACTGTACAAGATATGTGAACATGGTGGAGATATATTAGACTTACAGACATTGCTTAACTAGGATGACCGTATTTGGGCACCCTGTTCCCAAGGTAACTTATAATTAGGGATATATATATATATATATAGTTAGATGTCTTGACAAAGGACACTTGCTGGAGAGGTGATCTGACCATGATCCGAGTCTGCTTTTCAAATTTTGGAAAACATTGCTGTTATGTTCTCCCAGTGGCCACTATTCCCTTTTTTAACACTAGCGTTAAGTGCCGTTAACGCATGCCCCACATATTACATTTGGACCGCTAACAGGTTAAAAACCCCTCTAGTGCATCGGTGATTGCGCTCCCTTTCTCGAGTTTACTGTACTCTGCGCTCCCTATACTTTAACATGGGAAACGCAAAAAGTAATTAGCGTTAGGAATAGGATTATAAAGTCCTAACGCTAATTACCGCACCACTTTGGTAACTAAAAAGTTAACCACAGCTTGAGGCTGGTGCTAATTGACTCCACTAGCTGAAACCTCCCAAAAATCAGAAACTCCCATCTCTTCCTTCAGTACGAATGGCGGGCCGAACTGCCACTTCTGGCCACTCGGAGCAGAGTAAATCTGGGGACAAATAGTCCTGACTCCCCAGTCTCCCTCCGCGAATCAATCCCACAGCCCTGCACAATCTCGCGAGAGCAGCTCACGCAGCCTGGCAGCACAACCATCAATGGAGTCCTATGTTTTTTTTTCTACATTTACATGGTAATGTTTGGTATCATTAGAAATGCCTCCGACCTGTTCAGAGACACCTAGCATGCCTGTGTGGGGTGAAATACAGGGGTCCAAAGGACTGCTGCTCCCCTCGCAGCAGTACAGCAGTTCGTGTATTTGAAGGACCAATGCGCAATAAAGCATTGTGCCGTAACCTCCACATTTGGTCCCGGCATGGGAAATGAGAAGGTGATTTAGGCTCCTGTCAGACAAGTTCACGTCCCTGATGGTGCACAAAAGTACGTCTGTGATAGCATGAAATAAAGGCCAATGAAGTCCCACATACGACGTACATCCGCACTGAACTGCGGACGCACAACGGCCGCAGCAAACAGACGCAAGTTAGGCAAGAACGTACAACCCCTAGAACGGCCGCACAAAGGGCCATATTACATACTTGGTGCTAACTTAACCAGAGCTGTTGTAAACTTCCCAGAGCCATTTTAGCCTATGGAGGTTTTCAGTTTACAACAGCTCTGGTTAAGTTAGCACCAAGTATGTAATCTGGCCCAAAGTGCGCTGCGTCCGCAACGTCCGCAGAGCTTTGTGTGTGAGTGATGGAATGTGGTCAGATGGACTGCATTTATACGTCCAGCATTTTTGACGGACAAAATGGTTTTGCATTTTAATTTATTATCCCTGCTACATCCGTCAAAAAATACGTCTGTGAAAAAACGGACTGTGTGGCCACTACTGTGTCTTCCGTCAGAAAGTATGTCCGTAGTGCACGGATGCACATTCCGTACAAAATGCGCTCGTCTGACCCTAGCCTTAATGCAGCATCATTGCTCAAGTTATAATTAAAAAGTGAACAATAGTGCTGCATTATTTAAATAAAATATATATATATTTATTTTTACACCTAATCTGGTCATTGTGCTCTTGCCTTTCCAATGATATCATACCTGACCCTCTGTCTTCTATGGTTCTAGAGATATGGTGGCCCAAATGACCGTATCTCCACTTTAGGAAAATCCCTGCCCGGCAATGATTTTAGTGGGCAGGGGTAAGTCCTAGGGTATGGTCTGACTTCCAGGAACACTATTGTGTGCATTGATGTAATATGGGGATGCTAAGGGAAAAAATTTACAACCAGATTACAAGGCAGGCACTGAATTCCGCAGCCTGCCCCATAAGGCGTGCTACCCTCCAGGCTAGCATGCTGCCGTGAGTATCACTTCCTGGGGTCCATGGGACTCCATGGAGGGTTGTGCTTCCGGACCATGTGATCTGCAAGATCTTGATCGCGGAGGGAAACTGGGGACCATTTGTCCCCAGTCTCGCTCTGCTTCAGGGGACCAGAAGTGGTCCTATGGACTCCATGGAGAGGATGCTCGTGACGGTGCTTTAGCACTGCCACGAGCATCCTGGAGCCAAACTGCAGCTACGGGGCACTCTGCTGGACTCAGTGCCTGCCCTGTAATCTACAGGTAAAACAGGGGACTCTAAGGTGTGATTAGCGAATGCTAATTTTTCCCTCTGGCATCCCTGTTTTAGCTGTAGGGAGGTGATAGGGCCACTAATGTATAAATAAGAAGTGTTGTGACTAGTCACGAGATTCAAGGATTCAAAGTTTATGGGCACATTTATTCCTATGTGTAAAATAATTTTTCACATTTCAGTGATCAGGTATAAGATTCTACAGCAATTGATAAGGTTTCACAGGTAATTAAAATGAAACGGTCAACAGGAAAAATAAACAAGTTTTGATGTAATACTGTATCTCTTACAGCTACATAATTGATATAAACATATGAATGACAAGTCAATGCCTAAGAAGAAATTGCAGCTATAGTTGATTTGGTTCCAGCAATAAGTATGCTGCCATATCACTGCATCCCGGTACAATATATGGGTGACTGATATAAAACGTTTGCGAGGTGGAGCATGTGGACATGACAGATATTACTTGTAAGGGTGTCTCACGTGTCAATTGGTTTAGCTTCCACCCTGAAATCTCTGTGAACTCAAGAATGCATTCCAGATTAAAATAATAAAATTTGCCTTGACTATAAAAATGCCCTGGCCTTTCAAATATAAAACCTAAAATGAAATGAAGCCACTTTCCTTTTCACATTTTCTTCAGTAGTGCAAAGGGGAAAGACTTTACAGGCGATAAATAGAACACTTTCAAGCACTTGTTTATTTTCCTACAATGTTTTTTATTTATATGTTAAGTGATCATAGTTGCATTGTAACATAGTAATATAGGTTGAAACAAAGAATGTCCATCCAGTTCAGCCACAGAAGGCTGCTGTTGGTTCAAATGAAGGCAAAACAATAAGGGCTCTATTACATTCTCCACGCAAATTAGCATGCGCAGCACAATTTTTTTTGCGCGCAGCGTTAAACGTTAACGCGTGTAAATTAACGTTGGTATTACGATCCGAGCTTTTTTCTTCATCCGTCAAAAAATATCGCGCATAAAAAAAAGACGCGCAAAAACGCGTGCGCATTAACGTTGCGTGCAGAAATCGGTGGGCAGACTGTTTTGTCACGCGATTCAGCCAATCAGAATTAAGAACCACAATTGTCTCCCGTTCCGTTTTTGCGCAAGCCAAAACCAATCTGCGTATATATGCTGCAGCAATAATAAAAACACGCACAACCGCTCAGTTTTATTGTTTGGGTATGTGTAGAATGTGTAACTATACTGTGGTGTATTTTTTTATTTTCGGGCTGGTGTATTTGGTTTCGGCCAGGACGTTCAGATTTGCAGTTACCACCAGCTTTAAAATTATGCGCGCAAACGTCATTCATAAAAATTTGTGCATCGATTGTAATACCATCCGCGTACCAGCGCACAAACGCTTTTTCGCTACAATGTTACGTATGGGATGCACTCTCGAACTTGCGTTCACGCAGCGTCACTCGCGTTAGACGTTAACACGCATCGTTTGCGAGAACGTCGTAATACAACGTTCAGCGAGAAGGGTTTTGCCCCTCACGTTAATGCGTTTTTGCGTACGCGCACATTTTTGCGCGAAGAGTGTACTAGTGCCCTAAACCTTTGGGAGCATTTTCTAATTGTGCCCAAAATGAGAAAAAAAAAGATTGATTCCGTAATGGAAATCCGATTTCTCCTTGGATCATCAATGATTGCATTAGAATTAAAATTCTTATAAAAATTTACTTATTTTACTAGAAAAGCACCCAAACTGTTTGTAAAAGCGTCACTTAAATTTGAATATAAGGCTGGGGTCAGACGAGCGTAGTGTTCACGTCCGTGATTGCGCCTAAAAGTACGTCCGTGATACCATGAAAGTAAGTCCATTGGAGCCTGACACATGAAGTACGTCCGCACTGAACTGCGGACGCACAACGGCCGCGGCAAACGGACGCAAGGCAGGCAAGAACGTAATACTGCTAGAACGGACGTGCGGAGTGCGCCACGTCCACAACGTCTGCATAGCTTTGTGTGTGAGTGATGGAGCGAGGTCAGACGGACTGCATTTATACGTCCAGCATTTTTGACGGACAGAATGTTTTTTCATTGTAATTTATTTTCCTCTCCTACATCCGTCAAAAAATAACTTCAGTGAAAAAACGGACTGTGTGACCACTACTGCGTCATCCGTACTGACGATGTCCGTACTGCACGGACGTACAGTCCGTAGAAATCACGCTCGTCTGACCCTAGCCTAAAACCACTTTGGGAAGAGAATTCCATATTCTAATTGTTGTTACTGTAAAAAAAACCTTTCCTTTAAATTGACATAATCTTCCTTCCTCCAGTCGCAGTGGATAACCTTGTGTCCTTTGTAAAGTACTGTTAATGACCAAATCATCAAAGAGCTCCTTGTTTTGGCCTTGTATGTTTTTGAAAAAGGCAATCATATTGCCTCTTAGAGGCCCTTTTTCAAGGTTGAACAAGTGCAATTTTTTGACTCTTTTCGTTCTGCAGGCAATTCACACTACTACATCTCCATAATGCAGCTTGGGTTTAGGTTTTTTTTTTTTCCTTTGAGTTACTCGGAGACCATAAACCCCAGGATTTATGAAACCCTAGATGGAGTCTTAACAATTGTACGGTTTGTTGACCTGTCAGATGGAATGCAACCGTCTCCCGTTAGGTGGTCAGCAGACTTGCCACTACGTACATTCCTTTTTAATGATCACCGCTAATGACTGGCTTGAAGCAGCCGTCTTGTACTAATAAAAGTTGTAATATTTAGAATAATTTGTTATCACAATACTTACTAAATTTATGAGATTTCTAATTGGTTAGCAGGTTTAGTCACTATCACGCTTCATGCCCTTACCTTAAATCTAGGCGGAAATAACCATTTCCATATGAAGTTGGGTGATTGTTTACATTCATTTATTACATAGTATACTTATTCTATAATGGGTATAAGCCATTAATGAGCATTCTCACATACAAATTGTACTTCACACAACAAATGTGATTTTTTAAAATGCAATGCTTTAACTAATTCTGAAATTAAATTAATACTAATCTGATCATTAACAGATTTTGCGTACAAGGAGTTCAAGTCTAAAAAATTAGCAGTAATTTATTTTTTTTTTTCACTGGATTGTCCGTCAACTCGTATGTTCCATATTTGTATCATTGACCAACGCTACATTTGATGACAGCAACCCACATTTTAAAGTGGGATGGGAGACTTCCTGAAATGCATTTACGCAGTCATTTAGGAAACTGTCTCCAATTAGTGTAAACTAAAATGCTTCCTTCAGGAGTCATTATCATGGTAGATAATTATGCACCCGTTAATGTTATTGTTTACAATTTAAGTCTTGAGCTTTCCAGTCTACGCTCATGTGTTTTTGAATACATTTCCTCTGCAAGCTTTTCGTTAGTCACACATTCCTTTGTATCTCTTATGATGAATATGTTTTGACAAATATTATTTAAACTCAGTCCTACATTTTTTTGGCAGAGATTCCCTCTGGATTATAGTAGGAGTTATCCATAATGCCAGGAGAATCTCGGCCAATTTATTAACGTAGTAACATATGAGCAAACCGCCAGTACCCTTAACTGCTAGGAAACTGTCCACCCTAGATGGCTGACACTCAGAGCAAGATTTAATATAAACTCTGCGCAATCTGAAAGCCAGGCAATCACTACTATTACTTATGTTAGCTTTATGTCAAATTCATTTGTTTGTTCCAGACATTTCATTTTGTTACTGTGGTGACATGTATGTTAACCCCTTCACTGCTGAGCCATTTCATGTCTTAAACACATTTTTCTTTTTTGTATTATTTTTTCTTTACTTTAAACATGGTCATATTTGGTATCATTGGAAAGGCCATGCTCTGGCCTTTCTAATGATACCAAACATGACCCTGCTAGCTGCCAACAGTCGGGAGATATCGGGGTTCAAAGGAACCCCCTATCTTTCCTTAGGAGTCAATAAGGACGTTCCCCACACGTCCTCAGCAGTGAAAGGGTTAAAAAGTGACATATGCAGCCAGTATAGCTTGTTTGAGAAATGCGTCAGTCTTGCTTGAATCCATGCTGTCCTGCTCTGGGTGTAATTGCATACTTGAGATGACTGTCCTTGTTGATCCCCCAATAGACAGAACATGGACTTTCCATGGTTGTTTCTCAGTTTTTAAAGTGTGTATTGTCCTGAGAAATACTAAAGTCTTTATTTGCCTTGCAAAGAGCTTTGCTTGCTATCTAGTTTGTCACTTAGGAGCTGATGATGTGATTTAGTTTTTAGTAGACTGCATGTTTTTCTGCACTTTTTGTGTTTGCAAATGTGTTGGAGTGCTATTGTTCTATGTGTTTTCCTTGTTTTATTTGCTTTTTTTGAGCTGCACTTGGCCAATTTCATTTTCAGGTATTGAAAATTACCCTATTCTTGGCGTAGCTTAAGTCAGCTCACACACACCAGAGAATCTGGTCCATATACCTTTTAGTGATGTGTTGTGACTGGAATCCACAAACACCAGTGCTTCACAAAAGTAAAATCCAATAACAGGAGAAGCTGGACTGTGAAGCTTCTCCTCTATTATGTGAGCCAAGGTCGCGGTTTGTCCCTTTACCGTTCTACTCGTTTTCCTCCGCTCGTCCCTGGATTCTTCTCTCAGCAAGCAGCGCTCAATTAATGTCAGTTCTTAATTTCTCCCAATAAAGCAGACGACACTGGTCATATTGGGTTAAGCAGACTGCCTGTCCATTCCAGCAGGCCTCCGTTTATTTGTTACAGAATCAGATAACAATCGCTAATCCCATTACCAAACTCAGCCCACCCAGACATCCCAGCACCGCAGTCAAACCTGCTCCCCTTCAGGTCCCCCTAGCACAGTCACCGCAGTCATACAGAGCAAGGGTCCTTGTTTGGGGGAGCAGTGGCGCACGTTACATAAAATAACATTGCTAAAACTGCACAATGACAGTTCTGAGAACAGGGTTCCGTGACATCCTGTCACTCTTTGGATTCTACGTTTTGAAGATTGTTGGTCCTGCAACACCAGCAAACACTGCTGCTTTGTGAATAATCCCTTTAGTATGCTTCCGGGAGTATGTGAAGATTTTTTTTTCTGCAGTTCAATTCTTATTTTTCTTCTTCGCTTATTTTTGACACGTTAGGGGAGTCATAAAGTCCTCTATAACTGTCAGGATCCGTGCCTGCATGTAGGCAGATATTTGAAGTGTGCTGCCCTGTGCCCTCTTTCCTATCCAGCACATTCACGGTTAAAAGCACACACCACCGGTGACGTGACACACCCCATGAAATAAAGCACCACGCCTCCCTCCTGACATTGCCCCATTAATGTTGTAGCTCTCAGGCAGAATAGACCTCTACGCTGCTGCTCAGAATCTGACCTTACCTGTAACCAGCTTTAACCGGATCCCTATCAACAACCTTATTCCTGGTTTCCCTCTCAGCTACACCAATTACGTCAGCACCAGCTCAATTATCCTCTTCTACTCATCCTGATATCTGCCCCCTGCATTTTGGGCTCAGACACCCTGTACCTGCGATGCCACCCCACTGAAGTATCCTGACAATAACAGACTCAAATCAGCTGCCCAGCCAATTGTTCACAGCTTTGACCAGGGCAACATTGATGTTTTATGGAATAAATTGGTGGATGACAATTTCTCTTAATGGGAAATGTAGTCCCATAATCATCTGGAGTAAAAGGATAGTCATCATAACTTTAAACGGCATCATCATTTGTTGAATTGATATCATTGATCCTCATCAAATCATCTTGTCTACACATCGTTTAACCATCATTAGCTATCCATTTACTGTAATTATGTTGTACATGGATTGAATTATATGTTGTTTTAGAATCTGAAAAGCTATTTTGTATTGTGCTTAGTGGTGCATGTGTTTGGGACAAAATGTTATGGTATGAAACCCAAAGGCATTGTGTGGTTTCACATGCGGTGCTATATTCTAAATATGTACACTTTAGCTGACTTTGTGGATATACATGATCGGTAATAAATTTGGTGTCCTAAGCATGCCATTTGCACCAAGTTGAAGTGGTATTTATAGGAAGTACATACATTTATTTAAGAAGTATCAGGCAGTTTTACATGATCTGTGACAGTATCCCTTAGCAAGATATACATTGCTTCAATTGTAGCAACAGCTGCTGAATACATTTGTCTGCATTACACATTCTACACTTATATGCAGTTGCTAATTATGTTCCATTTCACATTTTATATATCCCCTACTTCATGTTATGATGCTTTGATAGTTTTAATTTGATTTCAAAACTGCATACTATTTTTATGCATAGCTTGTAACGCATTTCTTAACCCATTAGCTACCAAAAACACAAATTTGTGATTTTTGCATTGTAACATAATGACACATTTAAATTTTCATAATACACCCCTTTTCCATACGTTTTTAACTCAAGATTACCATTGTCAGAGGCATATTTAGGTTGGCTGCTGGCAAATTCTGCTTCTCGAACATACATATATCAGAACTGTCAATAAATAAAGCAAAGTATCTTACTTAAACAGATTGCTTTCTAACATTACAGCTTATAGAAGTTTTCTAGGGAGTGCTCTTTCTTTACAGCTGTTTATACACCTGCATATCTAATATATATATAAAGCTTCTAAAACAAAGGACATTGGGACAAGAAATGCTGACCCCCTCCAATCTTCTGCCCTTGATAAGGACCTAATTTGCGAATGCAATAATACGCCCATCCTCTATTCTCTTTGGGAAACAACAAAATTCTCTTGGAGACTTCACTCTGCAAAGAAGCTGCAAAGAACAACCCCCATCCTCACTGTAACAAACTACAGTCTGGCCTTTCCAACGATGCCTAACCGGACTATGTTATACGAAAAAAGACAAAAACCACAGTTATATCAAAATATGTATGAAAAAACGGCATTTTTAACTTTTTAAGAAGAAAAAATGACACTGCCTTAAGGAAAAAAGTTTTGTATTTATTTTAATATATTTTTATATTTTAACAGTATTTAATTAAATTTTAATAATATACTGTATTACATAATATACTTAATATAATAAATAAGTTAAATATAATAGTTTGAGATTTATTGCTGTGGAGCTCGGTAATACGCTCATACACACCGCACATTACTGTACATTTTGTTGATGTGGAGCTCTGTAATGTATTGTGCAGTGTGTACAAGTATATATTATAAACCTAAAGAGTGATTGGCAGCTTCCCACATGTGCTGCGATGCAGTCTTAACGGCAATGATTAGGTGATGGCTGCCGCAGCAGAGCTTTGGTCATCTGTAAGTTCAGAGGGGCATAATGGATTCCCTGGTGGGCCCGAGTGGATTTTCATAACCACTTGGCTGCTAAGGACACGCTCAGCACATCGTGCCAAGTGCTCCTCCTGTGCTATGGACGCGCTGAGCGTGTCCTAGCACAGGAGGCAGCAATCGGCCGGAATTCCGGCCGATTGCTGCGCCCCCCCTGTCCACTCTGGGACCCCGGTGGGGACGATAGATGTCATCGCGCTGGCTTGATGACATCTATTTCAGGTGCTGCCCCCGTGAGTGCGGAGGAGTTGCCTGAAAGGGAGGGGGGGAGGTCGGCCAAGCTTCTGGGAACTCCCCCTGATGACTGGCATCATCGTGCATAGTGCGATGATGTCAGTTCTGGAGCTAACCCCTAGCTGCCACCAATGGTGGAGGTAGGGGGTTCATTGGAACCCCCTATCTCCCGTTCCATGGCCAGAGCATGGCCTTTCCAATGATACCAAACATGACCATGTAAAAAGTAATAAAAAAATATATAAAATAAAAAAAAAAAAAAATTTTGTTTTGTTTTGTTAATGCTGCAATATTGTTCCCATTTCAATTATAATGTGAACAATGATGCTGCACTAATGATTTTTGTATGGGGTGCGTTTGTTAAAAATCGTGTAATTTTCCCCCAAAAAAATGTAACGAGACCCCATTTCAATTTTTTTTAACAAGCACAACCCATAGAAATTATAACTGCAAATGCTTGCATGTTAAAATGTGAAAAAAAACTTTTACACCTTGTAAATTATTGAAAATTCTAATCTTATTGCATTTTTTGTTATAATATACATACAGGTCATGACGAATACATATAATAATGATATATTATGAATCTGCTGGAAAGAACAATATATAATCAGGGTTATCCAAAGAGATCCGAATTGCTTGAGAAAGGTAACCGAACGCTGAAAATCATTCGGCTATCCAGAGAGCAGGCAATTCACCAAATCCTAGCGAATTGCCTGAACATACGGTGCCTGTTCGGTGCCTGTTCGAGGGCAGTGAAAACCCCATGAAAAAGCACTGCTTCGGCTATTCAGAGAACACAAACCAGCAGTGACAGGTTCCCGAAATGCCCTGCCATTCGGTGGTTTAATTCGGCAAATTTATTCAGGAGAATCCCATAGGCTTCAATGTTAAAAATATTCCCGTTTTAAATCAATATCTAATAAACCGTTCATTATAAAATTCTGCAGTAAAGAGTCTTTTTATTTATAGATTTTTTTAGGATATTTTAAGCATTTTTCTTTCTTTTTTCTTTTTTAAAGTCTTCTACTTTTTTCTGTAACAGCCCTTTTTATTATCATTCCCTGGACCTCATATGTAAATTTCAGACATTTTCACTCAGTAGTTTCTTTGCAAACAGCGTTTCACTTTCACACATTCATACAAACTGCTTTGCTAATTGATTCACTGCCTCGTCTGCGGTCTCGGCTGCTTCGCTGCGTGTGATCGGCTCCTGCTCGGGTTTTTCGATGGGTTAATCCAGATGTTTTTGCGGGTTTTCGGCGTGCATTCGGTGGGTTTTGCGGTTAGTTTTCGTCAGGTTTGCGGTAGCTTTTCCCTGCAATTCGGGGACCCTGTGGTGTTTGCTGAATACACCGCAGGGTCACCGAAATGGGATCGGCAAAAGGAACCGAAATTGAAGAGAACGAAAAGTCACAGACCGTGTGGTGACTTTTCGAATCTCTTTGAATTACCCTGATAATGTCTGGGTCATATAATAAAATAAGGTTTCAAAACGCAGTTAAACATGAGCGAAACCGGTAAAAATTAGCTCAGCACACAGGCGTGAAATGCCTCAGCAGTGAAAGGGTTAACTCCTTAACCTCCCTGGCGGTCTAATTTTTTCAAAATTTTGTGGCTAAAAGCGTCTCAATTTTTTTTTAAAGGAAACGTGTTTTTGTACATAGCCTGTAATAATTAGGAATCACGCACTGAAATCAAGAGTCCTTACTGGTAAAATCCTTTATAAATAAATTAATTAATTTAAAAAAAATAGTAAATACACTGAGTCCGATAAAGTTTGAAACACGACATAATAATTTATTATCCCAAAAATAATTATCCAAAATAATGCAAATAAATGATGTTCAATAAAATACAACAAAAAACACTGAAATCTGTCTGAGAACAAGGGTGAGACGAGGTATGGTCTATTTCTTATCCTGTACTGCCACCTAGTGGCCGTTCATAAACTTTGCCATTTGTATTCAGTGAGTTTTATGAATGAAGTTTGTTGCGGTCCAGCCCTCCTGCATCATGTGACTCGCAGGGAGCCATCCAGGAACCAGCTCGCCGTGATCACACTGCGGGGGACAGCAAGGGAGCCAGGAGGAGGTGAGTATGTATCCAGCCCGAGTGTGCCTCGGGGTTACCGTTTGTGGTAGTGAAATTTACCCCTAGTCACACTCGGGAATACCGCCAGGGAGGTTAAAATAATTATTTTAAAAATTGTGTGAGGACAAAAATTCTTTAACACAACAATGTACATGTGGGTGTTGGGTTGTATGGGTGTTGCCTTCTGCAGGCATGGCACAAGGCGGGCACCTTGATCTCCTATTGCCCCTGGGCCCCATTAGTTGTCAGTCCGCCCCCAGTGGTCACAGTGCCTAGAGTAGCTCTTTAAGTATCTTAAGTGGACATTTTATTCATTATAGAATTATAATTATTTATATATTACCAAAGGTTTCTGCAGTGCTTTACAATAACCAATGAGAATGAGACAAAAATTTAAACAAAGTAACCCAAAAAAGAGGTGTAGAGGGCCATGCTCAAAGGAGCTTACGATCTAGAGGAGCTGGGGTGGAGGAAGACGTGAGGAGTTTTATTGGTCATCAGGGTGGCTAGCAAATGTGTTTCAGAAATGTTGTGGACATTGAAGCATTTTCATGTAGTTTATTTTGCCAGGTGCCTATGTAGGTATGTATGCTTTGTAGATGGATTTAAAAGTAAGAACAATATGGGGTATATAGGAGATTTGCACTTATATACACAGGCAGGCATTGTCAGTTTCTCAATCCCTCTGTATCTCCATACCCCTTGAAATTCCTGACCTCTAACCTAATTTTAGCCCTCTTCCAGCCAATATTAGCCCTAACTCCTTCTACCGCTCGCAGATCTCCACATCTATCCTCTTCTACTATCATATCCCACATAGGTCCTTTTCTCCCCAGACAATAAACTCTCTTCTCCTCACACCAAGATCACTCACCGGATCGACTTTCACAACTGCTTGCTCTCCCTTAATCTCCTTTGTACGCCAACCCTAGATCCCAAGATCGTGTCATTCCTGTCTCTTCTTGATCCTAGATTTTTCCTCTGCTCCCACCTGTACAATCCCTACTTTTTACATGTTATAGTGGCCAGCATTGAGGACCTGTGTATACTGGCAACACTTGTCCTCACAGAGGAATGCATGGGAAACATTTCCCTTTGTGCTTCATCTGTTGAGTACATGGTGCTTTCTTGAGGGCCATACCAACCCAAGGAAATCACTTGCCTTGTGGGAAGGATTGCTAGACATTCGTTATACTGCCTTTATTACACAGGCAACACAATATACCGGCTGGGTGGAGTAGAGGTAACATCACTGCTCTGCGTGGAGAGAGCCTGTGGAGACATAGGTTCGATCCCGACGAGCACCTCTCCAGTAAGTGTCCTTGGGCAAGACACCTAACGGTACATACTCGCCACCCAGGACATACTTGAAAATGAGAGAAATCTCAATGTATTCTTCCTGGTAAAATCCTTTCTCAAAAAAAAAATATATATGAACCGTGGGGGATGTATTTGCTTTGGTTAACTTCCACCTCATCACCCACTGGTCTGGATAGTGAAGATAGCGATAAAATAAAGGTAAATCTACAATTGTCAGAAACCACAGAGAAGCTTATTAATTATGCATGAC
Organism: Leptobrachium leishanense; assembly: GCA_009667805.1. Lineage (NCBI taxonomy): Eukaryota > Metazoa > Chordata > Amphibia > Anura > Megophryidae > Leptobrachium > Leptobrachium leishanense. The sequence continues at coordinate 408,379,337 of CM019063.1, forward strand.
TGAAAAGCATTGCATCCTAAATATTTAATAAATTTGTGATATATTATATGTGTAAATACTGCAAAATTATCCATAAAAATGTAACCAAAATAGATTCTATAAAAGCCTAACTGAAATTATGTAAATGTTTAGTACAAATATACCCTTGTGATAGGTCAACTATAATTAAGTGTGAAATGATAATTACTGTATATAGAGTAGTATACGCATACAAGTAAAACTAGAAAAACCTCTCTGGGTATCTCCAGGGACTTTTTTGTGTCATTGATTCACTTTACATTTATATTTAACCTATTAAACTATTCAGATATTAATTATGAGTGTATCCTTTTTTTCTATTAATCTCTAGAAAAGTCTCCTGGGCTGCAGCACGTTTAAAGTGAGAGATCTGATAAAATCAAAGGAGCAACAACTGTCTCTTAATCTCAAGTAAGCTTGTTTCTATTTTTATGTTCTTGACTCTTGAGCTACATATTAAATATCTTGGGCCATATTACATAGTTGGTGCTAACTTAACCAGAGCTGTTGTAAACTTCCCATAGCCATTATAGCCTATAGAGGTTTTAAGTTTACAACAGCTCTGGTTAAGTTAGCACCAACATTGTAATACTGCCCCTTAAAGGGTACAGTGATTTTATTTGTGTTGGAATCGTTTCATATTTAAATGAGTCCTTGGAAATTTTGGTAAATTTATTAAAATGGGCAGGAAGCAAGAGTTTTACGTTTTAATAAATTTCTAAACATTTAAAATACTACTGTGAAATATTGTTGTCACACAGACTGTAGCTTTTGATGTGGCGATGGTGGTTTCCTTGCTGTCAAAATTTACACATGGGTTTCGTCTTCAATTGCACAAATATGGGTTTTACAAAAAATGTTCATGTGATAAAATGCTCAAGTTATGAAGTGCTACTATAGGACAACATAACTTATTCTTTTTTAAGACATGTTGTGCAGATTATTTAAGTATTATGTAAATAATTATTATAATTATATACATAATCCAAAAATTATAAATAAGCAAGAAGGACTTTTTCCTTTGATTGTACTACCGCACCTTGGACTAATTCCCAAATAATTTTCAAACTGAAGAAAACTATTTAGTACTCAGGAAATCTATGAAAACAATATTTTTATATTCATTTAAATACCTGAAGAAATTCATTCAATAATTCAATTACATGGTACCTAATGTTTTTAGGTGTTAAGATGGTCACCCATGTTTTTGTATATATGAAACTCTTCTGAACAGGAAATAATGTATGATGTTGTTCATTAACCACTAAATTTGTGAACAGTGAGGGTGTTGCAAATTTTAAGCCAATAAGCCAAAATAGTAGGATTTACATTTTCTAACTTTTGTTCTCAACTTTTTTTCCAGGATAGCTGTTTTGCTTGAAAAGGTTATTTTGTTTGTAATGCACTGCAAATTGACTATGTAGTCAATAAACAGTTATGGATTGCTTTGAGACGTGGTACCTGTTTTAGGGTTTAACACCTTCACTACCACAATCAAAGCCTAATCGTGAGGAATGCATACAATTTCCATTTATTGCAAATGGACTACAGAGAATGTCCTTAAAATTCCGGGAAGTAGGACATGACTGCCAATACTCTGGAATTTTTTTAAATTGTTGGGACATCAAAACAGGGGCGGATACAGACACAGGTTTCGGGGGGGGGGGGCATTCTACTAGCTCACATGGATATATATTGCCCTCAGCTCACATGGATATATATTGGCCCCCAGCTCACATGGATATATATATTGCCCCCAGTTCACATGGATATATATATATTGCCCCTAGCTCACATGGATAGATATATTTCCCCCAGTCAGCTCACATGGATATATTGCCCCCAGGCAGCTCACATGGATATATTTTCCGGCAGCTCACATGGATATATTTTCCAGAAGCTCACATGGATATATTTTCCGGAAGCTCACATGGATATATTTTCCGGCAGCTCACATGGATATATTTTCCGGCAGCTCACATGGATATATTGCCCCAGCTCATGTGGATATATTTGCCCCCCAGCTTACATGGATATATTTGCCCCCCCAGCTCACATGGATATATATATATATTGCCCCCAGCTCACATGGATATATTTGCCCCCCCAGCTCACATGGATATATATATTGGCCCAGCTCACATGGATATATATATATATATTGCCCCCAGCTCACATGGATATATTTGCCCCCCCAGCTCACATGGATATATATATATTGGCCCAGCTCACATGGATATATATATATTGGCCCCAGCTCACATGGATATATTTCCCCCCCAGCTCACATGGATATATATATTGGCCCAGCTCACATGGATATATTTGCCCGAGCTCACATGGATATATATATATATATTGCCCCAGCTCACATGGATATATTGCCCCCAGGCAGCTCACATGGATATATTTGCCACCCCCAGCACACATGGATATATATATATATATTGCCCCCAGGCAGCTCACATGGATATATTTTCCGGCAGCTCACATGGATATATTTTCCGGCAGCTCACATGGATATATTGCCCCAGCTCATGTGGATATATTTGCCCCCCAGCTTACATGGATATATTTGCCCCCCCAGCTCACATGGATATATATATATATATTGCCCCAGCTCACATGGATATATTTGCCCCCCCAGCTCACATGGATATATATATATTGGCCCCAGCTCACATGGATATATTTCCCCCCCAGCTCACATGGATATATATATTGGCCCAGCTCACATGGATATATTTGCCCGAGCTCACATGGATATATATATATATTGCCCCAGCTCACATGGATATATTGCCCCCAGGCAGCTCACATGGATATATTTGCCACCCCCAGCACACATGGATATATATATATATATTGCCCCCAGGCAGCTCACATGGATATATTTTCCGGCAGCTCACATGGATATATTTTCCGGCAGCTCACATGGATATATTGCCCCAGCTCATGTGGATATATTTGCCCCCCAGCTTACATGGACATATTTGCCCCCCCAGCTCACATGGATATATAATATATTGCCCCAGCTCACATGGATATTTGCCCCCAGCTCACATGGATATATATATTGGCCCAGCTCACATGGATATATATATTATATATTGCCCCCAGCTCACATGGATATATTTGCCCCCCCAGCTCACATGGATATATATATATTGGCCCAGCTCACATGGATATATATATATTGGCCCCAGCTCACATGGATATATTTCCCCCCAGCTCACATGGATATATATATTGGCCCAGCTCACATGGATATATTTGCCCGAGCTCACATGGATATATATATATTGCCCCAGCTCACATGGATATATTGCCCCCAGGCAGCTCACATGGATATATTTGCCACCCCCAGCACACATGGATATATATATATATTGCCCCCAGGCAGCTCACATGGATATATTTTCCGGCAGCTCACATGGATATATTTTCTGGCAGCTCACATGGATATATTGCCCCAGCTCATGTGGATATATTTGCCCCCCAGCTTACATGGATATATTTGCCCCCAGCTCACATGGATATATATATATTGCCCCCAGCTCACATGGATATATATTTGCCCCCCCAGCTCACATGGATATATATATTGGCCCAGCTCACATGGATATATATATATTGCCCCCAGCTCACATGGATATATTTCCCCCCAGCTCACATGGATATATATATTGGCCCAGCTCACATGGATATATTTGCCCGAGCTCACATGGATATATATATATTGCCCCAGCTCACATGGATATAAAGGGAACATAATACATATAAATGGACATAGGATGGAAACAAGAGGTGTAGAGGGCCCTGCTCATAGGAGCTTACAGTCTGCCCCAGCTCACATGGATATATTTGCCCCAGCTCAAATGGATATATATATATTGCCCCCAGCTCACATGGATATATATATATATTGCCCCAGCTCACATGGAATAATAATATATTGCCCCAGCTCAATGGATATATATATATTGCCCCAGCTCACATGGATATATTTGCCCCAGCTCACATGGATATATATATTGGCCCAGCTCACATGGATATATTTGCCTGAGCTCACATGGATATATATATATATTGCCCCAGCTCACATGGATATAAAGGGAACATAATACATATAAATGGACATATGATGGAATGAGGTGTAGAGGGCCCTGCTCATAGGAGCTTACAGTCTGCCCCAGCTCACATGGATATATTTGCCCCAGCTCAAATGGATATATATATATATTGCCCCAGCTCACATGGATATATATATTGCCCCCAGCTCACATGGATATATATATATATTGCCCCCAGCTCACATGGATATATATATATTGCCCCAGCTCACATGGATATATTTGCCCCAGCTCACATGGATATATATATTGGCCCAGCTCACATGGATATATTTGCCTGAGCTCACATGGATATATATATATATATTGCCCCAGCTCACATGGATATAAAGGGAACATAATACATATAAATGGACATAGAATGTAAACAAGAGGTGTAGAGGGCCCTGCTCATAGGAGCTTACAGTCTGCCCCAGCTCACATGGATATATTTGCCCCAGCTCAAATGGATATATATATATTGCCCCCAGCTCACATGGATATATATATTGCCCCCAACTCACATGGATATATATATATTGCCCCCAGCTCACATGGATATATATATATATTGCCCCCAGCTCACATGGATATATATATATATTGCCCCAGCTCACATGGATATATTTGCCCCAGCTCACATGGATATATATATTGCTCCAGCTCACCTGGGTATATTTGCTTCCAGCTCCCATAGATATATTTGCCCCAGCTCACATGGATATATTGCCCTTAGCTCACATGGATATATTGCACCTAGCTCACATGGGTAGATTTGCCCCCAGGTAACATGGATATATTTGCCCCAGGTAACATGGATATATTTGCCCCAGCTCACATGGGTATATTTGCCCCCAGCTCACATGGATATACAGTGGCAAGAAAAGGTATGTGAACCCTTTGGGATTACGTGGAGTTTTGCATGAATTGGTCAAAAAATGTGCTCTGATCTTCATCTAAGTCACAACAATTTGAAAAACACAGTCTGCTTAAAATAATACAACACAAACATATGTTTTCATGTTTTTATTGAACAGAACATGTAAACATTCACAGTGCAGGGTGGAAAAAGTATGTGAACCTTTGGACTTAATAACTGGTTGACCCTCCTTTGGCAGCAATAACCTCAACCAAACGTTTCCTGTAGTTGCAGATCAGACCTGCACAACGATCTGGAGTAATTTTGGACCACTCCTCTTCACAAAACTGATTCCGTGTAGCAATATTCTTGGGATGTCTGGTGTGAATCGCTCTCTTAAGGTCATGCCACAGCATTTCAATCGGGTTGAGGTCAGGACTCTGACTGGGCCACTCCAGAAGTCTGTATTTTGTTTTGTTGAAGCCATTCTTTTGTTGAATTACTTGTATGCTTTGGGTCATTGTCCTGTTGCATCACCCATCCTCTGCGGAGCTTCAGTTGGCGGACAGATGGTCTTACGTTTTCCTTCAAAATGTCTTGATAAGCTCTGGAATTCATTTTTCCATCAATGACAACAATCCGTCCAGGCCCTGAGGCAGCAAAGCAGCCCCAAGCCATGCTGCTCCCTCCGCCATGTTTTACAGTGGGCATGAGGTTTTGATGTTGGTGTGCTGTGCCTTTTTTTTCTCCACACATAGTGTTGTGTGTTTTATACAAACAACTCAATTTTGGTTTCATCTGTCCACAGAATATTTTGCCAGTAGTGCTGTGGAACATCCAGGTGCTCTTTTGCAAAGTTCAAACATGGTGTCCTCCCATGTACTCCATTCTTGTTTAATGTTTTCCTTATTGTAGATGTGTCAACAAAAATGTTAGCATGTGCCAGAGATTTCTGTAAGTCTTTAGCTGACACTCTAGGATTCTTCTTTACCTCATTAAGCATTCTGCGCTGTGCTCTTGCAGTCATCTTTACAGGACGACCACGCCTAGGGTGAGTAGCAACAGTGCTGAACTTTCTCCATTTATAGACCGTCTGTCATACCGTGGACACATAAACATCAAGGCTTTTGGAGATACTTTTGTAACCCTTTCCAGCTTCATGCAATACAACAATTCTTGATCATAGGTCTTCTGAGGGTTCTTTACTGTGAGGCATGGTTCACATCAGGCACTGCTTCTTGAAACCAGTAAACCAAAACTGGTGTGTGTTTTTAAAGGGCAGGACAGCTTTCAGCAACACATCCAATAATATCACACTGATTGGACTCAAGGTTGGCTCACTCCTGGCTCCAATTAGCTCTTGGAGAAGTCATTAGGCTCGGGGTTCACATACTTTTTCCACCCTGCACTGTGACTGTTTACATGTTCTGTTCAATAATTACATGAAAACATATAATGTTTGTGTTGTATTATTTTAAGCAAACTGTTTTTCAAATTGTTGTGATTTAGATGAAGATCAGAGCACATTTTATGACCAGTTCAGGCAAAACTCCATGTAATCCCAAAGGGTTCACATACTTTTTCTTGCCACTGTATTTGCCCCAGCTCACATGGATATATTGCCCCAGCTCACATGGATATATTGCCCACCCAGCTCACATGGATATATTGCCCACCCAGCTCACATGGGTATATTGCCCCAGCTCACATGGGTATATTGCCCCAGCTCACATGGGTATATTGCACCCAGCTCACGCATGGATATATTGCCCCAGCTCACGCATGGATATATTGCCCCAGCTCACGCATGGATATATTGCCCCAGCTCACGCATGGATATATTGCCCCAGCTCACGCATGGATATATTGCCCCCAGCTCACGCATGGATATATTGCCCCCAGCTCACGCATGGATATATTGCCCCCAGCTCACGCATGGATATATTGCCCCAGCTCACGCATGGATATATTTGCCCCAGGTCACACATGGATATATTTGCCCCAGGTCACGCATGGATATATTGCCCCCAGCTCACACATGGATATATTGCCCCCAGCTCACACATATATATTGCCCCCAGCTCACATGGATATATTGCCCCAGCTCACATGGATATATATTGCCCCCAGCTCTCACCACCTCTGCTGGCCCCAGGCTACGCCGGCATTCTTCTCATCTCCCTATGAGGCGAGCGGCCGCTGACATGATGCAGCTTGGCCGCTCGCCGGGAACCACCTGATCAGTACAGCCACATTCTCGCGAGATCGCCAGCTGGTCAGGTGGCTCCCATCCCAGTCGAGCGGCCAAGCTGCATGCCTGCAGCCACTCGCCTCGTAGGGAGATGAGAAGAATGGTGGCGGCAATTTTCTCGAGGGGCAATTGCCCCATTGCCCGACACTGGATCCGCCCCTGCTTCCAAATTTCCTTCAGAGACTCCGTCACGACGACCAGGCTGCATTACACCTGCGTTATTGCGACTGGTCAGCAGAGGAAGCTGTCTGCTTGTCAAATAATGCATTCATCTGGTAAATGGTAACAACATTATAGTGCATTTAGTCTGCTTATATATGTTTGCTTGTGATGGTGATAGGGTTATGGGGTAATGTATAGTGATTTCCTTAAAACCATTTGTTCCTGTCAGTGGTTTTATGGAAAACCACTTGGCAGTGAAGGGGTTAAGAAAGAATGTGTTGTTACCTTACCAATTTGGCAGTTTTACGTGTGTGTGTGTGTATATTAGCAGAAAGTCACACTACGTGATTTAATTTTGAAATTTTAACAAAATATATTTTGATGCAATAGGTCAGTGGTTCCCAACCGCGGTCCTCAAGTACCCCTAACAGGCCAGGTTTTAAGGATTCCCTTGGGGGAAATGCAGACTGAATCCTGCAATCACTGAGCAGCAAATCCTATCACCTGTGCTGTGCTTCAGATAGCTGGAAAGCCTGACCTGTTAGGGGTACTTGGGAACCACTGCAGTAGTTCAATAGCACTTCCTATTTGTGTCTATTTAAAAAGAAAACGCATGTTTTTTTTTATACATTTGGCAAATAATCAAATGCCCCTGATAATAAGCAAGTCCTCTAAATGGCAAAACCTGGAGAGAAAAAAAATCATTTTATAGGGCTCCTTATCATGTCCTACTTTATACATTTGGGAATTTTTGAAGGAGTCAAAACGTTTGAGTATTTTTTTTTTATTTCGACTTAACTATTTCTGCAGTTTCACTAATTGATCTAATAAAGAAATCCCCTTCCGATTCTCCATAAATCACCCTCAAAAAACAGATCCCACTGGGACTTAACAGCTGATATACTTCCTGTAAATACTGGACTACAATAAGTTATCTAGAGCTGCAGTCACACTCGCACACTGATTGCGCACAATGCATCCATTGAAATGGATGCACTGTATAACGAGAGTGTGGTTACATTGTATCATTTAATTATGACTGACATTGAAAAAATAAAAAAGCTGTATAGTATCAGTTTTGACTGAAGTTGAGAAAAATAATTTGAAGGGCTGTATAGCATCAGTTCGTTAGGACTGACGTTGAGAAAAAGAAAAAAAGCTGTATGCTTTTTTTCTCTATGTCCGTAGTAGCTTTTTCACGCCGATGCCATTTTTGGTGTCCGTGGCAACATGCATTGCCCGTGCATGAAAAAGTGTGCACGTGCTTCATGTGTTATTCTCTATTGACTCCTTTTGAAAAGCTAGAACGGACAGCAAACAGTGCGGTCAGACGGACGCGAAAAGTGTGCTCATGTGAACGCAGCCCGCTATTGTTTATTTTACACAAAGCAGCTAGTATATCGTTCAATGAAAAGAGATAACCTCAACTGATTAGGCCTATTGACTATCTTGGCATCTTTACTGAACCTCAAATGCAGTACATCCTATCTACTTGTAAATGACTTCAATGAATAATGTGTGATTATGCTTGAACAATATGAATATGCTAATCGGTAAAGTGATTAAAAGAACAGTGGCAATATTCACATTGGTAACATTTTTCACCTGTGCATTATAAATATATTTTATATAATACATGTATACATTCTAATATATTTGGCTCATAATTTCTACATCATTTTGCATTTTCCACATATTATTATTCATTATATTGCACCACAAATTCCACAGCTCTTTACGAGATCAGTGTACAAGGAGTTGATACAATAGAATACCCCACATGGATGATACGGCCTGATTCAGTGGGACCCTGTTCCCAAGGGAACTTACAATCTATGAGATGTACAAGTATTTTGTGAGGTAGGCGCATCCATATGTGGTAAATGGTCGCTGAGCGCTTGAAAATCTAGGTGTTGGTGTACCACTCACCCAACACAAATATATATATATATTGCACAAGACAGGTTCGTCCACTATATTAAGCATTTATTGGGAATTACACACAGCACACTAAATCACATATGTACAAGATTTACAAAGCAGCCAATATGAACAATAGCAAATAGGCCTAGAGGGCCAGAAGCCCATAGTGTATACTTATCAACCAGGAGAGCAGGGAGACTGTGTCCACTCCACACGACCGGAACAGAGAGAGAGAGAGAGAGAGAGAATGAACTGCAGAGAGTTCATGTATAGAATGGAGTAGGTGTGTCTTCCCAAGGGAAGGGCATATTGTAATTAACCAAAGAGTCTAGTGATATGTAAATGAAGGCTATAGAGCAGAGAGACCTGGCTAATTCAACATACAGGAGAGGCATGTCTAATGTCCCCACACCATATCATTAAGTATTTTGCCCAATGACTCTCTCTGGTGTCTTCTGAGAGGGATCAAGTCGTTTTTCCATCATTGTAGAGCAGCAACCTGGAGGTTAGGTTGAACCCGCTTCTCGTAACGTCGAGACTTGCTTCTCCACAGTTGTATTGAAGAGATGTGCTGAATGGTATTTTGGCTTGCTTCTCCACAGTCGAAGGGTATAGATGTTACCACTGGACTCCACAGCCGATATTGTGTGGTAGGCAAGTATGTACCATTGGGTGTCTTGCCCAAGGACTCTTACTGGAGAGGTGCTCTGGCCGGGATTCGAACATGGGTCTTCACGGTTATAGAGCAGTGATGTTACCTCTATTCTATCCAGCCGGCACGTATGTCAAAGTTCAACGCGTGTCTTTGTCTTCAGAAGTTTGCAGTAAAAAATTTGCAGTAAAATGCCAATTATTGAATTCCCGTATGAGCTGTGCCAGGTCTGTAAAGGTTACTAGTGCTTTGATATGATCCCCTATGGTAAGACAGAAGTAAAACTGGGGCACAGGAGTGCTTTCAAGATTTCAGTAGAAGAGAAAAAAAATCATAGCGGCCCTCCTGAAATCTTCTTTTACTCATTAAATCAGCTGTTTCCTTTTTTGTTCAGTTTGATTGAAACAGGTTTGAAAGAAAACTTTTGAAGATCTGCTGATAGAATTCTTTTTTATATAGCAGTTCCCTTTTACCGGGCTTGTACATCCTAATTTGCTTGCTCAATTTTTATATCCATTTGCAAGTCAAATGACTCCTGGTCGCATGGTCTAATTAGTGAAATATGTTCAAAATCAGCTCTTCTTTCATTTGTGAAAGTTTAAGTTGAGCTAATTTTTTGTTTGAAATAAGTGTCAGAGCAGCATAAGGAATCATTCTGCAAAATGGAACATCACAGACATAGAGGGTATAGAATAAGATTCCCTCTGCTCTTCATACAAAGTAAAGCCAATTAGTGTAACTTTCATATTAGAAGCCTTGTGTCTCGAAGACTGTGTTTTTCATTCTGATGCCTTGTTATAGAATTCAAAACACAGACGGTACAACAAACAATTCTTACCATCAAGAAGGTGTTTGAAAACAACAAAAGACATAGCACCATCGCAAGATATGAGAGCTTGGTCTATTAAAGCAAAATAATGCAAGAAAAGGCCGAGTGTCATGACTGAGTTTCTCTCTGGAGATTCCCTATAGAGATTCATATTGTCAGTTGAAGGGGAGCATTTAGACATCTGTTCTTTACAATTCTGCTTGTTCTTTTTCTATCCATAACCTTTGGTGACTCCGCATTCTAACACCCACATATCTATCTTGGCACACTATTCACACACTTCAATAATTTTTTTCCAATTTTACAATGATCAACACTTTTACAGTAAAGATTAGTCTTATGGTTCACACCTATGTCTTTTCCTCAAACTACCTTGTATTTGTTTTTCTAAGGCTTGTGTCCTCATGTCCTGCTTCATCCTCCTCTCAGCAGCTTGGAAATCTATGAAAAGGCTTACAGCTGATTTTCAAATGGGGCTGTGTGCCCCCTCAGTCCTCAGACCCCCTTATCTCCCCGCTAAATCGTGAAAGGCCTATGAAGCCGTGTGCATCCGATGCTGGTGCAGAGCGCTCTGCTTTCCCACTGGATCACCAGGGAAATATCTTAACCTGGCACTGGACCACCATGGATTTGGTACAGAAGGCACAGCAGGGACCAGGGTCCCCTGGAGCAGCCAGGCCCGGTACTGCATAATTTTCTCTACCCCCTGATAGCTTTTCCACTTGCTATTTATAGAGCAAGTACACTTACATTAAAGCTTAAATTTTCCTCTTCAAGACTGTTTTGCTGCAGCCACTGAAATGAACAGCAATTTACAACTTGACCTTGTAACTCATCCATTCCTGAAAGAATGAAACATTGCTACAAAAGATATAGCTGAAGAACAAAAACGGTGCTTCAAATGCTTGTTTCTTATCGAGGCCAGACCTTCAAACACTAGACGTTAGCATTTTCTTTGACCAGTACAACTTCAAATCTTGTTCTTTATTCCACATATAAAGTCATCATTGTTATTGGGAGCTATTGTAAACCATTGTCCTCGCTTATTACAGTGTCTGTGTATTATCAAATCCCAGACATAAGCATTTTCTCGTTTTGTATGCCTAGCACAAAATAAAACCTTTTTATACATTGAAGTTGGTCGTTAAGGATTGTGTCAGACGAGCGTTTTTTAAGAGTGGAAGGAACATCCTTGAGAGTGAACGTTACTTCCACTCTAACGCTCGTCTGGCCACCTCGCTGAGCGCAATTAGTGCACTCAGCGCTGCAAGGCTCGATCCTCCTATGGAGGATCGCTCTTTGCAGCCCTGTCGAACACACGTTGCGCTTCGATGGGGAGGTTACCTAAACGGACGCAGCACGCCTGTTGTAGTGCGCGCAAAAGTGCAGAAGTGTGCTCAAGCGTGTGACCGGCCCACAACGCTGCGCCGGTAAGCACGTCTGTACGGGCGCTCCTCTGACACAGGCCTTAGGGGGAAAATATTAAATATATACACTGTACTAAGCTGCAAACCTTTTTGTATCCTTCTCTACATGCATTGAATACACATCACAATAATACAGGTTCCAGGGTATACACCAGTCACATTGAGCAGATCTTCAATGCTGCCCACTGAATATCGTTACATCATCCCTACCAAATCTTCAGCAGACCATCACTAGTCTGGATATATTCTAGACCGAGGTGTCTTTTTAATGTTGTGAATATATATTTGTATATAGAAGGCTGTGGCAATGACCAGTCTATTTTACTATATAATACAGAATAAAAGTTATGTTTTTATATGGCTACAATATCGTTTTGTTGAATGGGGTTTTTATCAGCAGATTCAAAATGTATCATTATGTGTATTTGTCATATCCCATCAGAATGCCATATCAAAATGTAAAAAAAAATGGAAATTTCTATTCAGTTCAATAATTTTCAACAGGTAAGTTTATTTTACAACATATTTGACAGGGTCTCTTTTTTTAAAGAAAATTCAGAAATGGAGACCCTATTACTGTATTTTCTAAGGAAATATGCAATTTTAACCAGAATTGGAAAGTAAAAAAAACATTTTCTTTGTACATTTGACATGGTCATTTTTGGTATTTGTGGAAAGACCAGACTCTGGCCTTTCCAATGACACCTCAAGTGATCAGTGAGGTTGTATAGAACTGGAGATACAGCGGCTCAAATATCCAAAAGTCCCTTGTATCGTCTATAATCGGATTGCAGATCAAGAGGGTCAAATACCCCCCTGTGCCCCCTCTCTGGATCTGCCAATGCTCCAGCCTGCCTCCCTTCCCTGTAGCCAATCCTCATCAATGGCTACAACCAATAATATTGATCGGCCACAGGGAAGGGAGGCGGGCCGGAGGAGTTGTCAGAGAGCTCTGGGGCGTGCTATGCCACCCCTCAGCGTTCAGGCCCACCCACGGTGTAGCACTATTGTGGCATTAAGCAGTGACGTGCGGTGAGTTCAGTGGCTGGTGAGGCACTGGCTAGATTGTGCAACATGTCCGTATGATAACTTTATGTAAAATACAGTTTTTTTTAATGTCTGTTAAATTTTTCTCACATTGGAGAAAGGGCGCTTAAGACAATGGCACAGAGGGCTGTTTGTGTGTGTGTGTATATATATGTATATGTATATAAATATAGCATTGTAAAGTATAAAGAATATAATGGAGTTATGATAAAATTAAATTGAGTCTGGGTGAAAGGTAAAAAAAAGTAACACTGTGATATATAAATAACAATTATAATAATATCACTTCTAGAGAAACAGATTTTATTGGTGAATTTTATTATCAAAACATTTCAATGTTTTGAGAAAAATGGCACAAAATGTTCAAGCAATTTCTGTGAAGACAGAGAAATGATAGAGACACATGCAGGGAAAATGCATAACCTAAACAGAATCTATAGAGAAAGGGTGAAACAGGGAAAAGGGAGAGAGTAAGATACAAAAGAATGAAGAATGGGGATTCATAGACCATGGAGCAGGAGAAGTGACAGGGGATGACAGAAGAATACAGAGAACACAAGGAAAGGACACAGACAAAATATATAGAGGATTAAAAGAAGGGTGTGCTAGTGATGTGCGGATGGGCTGATAGGGGAGAGATAAGCAGGTTCTGCTCTATGGGACACGGAAGAGAGAGGGACTGATGAGGAAAGGAGGGGGTAGACAGACAGGGGAGGGATGGAGGGGCAGAGGGAGGGATACAGGGATGAGAGTAGGGAGGGGGAGCTAGAGGTCAGGGGGATGCAGTGAGAAAAACAGGCAGAGCTGAGTGAGCTCAAGACCGGAGAGCAGAGCTCACAGACCCCTGTACACCAGACCAGCCCCTTGTGAGCAGCCAGAGTCCCCCTCCTCCTGCCCTGAGCCCAGGCTCTCCTCTTCGGCTTCACTGCTACACCAGCACAGGCCACAGCTGTAAACAGGTAGGAAGCTTTCCCATCCGAGGGCACTGTAACAAGGATCCCTAAAACCAAGACCGCACTGCTGCTCACACCCTCAGCTCCTGCCTGAAGCCCAGAGACCCTCACATTAAAGTTACAGCTTAGGGAGAGCCCATAGCTGGAGGGACACATGTCATAAAACACTGTACCAAAAGATCCCCATTCCACATCACCGCATCTGTGCCACTGACAGGGATTACCCTCCTCCCTCGCACAAAGTAAAACATACCTGCCTGCCAGTGCCTGCCTGTCCCAGAGAGGGTTGAGCTGCTGTGTGGTCCCTCGTGAGCACTGCACCTCCTCCAGCTGCTTCCCACGTGACTGGCGCCGGCGCGCTGTGTCACGTTAGGGTGTAGGAGGAGCTGGAGCCAGTGCGTGCTCAGCACAGGCTGAGCCCCCCCCCCCCGCAGACTGACGAGGATCCTGCGTCAATCAAACCATGGGGAGCTCAGCCTCCAATGGTGGGCGTTTTAAGAAAAAAAAATAGCTTGAGCCAATGGAGCTTTCCCATTGGCTCAAGCTTTCATTTGCTATCATTGCCTCTGGAGGCACTGACGAGCATGCCTGCCTGCCACCAGCCTGGGCTTCACAATCAGCGTAGCGATCATGCTGCGCAAATTGCGTAGCCTAGGATGGCTCAGTGCTGCCCCTGCTGTCTGTGTAATGAATCACACACACAGCAGCCAGCAAACTGTGAAAGTGAAAGCGCAGGAGAAAAAAAGGAGGACAGAGAGAAGCAAAGCACAGCGAGGGAGAGGAGCAGGTGAGTATGGACTTTTTTCAATAAATAACATTTTATTTCAGTTTAAATATACACACACACACATCACATGTCATTACAACACCATGAGCACATTAATTTACTGGAA
This sequence comes from Leptobrachium leishanense, assembly GCA_009667805.1. Classification (NCBI taxonomy): domain Eukaryota; kingdom Metazoa; phylum Chordata; class Amphibia; order Anura; family Megophryidae; genus Leptobrachium; species Leptobrachium leishanense. The sequence continues at coordinate 408,394,463 of CM019063.1, forward strand.
TGGCAGGGGAGGCTCCGCCTCCCCTGCCACCCCTGACTGCACGTCCCTGGCATTAAGGGATTAAAACTCAAAGAAAAAAAAACCAAGCCCCATTGTCAACATACAGAACAAACCTTTGCCATCCTAAATGCTCTTTACACCACATCCCCTATAATTTTAATGGGTTTACTGGGCCCAGAGCTAAAGGTGTGGGACGATCATCCCCTCAACCCACTGTGAGTGATTGATAACCCTTACTCTGTTTCATTCCTCTCATATCTATTGTTCCATTATCCTGTCTTTCCAAGTTGCCAGCACTTGGTAGAATCTATTAGAGATGTGCATGACTTTTTTTTTTCGTTTCGAGTAATTTCAGACTGTTTTTGTGTCATTTCGTTCCTTTTTGTTTTGGCATTTCGGATCGATTTGGAATTTCAGAACGATTATTTTTTGGGTTTTATTACTTATTTTGTTTGTTTTCCATTCTGAAATAATCAATAGAAGATTACTACCAATAGAATAAAAGTCTCTTTACTTATTTAGGATTTTTAGGCATTTTTTTAGGGTAAAAGTTTAGGTTTCCTAACCAATTTTAAAGAAACTAGGCTTTTTCCCCATAGGTTTCAACGTAAAAAAAAGTCACATTTTTATTAAATATTTCTTAAATCGTTAATTTTTTTTACTTGCAGCTATAAGCCATTTTGTTTGTTTATTTTTAGGTGTTTTTTGGCATTTTTGGACTGTATTCATATGCTGCAATAGTTATACTACAGAGAGGTGCTTCCCAGCAGTGTGTGTATTCATATGCTGCATTAATTATACCGCAGAGAGGCGCTTCCCCGCAGTGTGTAGATTCATATGCTGCATTAAAACTATTTTTGGATCATACAGTTCCGTTGTTTTTTTCATTCCATTGTTTTTTGATCATTTTGTTCCGTTTTTCAGCATTTCGTAGCATTTTCATTCCATTTTCTTTTCGTTGTGGATCCATTTCAAATTGATTTTGTTTGTTTGTTTACCGTGATTTTTAATTTTGGATCAATTTTGTAATTTCGGACGGCTGATTTTCGTTTTCGGAAATGCTTCCGAAATGCGAAAATGGTGATTTTCGTCCGAATTTAGATTTGCAATGAAACGGATTGCACATGTCTAGAATCTATGACTGTCTAGCACTGTGCTATGTCTGGACAAGCAATAGTTACATGAATGAGCGACCTACCTAATAAGCTCATAGCAGTCGTGACAATGACAGGACTGGCCCTGCATGGTGCCTGACAGAGCAACCGCTGAAACCATGTTAGTAAGCAAGGCTCCCAAGCAAAGGGTAGCAGGCACTTGCCTGGCCAGCTGGCTAAAGGGGACATCAACAGGTCCCTTATTGAGCACCACTCGACTGCCCAGGCAGTGGTATTAGTTGTTGTCAGCCTCATTGCCTGTCTAAAAAGGCAGTGCATTTCAATTCATGGGCTCAGGCACCCCCCTTATTGGGTGACTGAGGGTTAATGAGAGACGGAGCTTTAACCCTTTCGCTGCTGAGGCTTTTCCCGCCCCTGTGCTGAGGTCATTTTTACCTGTTTTGCGCATCATGTTTAAACGTGTTTTTAGTATATGACCAGACATATTATATATCGTTCTTTCCGTCAGACTCAGTAGATTCATAATATGTCATTATTATATGTATACGTTATGTCATGTCTGTATATTATAACAAAAAATGCAATAAAATATGTATTTTCAATAATTTACAACGTGTAAAGTGTTTTTTTCACATTTTAACGTGCGAGCAATTGCGGTTATATTTTGTATGGGGTGCGCTTGTTAAAAAAATTAGAGATGGGGTCTTGTTACATTTTTTTTTGGGGAAAATGACACTATTTTTAACAAACGCACCGCATACAAAAATCGTTAGTGCAGCATCATTGTTCACATTATAATTGAAATGGGAACAATATTGCTGCATTAACAAACCCAAAAAAATAAAAAAAAAGTGTTTATTTTTTTTTTATTTATTTTTTTTTAATTTTTTTTAATTTTTATTTTTCCTTTTTTTTTTTTTTTACAAAATTTTACACTTTCATGTTTGGTATCGTTGGAACGGCCATGCTCTGGCCGATCCAACCATACCAAAATTTAACCCCTAACTGCCACGGATCGGGAGATAGGGAGTTCATTGGAACTCCCTATCTCCACAGTTGGTGGCAGTTAGGGGTTAAGTCTAGGACTGGCGTCATCGTGCTACGCACGATGACGCCAGTCCTCTGGGGGAGTTCCCGGAGGCTTGGCCGACATCCAAGATGTCGGCCAGCTCCGGGAAAGGATCGCGAACCGGCGCTTTTCAGCGCCGATTCGCGATCCAGCTCCCCAGGGGTTAATGCCAGGCATCATTTGGAAGGGCAGGCTGTGCCCTTCCAAATGATGCCTGGGTTAAGCCCCTGTGCGCCGCCGATCGGGAGGGAGAGAGGTCCGAAGGACCTCCCCCCCTCCCTTTCAGGCGCCTCCTCCGCACATGCGGGGGGGGCGCCTGAATTAGGTGTCATCGCGCCCCCGCGATGACACCTAATTCTGGCGGCTGGTGGTCCGGATGCCGGGCTGACATCCAGGATGTCAGCCCGCACCGGAGGGGCCAGCGATCGGCCGGAACCCGGCCGAACGCTGACCCCAATGTGAGGACGCGCTCAGCGCGTCCTCAGCACACCAGCGGGAATGCTGAGGACGCGCTGAGCGCGTCCTTAGCATTCAAGTGGTTAAAGAGGTACTGATTTTAATGAAGACTGCACAGGGGCAGGAGATTGAAGGAGGAGTGGGGATTTATTGTGGACTTGAAGAGATATGCAGTGGCGACTCTAGGAACAATATTTGGGGGGGCACATAGAATCACCGCAGAGCGTGCCTGGAGGAAATCCCGCTCTGAAGCTGATTTTGTTCACTTCAAGTTTATTCTCCGGTCATACACCTCTGCCCTCCACTTGGCCAAACAATCCTTCTTCTCATCTCTTATATCTACGCTGTCCTCCAACCCTAAACGGCTCTGGTCCACCTTCAACACCCTCCTCTATCCACCTGCACCTCCCCCCTCAGCTGCCTTCAGCGCTCAAGACCTGGTAGACTACTTCCTCAGTAAAACTCTATCAGAAGTAACATCCCAACACAAGATAGTTATCTGCCACCTCCACTCCCACAGGTCCCCGCTGCCACCCTCTGCCGCTTCCTCCCAGCCACTGAGGAGGAAGTCAATTCCTTATTGGCCTCCTCACATCTCACCACGTGCCCGCTCGACCCCATTCCCTCACATCTAATTCCTCCCCTCTCCTCCTCCCTCACCCCTGCTCTCACACACATCTTCAACCTATCTCTCTCCACTGGCTCCTTTCCATCCGCCTTCAAACACGCGCTAGTTACCCCTTTACTAAAGAAACCATCCCTAGACCCCAACTCTCCATCCAACTACCGCCCTGTATCCCTGCTTCCCTTCACATCAAAGCTCTTAGAAAAACTAGTCTTCAACCGCCTCTCCCTCTTCCTGTCCTCCAATTCCCTACTTGACCCCCTGCAATCTAGCTTCCGTCCCCTACACTCAACTGAAACTGCCCTCACCAAAGTCACCAACGACCTCCTAACTGCTAAAAAACATGGCCACTATTCTATTCTCATCCTGCTTGACCTCTCGGCTGCTTTTGACACTGTTGACCACCCCCTCCTTCTACACACCCTCAACTCTCTGGGTCTCGGTGACACTGCACTTGCTTGGGTTGACTCCTATTTATCCAACAGGTCCTTCTGTGTGTCCTTTGCTGGTAACTCCTCCTCTTCATTGCCTCTATCTGTTGGTGTACCTCAAGGCTCTGTCCTTGGTCCTCTGCTCTTTTCCATCTACAGCTCCTCCCTGGGCAAAATCATCAACAGCTTTGGCTTTAATTACCACCTCTACGCTGATGACACTCAGATCTACCTCTCTACCCCTGATCTCTCTCCCCCTGTCCTTTCAAAAGTCAGTGACTGTTTATCTGGCATCTCCTCCTGGATGGCCTCCCACCACCTAAAGATCAACATGTCAAAGACTGAGCTCCTACTTATTCCTCCCTCCAATGCCTCCCCACCTCCTGACTTCTCTATCACGGTGGAGGGTATCACCATCTCCCCATCAAACCAAGTTCGCTGTCTTGGAGTTACACTTGACTCTGCTCTTTCCTTCATCCCCCACATCCAGTCTCTTTCCTCCTCCTGCCGATACCAACTGCGTAATATTTCCAGAATTCGGCCATTTCTTACCGCTGTCACCACAAAACAACTCATACACGCCCTGGTAATCTCCCGACTCGACTATTGCAATAATCTCTTATCTGGCCTCCCTCTGTCCCGCCTCTCCCCCCTACAATCCATCCTGAACGCCTCCGCCAGGCTAATTCACCTCACCCGCCGCTCTGTCTCTGCCGCTCCCCTCTGCGAGTCCCTTCACTGGCTCCCCATCCACTGCAGAATTAAGTTCAAAATCCTTATCCTTACCTACAAAACCCTCACTAACTCTGCGCCCCACTACCTGTCCTCACTAATCACCAAATACACCCCAGCCCGCTCCCTAAGGTCAAACAGTGACCTGCGCCTAGCTTCTCCCCGCATCACCTCTTCCCATGATAGACTGCAGGATTTCTCACGTGCAGCCCCCACTCTCTGGAACGCTCTCCCTCGTACTGTCAGACTTTCCCCTAACTTCTCTTCCTTCAAACGCTCCCTTAAAACATTCCTATTTAGGGAAGCCTACCACCCAACTCACTGACACAACCATCAATCACTCTCACCTTACAGTCCTCTCCTCCTGTTTCCAACCCCAACCCTCCTAGATTGTGAGTTCCTACGGGAATAGGGCCCTCTTCTCCTCCTGTACTGTTTGTCAAATGTTGTTCAATGTATTGTAACCCTGTCTATACTGTGCTTATTGTACAGCGCTGCGGAATATGCTGGCGCTTTATAAATAAAGAATAATAATAATACCGCAGTCAAAACTGGGGGGGGGGGCACTAATAATTTTCACCACTAAATCATACCACTGAATAAAACCAAGGGCCATATCACCTGGTGTGAGCTAAAACACCATCACTAAAGGAAAAATTTTGCGCAAGTCGCTAAAACGTAGTGCCTGACAACCTACTAACAGATCACCTTCTCTACGGTAGTTCATGAACCAGGTCGTTTAGCGCACACTAGGGAAACTAATGCGGTTGAGTACAGGATAGAACTGCTTTTTTCCCCGTGCAGAGTGCCGGGCCATACCTATCCCCTGCTCTCACAAGCTTGAAGATGAACATATCCAGTGAATAACCTCTCACCCTGCATTATTAAAATCCTCCACGGTGGTCGTATCATCCATGTTTTGATGCACACATATATTAAGGCTGATTGGCATTGCGTGATAAGTGCCCCCCAACAGCATGTAGAATCCTTACACTGCATTTAATAGATCCAAAAGGAAGGCCAGGTGAGAGACACAAATTTCCCTGCTGCAGCATATAAATAATACATGTTTCAGGGCAAGATGTATTCATGTGTCCCTTTAAACATGGTCCACACGGTCACCCTAATAATCAACCGCTTCCATACTATGAATAACCCCCAGCATAAAATTTTGAAATTAGGCAATATATTAGAATTAGGATATATGTGAATAAAGGATACATTTATAATAGAGCCTACTGCAACAGCAATGACTTTGCTGACCAGACCCATTACTATGGTGTATGGGGCCAAGAGAACACCTGTGCTGCATTCCTTTCAATTGTCTGTTAATTTTGGGCGAGGACCTGTTTTTTCTGTCTTTTTGGAGTTAGCACCAGGGTAGAGCAGTAGGTAAAATGTTGCAATTATCGCCCCTCAAAAAATTAGTGCTGGCACCAAGTGATCTGGAAAGTACATTAAGCTCGCGGTACAAATCGCTAATAGCAACGCGCTAAGTGATTTTTTTTCCCATTTGTAGCAGGAGGCAAACGATCTGTTGGTCAGGCGCTAGACTCAATTAACCTGGCGGCGCTAACGAAAACCATGCCGACGCAAGGGTTAGCTCACACCAGGTAATAGTGCCCTAAATAACTATATATATAAATAAGATTCCAAAACCCCAGAGTAATCTGATGCAATGATGCCTTTTTATTGTACTAACCTGATACTTAAATTCAATATTTTATTTGCTGCAATTCGGCAGTTTTCACTGTATGTCTGATTGCTGCTTCAGCGACTCCACTTTTAGCAAATTACAGTGACCATTCGCTAAATAAGGAATTCACCTTATTTTCGGCAAAATAAGTTCCCTGAAATGTGACGAAAAGCAGAGGATCTAAAGACCATTAGACCCTTTCGATTCTAACTTCCATAATAACCCCTAAAATGCTATAAACCCAGGGAAATACAATAAAATGAATAAACAATGTGGCATTTAGCCTACCCCTTAACCCCTAATATGCAAATGATCAAGGGAAAACATGAAATGAATACACTGTGAGTCATGTAGCCAGCCCATTAACCCCTAAAATGCCACTAAGCAAGGAAAAAATAAAATGTATACTGTGAGGGATGAAGCCTATCCATTAACCCTTAATATACAACTAAAACCAAGACAAAAACTAACATAATACTCAATGTAATGTATAGTCTGAACATTAACCACTTCACTGCTGAGCCATTTCAACCCTGTGAAAATGTTTACGTTTAAGTGCAATTTTATGTTTTATGACTTTTACTTTATGGTCATGTTGGGTATCATTGGAAAGGCCAGAATCTGCCCTTTCCAATGACACCTATAACGTCCATATATGATGCACAGGAACGGAGATACTGATTTTTGGTGTGGGGGGGGCACAGAATAACCTGGGGGGGGCAATTGCCCCCCTTGCCCCCTGTAGAGACGCCTATGGAGATATGGTACTTAAAGGGTGACTGGGAAGTTTGTTGGACACTGGTGAATATAAGGGGGATCAGGGATTAAGTTTATGAGAGTCTGTATAAAGTGGGCATCTTGTGCTTTATAATAAATCCCATCTTCTTGTTCTCATAGTTCCAATTATTTGTATATGTATTATTTTCTCAATTCAAAGATGTTCTATCCTGTGTCTGTTACATAAAACAATTCCATGTAATGTACACAGGCCTACTGCTTCTGCTGCAATAGGTCAAATAATCACATTTCCAGCTACAGTAACAGAGTTAATGCAGGCCATGTTAAATATTTGCTGCTGTTATAAATGTTGTATCTTTGAAAAGTGCTGCCTTTGCACTATGTGATCAACATGGAGATTATAAGAGTGCAAGTTCTTACAAACTTTACTGAGGATGAATTCTTCTGAATGACACAGCTGACAAGTTGTAAGAAATGTCTACTATTTCACACTTATTATGCTATGGTCTTATGAAGGGGTCAGCCGTAACCTAGAATTAGAAGCCATTGCTTAAGCTCAAGAGACATACTCACAATGTTTAAATTTACCAGCTAATTCCCGGAGTCATTTCTAGAGTATTCAGACCCTTTGATTTTTTTTTCACATTTTATATGTTGTAGCCTTATGCTAAAATTGTAACCGTTTTCCACAGTCTACACTTAATAGCCCATAAGGAGAGAGCAATTTGTTTGACGTAGCAAATGTCATACAGACATAATTGTTCAAATACCGGCTGGGTGGAGTAGAGGTAATGTCACCGCTCTGTATGGAGAGAGCCTGTGGAGTCATGGGTTTGATCCCAGCGAGCACCTCTCCAGTAAGTGTCCTTGGCAAGACACCTAACGGTACATACTCGCCATCCAGGACATACTTGCAAATGAGCGAAATCTCAATGTATTCTTCCTGGTAAAATCCTTTCTCAAAAAAAAAAATCATCATGTCAGTACTTAGCACACATGTGCTTGGCTGAAATATTTTACTTTACTCAGTAAACGAAGGGCATCCCTTTTCACGTACTATTTCTGCTTGTTTTAGGGTTGCGTGTGCTGTTTTTACTTTGTTTATGATAAGGATTACTTTTAGAGTTCGTATTACGTTTATGGTTGCTATTTGTACTTGCTTTAGGATTAGGGTTAGTATTCTGGTTACTGTAGGCTTACTAATTGTTTTAGGGTTAGAGTTACTATTTGCTTGATTTTGGGCTACTATTTCTGCTTGTTTTATGGTTAGGGTTGCTATTTTTGTTTTACGATTATGGTTAAGGATTTTGCTTTAAAATTGAGTACAATTTTTTTTCACTTATCCTAATGAAAACAAATTGATGTGATTTTATTCTACAAAAGGTCAGGTGGGAGGATGTTTTCAGTGATGATTGTTCTTCTGCACGTTTGCCCCAAATGTTTTCTGGTGTTCTCCCATCGTTATCAGAGTTTTAGTCACCTTTTTTGCCAAGGCCCTTCTCTTTCACTTGCTCAGTTTGGCCAGCTCTAAAAAGAGTCTGGTTGCTTCAAACCTCTTCCATTTAAGAATTATGGAAGCCAATGTGCTCTTGGGAGTCTTTAATGCAGGCATTTTTTTTTGTCTATTATGCAATTCGGTCTGTAGGCAGTTTCTTTTCGCCTCATGGCTTTAACCCCAAGAAAACTGATCAGGATATAATAGTGGCGAGGTAGGTGCAATGGATTCCAGTATCTCCACCGCCATTCCACCAAGTCCTAGGTGGCCAAAGCAGGCATCAGTAGGAAAATAATTGCCTTTTTTTTTTTTTTTAATTATGTCCATTGCAGGTATTTATAGAATTCCATAGTGTCAGATTTTGGGTATGATTTTTTTATAAAGTAAAAGTGAAATAAAAAGGATGGCCTAATAATATTTGGCCCCTTTCAATGTAGAAAGCGGAAACTGGCATTATATTACCCTCCTACTGTAAGGGGTACCTCTTCATCTCCCTTACCAATGCCTACATTCTACTCCAGCAACATGGCCTGCACTTCCTGTGGAGCTCCACTCTCCATAGTCTGCAACCAGACCCCCTTGGCAGGAAATGGTGTGTGTGAGAAGGTGAGCATCAAAACTGGAAAAAAGTTTCCTGGGGAAATCACCACTTCTAACCTGTGGAGTTTGGAACTCTGAAGAAGGGGAATCCGTGTCTCCATAAATTCACTGAATGCCTGCTGTTTGGTCTTTTAGAATAGGCACAAGAAAAGGTGAGCAAGTTTTTTTCTTACCGTTTTTCTTGACTATATATAAAATAGTCTGCACAGTTATTCTTTTCTCCTTTTTTTGAGGAAACCTCACATAACCAATCCATGTAGCGATACCACCCCTTTTTTTTGAAGACCGACAATGAAATATAGTGCCAGTGCCAAGTAACAACCCACAACCTTTATGGCCTAAAATGTATTAGTCAACACTGTGGAATTAATGGGAGAATGATGATCGTTCTAATGCCCAATTTGCTAAAAACACTGTCAAGCACACAAGTGGTTATAAACTAAAGGAGATTGGATTAGATGACCATACTTGTTCTTGGGTTGAAAACTGTATAACAAACACCTGCTTCTCCCTAATCAGCAGCATCTGCCCAGTTAATTAACCCCTTAGTGACCGGGCGGTTTTACACAAATCCGTCTTTTAGTGACCGCTGCTGTTTTTACGTTTCTGCGCTGTTAGTGTTTAGGTCAAATTTTCCTCTTACTCGTTTATTCAACCCACACATATTATACACCCTTTTTCCCGCCATTAAATGGACTTTCTAGAAATACCATTATTTCCATCATATCGAATAATTTACTATAAAAAAAATATGAAATATGAGGAAAAAAATGGTAAAAACACACTTTTTTGTAATTTAATCCCCAAAATCTACAACCACCCAAAACGACCCCGGCTAAATAGGTTAAAAATGTTGTCCCGAGATTAGAAATACCCAATTTCTACATGCATTTGCTTTTTAACCCCTTCACTGCTGAGACAGTTCACCTATGTGCGCTGCGCTCATTCTGACCATTTTGTGCGAATTATTTTTAGATGACAGCCTAGGTCCTATTTAATTAAACCCCCCCCCCAGACAAATAAAACTTTAAAAAAAAAAAAATTATTTAATTTTTTTAAAATTTTATATTTAAAACCAAACCTGGTCATGTTTGGTATCATTTGAAAGGCCATAATCAGGCCTTTCAAATAATGGCAAATATGACCATCTAGCTGCCATGGATCGGGAGATAAAGGGATCCTTAGGATCCCCTTATCTCTACATGGCAGCTAGATGGTTAACTGGCCCACTGACATCCTCACACATATGGTGAAGTTGTCAGTGGGTGGGGGGGACCTGGAGGCTTGGCTGACATCCAAGATGTCAGCCCCCCTCCAGGTTTGAATCGCGTTTTGGCGCCAATTGGCGCAGCAACGTGATCCGGCGGCGAAACGGTTAATGCCATACACCGCTGGAAAGGGGAGGCTCTCCCCTCTCCAGTGGTGCAAACGGCATCTCCCTAGCTTCAATGGTTGGGGAGATAGAGGGCTCCGAAGGAGCCCCCCCCTCCCCTCCATTGAAATGCATGGGGACGCCTGCTGATGACGTCACCACGCAGCGTGGCGACGTCATCAGCCTCGCCTGCCCATGTAAATCACATGGGCAGGCTTCCTCCCTGCCAGATCGCCGTGGGATCCGGCGAGGGAGGTGAGTATCGGGCGGGAGGGGGATTAGGCGCCGCTGACGTACCCTGTACGTCCGCGGGTCTAAGGGAGACCCGAGGACAAGACGTACAGGGTACGTCAGCGGCCCTTAAGGGGTTAAAGGGGGGTAAAAAAAATAAAAAAGACTTTGGGCCCTGTTCCATAGTTGACAGTAAGCAGGACCATCTCCATTTTACTGTCCGTATTCCGGAGCAGGTAGTATATTTGAGCTTAGCCCTGGAATGAAGCCTAAAGGTTGCCAGATACTGGCATTACTGCAGCGTGCCACCGCTAGTATCTGCTCATAGAGTCCATAATACTCTGGGGACTTGTACATAGCCTAGCGCTGCGGATAAATTGCGGAAGGGGGACTAGGAACTATTCATTCCCAGTCTCACTCTGCTTTCAATGAGCGGCTGCCCTCACCACATCTTATTTTGTACTAATGGAGAACACCAGCTTTGAGATGTTACTTCCCAATGAAATAACGTCTCCCAGGTGGAAGCACAGGCTACATCGTTACATTGGAATATCCTGCGCTTCCATGCAGAGGTGAAAATTAATGTCTCCCTATAATAAGTATAGGAGATGTTAATTTACAGTAACCTTGAGCAAGGAAATGCTACATTCGAGCTGTAAGCTCAGTTTGCGGCAAGAATGGAATTGTAATATGCCTTGATAAAATAACTACAGGATATGTTGTGTGTAACAACATCTCCTGTAGTTATCTTATCAACAACTATGGAACATGACTTTTTTATTTATTTCATTTTTTTATAGTAGATTGGTGTCTTGACTATATGACTACAGTGGCAAGAAAAAGAATGTGAACCCTTTGGGATTACGTGGAGTTTTGCATGAATTGGTCATAAAATGTGCTCTGATCTTCATCTAAGTCACAACAATTTGAAAAACACAGTCTGCTTAAAATAATACAACACAAACATTATATGTTTTCATGTTTTTATTGAACAGAACATGTAAACATTCACAGTGCAGGGTGGAAAAAGTATGTGAACCTTTGGATTTAATAACTGGTTGACCCTCCTTTTGGCAGCAATAATCTCAACCAAACGTTTCCTGTAGTTGCAGATCAGACCTGCACAACGATCTGGAGTAATTTTGGACCACTCCTCTTCACAAAACTGTTTCAGTGTAGCAATATTCTTGGGATGTCTGGTGTGAATCGCTCTCTTAAGGTCATGCCACAGCATTTCAATCGGGTTGAGGTCAGGACTCTGACTGGGCCACTCCAGAAGGCGTATTTTGTTTTGTTGAAGCCATTCTTTTGTTGAATTACTTGTATGCTTTTTGTCATTGTCCTGTTGCATCACCCATCCTCTGCGGAGCTTCAGTTGGCAGACAGATAGTCTTACGTTTTCCTGCAAAATGTTTTGATAAACTCTGGAATTCATTTTTCCATCAATGACAACAATCCGTCCAGGCCCTGAGGCAGCAAAGCAGCCCCAAACCATGATACTCCCTCCGCCATGTTTTACAGTGGGGATGAGGTTTTGATGTTGGTGTTCTGTGCCTTTTTTTCTCCACACATAGTGTTGTGTGTTTTTTCCAAACAACTCAATTTTGGTTTCATCTGTCCGCAGAATATTTTGCCAGTAGTGCTGTGGAACATTCAGGTGCTCTTTTCAAACTTCAAACATGCTGCAATATTCTTTTTGGATAGCATTGGCTTCCTCCGTGGTGTCCTCCCATGTACTCCATTCTTGTTTAATGTTTTCCTTATTGTAGATGTGTCAACAAAAATGTTAGCATGTGCCAGAGATTTCTGTAAGTCTTTAGCTGACACTCTAGGATTCTTCTTTACCTCATTAAGCATTCTGCGCTGTGCTCTTGCAGTCATCTTTACAGGATGACCACGGCTAGAGAGAGTAGCAACAGTGCTGAACTTTCTCCATTTGTAGACAGTCTGTCTTACTGTGGACACATGAACATCAAGGCTTTTGGAGATACTTTTGTAACCCTTTCCAGCTTCATGCAAGTCAACAATTCTTGATCGTAGGTCTTCTGAGAGCTCTTTTCTGCGAGGCATGGTTCACATCAGGCAGTGCTTCTTGAAACCAGTAAACCCAAAACTGGTGTGTGTTTTTAAAGGGCATGACAGCTTTCAGCAACACATCCAATAATATCACACTGATTGGACTCAAGGTTGGCTCACTCCTGGCTCCAATTAGCTCTTGAAGATGTCATTAGGCTAGGGGTTCACATACTTTTCCCACCCTGCACTGTGAATGTTTACATGTTATGTTCAATAAACACATGAAAACATATAATGTTTGTGTTGTATTATTTTAAGCAGACTGTGTTTTTCAAATTGTTGTGACTTAGATGAAGATAAGAGCACATTTTATGACCAATTCATGCAAAACTCCACGTAATCCCAAAGGGTTCACATACTTTTTCTTGCCACTGTAATTCTACTTTAACCATATAACCATGTGAACCAGATTTCTGGAAAAAATATATATATATTAATTTTGCAATATATACACAATTGTGGATGTATAATAAACACGACCTTCAAAATAAAAATTTTAATAATAATTATTATTAATAAAAAATAATAATCATAATAATACGAATAAAACTCTGTCAACTTTTGCCCCGGAATTTGCTACTTTTGCCTATGTGAAAAGCGGTTAGAGAAGGTGTTACTGGTTCCCAGGTATGGATAATATTTATTCAATATTTTATATTGGTTACCAAAATAATATTACCATGATAGAAGCAAAACAAAAACTGGATAGTGTGTGTATAGATACACATATGTATATAAGTAAATCATTGCTGTTCATCCTGGGTATTTAAAAAAGGTTAACGAAAATCATGTACGTAGATGGGAAACATGTAGAAATTTCCATACTCCTGAAGATACAAAACATTTCACCCTACATTCAGCTCAAGGGTATTTTTTTTTAAAAACTTTTTTTCTAAAACAAGCACGTTTTGAGTTCAGTGGTCGGTGAATCAGAAAACCTAACATTTTAGTATTGTTTGCTTTCTAGATGTCAAATTTGTCATTGATAACACTGCACAGTTCATGTTTGTATTGTTGCTAGCTTGTAATAGGTCAAAATAGTTTCATTGTGCGTAGTATTACAGATTACACAGGAAAAGATAAATAATATTTTTGTTCTCATTGCTACTTGCCCTTAAATTATTTTTCAACAAGGGCATTTTAATTCAGTACTGGTAGTAGTGGCCTCTCTATGTTGTTGTCCCAAGTTTTTTCACATGATCATAGGATGTAGTCATTTTCAAAACTTAAATAAACCCATCAGTGTGAGCGCATAGATTATGTAGCTTCAAACTGTTTTCCATCACTGTAAAGTCTTAATTTTGATTACTCCAGGAATCAAATCTTTTCTCTCTAACCATGGTATCTTTACTCTGTTTAGTCTTGGACCATTTTTCATTATTATTGGATAACCTACTGGGCAATAACGATAAACTCATGCAGACACCTATTTTATAGCATGTTTATATATATAATTAGTGAACCGTATTGGAGAACGTAAGAAACCTTGATGGTACCGGTAGGTGATTATCCTACAAGAACACTGGGCGCTGATCAAGCGCCATTGCAAGCAGTACAGAGTGACGGAATGGCAAAAGCTGAGTATTATGATGGGCTTTTATGAATTTCAAATTTTGTGAGTGATTTTTAAGCAGGGGCTTTTTTTCTCCTCGATCTATGCAGTGTTATGCTATATATTTTTCATGCTTTATATTGTAGTGCACCCTTAAACTTTCTTTACTTGCATACCGTACTTTCTGGCAGTTCGACTGTCTGCTCTCTGAATTACCGAATGACCCCGAAATGGCACCGTACAGGGAAATTCCCTGTTTGGTGACATTTCGTTGCCAGATCGGCACTCTCTGAAGAACCACTTTAGTGGTTTTGCTGTACTCCTGCAGTTCATGTGACTTTGTTTTTTTGCAGGAACTCACAGTTCTTGCATCATTTTAATTCCAAAGGTTATTTTTTCTTGGCCATTGAAGGCTGGGGTCAGACCAGCACACTTTTAACGTGCGTTCTGGCGCACATAATTACGGCCGCACTAGCAGCAGATGACGGGCAATGACGGGCAATGACGGCCAATATACGATGTACGGCCGCACAAAAGTCCGGCCGTGCAACGCAAGTGGAATTTGAACGCATTTTTCTGAGAACGCTGAACCGCTAGTACTGACGTACTGAGTGCGCAGCTGCGGCATAGCGGCGTGTTTGCGTGATTAGGAGATGTCAGACGCTGCTAATGTCCAGCCTACATAATGTCCAGACGCAAAAAGAGTTTTATTGACGATCCGTACAAAATCACGCCCGAAAATGCGCGTTGTCTGACCGTTTTTGCGCATTCCGTGAAAAAATACGTCAATGCGTTCGGATGCACTTTTTCACGTTCGCGGGGAAAAATGCTTTCGTCTGACCCTAGCCGAAGAGGTAACTGAAATATCTGCTGTAACTGTGCATGAAACAAAAAATAACATAAACAAAGATGAAATATCATTCAATTAATGCAAAGTGCCTGACTGAGATGTGTGTATGGGATGCTGGACTTACAGTATGCCAAACGCTTAATGTTAATATAGGCCGGCTGTGTGGAGTAGAGGTAACATCACTGCTCTATAACTGTGGAGAGAGACTGTGGAGACACAGGTTCGATCCTGGCCAGAGCACCTCTCCAGGAAGTGTCCTTGGGCAAGACACCTATCATGTGGGTGCCGGGAGTTTACGAGCCCAGGGTGTGGTTACACAAACTGATAGACAGGTTTATTTAACCAGAAATAAAAGGTTTATTTAAGAAGGAACAGAAGTAAACCAGGAAAGGGGACAATGAATAAGTAATAACACGTATAGGAGCTGGTTGGGAGAGATATAATATATACACAGGGGAGGGTACACTGAGCAGATGGGGTAGGAAGGGGTGGATGGGACAGGACACTGAATAGCACAATAGGGCTAACAGGACAGACACTGAATACAGAAATACACAAGGGTGGACAGGACAGGTACTGAATACAGGTGGTAGTGAATACAGAATAACTAAAGAACACCCTACTGAAGAAACAGGATGAAGGACCAGAAGACACAGAGGGCAAAGGGAACAATAATAATATCAAGCATGGTATCAAGGAGGGCTGTAACCGAAGAATAGTCAGTCCAGAACTCAGGTCATACACAGGCATTCAATAAGGGTAACTGAAGGAGTGTTGGGAGTAGCAGTGATGAGAGTTGGAGTCCAGGAAAGAGGGTTACAAGGAATGTCCAGGAAGGAGGTTTGCAATGGGATGCAGAAATGAGGGGTTACCACGGGATGCAGTAAGGAAGGTGGTCTCCACGGGATGCAGTAAGGAAGGTGGTCTCCACGGGAGGCAGTAGGAAAGGTGTTCTCCACGGGATGCAGTAGGAAAGGTGGTCTCCACAGGATGCAGGAAGGAAGGTGGGCTCCACGGGATGCAGTAAGGAATGGGGTCTCAGCAGGATACAGCAAGAGGGTCTCAGACAGGTAATGTGCTTAGCACACAGGATAGACACAAAATGAAGCTTCCAGGGAAGAACAATGCAGAAGCATCCACTGAAAGGTGAGGCCTGATTTATATGGGAAGTCCAGGCCCAGCCCACACCTGAGGCTGGTGAGGTGAGGGGAAACCTGGAATGGATCCCTGAGTGCCTGGACACCAGACCAGGCAGAGGTACGATCTGGACTGGAACCTGATTCTGGAAGGGGAACGGCACCTTACTTGCCCTTCCTCCGGCGTCTTCGGCGAGGACCGTGACAAGGACATACTTGAAAACGAGAGAAATCTCAATGTTTCCTTCCTGGTAAAATCCTTTCTCAAAAAAAAATAGTATTAATATTTTGGTCTTGCGAAAATCCTTACATTTTGTTCAAGCCGGACTGATATATTAACAATGGGCTTTCTATTGATTCTGAAGAGCGATGTGACAGTGGTGCCCCGAGTTGAGTTAGAGAGCAAAGCCTATTCCTTTACTGTTTAATACCGAATAGCTTACAAAAGAAGTCAGGCACAAAGATATGAAGCCAAGCATATCAGACTGGAACTCACTGATGTTACAGGTCTGGCTGAAAAGAAAGACATGGGGCAAGAGACAATATGTTCAACCAGCAAGCTGAACTTCTCACGCAGGTGGATACCTCACCTTTCATCAGAGCTGAATGTGTGGCATACGGACATTACTGAAGTAGAAAAATGTCCGTCCTAGCATTCTCTTTAAATCCTCCAGCCTTGCACATATTTTCAATGAAAGAATTATGCACATTAGTCATGTAAAGCGACATGATCAGTATGATCCGTTTTATGAAAATCAGTGCTGTAGGTGGCATATTGTGCACCTGCAATATAAAGTTAAAGCATGTGTGAAACAAGTGAATATGTAGTATGCATACAAGGAGATAGTGCAACTTAGACACTGAGTGGGCTTACTAGATGTTAATTATGGATTTTAATACCTCTTGTCATGGTTTCTTTCATGATTTACACCAAAAAAGTCAAGCCTGGTCTCGTTTTCCCCTGCATGGATACTGATTTCTGCTGCATCCTTACAAATAGTTACAGTTACAAGTATTAAGTGCCAACAAATTCCTTGGCGCTGTACAATGACAAATATACATACACGTTACACACAGAACAGTAGGAGGGAGGACCTTGCTCGAGAGCTTACAATCTAAGAGGAATGATATTTATAGAATGCTGTTACAGAAATTCAATTATAATGAACTCTCTGGCAAATACTAATTCAGAAAGGAAAAAACCACAAGAACAAACAAAAAGTATAACTAGATAAACCCTTTGGGAATATTTCATTGTGTTACAAGCAATGTATCCCATCCCTCAAAAATGCCATCATTCTGTTTGGGGCAATGTCTAATGTTATCTCAAGTGAATAAACTGATAAAGTACAAAGACTGGAGGTGAACGACCGCCCACCAGTACCCACTGAGCTGTAAAAATTCCTAAAATAACGAATACTTTATTACATAATGACAAATACACAACTGCAGAAGTTCAACATCCCTTCACTGTATAAGAACACAAACCATATGAATGAAATGAGAAATATAATAAAAGTGTGGAATCTTGGTTGTACTGAGGCAAAACCATTTTAATGTTGGAATGAGTGCTTGTCCTACAAAGCCATTATCCCCTAACTGCCGGGCAGGTTGTGTCAGGCAGTGGGGCGTTAACGCTGGCGGGGTCCTACTTTTATGCCCCACTTTCTGGCTGCTGCGTCAGGCCTCTCCTCTGGCCCGCCTACGCAGCTGATGCGCGGCATGCGTCATTGGCTGCAGGGGAATGGCTGCAGCCAAAGGCGGACAGGAGTGCGCAGGTCAGAGATGGCGGAACAGGAGGCACGCTGTAGACAATATACAAATGAGACTTGAAATGCATGCCGGAATACTAAATAACTGCATAAAAGAGAAGGACTTAAATGGACTATCTTGATAACAGCTGAGGAAGCCATGAGTGGCGAAACGTGTCCTGCTCAGTGTGATACATGTTTTTAATTGTAAAATGTTATTAAAGTTTTTACCTTATTACCTAGCATCCACCATCGTTTGTAAAGGTTTTTTACTGGGAACGCCATTAAGAAACCCATGGGTGATTGAGAGTAGGGATGTGCGTTTTGATTCGGACCGATTCTTATTTTTCACGAATTGGTCTGATTCGTGGCTTCGGATTTGGCCGAATTTCCGAATGGGATCGGATCTGAAAATGTCCGATACGAAAAAGATTTTCGATCCGTAACAAAAATATTTTTGTGTTTTCGTATGGACGTGAAATGTGTAAAATTGCAAGTAATTTTCATTCCATTCGTGATTTCGGTTCCATTTCAGTCATTTCGGACATCGCATTTTTCGGTTCCATTGCTGATTCCATAATTCCGTATCGTTTCCAACGATTCGATATTTCTCTCGATACGATAATTCTGTCCATACGATAATCCTGTCGATATGGTAATTCTGCCGATTTCTATGTTTTTTTATTAACCCCTTAGGCTAGGGTCAGACGAACGCAGTTTTAACATGCGTTTAGACGCACGAAATCACGGCCGTGCTAGCAGCAAATGACGTCCAATGCCGGGGAACACAGAAGTACGGCCGCACGAAAGTGCGTCCGCGCAACGCAAGTGGCAAACGAACGCATTTTTTCTAGAACGTCAAACCGCTACTACTGACATACAGAGTGCGCTGCGTCCGCATAGCGGCGTGTTTGCGTGATTGGGAGACGTCAGACGCTGCTAATGTCCGGCCAACATAACGTCCAGACGCAAAAAGTGTTTTATTGATGATCCGTACAAATCAAGAACGAAAAGGCGCATCGTATGACCGCTATCACGTATTCCGTGAAAAAATACGTTCATTCGTTCGAACGCACTTTTTCACAGACAACGCGAAAAATGCGTTAGTCTGACCCTAGCCTTAAGGGCCGCTGACGTACCCTGTACGTTTTGTCCTCGGGTCTCCCTTAGACCCGTGGACGTACAGGGTACGTCAGCGGCGCCTAATCCCCCTCCCGCCTAATACTCACCTCCCTCGCTGGATCCCACGGCGATCTGGCAGGGAGGAAGCCTGCCCATGTGATTTACATGAGCAGGCGAGGCTGATGACGTCGCCACGCTGCGTGGTGACGTCATCAGCAGGCGTCCCCATGCATTTCAATGGAGGGGAGGGGCCCTTCGGAGCCCTCTATCTCCCCAACCATTGAAGCTAGGGAGATGCCGTTTGCACTGCTGGAGAGGGGAGAGCCTCCCCTTTTCAGCGGTGTATGGCATTAACCGTTTCGCCGCCGGATCACGTTGCGGCGCCAATTGGCGCCAAAACGCGATTCAAACCTGGAGGGGGGCTGACATCTTGGATGTCAGCCAAGCCTCCAGGTCCCCCCACCCACTGACAACCTCACCATATGTGTGAGGATGTCAGTGGGCCAGTTAACCATCTAGCTGCCATGTAGAGATAAGGGGATCCTAAGGATCCCTTTATCTCCCGATCCATGGCAGCTAGATTGTCATATTTGCCATCATGTGAAAAGCCTGATTATGGCCTTTCAAATGATATCAAACATGACCAGGTTTGGTTTTAAAAAAAATAAAAAATAAATTAATAAAAACAAAATAGTAAAAAAATTAAATAAAATAAAAAATGTTTATTTTTTAAAAGTTTTTTTTGTCTGGGGGGGGGTTAATTAAATAGGACCTAGGCTGTCATCTAAAAATAATTAGCACAAAATGGTCAGAATGAGCGCAGCGCACATAGGTGAACTGTCTCAGCAGTGAAGGGGTTAAAAAGCAAACGCATGTAAAAATTGGGTATTTCTAGTCTCGGGACAAAATTTTGAACCTATTTAGCCGGGGTCGTTTTGGGTGGTTGTAGATTTTGGGGATTAAATTACGAAAAAGTGTGTTTTTACCATTTGTTTTCCTCATATTTCAGATTTTTTTTATAGTAAATTATTCGATATGATGGAAATAATGGTATTTCTAGAAAGTCCATTTAATGGCGGGAAAAAGGGTGTATAATATGTGTGGGTCGAATAAACGAGTAAGAGGAAAATTTGACCTAAACACTAACAGCGCAGAAACGTAAAAACAGCAGCGGTCACTAAAAGACGGATTTGTGTAAAACCGCCCGGTCACTAAGGGGTTAAGTAAAGATCCTTTTTTTATTATGAATATGCATTGCACAACTTTATTTAATCCTATTAAAATGGTATGAAAGGAACAAGAATGAACAAAACGATTTAAAAAACCCAAAAATAAAGTACTGACCCAAGTGGTCTGAATTTAAAGAAAATAACAGAACAAAAGTTTTTAAAACGGAAAAAAAGCTAAACAAAATTATCAGAAATGAAAAAAAAACCGAATAAATTGATTTAAAACGAAAAAAAAATGCAGCATATGAATACGCACACTGCAGGGAAGCGCCTCTCTGTGCGGTATAATTAATGTAGAATATGAATACGCAAACTGCGGGGAACAAGCGCCTCTCTGCGCGGTATAGTTAATGCAGCATATGAATACGCTCACTGCGGGGAAGCGCCTCTCTGCAGTATAATTAATGTATACGTCTGTGTTTTATGTACAATATATGTATCCTGTCTGTATATTATAACTTAAAATGCAATAAAATTGAATTTTCAATAATTTACAAAGTGTAAAGTGGGTTTTTATTCACATTTTAACATGCGAGCGTTTACGGTTATATTTTGTTTGAGTTGCGCTTGTTAAAAAAAATTAGAGATGGGGACTTGTTTCATACATTTTTTTTGGGGGAAAATTACCCGATTTTTAACAAACGCAACCCATACAAAAATCGTTAGTGCAGCATCATTGTTCACATTATAATTGAAATGGGAACAATATTGCTGCATTAGCAAAACAAAACAAAAAAAACAACTTTTTTTAAATTTATTTATTTTTTAATATTTATTTTTTCTTAACTTTTTACATGGTCATGTTTGGTATGGTTGGAATGGCCATGCTCTTGCCGATTCAACGATACCAAACATTAACCCCTAGCTGCCACGGATCGGGAGATAGAGGGTTACAATGAACCCCCTATCTCCATCATTGGTGGCAACTAGGGGTTAACTCCAGAACTAACTCTATCCAAGGTCCCGAAGTAAAACATCGGGACTTTGGATAGATTTTGACTTTTTTTTTCACTTCGGATAGTCAATCTATTTCGACTGAAACTGAAAAACATAACCATGTAAAACGTTAAGAAAATTTTTTAAAAATAAAAAATTAAAATTAAAAAAATAAAATTAATTCTAATGTGTACAATGATGCTGCACTAACAATTTTTGTATGGGTTGCGTTTGTTAAAAGTCGGGAAATTTTCCCCCACAAAAATGTATGTAACCAGTCCCCCATCTCAAATTTTTTTTAACAAGCGTAACGCATACAAAATATAACTGTAAACGCTCG
This sequence comes from Leptobrachium leishanense, assembly GCA_009667805.1. Taxonomy (NCBI): domain Eukaryota; kingdom Metazoa; phylum Chordata; class Amphibia; order Anura; family Megophryidae; genus Leptobrachium; species Leptobrachium leishanense. The sequence continues at coordinate 408,416,015 of CM019063.1, forward strand.
CATGTTAAAGTGTGAAAAAAACACTTTACACATTGTAAATTATTGAAAATTAAAATATTTTTTTTATTATTTTTTTTAAATTTTATTTAATATCTGTGTTTAGATTTGCATTTCTGTTGCTGTTTTTGTACTTTGTGAATGCATGTTTGCAGGTATGTAATACTTAAAGTAACAGTTCTGTAGATTCAGTAGTTATTTAAGAATGGCACTGACAGGGTATGTACAAAAGAGTATTGGCAGGATTGTTGGTATGGGAGCACAGATGTTTTATTTTCCTTTTTTTTTTTTTTAAACCGTTTTAATTTATTGGAAAAACAAAAACATATACACTTACATACATAAAATAAGAGCAAATATACAAAATATAATAAAAAAAACAGACTCCTACAGAACCCGATTTACAAACCCCCCCCCTCCAGGTCATGGGTCATGTTACCCTCGACGCCCAAAAAGGGGGCTGTCGGCGTCTGCGGTCTCGGGACTGTAGGGTTAAAAATAAAAAAGGGGGGAAGGCGAGAGAGAGGAAAAGGAGACACACTGAGGACAACACATATGTATACAGACATACATACTAACTAGAGGGGGGGCCATCTCAACCCTGCCCGGACGTCGGCCCCCACCGCCACCATCCGCCGCGGTTTCCTTTCCATCCACACCTATATTAATCATCCCTGTCAAGTCAGGCTTCGTCTCAGTTCTCAGGTTCCAACCCTAATGCCTCTATACCCCAATTGAGTTCATTCGCAACGAAGTAGTATATCTCTCCCACTGAAACCATTTTCTACCAAAATCTGGCAGTAATCCCCGCGTCTCCGCATCCAGCCGATCTATAGATCGGAGGACTTCCACTTTCCCGACCCATTCCTTTATGGAAGGTGTCCTAGTGGTCCTCCAAAGGGCAGGTATCAGAATTTTATTCCATTTTAAGTTATAATATACAGACAGGATACATATACATAAAACAGACGTATACATTGATTATACCGCAGAGAGGCACTTCCCCGCAGTGTGCTTATTCATATGCTGCATTATTTATACCGCGCAGAGAGGCGCTTGTTCCCCGCAGTGTGCGTATTCATAAGCTGCAATAATTATACCACGCAGAGAGGCGCTTGTTCCCCGCAGTGTGCATATTCATAAGCTGCATTAATTATACCGCAGAGAGGCGCTTCAAAGCAGTGTGCGGATTCATATGCTGCATTATTATTATTATTTTTTTTTTTTCGTTTCTGATAATTTTGTTCTGCTTTTATTCTGGTTTTTATATTTAAAGTTAGACCATTTGGGTCAGTTTTGGGTTTTTAAATCGTTTTGTTCATTTCATACCATTTTAATATGATTAAATAAAGTTGTGCAATGCATATTCATAAGATAAAAAGGATCTTTATTTAATAAAAAAAGATAGAATCGGCAGAATTACCGTATCGGCAGAATTACCGTATCGACAGAAATATCGGATCCGAAAAACCATTAGTAACTTTCAGTCAAAAGGAATAGACACTTTGAAACGAGGAGAACAGACGTTCCGAAAAACACGAAAATCTCCGATATCACGAAAAAAAAGTCAATACGAAATCAAGCCAATCCGATAACACGAAAATGGCCGACATCACGGGGAAAAAGTCGATACAAGAAACGAGCCGAAAAGAAAATTGTCTGAAATGAAAAGTTACAAAATCCAAACAAACCGAAACGAGCCAAAAAAAAAATCGGTGCACATCTCTAATTGAGAGCCAATATAGACTCCGTATAAAGTAAGTGGGCATTTGTCTCCAATCTCACATAGGGAGGGAACAGATCGGGTCTCTCCTAATCTCTTTCCTATTATATATAGATGCCACATGAGCAAGAGAAGGGGAAAAGGAAACCATAAGATGGTCTGTGTGCACCTGAGAAGGTGGAGGGTAAATTAGGCTCAACTGTGGATACATCTAGAGCCAGTAAGGGCTCACGAATATATGGTTGTGAATTCTTCCTTCCTATCTGCTGAAATAACTGTAGAAAACCCTCCACTATAGGGATTATTTAAAAAGCAGTGAAAATTTCACCAAACTTTTGTTCCTCTTTCATTCGGTGACCTCCATTCACCGCAGGGACACAAAAGTGCACTGAATCGATCCGCCAAACGCCGCCGATAAACCCGCCGCATTGATCTGATAAACAGACGTAAAATCATCGAATCGCTCCAATAAACCGCTGAACGCACCTGATGAAAGCATACTCAAACCACCAAACGCAGCCCACAACCTGCCGAACAACGCCGGAAAAAGCCGACCAGCAGCCGAACATGGGTAAAAATCTAAAATATAAATAGACCATTTGCAGCAAATGAAAGGAATAAACTGTTGAATAAAAAATAATGGGGAATTTTTTTACATGGAAACCTATGGGATACGCCTGTTTAAACTAGGGATGTGCATGGCTCAAAAATTAGTTTTGTTTAGTTTTGTTTTTAAATAATTTTGTTTTCACAATTTCGTAACGAATTTCGTTTTGTGTTTCGTTTTGGATCGATTTGAAATTTCATATCGATTCGAAATTTCGAGATTCATATATCAATTCGTTAGTTGATATCAATTTGAATTTTGGATCACTAAATAAAACTCAAATTAATCAAACTTTGCTGTTAAAAGAAAAGCTAGGGTTAAATTTTAAGCTGTGTCACAGATTTAGTTTTTAAGTCAAACTAAACAGTGAAACAAAATTAATTTGTTTCATAAAGTCCTTTGCTGACTATTACTTGTATTGTAAGTTAAGATCAATTTGATAGTTGATAGTTCATTTCAAATTCGATAGTTGATATCAATTATTCAAATTTTTCTTTTATGACGATGACACAGTGTAAAACGAAATAAATTTGTTATATACCGTTTCGTTTCGGATCGTGTCGATTCGTTATTCAGAAGTACTTCCAAAATACAAATTATCGAATTTCGTTCCGAATTTTTCCGAAACGAATGCACATCTCCAGTTTAAACCTTTTGAATGAAACCACTGAAAATCTTGACATTTTGCCAACTTTTCGCCGTCGTTTGGCATTCTCTTAACCCTTTCGCTGCTGAGGCTTTTCCCGCCTCTGTGCTGAGGTCATTTTTACCGGTTTTGCTCATCATGTTTAAACGCGTTTTGAAGGCTTATTTTAGTATATGACCCAGACATATTATATATCGTTCTTTCCGTCAGACTCGGCAGATTAATAATATGTCATTATTATATGTATACGTCATGACCTGTCTGTATATTATAACAAAAAATGCAATAAAGTATGAATTTTCAATAATTTACAGCGTGTAAAGTGTTTTTTTTCCACATTTTAACATGCGAGCAATTGCGGTTATATTTTGTATGGGGTGCGCTTGTTAAAAAAATTAGAGATGGGGTCTCGTTACATTTTTTTTTGCGGAAAATTACACGATTTTTAACAAACGCACCGCATACAAAAATCGTTAGTGCAGCATCATTGTTCACATTATAATTGAAATGGGAACAATATTGCTGCATTAACAAACCAAAAAAAGAAAAAAAAAGTGTTTATTTTTTTTTTAATAATTTTTTTTTAAATATTTTTTTATTTTTATTTTATTTATTTATTTTTACAAACTTTTTTCACTTTCGTGTTTGGTATCGTTGGAACGGCCATGCTCTGGCCGATCCAACAATACCAAACGTTAACCCCTAGCTGCCACGGATCGGGAGATAGGGAGTTCCAATGAACTCCCTATCTCCACCGTTGGTGGCAGTTAGGGGTTAACTCCAGGACTGGCGTCATCGTGCTATGCACGATGACGCCAGTCCTCAGGGGGAGTTCCCGGAGGCTTGGCCGACATCCAAGATGTCGGCCAGCTCTGGGAAAGGATCACGAACCGGCGCTTTTCAGCGCCGATTCGCGATCCAGCTCCCCAGGGGTTAATGCCAGGTACCATTTGGAAGGGCAGGCTGTGCCCTTCCAAATGGTGCCTGGGTTAACCCCCGCAACGCCGCCGAAGGACCTCCCCCCCTCCCTTTCAGGCGCCTCCTCCGCACATGCGGGGGGGCGCCTGAATTAGGTGTCATCGCGTTGCCGCGATGACACCTAATTTCACCGGCGGCGGTTCCGGATGCTGGGCTGACATCGAGGATGTCAGCCCGCACCGGGGGGGCCAGCGATCGGCCGGAACTCGGCCGGAACTCGGCCGAACGCTGACCCCAAAGTGAGGACGCGCTCAGCGCATCCTCAGCACACCAGCAGCCATGCGGAGGATGCGCTGAGCGCGTCCTCCGCATCAAAGTGGTTAATAGATTAACCATTACTTCTCTATGGGGAATTTCACTGCTGCTGAATTGCACCATATTTTGCTGGCAATTCGCCAATGTTTGGTCAATTGTCAGCTCTTTGGATAGCCGAATTGATACGGAATTGCTCCGTATGGGCAAATTCACCATTCAGTGCAATTCGGTGGCAAGTTTGGCTCTCTTTGAATAACCCCTTATGTTGGATATGTTTTGTTCTTTTTTGCACATGTGCTGAGGGTCAATGACTTTATATGGAAAAGCTTTCTTGGTTATATGTAAAGTCTTATTCCCACAGGCAAGTTGAGAGACTTGCGCTATACCTGTTTTTTGTATTGTATATTCAGCATTGTAGACTGCATTCCACACTAACCTGTTCGACGCATCTTCAGTTGTATTTTTACTTTTGTTAAATGTCACAGCTTACGTCCAAATTAAAATAACCCATGCCCACGCCCCTAAAAACATAACTTTGTCTTTTTTTTTCACAAGACTATATGAAAACTCAATATAAAACTACAGCAATACATACTTTGGTTCTCATGACCCCACCTCCTTGTTTGACTGCTTACAGCAATGCTATCCCCAGAAAAATCCTACCTATTTTCTATGAGCCGTCCTGCATTAATATTTGAGTTTATTCTTATTACAATTACTGGTCAGCCAGCAGCTTGCACACAACCAGAAGCAAACTCCTTGAACAGGTGGGTCACTTCTGATGACATACAGACATCAAACAATGTTCTGACATCTCGGCTCAATATCAAAGCAGGTGTACAGGACCAGTTTTTAAACTATGTTTTCTGCTTGCGCACCCAAGACACTGTAAAAACCCTGGAAGACTTTATGCTTCCAGGGAACGTGCATCAAAAGCAATCTGGAAAAATGTATTCTTCAAAGGCATTATGAACATCTGCGAGCACCAGCTTGGCTAATCAGATGTGCTCTGATTGTAGAAATCAGACTTCAAAAATCTTAAAGCAACAACAGTAAGTCCAGGTATCCTTTACTCTGATGTTGCAATGCCACTTTGACACTATATAGATGTGTTTGTGATCTATCTTTACTAACTTATGTAGTGTAGTTGAGACTTAATAATTTTAACAATACATTTTTCTGAAACACAGGTCTCTGCTTTTTGTTTAAAATTGTCAGTCTGGTGTGGGCAAATTTGAAGCACTTGATGGATTATATTTAGACCTCTAATTCATGTTTACTTTTAGTTCTCTAGGCACAAGATCGGGCAGGAATTACTGGCCTTGATGTTAGGTCCTTCAGATGAAAGGATCTGATCTTTGTAAATATAAACATTCTGTTATGAGCTGATGTGATACTAGTAGACACAATCAGTCTCTGGGACTGGGTTGTGATCTCTACAGGAGGTCTACTGGAGGCTGTAGGTTTGTTTTAAAGTGTTTTGTGGAAAGTGTCCTGCATTTCGTTTCTCAATCGGCATGGTGTCCTTCTCATTTTAATGTCTTTTTTTATTCTTTTTTGTTTCCTTTTTTTTGCACCTGCTCCTATGCTTCAAATGTATTTCAAAATCGTTACAACTGAAATCTCTTAAGCATCCATCCACACAAGGACCATGTATTAATATCATTAGGGTTCATCTATTTTCATATTTAAGCTGGCTGCACAGCACATTCGGTGTGCTTTCTTGCTGTAGACTTTATCACAAAGCTTAGGTTCAGACTCAAAATGAGGATTCATTCTTTAATAACCTTGTGTGTTTGATAAAGTATAAATAACTAAGGGCCCTATTCCGTTCTTCACGCAAAAACGCATGCGTGAAATTTTGCGCGAAGCGTTAAACGTTAACGCACGTAAATCAACGCTGGTATTACAATCCTTGCGCATTTTTTCATCAGTCAAAATATAACACACGTAAAATGGACGCGAAAAAACGTTGCGCGCAGAAATCGGTGTGCGGACTGTTTTTTTCACACGATTCAGCCAATCAGAATTAAAAACCACAATAGTCTCACGTTAAGTTTTTGAGCCTGTCATAGTTACATAGTTACATAGTTATATAGGCTGAAAAAAGACATGCGTCCATCGGGTTCAGCCTCTCCCACATAACCTACTGCTGTTGATCCAAAAGAAGGCAAAAAACCCAGTCTGAAATGCTTGCCTATATGCAACATACTGGGAAAAAATTCCTTCTTGACCCCAGAATGGCAGTCAGATTTCTCCTTGGATCAAGAAGCTTTTACCCACATATTAAATATTATAACCCTTAATATTCTGTGTCTGCAGGAAGTCATCCAGTCGTTTTTTAAAAGTCTGTACAGACTCTGACCCAACCACCTCAACAGGCAGAGAATTCCACAGCTTTATTGTTCTCACCGTAAAATAACCCTTCCTATGCTTTAAGCTAAATTTTCTTTCTTCCAGTCTAAATGGATGACCCCTTGTCCTATGTATAGTCCTGTTAATGAATAGGTTATCAGACAATGGTTGATAATGGCCCCGTATATATTTATATAAGGTTATCAGATCCCCTCTAAGGCGCCTTTTCTCTAAACTAAACAGGTTTAAGCTTGTTAGTCTTTCCTCATAACTTAACCCTTCCATCCCCCTTATTAATTTAGTTGCCCGTCTCTGCACTTTTTCTAGCGATATAATATCTTTTTTTAAGACAGGTGCCCAAAATTGCACGGCATATTCAAGGTGCGGCCTGACCATTGATTTATACAGAGGCAAAATTATGTTTTCATCCCGTGAGTGAACTCCCCTTTTAATGCATGCCAGTACTTTGCTGGCCTTGGCGGCTGCTGTTTGACATTGCACATTGTTACTTAGTTTGAAGTCTATGATTATTCCCAAATCCTTCTCCTGCTTGGATTTCCCTAACTCCGTACCATTTAGGGTATAAATTGCTTGTGTGTTCTTCACTCCAAAGTGCATAACTTTACATTTATCTAGATTAAATTTCATCTGCCATTTAAGTGCCCAGTCCCCCAATCTATCTAAATCCCTCTGCAGCGAAGTAACATCCTGCTCACATTGTATTACTTTTCCTAGCTTTGTGTCATCTGCAAACACTGATACATGACTTTCAATGCCTATCTCAAGGTCATTTATAAATAAATTGAATAGTATTGGTCCTATAACAGACCCCTGAGGGACACCACTTACCACTGGTGTCCATCTTGAAAATGTACCATTTATGACCACTCTCTGTACCCTATCTTTTAGCCAGTTTTCTATCCAAGAACAAGTATTTTCATCTAGACCATTTTTTCTTAATTTAAATAGTAACCTTTTGTGTGGAACTGTGTCGAAAGCTTTGGCAAAATCTAAGTAAATCACATCCACTGCGACCCCCTGATCTATACTTCTACTTACTTCCTCATAGAACGTAATTAGGTTAGTCGGACATGATCTGTGTTTCATGAAACCATGCTGATTTTTGCCAATTACATTATACCTCCTAATAAATTCCTGAATACTATCCCTTAGTAACCCCTCAAATACTTTCCCAGCCACAGATGTTAAGCTCACAGGTCTATAATTCCCAGGCACAAATTTTAAACCTTTCTTAAATATAGGGACCACGTCAGCTTTTCTCCAATCCTCTGGTACTATTCCTGAAAGAAAAGAATCTTGAAAGATTAAGAACAGAGGTTTACATATTTCAACACATAGCTCTCTTAGTACTCGCGGGTGAATTCCATCTGGCCCTGGGGCTTTATTAACATTCACATTGTTTAATTTGTGTAAAACCTTGTCCTGAGTCAACCAGTCACTTTGTATTAGTAAGTTTTTATTAATGAATTTCATGTCTCCTGTTATAGGTTTCTCTTTGATAAATACTGAAGAAAAATAATCATTTAAAATTTCTGCCTTATCCTGATCTTCAGTTAACAATAACCCTGACTCAGATTTTAGTGAACCTACATTTTCACTCTTGGGTTTTTTAGAATTTATGTACCTAAAGAATCTTTTAGGGTTGGTCTTGCTCTCTTTGGCTATTTCTTTTTCATTTTCTAGTTTAGCCCATCTAATCGCATTTTTACATGCTTAATTGGCTGCCCTATATGCTTTATAGGATGCTTCAGATTTATCAAATTTAAAAGCTTTAAATGCCTTCTTTTTATTTTTCATTTCCTTAGTTACCTTCCTACTAAGCCACATTGGTTTTAGTCTGTTTCTTTTATATTTATTAACCAGTGGAATATATTGTGACGTGTACTTTTCTAGTGTTAGTTTAAGGATATTCCACTTATCCTCAGTGTTTTTCCCGTGAAAGAGTTTCTGCCAGTCAATGACATTGAGAGCTTCCTTTATTTTAATAAAGTTGGCCTTTTTAAAATTATATATTTTAGCATGCCCCTTATGAATGTGTTTTTTTGAGTTTATTTCAAAAGTCACCATGTTATGGTCGCTGTTTCCCAACTGTTCTTTTACATTAATATTTGAGAAAAGATCCACATTATTTGTTATAACCAGGTCCAGACAGTTATCCTCTCTAGTTGGTGTTTCTACCAGTTGTGACATGAAGGTATCATTTAAAATGTTCAGGAACCGGATTCCCTTTGCTGAATTACTAGTCCCACTATCCCAATTAATGTCCGGGTAATTAAAATCTCCAATAATTAAAGTGCTACCATGATGTGCAGCCTTCCTAATTTGCTCTAACAGTTGTTCTTCCTCATCATTATCTATATTAGGTGGTTTATAGCATATGCCAACCAATAATTGACTTCCCTGTTTATTCCCCAACGAAATATTTACCCATAAGGATTCCACATTTCCCTCATCGCTTTCCAGTTGTGTAATATTAGGCTTTAAATCCTGATTTACATATAAACACACTCCACCCCCTTTCTTATGTTTCCTATCCTTTCTAAACAATGTATAACCATTTAAGTTTACAGCCCAGTCATGCGTTTCGTCCCACCATGTTTCTGTTATTCCTATAATGTCGTATTGCTTAGTGTATGCTATTACCTCTAGTTCCCCCATCTTGTTATTGAGGCTCCTTGCATTAGCAAGCATACATTTAATGTTGTCTCTACCCACACATGCTGAATGCGACTTTACATTACATGCCTCCACTGTTCTTACATTACCCATCCCCCCGACTCCACCCCCCTTAGTCTGAACTGAAACCCTTCCGCTATCTGCTCTGTCTCCATTTTGTAAGATACTGTATCCCTCCCCCCTTCCACTAGTTTAAAGTCTCCTCCAACCTTTTAACCATCCTCTCCTCTAGCACAGCAGACCCTCTTCCATTCAGGTGCAATCTATCACAACTATACAGATTGTACCCCAGTGCAAAATGAGCCCAGTGCTCTAAAAACCCAAAGCCCTCCTTCCTGCACCAAGCTTTAAGCCACGCATTGACCTCCCTAATCTCCTGCTGCCTTTCCACTGTAGCACGTGGCACAGGTAGGATCTCAGAAAATACTACCTTGGAGGACCTCTTCTTCAGTTTACTTCCTAATTCCCTGAAATCATTCTTCAGGTCCTTCCATCTTCCGCTTACTTTGTCATTGGTACCAATATGGACCATGACAGCTGGGTCATCTCCAGCCCCTCCCAATAATCTATCAACTCTGTCAACCACATGCCTAACACGGGCACCCGGCAGACAGCAAACTGTCCGGTTAAGGCGATCAGCGCGACAGATTACCCTGTCTACTCTCTTAATAATAGAGTCCCCTACCACCACAACCTGTCTAGGCTTACTTGCCCTCTTTATCCCTCCCTTACTTGGTGGGCTGATCCCCCGGCTGTTAGAGGGAGCAGCCTCCAGTACTGCTACACCTGAGCTGCTGCACCCAACATCTTCGCTCAAGGGGGCAAATCTGTTGGTGTGCGCAAGATCAGGACTAGCCAACCTTTTCCTCTTCCCTCCCCCCCTGCTACTACGTGTCACTGACACCCAGCTACCAACCTGTTCCCCGGTTAACTCCACTCCTCCCACACCCCTAGATTCCTCAACTATACTTTGCTCCGTGAGAAGCAGGCTCCTTTCAAGATTGTCAATCTGCCTCAGCGTTACGATTTGCCCTTCCAGATCTCCAATATGAGCTTCCAGAAGAGCTACACGTTCACACTTGCTACAGAGATATGGACCCTGGAAGGATTCCTCCAGACATGCATACATGCAGCAGGATGTGCACTGGGTCAAACCTTCAAGCTTGATAACACTCATACCCAAAACAAGATAACAAATATATAAACAACAATTGATACCTGTTATTTGAACTCCTGTTTTTAACTCCACTTGAAAATAGCCCACTTAAAAGTAGACCACCTCAAGCCCCTGTGAGCAAGCTCAGTGAGTTGCCATTGAGATTATGTAGCCATACAAGTGAAATCACCTGACAGGCTACACGCCCCCAATTAACAAGTCACCAGCCACCCAGGGAAAAAAAACAACCAAAAGAACAGAAAAAAAAAACAGCAGAAAAAAAAACCAAAAAGAGAAATTAAATTGACAAATAAACCAGAGGTTTCTCTCCCTCTAAGATACAAACCAGACCAGTACAGGTAGAATTCCTGTTTTTAACTCCACTTGAAAATAGCCCACTTAAAAGTAGACCACCTCAAGCCCCTGTGAGCAAGCTCAGTGAGTTGCCATTGAGATTATGTAGCCATACAAGTGAAATCACCTGACAGGCTACACGCCCCCAATTAACAAGTCACCAGCCACCCAGGGAAAAAAAACAACCAAAAAGAACAGAAAAAAAAAAACAGCAGAAAAAAAAACCAAAAAGAGAAATTAAATTGACAAATAAACCAGAGGTTTCTCTCCCTCTAAAGATACAAACCAGACCAGTACAGGTAGAATTCCTGTTTTTAACTCCACTTGAAAATAGCCCACTTAAAAGTAGACCACCTCAAGCCCCTGTGTCAAAGTCAATCTGTGCATATATGCTGTATCAATAAAAAAAAAAACACACACAACTTCTCAAGTTTATTGGTTTGGTATGTGTAGAATGTGTAACTATACTTTGCTGCGTTTTTTTTTTGGGCTGGTGTATTTGGTTTTGGCCAGGTTGATAGAATTTGCCACTAACACAAGCTTTTAGGAGTTGCTAAAATAATGCGCGCAAAGGCTGTGCATTACAAACTGCACATAGATTGTATTACCATCCGCATACCAGCGCACAAATGCATTTGCGCTCACAATGTTAAGTATAAGACACGTGAAGTACAGTAAGCTCGGGAAGCGTTCGCGCAGGTTCACCCGCGGTAGACGTATTTGCGCGTTTGTTGTGCTGACATTGTAATATGATGTTCTGCGCGAAGGTTTTTTTTTGTAAATATAGTTTTATTGGAGAAAGTAAGGCAATACAGTCAAAGAGAATGCGGAACACAACGTAGAAAGATGCAATACTCTCCAAATATATACATTTTCCTCTCCTCCTGTTTCCAACCCCAACCCTCCTAGATTGTGAGTTCCTACGGGAATAGGGCCCTCATCTCCTCCTGTACTGTTTGTCAAATGTTGTTCAATGTATTGTAACCCTGTCTATACTGTGCTTATTGTACAGCGCTGCGGAATATGCTGGCGCTTTATAAATAAAGAATAATAATAATAATAATTTTCCGAATATTCAGAAAGAAGAAGGGGGGGAGAGAGAGGGAGGGGATTGCCCAGATCCACAAGAAGTGAAATAGAGAGAGAAATAGAAAATAGAAGAGATGAAAGTAGAAAAGAACATGTAGGTCATGTAAAAGGCAAATAAAACTAAAGTCGGTTCATTATACGCAAAAAAACGGTAATGCCAAAAAATTGAGAAGGGAGACCACTGAGACTTCCGCGTCATGTCACCATTGCGTGACCCATATGGTCTATCCATGGGGCCCATGTGTTGTAATAGGCGGGGAGAGAGTCTCTGGCCAATGCTGTCAGCTTATCCATAATTTGTACGTCTTGTATTAAGGCATAAATCCGGTACGATGAGGGGACCTGAGGGCAGTTCCATTCCAAGGCCAATAATCTGCGTGCCACCAAAGTGATTTTTGCCATGAATTTATGTTCCTGTCGGGAAAGATCCAGGTTGGGGCGAGAGAGTAAGAAGGCCCAGGGGTCAATAGGAATATGTCTCGCGAGGACTGTAGAAAGAAGAGTCTGGACTCCAGTCCAATAATGTTGTATTTGAGGGCATGTCCACCACAGGTGTATATAGGAGCCCCGTTCGCCGCATCCCTTCCAACAGGTATCCGGAGTCAGAGGGGACATACGTGAGAGTTGTACTGGAGTTACATACCATCGGAATATGGTTTTGACAAGTTGTTCCTGGTGGGTGGTGCACACCGAAACGATTCTCATGGAGTCCCAGATATCCAGCCATTCCTCCCTATCCTGTTGTTCCCCCAGATCCTTCTCCCAGGCATTAATATATGTCAATTCTCTCCAGTCTAACAAAGAAGTTAAAGAGCGGTATAGAGTCGAAATCAAACCTTTTGGGTATGAGCTTGCTTTGCATAGTCGTTCAAACGGTGTAAGAGGTGATAAGGCCGCCGTTTTCACATGTGTGCGCGAAGAGTTTTGCCCCTTGCGTTAATGAACCTGGAATTCAAATTATGTTATCCATTAATAGACTTTGGACATGGGAGTTATTGAACTAAAAGGTTTTGTTTACTACATTGTCACAGTATACATATCGGTGAAAATCACAAGAAAATTATTCATGTAAATGCAGTACTGTGTAGAACTTTGTACTGTATTATTTAGTGCAGATGTAAGTCTACATTATTACTAGACTTTATAAAGTGGCAGCAGAGTCTGCAACACTGTACAAGACAAGTGGATGATACATTTGAACATAAATACTTTTGAATAACACAACAAATGATTCAATAGGATTAGAGGACATTTTTCCCAGAATGTAAACTCTATGAGAATTGGACATGGAGGGTGAGGGGGCAGTGGTACTTTAAGTAGAATGCAGGTTGAAGTGATGTAGGTGAGGAAGCTCTGAGTTATGACTTTTGGTTGTAGGCTTCTCTGGTGTTAGCGAAAAGGAGTGAACATTGGGGACTGTCTAATGGGACGAGGAAGGGCATCTATGCATATACAGTTACTGAATCATGTCTGTAGCTTTATTAACAAAACTGTGTCAGTAAAACCTAGCCTGCAATACCCTTTAACTTATATAGTAAGTGGAAATTCTGTCAAATGTTGACTTATACATTCTGCAATGCTCGGCTTCGCAAAGGTTCATATTTGGCTTACATATCTCCATGCAGAAACTGCAAAGCAGTCCTGTGGACTCCATGGAGGGGATGCTCGGGACGGCACGTTAGTGATGCCCCAAGCATCCTGGAGCCTAGTAGCTGCTACAGGGCAGGGGCCAAAACCCATAATCCACTGGTAAAACGGGGACGCAAAGGGGAGATTTGCGAGCACAAATCTATCCCTTTAGTGTCCCTGTTTTAGCTGTAGGCACATGTGTGGGAAACTGTAGGCCTAATGGAATTTACATTCTCCACTTATCTATTCTACGGTAACCACAGGATTATTCTCTGAAGAACCCCTAGTGGAATCATATGGAGGAAATGCCACTGCACAGATAATTCCACAAGTGGTCGTTCGCAGCTCAATGTTCCACTTGGAATACGGCCAAGTGGTAGTTAATTTTCTTCTCTAATGACACAGCATTGTTTTAAAACTTGAAATTTCTGTAACAAGAAATTAATTTCAATTTAATTTCCTTGTATTAACCATAAGCAATATCTAGCCCCTGTCCTTGGTGCTGATAGAATATATACGACATGAAGGTCTGACATGTCTGTTGCTCAACCAGCACACTTTTTTCCTTTTCTTGGTCCACATACAAGAACCCTTCTGTTTCCACAGTATCAATAGCCAGGCAATATAAACCTCTTTCTGCCAATTACCAGCAGGAAATGATCTAAATCAATCTGTGTCTCTAAGCAGCACCAAGTTATGGCTGTTAAAAATTCAAAAGGTCATTTTCTGTAATTGTGAAACATATGGCTTGCAGCTTTCAGACAGTTTGAGAATAGAATAATCACTGCATCATGATGATTCTCAGAAGCACAGCCTGTAGCAACAGAGCCAAAAAATTCAACTCCATGTCCTTCCAAACTGTGCAAAGTAAGGTTGAGCCAGTGATATCCCACTATTCCAGACTTGTGTTAAAATTTTATATTATTTTATATGACTTTATCTCTTATATATATTTTAAGAGATTGATATAGCTATACTGTAGATATCGTATTATAATTCATAGGATGTCCCTGTGTCCCGTTTTTTACAGGCTAGGTAAAGGTAACTTTTCTGCTCTGCAGCCTTGGAGATGCTGGTTTGAATCCTGGTAAAAGCATCTCTCTAGCAAATTGTCCTTGTGCAAGACACCTAAAGCTGTATACTTGCCTATCACACTATATCCGCTGCATAGCAAAGCGATAACATCTCTTTTAGCAAGTGTCCTTGAGCAACGCATTAAAGATATGTACATGTTGCTTCGCAATATTTATATAACCCTTATTGATTGGGGCACCTTGTTCCCACGGAAACTTACAATTGTACTGTATCCTTGCTCAGCTATACCTGTTGGTCTAACGCAGGGGTCAGTAACCTTGGACTATAATAATAGTGGGTTGTAGAACATCTGCATTCAGCAGGCCATAAAATTAAACATTTGGAAAACACACTGCGCCAGGTATATGTTGCTCTAAATACACTTTTTAGCACCCAGATTATATGAACATATCCAATTTGTCATAATAACACAGACTTTGATAACTCATTGAAACAAAATTGCATACTAAACACAGTGGAGGCGCAGGATATATCCTTTTAGAAGCCTTATTCTGGTTCATCCATTAACAGAAATCATTGAACATTTTAGTATAACAGCCCTACTAGTTAATGGTACCAGCTCCCCAGCTACTCCACCCGTTACAGCAGCTTAAAGCTCGTTTATGGTCCTACACTTTGAATATCAGGGAAGAGGAGTAGGGGAGAAAAAGCCTGCGATACGTGTTGCGTTGCTTAGGTTTTTAACAGTTGTCCAGGATAGAGGTATTTGTGCATATGTACCATAATTGTATTTTGGTGAGCCATGAGGCACCACCGTATTAATATACCTTGATATGTAATCAGGATGTGCTATAGAGTGATTAACTGAGCCAGCGCTGGTGATTATATATATATATATATATATATATATATAAAAACTAATTTTCAGGGGCAGACTGACAACTAGTGGGGGCCCCAGGAAATAGAAGATCATGGGGCCCCCTTGTACCCAGCCCACTGACAGTCACGTCTACATAAACTCCACCCACATAATGCAACACAGACATGTACAGAATTTATTTCTTAAAACTATTTTCAAAGTAAATATTTTAAGAAGACCAAATCCAGTCAGACCCACATGCTAATAAGCTATCCTGCCCCCTCCAGACCCTTACAGATGGCTACCACTCTGTGTGAGGGTATGGGCGTATGACAGGGCTCCGCGCACTAAGGCTAGGGTCAGACGAACGCATTTTTCACGTTGTCCGTGAAAAAGTGCATTCGAACGAATGGACGTATTTTTTCACGGAATACGCAATAGCGATCATACGATGCGCATTTTCGTCCGTGATTTTGTACGGATCATCAATAAAACCCTTTTGCGTCTGGACGTTATGTTGGCCGGACGTGTGCAGCGTCTGACGTCTCCCAATCACGCAAACACGCCGCTATGCGGCCGCAGCGCACTCTGTACGTCAATAGTAGCGGTTTGACGTTCTCTAAAAAATGCGTTCGTTTGCCACTTGCGTTGCACGGACGAACTTTCGTGCGGTCGTTTGTCGTATGTTCCCCGGCATTGGACGTCATTTGCTGCTAGCACGGCCGTGATTTCGTGCGGCTAAACGCACGTGAAAAATGCATTCGTCTGACCCTAGCCTAAAACTCACAGTAATGTGCGATGTGTATGACCGTATCGCAGAGCTCTACGGCAATAAACCTCACAGTAATGTGCAACGTGTATGAGCAGATCAGAGCTCCACAGCAATAAACTCACAGTAATGTGCGATGTGTATGAGCGTATTGCAGAGCTCCACCGCAATAAAACTCACAGTAATGTGCGTTGGTTAGAAATTAGGGGTACAGATTACAGGCTAGAAATTAGGGTTAGTCGCTAGGGTTAGAAATAAGGGGTACAGATTTAGGGTTAGAAACTGGTGTTAGAAATTAGGGTTAAAAGCTAGGGCTGGAAATTAGGGTGAGAAATTAAGGGTATAGATTAGGGTTAGGAACTAGGGGTACAGAATAGAGTTAGAAAGTAGAGCGTGTCATTTCTTCTCTAGCACTCTTTGTCAAAGGAGAGGGATGAAAAGAGAAAAAGTAAAAGGGAGGAGAACATTAATGAGGGGAAATAGAGAAAGAAAATTAGAGAAATAGAAACATTATAATTACAGATGGCAAAATAAACAGATATTCAGAAAGACAGATTGATGGGCAAACCTCTCCCCTTCCTTAATACTTACCTGCCTCTTGCTTCCAGCTCTCCCAGCTGCTCCTCGTGCTTGTTCTCCCTCCATCAGCAGCACAACAGGGTCCTCTGGTCACGTGACCAGCCCCGGCTATGGAGTCAGAGGCAGCACAGGGGTTACTGCACCCATGTGCTGCCATACAGGATAAATCCCTATTGCAGGCAGCATGATGATGTGCTGCCTGCAGGGTCGGTGCAAGCATTTTTGGGTACACAGGCAAACGTCAATTTTTCTCCCCCCCCCAATGAACTGACCTATGCATGTAAGTGTGCACAGACTACACGTGTATTACGTTTGTGGTGTGGTGTGATATGGGACTGAGTGTGGGGTTCTCTAGGCAGCATAGAAATGTGTGTGAGTGGTCTGCCATTGAAGTGAGTGTGTGAGCTGCGAGTGAATAGTGATGGGCCGAACACCCCCTTGTTCAGTTCGCATTCGAACTCGAACATCGGAAAAAGTTCCCGGCTGGGTAGAGTAGAGGTAACATCACTGCTCTGCGTGGAGAGAGCCTGTGGAGTCATGGGTTCTATCCCGACCAGCACCTCTCCAGTAAGTGTCCTTGGGCAAGACACCTAACGGTACATGCTTAGCGGAAAGTTAACCACAGCCAGGACTTGGTATTAACGGATTCCGCTTCTGCAGGCTCCAACCACCTCCTCCGTCTGGCGGGAGCAGGGAAAGACTGGGGAAAAAGTCCCCCCAAGTCTCTCCCTGCGTATCACTACACGGACCCAGGGGTGGATCCAGACACAGGTTTCAGGGGGGGGGCGTTCTACCAGTTTTGGCCAAGAGCTGGTGTTGGGTTCGCAGTGACAGGTGGATATATTTTCCCCCAGCTCACATGGATATATTTGCCCCAGCTGACATGGATATATTGCCCCCAGCTCACAAGGATATATTTACCCCAGCTCTCACCTCCTCTGCTGCCAGGCCCCTCCGCAGCCGCTCTGAGTACCCACCGGCCATTCTTCTCCCTATGAGCGGCCAATGGCATGCAGCTTGGCCGCTCGCCGGGAACCAGCTGACCAGCGCAGTTCACGTGAACTCAGCGACCTTGTGCGCTGGTCAGGTGGTTCCCATCCCAGACGAGCGGCTAAGCTGCATGCCGGCCGTGTCGGCCGCCCTTAGGGAGAAAACCGATTTTATCGGGGTGGGGCACAATTGCCCCGTTCCCCCCGGATCCGCCCCTGTGCAGACCGGCCTGATCTCGCGAGCCGAGATCCGGCTGGTCATGTGACTAGCAGGGGGGAACTCAATGGAGTCCTATGGACTCCATCGAGTGGATGCTCGTGGCTGCGCTCATGCTTCCGCAAGCATCCAGGATTTTTACGCGCGGTAACAATGCAGGCAGCATTTTTTGCACCTGCATTGTAATCCAGTGTTAAAACGCGGGCGCAAGGGAAAACTGCGTGTGCAGTTTTTCCTCCCTTGCCCCCATGTTTTATCGCTGAGAATGTAATTTAGCCCAAGGTGTGGTAAATGTTTTAGCAACAAGGTGTGGGAAATGTTTAATCCCATAGACTTCAATGTTAAAAATATTCCCGTTTTAACTCAATATCTATTAAACCATTGCTTATAATATTCTGCAGTAAAGAGTCTCTTTATTTTTAGATTTTTTTTAGAATCTTATAAGCATTTTTTTTTCCGAACTTTCCTCGAAAGGCCTGAAAAGTTCGAAGTTCGCGGCTGATGTTCAAATCAAAGTTCGAACTGATTCGAACCGGCAGCCCATCCCTAGTGAGGAGTACAAAGACAAATGTGACTAATTGGCCCAATTTGGACATTTTCACTTAGGGGTGTACTCACTTTTGTTGCCAGCGGTTTAGACATTAATGGCTGCGTGTGTTGAGTTATTTTGAGGGGGCAGCAAATTTACACTGTTATACAAGCTGTACACTCACTACTTTACATTGTAGCAAGGTGTCATTTCTTCAGTGTTGTCACATGAAAAGATATAATAAAATATTTACAAAAATGAGTGGGGTGTACTCACTTCTGTGAGATACTGTATATTTATATAATCTGTGAATATTATGATATTTGCATCATTGTATTCTTTAAAAACTGTAACTTGATATCTTCAAAGCTGACTGAGAATAAACATGCGTCATACAGAAAAGCTATATATGGCAGTGTGCTGTGATGTCCTACTACAAATTTATGTAAGGAATTTATTTTATTCACACCAACAATGGATAAATTGGGATTTCTTGCTGGCATTTGGAAGAAACCGGTTTATTCTAGCTGGTTATTAATATTTTGGAAACAGAAGGGTTCTTGGTTTGTGGATAAAGACATGAGCATTGTGCAGCGACAGGCAAATCAGGCAGATGTTTCATAATGAATTAAAAAACCTTTCTTTTCCATTATACCACTCTTTTGTTTTTACTTTTACATTAGATAAGGACATCCTTTTGGTGGATGTATCAGATGTTTCAATTGTGAAAGTTGGTTATATGACATCAAAGATTTGTTAGTTATCACTTATATAGCGCCAACAAGTTCTGCAGCACTTTACAACTAATGGGCACAAGCCAAAATTACAAAATGGGAACAGAAACAAGAGGTGCAGAGGGCCCTGTCAAGTAGAGTTGGGGTAGAGAAAGACCAGGAAGTTTTATTGATCGTCAGGATCTATTGCACTAGTGTTTCAGAAATGGGGAGGGCATGGAAATGACATCTATCATGATGTGCATGCAGATAGTTGAGGAGAGGGAAAGGTCGCACCAGTTATGTGGTATGCTAATCTGAAGAGATGAGTTTAAGGGATTTCTTAAAGGCCTGAATATTAGGGGAGAGTCTGATAGGACAAGATAGATTATTTCACAGACCGGAGCTGCCCTAGAGATGTCTTGGAGACTAGAGTTGACAGTGTATGTGTAGATCGAGGACAGGCGGCGCTTGCCTGCTGACCAAAGTGATCTAGAATAGATGGGCTTGTGGAGTAAGGAAGACCTGTACAGAGGGGTCATGCTATGAAAGAGTTTAACCAGACTGGATTCATGTATCTATTTCTTTGGTTGCCTGAGAATATGAGCATATACTGTACATTGTATCATTTTTTAGTAATAGCACATACTTCAGACGGATGAGTAGCACTCAAATCTGCAGCAATTTAGGTATGAAGTGCGAACTTTGGGAAAATGTGCAGACCTGCATGCTACAGTTAATACATAATTTCACAGAGGCAAACTCATCGAGGAATCTCACCAGCTATTTGCAAAGTTTTCATTAGCCAGAAGAAAATAATTTAAATACAAGTTTAAAACACCTCGCGGATATGTTCAATATGTTTTATACGTTCATAAAATGGTTTCCCAAAATCCATTAAATGATGGCACTTCATTTTCCCTATGGCTTTGAGCAAGAGTACATTGGATTGAAAATTATACTTTTAAGGAAATTACACTGGATGACAAGTGACTAGCATCCATTTTTGATAATTTCCCGCAAAATCATTTACAAAGTTGTCACGACGTAAAATGACATTTATGACCATTAAAAACCACATCATCCTCCATGTATATACATGCACCATAGTTTCTAAACCAAGTCTGAGCGAACCCATGCTATGTACCAAAAATTATCACAAAATCCGAAAGGGAGTAATATTACCATCTCATTCTTAGTTATAACGTTCTTTATCAAGTCCTTCCATGGTATTGGGACCTGATAATAAAGGATGTTATTCCTAAAGTTGGGATGGTAATATTTACTCCCTTTTGGATTTGGTGGTTATTCCGAAAGCACCGAAATTTCAGTGCTTTCTGGTTCATTGCAGGCTGTATATTCATGGAATATTTATGTTTTTGGTTAACAAAATTAAATTAATCCAAGTTATCCAAGCTGTGATCACATGCACTTTTCCGCAGTAAAAATAGTATAAAATAAACAAAGTTCAGGAAAAGATCTTAATCCCATTATTGTTCTGCGAATATGTACTGTATATACAAACAATGAACGCATTACCTTAAATGCTAGGTTTCAAGGTTGTTTTGAATGAAATACATCTGTAACAAGCTCAAATTGTGAGGCGTAAGGGGCAATTGGTAAAAATGAAAGTAAAGCCTTAATGACTTAAACCATTGTATTCTTCCAATGTTTGAAAGTTTTTCTCGTGGACCCACCTGATGTATAAGTTTTTTTTTAAAATATTTTTTTGCGTAACCACTTTCATTAACAAACATTGATGTTTAACACCTTCCAGAGGGCAATAAAGCCGGCTGGGGTGACCCCCTGATCTATACTTCCACTTACATCTTCATAGAATGCAATTAGGTTAGTCTGACTTGATCTGTGTTTCATAAAACCATGTTGATTTTTGCCAATTACAATATACCTCCCAGTGAATTCCTGAATTTTATCCCTTAGCAACACCTCAAATACTTTCCCAGCCGCAGATGTTAAGCTCACAGGTCTATAATTCCCAGGCATACATTTCGAACCTTTCTTAAATATAGGGTCCACATGAGCTTTTTTCCCTATCCTCTGGCACAATTCCTGAAAGAAACAAATCTTGAAAGATTTAAAAACAGAGGTTTACATATTTCAACACATAGCTCCCTCAGTACTTGTGGATGAATTTCCTCTGGCCCTGGAGCTTTGTTCACATTCACTTTGTTTAACCTCGGTTTAAAAAGGTAAGTAAATTAGTTTTTGATATGCTAATAATTGCTTTTCAATGTATTTCAATGCAAAATTAATGTATCTCGAGTTTAGGAGTGAAAAGGTTAAAATAAGACCTGCTTTTTTGGGATTTTCTTTTAGAATGTGCACGTTCAATTTATAGTAAGATGCACATTTGCGGGGCTTCAGAGTATAATGCACAGGTCCAGGGTTTCATTTTGAAACTCACAATCTCCATAGAATAAGCGGAACACAGATACATCAAACACTGCTACAAGCACCTGAAAAGCCATTTATCAACACCTTTCAGCACTTGATATTTTTGTGGAAATCAGCATCACGATAAATTCAAATTGAATCACTAAATCCAATATTCCCATTGAAAAGTATAGCTTTGAAAGCCGATATTTGATCGGTAATTTTTTGGGACCAAAAAATTATTCTTTTGAATCTTTTGAACTGGAAAATGGCTGAAAATAGGCTAAAAAGGTTGGGCCCTATTACATTGTGTTAGCGTTAACGTTAGCAATGGTTGCCCTGGCGTGGGCGGCCCATATTACAATATGAACTCTAACGAGTTAAAAAACCCTTAGTGATTCGGATCGTGCATTTTTCAGTGTGCGCTTACTGTACTTTATGTTCCCTATTCTTAACATGGGGAGCACAATGTGTTAATTAGCGTTAGGATTACAAAGTTCTAATGCTAATTACCATCCTGCTGCAGTTAACTCGAAAGTTAACCACAGCTAGGACCTGGTGCTAACTGATTCCGCTACAGCACCAGCAAAACCCCGCCCCCCCAAACAATCACAAAACTCTAATCCCTCGGCAAGAACGGCAACTCCATCTGCTGCTTCTTGCCAAAGGGAGCAGTGAGAGACTGGGGGGGAAAAGTCCCTCAGTCTCCCCCTGTAGATCACTACGCCGACCTGCCGGATCTCACGAGGTCAGATCCTGCAGGTCATGTCACTGGCAACGTTGGCCTCAATGGAGTCCGAGGCTTAGCACCGTGTTACGGTACAGGCTGCTGGATTAGTGCCTGCACCGTAATATCACGTTAAAACGGGGACGCTGAGGAGAAACCTGCAGGCGCAGGTTTTTCTCCTTGGCGTCCCTGTTTTAGCTTGAACATTGTAATATGGGCCATTGTATTTTCAACCACCTGACTGAATTAAGGCTAATGTCAGATGAAAGCAGTCTGAGCGCACTCTGCGTGCGTGTATTAAGGACAGACGTACTGACGGAAGACACTGTAGACCCCATACAGTCAGTGTTTTTTTGACAGACGTAGAAAAAAAAAAGAACTATGGGAAATAAAATGAATACGAAAATGAAAAGGATATGAAAAGCCATTTTGTGCATCAAGGTGCAGGACGTCGTAAGTGCGCTGCGTCTGACATCTGCTCATCACTCACACATACGCTACGCGGACGTGGCGCACTGTGCGTCCGTTTGCCACGTGTGTTGTGCATGCGCAGTTCGGTGCACACGTACTTCGTGTGTGGGTCTCTATTGATCATGATTCTATGCTACGACGGACGTTAAACTGTGCGGCAACACGGACGTGATATCTGCATTCGTCTGACATTAGCCTAAAGTGAGACCTTAGTTTGGACAGGTTTATGGCACAAGATTCCTCTCCGGGAATACAGCATATTTTTTATGATTTTTAAACGGAATAATTTCTATATTTTGATAATTTATACCTGCTCTTTCTATGTAAATTGCAAGATAGTGCAAATGAATAGAAAGTGATAAAATGTCATCTTCAAAACATAAATTTCAACTTTTTTAATAAAAATGGGTACATAATGCAATATGAAGATGAAGGGATGCTTAATATGGATCTTATTTGTATTTCAGACATTATGTAAAATAATTTCTGTCAATAAATTAATGGGCCCGCTGCGAAGAAAAATGCATAACTTGTATAGGTACCTCACAGAGACGCATGAGAAAATGAAGACTAAACAAAGTTTTGGATGTGAAATGTCTCTGCATTAAGACTGCCATATTTTCCAGGACACATAACCGCTACATGAAATCATGACATTGCTCCCATCATGCATGTGTAGAATTCATGTGCTACTGGAAAGAAATTAATTTTCTAATTAAGATTATTAGATATTTTTCCTGAATACACGTGAATTCTACATATAGCATGGTGACACTTCATGAGCTGCCTATTAGCATGTGCAAATTATATACTGTATATAATCAAAGTCCCAGAGGATAGGTGTCCTGAATGGCTCCATCTCTGCCTTAATGGTCTAACTGCAGCACGAGCAGCCACAGCACCACCAGCTGGCATGACAGTATCATGTTTGTGCTAGCTTTTGAGAATTGCATCTGTATAGTTAATGGTTTTGTCCTACAGACAGGCTTTATGAATATAATATTGATTGACTATAATGTTTTGAATATAATGCTTTTGTCCTACAGAAGAGCTTTTTAAATATAATAGTTAATAGTGATGCAACTTCAATTTGTACATTATTTATCAGGTTATGATTGGGAAAAATACATCAAATAATTTTATTTCTTCTCCCTCATGTTGGTGGGTTTTTTTGGAGAGCATTTTGGCAGTTGATATTAAAAAAATAATAATAATTAGGGGTTCCTAATATTTTATTATTAAAATAGGTCTTCACAGTATAATCCTTCACGAGCTGTGCATAAGCTCGCAGGCGCTACAGAAGGATCTGCGAAAGAACACTGGGAACTATTTTTCTCAGTCTGGGCAGGCCCCCCATCTTTAATATTGATTGGACACTGGGCAAACATTTTCTTGGGGCCCCCCCGAAAGCCAGCCCACCGCATAATTTTGCTATCCAGCCCCAACATCCCAAAAAACCCACAAATACATCATGGACTTGTCTCACAAACAAGTCCTTAGATTGGTCTGTAACAGTACGTACAAGCCAATTTAGAGCCTCTTCTAGGCTTTCTCATCATATTTCTATTAACAGTTATATGTTCTTGGGAGAAAAGGCATGTTAATATCTTAATAACTTCCAGTAATAAAGTGCAAATGAATATTATTGTTTCAAGTGTAAAACAATAGCTATATAGTCTAGTCATAACACAAAAATAAGAATTATGTATCCAGCACAGACCCCCCCAGAAATATATGTACCCAGCACAGGCCCCCAGGATTACATATATCCAGCACAGACCCCCCAGAAATATATGTATCCAGCCTGGCCCCCCCAGAAATATATTTTGTGGGGGGTCTGTGCTAGGTACATATAATTCTGGGGGGGGTCTGTGCTGGATACATATATGTACCAAGCACAGGCCCCCAGAATTACATAAATCCAGCACAGATCCCCCACAAATATATGTACCCAGCACAGGTCCCCAGAATTTTATGTATCCAGCACAGCCCCCCCTGAAATATATGTACCCAGCAATGACCCCCAGACCCCCAGAATTATACTAAGACTAATGCATTTTTAACGTGCGTTTAGGCGCACTTAATCACGGCCGCAGTAGCGGGCAATGATGGCCAATATACAAAGTACGGCCACACGAAAGTACGATCGCGCAACGCAAGAACCGCTAGTACTGACGTACAGAGTGCGCTGCGGCGGCATAGCGGCGTGTGTGCGTGATTAGGAGATGTCAGACGCTGCTAATGTCCAGCCTACATAACGTCCAGACGCAAAAAGTGTTTTATTGACTATCCATAAAAAATCACGCATGAAAATACGTGTTGTCTGACCGTTTTCGCGCATTCCGTGAAAAAATACATCAATGCGTTCGGACGTACTTTTTGACAGTCGCTGCGAATAATGCGTTCGTTTGACCCTAGCCTAACCCAGCACAGACCTCAGGATCAGGTGACCTGTGTGTTCCTCTGAGAGCCAGCATTCTCCTCCACGCGGCCGCCAGCTTCTGAAGGCTGTGACGCACTCTCGCGAGATCTCACCTGTAGCCCGTGTCTCAGCCTGCACAGGACGGCAGCCACGCGAGGGAGAACGCTGGCGTTCACAAGAAGACACAGCCAGTTGAGGGGGCTGCTAGCGGAATTCTATTAATGCATTCCACTAGCAGCTGCGGTGGTAATCCACGGTTTACGCGTGCCCAAGGTGCAGCTGCCTTGGGCCCTTCAACAATGACTGGGCCTGGGGCAACTGCCCCTTTTGCCCTGCGTTATAGACAGCCCTGAGTCTGGGGATCTGCCGGGAAACCCCAGATGCAAAGGGATTTCCTAAGGAAATCCCATGGAGGAGATAGGGGGGTTCTTTGAACCCCCTTATCGCCTGACAATGATGCTTCACTAATGATTTTTTTGGGGGGGGGGTTAGCTAAAATCACGTAATTTCTCCCAAAAAAAAATGGGTTCCCCGTTCTAATTCTTTTAACAAGTCTACCCCATAGAATAGACCTGCAAAGGATTGGATAATAAAATGCGAAAAAAAAAAAATACTTTACACACTGTGGATGATTAAAATTTTATTGAAAATTCTATTTTTTTTACATTTTTTTTTATAGCATTCTGGCAGGGCATGACGTGTGTATATATATATATAATTATGATATATTATTAATCTGCCGAGTCTGCCGGAAAGAACAATATATAATTTGTCTGGGTGGTGTAATAATACGTGACTTAAAACCGCATTTAAACATAATGAGCAAAAATGGTCAAAATGAGCCCAGCAAACGTCACTTCCCAAAGAACGCCGAAGTTGTAAAATTGCTCCCGTCCGTAAGGGGTTAAGAGCTTGCAGCTGAATGAGATAAGGTAGTTTAAAATACTTCTAATCTACCCCCTGGTGATGTTCTTTGAATGAACTGCACACAATACACTGATTTGAATCCGTGAGTGACCCATAGTGAGTGACCCATTCTATGGCCAAAACCACCCAGTGAGGAGCAAGTGAGGGAAAGTTACTAGGGGGGCAGTTTTTTACAACACAAAATGGATACACCCAGTGACACATATAGAGTAAAATATTTTCTTGACTGAACATCGAGAGAAGCAAAGTAAATGTAAGATATCAGCAACATAAAATAAACAAAATAAGGACATTTAAATTTTTGGTGATAATGGCCCTTTTAATAGCAACTCTAAAGCAAAAGAATGATCTATGTTAGAATAGCTCGTTCTTCTCTTTCTAGGCAAGTATTAATGGTTCCAATACAAAGTATAGAAATCATTCATTTGCAGTAGCCTGGTGAAACATCTGCTAAAATATAGTCAGGAGCCTTAACCCGTTCCCTGTGAATGAGGTGGGCGGACGTTCTTGGTTCCGCACGTTGCATGCGGAGGACGTCCCCACATGTCATGGGTTTCCGCAGGGAGAGAGGAGACCCAGGACCACTGGGGACTGCGTCCCAGTGCGGTCTGACTTCCTTGAAGTCCTTCCTTGAAGTCAGACTGTCCCATATGACTGTCCCTGGGTTCTGACATCATTGCGCACGGGCGCGATGATGTCAGTTTCAGGCACCTCCTGGCAGAGCCAGGACAATGCTTGAAAGGGAGGGGGTGTTATTGGACCTCTCTCCAATAGGTCAGAAAGAGAGGCATCACTGGAAAGGTCACAGTATGACCTTTCCAGAGATGCCGCTCTTTTACCCCTTAGTCGCCGATCCTCGCTCGGGCACCAATCAGCGCCGGATCGAGGACTGCTCCCTGAAGTGTCTGACATCTTGGATCCATCTTGGACCACCTGTCTCGGTGGCAGCTGTGGTCATGTTTGGTATCATCAGAAAGGCATTTCCTTTGGTCTTTCCAATGATACCAAACATGACCAGGTTACGTGAAAAAACTAAATAAACAAAAAAAATCTTATTTTTTGTAATTTTATTAATGCAGCACCATTGTTCACATTTCAATTATAACATGAACAATGATGCTGCACTAACATTTTTTTCCAGTTTTAGCTAGAATCGTGTATTAACGGGTTCCCATTTCAAAATTTTTTAACAAGCGTATCGCATAGAATATATAACCGCAAATGCTGTGTGGATAAAATGTGAAAAAAATTATTTTACACGGTGTAGATGATTGGAAATTCTCATTTTGTTAAATTTTTTGATGTAGCATTCTGGGTGGACATGACGTATTCATATAATAATGATATATTATGAATCTCCCGAGTCTGCTGAAAAAAAGGATATATAATTTGTCTGGGTTGTATAATAAAACATGACTTCAAATCGTGTTTAAACATGATGAGCAAATACGGTAATAATAAGCTCAGCACACAGACGT
This sequence comes from Leptobrachium leishanense, assembly GCA_009667805.1. NCBI lineage: Eukaryota > Metazoa > Chordata > Amphibia > Anura > Megophryidae > Leptobrachium > Leptobrachium leishanense. The sequence continues at coordinate 408,443,610 of CM019063.1, forward strand.
GAAATGGCTCAGCAGTGGAGGGGTTAAGGTAACGACTGTTTCAGATTAGATCTATAGGCGGCTCCCTCCAGTAGCTTAAGGGGTTACTTGTGATCTAGCGCCTCGTTTCTTGGCATCTATCGAGGCAATAAAACGTTAAAGAATTTAAACGATATAATATGAATTAATGAAGTAGCATTACAATATTTTTCTTTATGGCTTATTAAACCAAAGCAGATATTAATGTAATGTGTTTTTCAACCCCACATAAGATTAATTTGTGTTCAGTTGTGTATTTCCATTCCTCTGCTAATTGACATTTTATCTCTCATAAACTCAGTGATCCAGGGTTTGGTAGCTAAGTAAATAATTTATATTAAATTTAAAAAGTCTCCTGCAGAACTGTTTTTATTTCCCTCACACAGTTTGGCGTGAGATAAACAATGTACATTCATCTAATACATACTAAATTTTGCATGCTAGTCTATCAACACTGGCAAATATTGAACTTTACTTGAAATTTGTTCAACTTTATGCTGACTGCATAGAAATACACAACCATGACAAATGCCTGGGGCTGGGTTTCTACATCAAGCACTTGTTTATCATCCCCTACCCAGTAACACCAGCTCAATGTTTATTCTTTATTATTTTCACAAAGAACACGATTAATAAAATACTTTATTTTGTTTTGTTATGTTATATTGGAAAAATAATATTTGAACTAAAATACTATGGTAATACACATTTATCAGACACGACCACTAACCCGTGTCAGGAAAGACCTTATGGCACTTGAATTCTAAATAATGCAAAACTCTGTCATACTATAAAGACCCATGGGCCAGTCTTCAAGGCCTTGTCAACTTAAATCCTTAAGGGAAAGATTCGGAATTTGTACTTTGCAAAAACAGTGAAAGTTCATTTATGTTGGATCAGTGGATAGAAAAATGTCTTCTTTATAGTCCTGTGATACTTACTATATATGTGTGCATTACAATTGCCATGGGCACAACTGTTAAAAAGGTAGTTCCCTTGCTGTTAAATTACATCTCCCACAATGCTATTATAATAATAAAAAAAACATAAACTTATCAAGTTGTAATTCTACAGCTCTTCTGGGTTTAACATTTGGCAATCTCTCGCTATTGGCCTTCAAGATAGACAACGTTCCCAAACTCAGACCTTTTCTGACACAAGGTGCCACAAAAATTCTAGTCCGTTCTGTAATGATGTCCCAACTGGACTACTGCATTTCCCTCCTTTATCGGTCCTCTCCTCAACCAAATGTTCCCACTCCATTCTATATTAAATGCCTCGGCGTGACTCATCCTACTCCACCATTTCTCCTCCTCTGCCTGATCTATGCAAACCTTTGCACTAGTTTGCATGATCTTGCAGAATCAAATTTCAGACCCTGTCACTTACTTATAAAGTCTTTCCAGACTTTTCACCCTCTTACATTTCTCAGCTGATCTCCAAATATTCCCCCAGCCGCCCTCTGCAATCTTCCATTGACCTTTGGTTTTCTGTCCTTTGCATCTCTTCTCATTCACGACTTCAGGAATTCTCCCAGACTGCACCACACTGTGGACCTCTCCCTCCAATCAGGCTGTCATCTACCTTTCGAAGATTTAAACCCCCTTAACCCTGTCACTGCTGAGGACGTGTGGGGAAAGTCCTCGTTGACTCCTAAGGAAACATAGGGGTGGAGATAGGGGGTTCCTTTGAACCACGATATCTCCCCACTGTTGGCAGCTAGAGGGTCATGTTTGTTATCAGTAGAAAGGCCAGAGCATGGCCTTTCCAATGATACCAAACATGACCATGTTTAAAGTAAAGAAGAAAAATTAGACCCGAAATGGCTCAGCAGTGAAGGGGTTAAAGCCTTCATATTTTGAGAAGTTTATCCACTATTTCTTTCCACAATAAACCACCTATTCTACCCATTCTTCAGTTCACAATACGATATTGCCCTCACTTGTCAAGCTGTCCTGAACTTTCTTTGGTCTCCATCCAATTACCTTTATAATGTAAGTTCCTCAAGGAGCAGAGTCCTCTCTACCTCATTTCAGTATAGCTTTGTACTACCCTCTTATTATAACCCCTGTATTTCACTGACGAATATGTCAGCACAGTAAAACTAAATGAATAATAAAAAATGTAATTTAAAAAAAATAAAAAATTCTCCCTCTTTAGGAGAATTCCTGTTATGTATTTTAACATGTTTTATTATCCCTGTTGTTTCATGGGGACGTGATCTCTATTTTCTTATCCTGGCCATTCTGTCATCATTCACTCTTCATCTTCAGGCTCATCATCCTTATTTATGACTTTCCATCCAACCCCCACCTCTTTTAATTATTTCTACACCTCTGCTCTTCTTTAAATGTTAAACCCATATCATCTTTAACAGTATTGCATCAGATTTGTAGAAGAGAGGTTAATTTTTAATGGCTTGTCAATAATTCTCAAGGAATGGGTATATCTTCTTATTATCATCATTTATATGGCGTCAACAGTTTCGGCAGCACTTTACAATAACCAAAGGCAACAAGACATGAACAAACATAGGAACAGAGACAAAAGTTGTAAAGGGCCCTGCTCATAGGAGCTTATAATCTAGAAATAAAAATGTTTGTACTTTTTTGAAGTATGAGGCAAACTTTTGCCTCTTCTTTTGCCTCCATGCTTCCCTGGAATGATGCAAAAATTTGGAGCTTTTATATTTAAAATTTTACAAAATCAATACAGACCATCACTGAAAAACATTGGATGTAGAATAATATTCGTATGGGGTTGTGGTTTTTAATGTCCATTTTTCTCAGTCATGTTAAGCGTTACAATTTATTGGGAAGGGGACTAGTTTTAGGTTTTTTACTTTAAAAATTAACCCCTTAAGGACCACTGACGTACATAGTATGTCCTGGGGAAAATTACCCTTAAGGACCAAGGACATACTATGTATGTCATGGTCCTTTAATTCCCCCCCATCCCTATGCTCACCTCTCTGGCCGTGGTCCCACATCAGACTGGCTTCCTTGAAGCCAACCTGACTGTTTGTGGCTTTCGGACATCATCGCCGGGCGTCCCCTGGGGCCTGCAGGGAAGAATGTGAAAGGAGAGGAGTGGGCTCCTTTGGAGCCCTCTCCCTCCCGAATGTCTGCAGATAGGAAAAAAGAGAGGCACCGCTGGAGAGGGCAGTCTGCCCTTTCCAGCAGTGGCTCTCTTTAACCCCTTAGGTGCTGAATTGTGATTGTGATTCGCTCCCGGAGGTGGTCACCCTCCACCCACTGACATTGTCGCCATATGTGTGATGACATCAGTTTGACAGTTAACCCCCTAGCTGTGAAGTGGATCCCCGTAGCTCACGACCCGTGGCAGCTAGGGGATCATGTTTAATATCATTGGAAAGGCCTTTCCAATGTTACCAAACATGCCTAGTTTTGGTGTAAAAATAAAGTGTTTTCTTTATAAAAAAAAATTAAAAAAATTGTCTGGGGGTATAATAAAATAGGACTTCAAATCACATTTAAACATGATGAGCGTAAGACTGTCAAAATGAGCTCAGCACACAGAGGTGAAATGGCTCAGCAGTAAAAGTGGTTAAAATTCAAAAACATGTAAAAGTTTGGTATTTCTAATTACAGATCAAAATTTTGACCCTATTTAGCCAGGGTCTTTTTTTGGCAGTTGCAGGTTTTGGGGATTAAAGTTCAAAAAAGTGTGTTTCTTTGTTTTTTTCATCTTCCCATTCTATTTTTTTAAAATAATTTAATAGCAAATTATACAATATGATAGGAATAATCGTATCTTTAGAAAGTCCATTTAATGGCGATAAAAATGGTATATACTATGTGTGGGTTCCATAGACAAGTAAGAGGAAAATTAGACCTAAACACAAACCGCGCAGAAATGTAAAAACAGCAGAGGGTGCTTTTGGACAGATAATGGCAAAACCGCCTGGTCACGATGGGGTTAACATGTAAGTCACAATTGCATTTGCAAACCCATGTATAATAGGCATGCACTCATTAGTTTCTCAGATTCCCGAGATGAGAGGATCAGCTGCTTCACAGAGAACAGTCACAACAACACTATAAAAAAAAGCTATAAAAAAGCTAAAATTGTTGGCTAATGTGTAACCCAAAACTGTTTAAATAAAAAAAAAATCTGTAGTAATATACCTGAAATGAGATGCATCCTTTCTCTGTGATTATTTTACAGATACACATCCTCTTATTCAGGCAAAAAAAGGCATTAATCTTGCATATCTGTGTTTATGTGCTTGGAATGCATGGCGTGTTTGCTGTTTAGCTAGCAGAACAGCACCAGTGGTACTTTACATTCACAGTGTTGGACACAGCTAATGATGGCTGCTCCCCAGACATTTATGAAGCTGTTTGTTGATTTGTGTGCTTGGTCGCATTCACAAGTAAAAGATTAATTTTCGCACTGTGGATTCATGATGCCAAACACTTTTAATGGGGGTTTGTAAAGAGACATTAAAATATCAAAGTTAACCAGAAGATTTAAGCTCTATACATAAAAAAATTAGAACTCTTGTGGGATTTCTAGAAATCAACCATATTGTATGCAGTTTATGATTAAAGTGATATTTACTTTTTATTAGTGAAAGTAAGCACCTTTGCACTTATTATGTATACTTATTTTTTAGTTTGATTAATTAGTGGATTAAATGGACATTTATGATATACAAAACATCTCAATATCCCATAATTTACATAATTATTTTTTTCTTTATTAGATAACGGTATATGAGAACTTTGCATACTTGTACTAGACATTTTGACCACATTACACTCTAGCAGAAGACTTAGACAAAAGGATATATTTGAAGAGGTTGTTAGCGGGTTTAGCAGACTATTGTGTTAGTTGAAATGGGAGCTATGTAGATCAGTTGGTCTCCAACCTAAAACTAAAAGTACAATGTTAAACTTCAAAATCTTTAAACTTACAGTATGCATATATATACACTGTAAGGTGAAGTGGATCACATTGTATGATTATATGGTACCTGTCTTGGGGTGTATGACGGAATGGGATGTTGTTCCGCCTGCGGGTGTGCTCTATCTGCGTGACCCCGTCGCTTACCGCTGGCCCGACTACCGAGTGGCGCGCACTCGGCGTCTCGTGCGGCCTGGCGTGACCCCGGGAAAGGGTTAGCGGGCGGTGGAGGGGACCCCTGCCTAGAACCAGCCCGACCACTGAGCCATACGGCACTCAGCGTCCCGAGCAGCTGGTTCACTGACCTTGTGGGTGTGGGACGTCCGTGGGGATCGGATCTGGCGGCCGCGGAGGAATGTTCGGATCTTATGTGGGAAACGTTTCGAATCTTATGCGGGAAACGTTTCCGATCCTGGGGCGGGTGAATCTTCGTATCTCCGGTGGAGGACTTTTCGGATCGGAGATGGATGGAGTGTCGGATCGAGGGTGAATGGCGTTTCGGATCGGGGTGGATGGAGTTTCGGATCGGGGTGGATGGAGTTTCGGATCGGGGTGGATGGCAAAGGAGCCGGTTCTTACCGCAACTCCCACTGAATACCGAAGCGCGGTACACGGCCACTTCCTTCGGATCGGATCCTCGTCTGATAGCCTGTGAACCGAATCTCATCCGCTGCGCCTCTGCCCTGATACTCGATGCAGGTACAGAGCGCTCGATTCGGTTCGGATCGTCTGGGACACCGCACCCTGAGACCTCGAGGGATTCTCAGAATAGAAAGTACGGCGGAGAAATAACACATCAGACGAGGCTGGATGCACTGCTAAATCTCCCTTTATTATGCACAGCTCAAGCATTTATTAACTTTACACAAAATTACCATACAATGGGACTCCTTGCCCGCCCTCCCGGGACCCATTGGTCATTACGATTCGGGGAGTCGCCAATTCGGACCGGATGGTCCGAATCGGCCATTTTACGATTCGAACCGGATGGTTCGAATCGGCCATTTTACGAATCGAAGATTCTGAACTGCGCCACAAGGTGATCGGAAAATGGCGGCGGGCAAAGCAAACAAAGGGAAAATACATTTCGCAATAAACCAACGGGGACACTTTATTACACCACACAATATCACATCACATCCAATAAAAAGTACGTTAACACTCCGTGCGTGCCTCCGCGCCTAACTGTCCCTGGCCAAAACTAATGTCCGTGTGCACCGCCCCTGGCTGAGGGTGCTGGGCCATTCCGTGACACTCCTCCCCCTCCCCAAGGCCCGACGCACTCGGTTGGACCCCAACGGGTCGTACCGAGGTAGTCGGGGCTCCCCAATCCCCTGGTTCCCGGGCCGACTGTCGCGATAACCCATCTGCGTTACCGTTCTGCGACCCGGGCCGATATTGGATTGTAAAATTGAAGGGTTGGAGAGCCAGGCTCCACCGCAACAGGCGGCCGTTCTCCCCCGCCACTCGGTTGAGCCATACCAAGGGGTTATGGTCGGTCATCACGGTGAAGGACCGACCGTAGACATAGGGTTGGAGCTTTCGTAGGGCCCAGACCAAGGCCAGGCACTCCTTCTCCACGGCAGCATACCCCACCTCTCGTGGCAACAGCTTCCGGCTAATGAACGCCACCGGATGATCCCCCCCGTCGTCCCCCACTTGACTCAGGACAGCTCCCAGTCCGAACATGGACGCGTCTGTGTGAACAACAAAACGTTTATTATAGTTGGGAGCTGCCAGCAGGGGAGCTTGGGTCAGGGCGGCCTTCAATTGCCGAAAGGCCTGTTCGCACTCCGGGGACCACAGGACTTGGCGGGGCAGGGACTTCTTTGTCAGATCAGTCAGGGGTTTGGCCAGGTCACTGTAATGGGGTACGAATTTTCTATAGTACCCCGCGGTGCCCAGGAAGGCGAGGACCTGAGTCTTAGTCACAGGGGTGGGCCAATCCAGGATAGCCTCTACTTTAGCAGGTTCTGGCCGTTGTATCCCGCACCCCACCCGGTGGCCCAGATACTGTACTTCAGCCATCCCCACTTTGCATTTCTCCGGCTTCAGGGTCAGGTTGGCGTCCCTAATCCGGCCCAGGACGGTTCCTACATGGTCCAGATGTTCCTCCCAGGTCTGGCTATAGATGGCTATATCATCCAGGTATGCGCAAGCGAACCCCTGGAGGCCATCGAGGAGGCGATCGATTAACCGCTGGAAGGTAGCAGGGGCGTTCTTCATCCCGAACGGCATGACTCGAAACTGGTACAAGCCGAACGGGGTGATGAAGGCCGACTTCGGGGTCGCCTCCTCGGCAAGGGGAATCTGCCAGTACCCCTTGCACAGATCCACCGTGGTCAGAAAATGACCCCCGGAGATCTGGTCTAGCAACTCGTCGACTCGGGGCATCGGATAAGCGTCCGTAATGGTGCAATCGTTTATCCGCCGATAGTCAACGCAGAACCTGGTGGTACCGTCCTTCTTGGGCACCAGGACCACGGGCGACGCCCATGGGCTGGCCGACGGCTCAATGACCCCCAGCTCCAACATCTCCCGGATCTCGGCCCGCATGGACTCGCGGACCGCTTCCGGGAGCCGGTATGCGGGCTGCCGGAGGGGTCTCTGACCGGGCGTGTCCACCTGATGGATAGCCTGGTCCGTGTATCCCGGGAGAGCCGAGAAAACCCCCGGGTAGGCGAGAAGCAGCTGCCGCGCCTGCGCCTGTTTCTCGGGTCCTAGCTCCTCCCCCAGCTGTACTTGATCCACCCCGGAAGGCTGCTTGGCTGCCCCCGGGAGTTCTTCCAGCGGAAACGGTTCCATCTCCTCGGCAGCCGGCGCGCATATGGCGTCCACCGTCTCCGGCCGCTCATGGAAGGCCTTCAGCATATTGACGTGGAACGTCCGCTGGATTCTGGTGTCTGCGCAGCTGACAACCACATAGGTGGTATCCCCCAGCTGGGTTACCACCTTGTAGGGACCTTGCCAGGCCGCCTGCAGCTTGTTCTGCCGCTGTGGTTTCAACACCAGAACCTTCTGCCCCACGCAGAACGAGCGACTGCACGCAGCGCGATCGTACCACGCCTTCTGCTGAGCCTGGGCCGTCTCCATGTTCTCCTGCACGAACCCGCGGAGTTCCGCCAAGCGCTCCCGGAGCTTCAGGACGTACTCCACCACAGGAACCCCATCCTCCTCCGGTGCCCCCTCCCACTGAGCCCTAACCAGATCCAGAGGTCCTCGCACCTGGCGCCCATACAGCAGCTCAAAGGGGGAGTAACCGGTGGATTCCTGAGGAACCTCCCGGTAGGCGAACAGCAGGTGGGGAAGATACTTCTCCCAATCCCTGTTCTCGTGCACAAAGGCCCGGATGAGCTGCTTCAGGGTCCCATTAAACCGCTCGCACAGCCCATTTGTCTGGGGGTGATACGGGGCGCTGTGCAGCGCCCTAACACCACAGAGACGCCAGAGCTGTTGGGTGAGCTCAGCGGTAAACTGGGTACCCTGATCGGATAGGATTTCTCGGGGAAACCCTACCCTCGTGAACACCCTGAGGAGCGCGTCCGCTACAGTGTCCGCCTGGATGTTGGCCAAGGCCACAGCCTCGGGGTACCGGGTGGCATAATCCACTACGGTAAGGATGTATCTCTTACCGGTGGCACTGGGCCGTGGCAACGGCCCAACGATGTCGACCGCCACCCGGCTAAAGGGCTCCTGAATGATGGGCATGGGCCGCAAGGGTGCCTTCGGGTGATCCCGGCCTTCCCAGTTTTCTGGCAAACTGGGCAGGTGCGGCAATAGTCGCGGGTGTCCTTGCTAAGGCGGGGCCAGAAAAACGCGCGCGCCAACCTGTGCCGGGTTTTCGTCTGGCCTAAGTGACCTGAAAGGGGGATGTCATGGGCCAAGCGCAGAAGCTCCTGCCTAGGGCCCTGAGGCACCACCAACTGCTTCTGCGGGACCTGCTTCTTCTTGGCCCCCTCCCTCACAGTGTAACGGTACAGCAACCCATCCTCCCACTCTACCTTGTCCTTTCCCTGGTCGTCCAGGCCCTGACCGGCACGGTCCCGGTAGCCCTGCAGTGTGGGGTCGGTCCGGGTCTGGTGGCGAAGCGTCTCCGGGGTACTCCACGGAGAAGGGAGGTCAGGTGGGAGGGGAAGGATCGGGTCCCGTCGGGGTATGGGAGGTGATGGCGGTCTGGGAGGCCGGGGAGGTTCCGGAGGTTTGGGGTGTCGGAGGTCTGGGAGGCCGGGACGGTTTGGGGGGTCGGGGAGGTCTGGGAGGTTTGGGGGGTTTGGGAGGTCGGGATGGTTTTGGTGGAGATCTCACCTGGGTCCCGTTCGGAGTGCCCCTGTCGTGACGTCGGCTCTGTTGCCTAGTGGTTACCGGGGTAGCTGCATCTGTGGAGTAAGCAGAAATGAGCTGTCCCAGGTCGTTACCCAGGAGCACCTCGGCCGGCAGTTGCCTCAACAACCCCACCCTCACCTCCCTCTCCCCGTTTCCCCAGTCCAGGTGAACCCGGGCCGTCTCGAGCCGGCACCTTTCCCCCGCCACCCGTACTGCAACAGTGCTTTGCAGGCGGTCGCTCGGCGGAACCAAGTGAGGCCGGACCAGGGTGATGGTAGCCCCGGAGTCCCGCAGCCCCTCAGCGGGCCGCCCGTTTATCCACACCGCCTGGCGGTGGTGACGGCGGTTGTCGTCCGCGGCGGCTTGCACGGGGTCGGCCTCATGCAACTGCTCCCATTCCTCCGGGGCCTCCGGCCACGGAGCTCCGGCGTCGCAGCAATGGGCCGCCGGCGATGCCCTGCCGGCCGGCCGGGTCAACTCCGGCCGGTTGGGGCAATACTGTTTGTAGTGCCCCTCCTGGTTGCACCCGTAGCATCGGACGTTAGCCATGTTGGTGGGCCGGCTGGTGGGCCGTGCTACCGGCGCCCGGACCGCTGGTGGTGGGGGTGGTGGAGGTGGTGGGGCGGGTAAAGCTGGGCGGCCGGCCAAAGACCGCTCTCCCCCGACATCTTCCGGGTGTCCGTGTACTCGTCGGCCCAGGTGGCCGCTTGTTGCACTGTCTGGGGTTTCTTGTCGCGCACCCACTCCCGGATAGCGGAGGGTGTGTGCTCGAAAAACTGCTCGAGCAGCAGCAGTTGGGTGATCTCTGTCACCGTCTCCGCTTGGCTTCCCGAGAGCCAGGTGCGCAAGTCCCGCTGCAACCGATGGGCCCACTCCACGTGAGTGGCGCCACTGGGCCGGCGGGAATTCCGGAACTTCACCCGGCTGGCTTCAGGGGTCACAGCGAATCTGCTCAGCAGCGCCTGCTTAACGTGTGAGTAACTGGTGGCCTCTTCGTCCGGCACGTGCGGTAAGCCTCGGCGGCCCGACCGGTCAGCTTACTCGCCAAGATCCTTACCCAGTCGGCACGGTGCACTTCATGCACGCGGCACAGGCGCTCAAAGTCTTGGAGGTAACTTTCTATTTCCTCCTCGGCTTCCCGAAACTCCTTGAACGCCTGAAACGGCACTTTGCGCCCGGGGTAACGATCTGACGGGGAACGGCTACTCCGTCGGCTTCGCACTTCGGCCAGCCGTAGCTCGTGCACTCGCTCCCTCTCACGCTCCTCTTCCTGGCCGAGTTCCCGACCCAGACTCCTCATCTCAGCTTCCGATGGGGCCGGACCCATCATGGAGATCCGCTCCCGCATCTTCCGGCAAAAGTCACTGTCTTCGGGCTCTGCGGGGACGGTGGCCGGCGCCCTGTCCGCAGGCAACGCTGCGAACGCCGCCTCCTGATCCATCCTCTTCAATTCTTCCATCAGGGTCTCCCGGCTCTTGGAGCCCGGGGCGCCGCCCCGGTTCTCCAGCATGCCACGCAGGACGTCCCGCTTGTAGGCACTATACCCGATCATGATGAGGGTCGCCCTAGGGCCTGCAGAGAGCTATCCCACCGCTGCCACCAGTATGACGGAATGGGATGTTGTTCCGCCTGCGGGTGTGCTCTATCTGCGTGACCCCGTCGCTTACCGCTGGCCCGACTACCGAGTGGCGCGCACTCGGCGTCTCGTGCGGCCTGGCGTGACCCCGGGAAAGGGTTAGCGGGCGGTGGAGGGGACCCCTGCCTAGAACCAGCCCGACCACTGAGCCATACGGCACTCAGCGTCCCGAGCAGCTGGTTCACTGACCTTGTGGGTGTGGGACGTCCGTGGGGATCGGATCTGGCGGCCGCGGAGGAATGTTCGGATCTTATGTGGGAAACGTTTCGAATCTTATGCGGGAAACGTTTCCGATCCTGGGGCGGGTGAATCTTCGTATCTCCGGTGGAGGACTTTTCAGATCGGAGATGGATGGAGTGTCGGATCGAGGGTGGAGGACTTTTCGGATCGGAGATGGATGGAGTGTCGGATCGAGGGTGAATGGCGTTTCGGATCGGGGTGGATGGAGTTTCGGATCGGGGTGGATGGCAAAGGAGCCGGTTCTTACCGCAACTCCCACTGAATACCGAAGCGCGGTACACGGCCGCTTCCTTCGGATCGGATCCGCGTCTGATAGCCTGTGAACCGAATCTCATCCACTGCGCCTCTGCCCTGATACTCGATGCAGGTACAGAGCGCTCGATTCGGTTCGGATCGTCTGGGACACCGCACCCTGAGACCTCGAGGGATTCTCAGAATAGAAAGTACGGCGGAGAAATAACACATCAGACGAGGCTGGATGCACTGCTAAATCTCCCTTTATTATGCACAGCTCAAGCATTTATTAACTTTACACAAAATTACAATACAATGGGACTCCTTGCCCGCCCTCCCGGGACCCATTGGTCATTACGATTCGGGGAGTCGCCAATTCGGACCGGATGGTCCGAATCGGCCATTTTACGATTCGAACCGGATGGTTCGAATCGGCCATTTTCTGAATCGAAGATTCTGAACTGCGCCACAAGGTGATCGGAAAATGGCGGCGGGCAAAGCAAACAAAGGGAAAATACATTTCGCAATAAACCAACGGGGACACTTTATTACACCACACAATATCACATCACATCTAATAAAAAGTACGTTAACACTCCGTGCGTGCCACCGCGCCTAACTGTCCCTGGCCAAAACTAATGTCCGTGTGCACCGCCCCTGGCTGAGGGTGCTGGGCCATTCCGTGACAGGGTGGAATATATCAGGCAGCAAGGGAACAATCCGTTCTTGGATGTCATGTGTTGGAAGCAGGAAAAATGGGCAAGGGAAAAGATCTGAGTGGTTCTGACAAGGGCCAAATAGACGGCTAGATGACTGGGTCAAAGCATCTTCAAAACGGCAAGCTTGTGTTGTTTTGATCCTGGCATGCAATAGTTAGTACCTACCAAAAGTTATGCAGTGAAGGACAACTGGTTAAACGTCAACAAGAAAAAATCTTGCATGCTCCACCCCCATCCCTAGGCGGAGGAGTTTCGCAACTCCAGCTGGGGCTAGCTGCTGGAGTTGTGTAGCTCCTCCTGATAGGAATAAGAGTTGAGCACGTAACATTTTTCTTGTTGTTGTAGTACTTCTCCTATCAGCCACTTAGTTATATTTGCTGCTCGCCTGGGCCACATTTTCTGGTATGCCGCTATTGCGGAGGTTTTTCTTCCTGTTGAAATAGACAGGAGACCTTGCTTTAGGTGTTGGCCTCGTTGCTGCGTTTTGTTCTTTACTTCAAATCTCCTTGAGATATATTGTAGCACTTTCTACTTGCTAAATATAGGGTGTATAAGAAGTATGTACTATTTGTTTGAGATGTTTTCTCTTTACGAGAAAGTATTTTTCACATTTTTTTTGTGGGTCATTTGATATGCACATTTTTATTTACTCACCCAAGAGATTTGCCTTGACGTGGGTGGGCTTACGCTTAGAATGGCCATTGTAAGTGAACCAAACATCTCATTTACTGTACGAATTATACAGGGTTGAGCACACATGACATATTTTTTCTTTGGAACTGGTTTACCCGTATAAGAGTCATGTGCACCCAAAGCATATCAATGCACATGAGGGGCAAAGGTTAGCCCATCTCCCCTGATCACACAGAAGAGCTACTGTTGCTCAAACTGCTGAAAAAGTTTGGCTTTAATTACCACCTCTACGCTGATGACACTCAGATCTACCTCTCTACCCCTGATCTCTCTCCCCCTGTCCTTTCCAAAGTCAGTGACTGTTTATCTGGCATCTCCTCCTGGATGGCCTCCCACCACCTAAAGATCAACATGTCAAAGACTGAGCTCCTACTTATTCCTCCCTCTAATGCCGCCCCACCTCCTGACTTCTCGATCACGGTGGAGGGTATCACCATCTCCCCATCAAACCAAGTTCGCTGTCTTGGAGTTACACTTGACTCTGCTCTTCCTTCATCCCCCACATCAAGTCTCTTTCCTCCTCCTGCCGATATCAACTGCGTAATATTTACAGAATTCGGCCATTTCTTACCGCTGTCGCCACAAAACAACTCATACACGCCCTGGTAATCTCCCGACTCGACTATTGCAATAATCTCTTATCTGGCCTCCTCTGTCCCACCTCTCCCCCTACAATCCATCCTGAACGCCTCCGCCAGGCTAATTCACCTCACCCGCCGCTCTGTCTCTGCCGCTCCCCTCTGCGAGTCCCTTCACTGGCTCCCATCCACTGCAGAATTAAGTTCAAAATCCTTATCCTTACCTACAAAACCCTCACTAACTCAGCTCCCCACTACCTGTCCTCACTAATCACCAAATACACCCCAGCCCGCTCCCTAAGGTCAAACAGTGACCTGCGCCTAGCTTCTCCCCGCATCACCTCTTCCCATGATAGACTGCAGGATTTCTCACGCGCAGCCCCCACTCTCTGGAACGCTCTCCCTCGTACTGTCAGACTTTCCCCTAACTTCTCTTCCTTCAAACGCTCCCTGAAAACATTCCTATTTAGGGAAGCCTACCACCCAACTCACTGACGCAACCATCAATCACTCTCACCTTACAGTCCTCTCCTCCTGTTTCCAACCCCAACCCTCCCAGATTGTGAGTTCCTACGGGAATAGGGCCCTCATCTCCTCCTGTACTGTTTGTCAAATGTTGTTCAATGTATTGTAACCCTGTCTATACTGTGCTTATTGTACAGCGCTGCGGAATATGCTGGCGCTTTATAAATAAAGAATAATAATAATAAATAATAATGCTGGCTATGATAGAAACGGGACACGTACCACTTTCCTAGAGATTGTTGCAGACCATGTATACCTTTTCATTGCAATGATGTTGTGGATCTTTTCAGCAGATGTTGTGAATCTTCTCGGCCTCTTTTGGCAGATTAATGCACCCTGCCACACTGCAAAAATTGTTCAGGAATGATTTGAGGAATGTGACAAAGATTTCAAGGGGTTACCTCGTCTCCAAATTTCTCTGATTTCAATCTGATTGAGCATCTGGGTACTGGAACAACAACAAATCTGATCCATGTATTCCCCATCAAGCAAGTGCTGACAATATCTTAGTTCCAGATACCACAGGACACGTTCAGAGGTTTTTAGGAGACCATGCCTACACTCATAAGAGCGGTTTTCTCAGCACGAGGGGGACTTAGACAATGTTAGAAATGGTTTTTTTTATTGTTGTGATCCGTATATATATATATATATATCAGCTGTCAACCCTTTAGTTTATCACAGCCTTCACATATCCTTTACCATGGCTTTTGGTTTTGTTTACTCCACAAATCCCTCATTCAGTCACACACAAATGCTATGTTTAGGAAATTTATCATGGCCTGTATTTCTGATTAGTACATGGGAATGGACATTCCTGAAGATTTCTTCATCACGTTGTCTTCTTATGGTTGAAATAAAAACAAGGAGGTTTTGCTCTGAAAGACATGGAACTTTTTCTGCATTCAATATTATTCCTTAATCTTTACTCCGTTCATTGCTGCAATGTTTAATATGTGCTATCGTTACTGCTGACATTGTAATTGAATGTAGTTTTTCTTTTCTTTAATACAATCCCTGATTAGACAAGGTACTCACATTTGCAGGTGCGCAATTGTTTTCCCTTTTTTTCTAATGCTGGCATCTGACATTCCTAGTCTTCATAATGTTCAGCCTACAGTAAAGAACATTAGCTGTTTATTGTGTTTGAGTTATTGAGCAAATGATGTACAATGATAGGGTATTTTCAAAGGCGATTAAACAGTTTAACGTTGTTGTAAGATTTGTAGCTAAACAAATTTACATTATCTATTATATTAGAAATATTCTTTTAAATATATATATATATTTAAAGTTCTACAGGATAGAAGAATGTTTAGTTATTTGCAGTTATAAAAACTGTGACCATAAATAATGTGTGCCCAATTCCAACCAAACCGTTATGCTAACTGCTCAAAACATAATACATAACTGTTCCAGATGTTCATTTAACAGCTCTAGCACATTCACCAGCTTACAACCTGATGCTACACTGAAATCTTACTAGATTAAATTACGTTTGAAAACCTAAATGCCAATTGTATAATTAACCCCTTCACTGTTGATCGAGATAACTCCAGACTTCAATGGCACCATCAGGTACCGACATATAGAGGTATATCAATCTGCAGCTCTGAAGGACTAGCACAAATTAAATTTGTTTGCTGCAAACAAATTTTGTTTGTTTTTGTGCTGCAGAAGGTGCCCTTAAAGTTATAGCCCTGTGGGCATAATGCCCGAGCTGCTAAAACTGTTAAAAATCGGCTGAATGTCCTGACATATCCGACTTTCAGCAGCCGATGCAGGGAAACACGTGCTGCAGTTGAAACTAGTGTAACTCCATTTGGCCAGTAGATCGCACCATCTGCCTGCCAAATAGGTTATTACATTAAGGAACTATCATGGAACTGACGTAGCGCTCCACGCTTCAAACCCCAAGAGACTTTATGTTCAGTTATACTGTGTGGTTTTAAATGTATTGTACATTGCTTGGTTTTAGGTCTAAATATACTTTTATTTCTTTTATGTAAATGTGAACTAAGATGTGGTTTCCGTTCTTTCGTATAGAATGTAAAATAGGTTTGAGTAACTTGTGATTATGCAAAAGAACTTTCTCGTTGTTTATCTGTTATGTTTACATGTCTGAAAGGTTGGGAGTCACCATTGTCTCAGCCACCCACTATCTGATTCCCTTTACAATGGGTTATGTAAATCACTGTGTGTGGTCACTGTGGGGTCAAGACTTCATCTGCATAAAGCCAGTGGACCTAAGTGAAGCCTGAAGAGGACCTGAAGGAAGCGTGGTCTTGGAACCATCCAATCAGAACTGTTGGGGTGGGCGGGAAGTTGTGCATTGCTGTATTTTGTATAAATATCCCTGTGAAACCTTCTATAAATAGAGCATCCTGTTTGAACATACAGCTTGTCTGGTGTTTCATTCAGCTACGCTACCTACACTACACTCAACATCAGAAGGCACAGATCGGCCCTCTGGAAATTCATAACGGCTCTAGGGCAGAGAATCAGAAGCAGGCGGGTCAAGCTGCTCGAGGCGCTGAGGACGGCGCTCCCAGTAGCCTGGCTGACCGCAACGAGGGGGTGTCTGGAGAGTCAGGACAGACGGAAGGAGGGGTTCCCTCACTGTTTAATTAAACATAATTTTTCAAAAACCAACTGGTTTCTGAAAGTTTTTTTTAAAATCACTTGATAGTGAAGGGGTTAATAAACAAAATGGGCTTGTTCCATTTTAAATAAAAACTGTCCTCAAAGACATTGTTTTGAATTGGTAATATTGATTTTAAAGTTTTCCCCAAGAATTATTATAGTTTTCCAAGAGTTGAGTATTATGGGAAAAAGCATGGATTCAGACATGAACATTTTTTGCAGGCAGTCATCTAATATTCCATAATCCATGTCATCCATTGATTCCATGTCCTAAATCTTCTGTTCTCTTTGACAAGTGTTTACTGCTCCTATTTTGCACATCCGGGCCGCCTGCATCTCCTACCTGTCAATCTCCCATCATAACAACTTGATATCTTTTCACATGGTAATGCTAAACTGCTCACCAATGTATAACTCTTCCTATGTGAAATAGATATTTAAGCTGAGTAACATTTTACATCGTTACAAAGAGATGCGGCACAATCTGTGCGTGTCTGTTCCGATAAACCACACTAAACTTCCCACCGTTTTATTTCTGTCAACCGGATCTGTGATTATGCAGCAGGTCAGTCAGTTAATGATACTAGGAACACTCGAAAAACTGCAAAACGGAATTGGTTACTAAAGCTGCTAGAATAATAAATGGGAGAACATATACTGTCGAAAAAGAGATTATTAAACTTCATGGATCATTAACGAAAGTGTACAGATAACTAAAATAAAAAGACTATTCAAACCGCTGAAATATTTTTTACGGACAAGTAATAAAAATTGATTATGTCAAATGAACAAAATGATTTCTATGTCGATGCTCGTAATGTAAATTCTTTTGTAACATTTTAAAACCTTTTTGCTAATCATTAACGCAGATCTATGCCTTCTTGTTAGTTAAGTTAAGGATGCTCAGTATGTAGATCCTTTCACTCTTGGAATTTTAATGGAAAAGAAAAATATTGTATGACTGAGATTTCAGCAAAAAAAAAAAGTATTCCAGATTAAAGTGAGTACGATATTGCTTTCCTAAAAAAGTAGGTTAGAAAATAACCTTGGAACCCTATATTTTGATCATCTCCCAAACGTTATATAAATCCGCAGAGTGCCAAGTAAAAGCCTTACACTCACCATCCAATCAGCTCAGCAGTGACCTTCAGCCGCCAGCTAAGACATAAATGGGATGATTCCAATAGCTGCGGCTAATGACATCACACGGCTGATCAGAAGCTAGATAAAGAAAGATACATAAAAGGAGAATCAAAGTACGAATGCACAAATTATTTTCTTGCCTCCACATGGTGTCCTGAAGAATGAATGTATGTTTACAAAAATAGGTTTGACGGGAAAAAAAAAATAGGTTTGTCTTAGTAGGTAAACAAATATAGATTGCAGGTCACTATTTAAAGGAATGCTATTACTAACATATGCTGTAACTATTTATTTATAAAGTATTTTACCAGGAAGGCTACATTGAGATTTCTCATTTTCAAGTATGTCCTGGGTTCAAGAACATTGAAATGTTACAGTCCTTACAGAAATACAAAGTAATACAATGCAAGATATTAAAACAACACAAATATACAGATTAGTACAGGAAATAAATATGTAGGAAATATATTCACTATGTTACTTGTGTACAGGTGCATTCTGTATTGAAGTATGTTAATAGGGAGCTCTTAAGTGATTTTAGACTGGGGGAAGATTTGATGGCGTCTGGGAGGTTATTCCATAACTGCGGTGCTCTGTAGGAAAATGAGGATTGATCCACTTTCTTTTTGTATTGTGGTACTGCAAGTAAGGTGCAGGTCCTGGATCGGAGGTTATAGGATGAGGGAACTGCTAGGTAGGGATGTGCGTTTCGGGTTTCGGAATTTCGGAATTTTCTGCTGAGACGACTGCATAGCCGGAGACTTTCTTCCCATCATCCATGTAGCTGCTACCATCAGTGAATAACTGTAGATCGTATTTGTCTAGGGGTACGTCTTTCAAATCTGGTCTGCTACTGAACACTTCTTCCATGACTTGGAGGCATTAGTGATTTGGATCCTCTTCACAGTCAGGCAGTAAAGTAGCAGGGTTCAAGGTAGCGATGAGGTCCAAATGAACCCGTGGATTTCAAATCTTTTGGCTCCTTATACCCAATTGATTGAACTCTAACTCTTGTCTGCTTGTGACTATGTGCACCCCGTTCTATAACAACACTCCCGTCTGCAATTCCAGTTTGCCTATGGGTAATCTACCCACCCAGCACCACTACCGCTGCAGCTACCGCTGGCCCCAATTGGCCCCCTTCACTACACGACGTACACACTAGCACCGACTCAGGGCTCTTAGCCCAGTCACAGAAATCCCTCCTCCTTTCCTTGTCCACGTGCAGAAGCTCTCTTTACAAACACTGACTATGACTATGCAACTCCACGTGGCTACCCTCTCCCTCTCATACAGAACTATCCTTTGGTTAACATCCAATCCCCCGGGTTCAGACATGCGCTAGCCACTCTGGCTCCTTTGCTTGTCCGTGCTGTCGGCGTGGGGTGCGGTATGTCAATGAAACCGTGGCCACGGGTTTCCTTATCCAACTATGGTTGGACGTTTCCCTTTATACCGGTATCTCTGATACACATACAAACATAGAAGACACTTTACCTATCGCCGCGCTGCTCGCTGTTTCCTCAGACTCGGTGGTGTCCCAGTGTTCCCGGGCCGGGGGTCAGCTCACCTTCAACAGACGCCCAACCAGCGGGATCACTCGCACCTGCAGTCAACCGCTACAGTGTTCAGCAGTCGTTGCCATGCTGGCAAAAGGCCCGTATCCCGGCTCACGAGCCCCCAAGAAATGTTACCGGAATCTGCTAGGTTCACTCGGGACGAGGCCGGACCGGACACGAGCAAGGATTGTCTGAACACGTGTCTCTTCAGGAAAGGCAAACTTTATTGTGACGTCACACAGAATGCTCACACAGGATTGAATCACAAAGAGTGAGCCAAGATCTCACCCCGACAAGGGGTCTTATACCCCGAATACATACATAATTAGGTACATCCCAATTAACCCACCTCCCTGTGACACTATCCCACCCCACGTGGGTTAGTACCTCCCTTGGTCGATTACAAAGACATTCCATACATTGACCGTGAATTGGCAAACTTCATGTTAGTTTGACAGAAAGTGATTTGCTGCTACGCTCTATCCGGCCTGTGCCCACCTCCCTAGAGCCTGCTTATTTGTTGAAGATAAGACCTGGTCTGTTTTCTACACTCTTCTTTGTCTCTCGGCAGGCCTCTGTGACCTTGGTGTATCCATTTGTCATCCTGTCCCTCCGTGCCAAGAACGGCCCGGATCTTCCTCAATTTTAATTGCTTCTCTAACACATTCCTAAAATTCTATGTAAACTTCATTCTAATTCCAACTAAAATCTACCTAGTTAATTTCAAGTGAACCAATATTCTGAACAAGATGGCCGCCTGGCTCATAATGGCGACCATCTTCTGGCCTGATTCTCCTTCAGTAGCACAAAGTGGCAGAATGAGTTATACAATGTAGTAACTTTCTGAAGGTGTGTTTGAGGGGCAGCTGCATACACTACACTGTCCCGCCTCTCCCCCCTACAATCTATCCTGAACGCCTCCACCAGGCTAATTCACCTCACCCGCCGCTCTGTCTCTGCCGCTCCCCTCTGCGAGTCCCTTCACTGGCTCCCCATCCACTGCAGAATTAAGTTCAAAATCCTTATCCTTACCTACAAAACCCTCACTAACTCAGCTCCCCACTACCTGTCCTCACTAATCACCAAATACACCCCAACCCGCTCCCTAAGGTCAAACAGTGACCTGCGCCTAGCTTCTCCCCACATCACCTCTTCCCATCATAGACTGCAGGATTTCTCACGCACTGCCCCCACTCTCTGGAACGCTCTCCCTCGTACTGTCAGACTTTCCCCTAACTTCTCTTCCTTCAAACGCTCCCTTAAAACGTTCCTGTTTAGGAAAGCCTTCCACCCAAATCACTGACGCAACCATCAATCACTCTCACCTTACAGTCCTCTCCTCCTGTTTCCAACCCCAACCCTCCTAGATTGTGAGTTAGAAACATAGAAACATAGAAAAATGTCGGCAGATAAGAACCTTTCGGCCCATCTAGTCTGCCCAATTACATGGATACTTTACCTGGATTTATCTTTTGTTTAGGATAGCCTTATGCCTATCCCATGCTTGCTTAAATTCAATTACTGTTTTGGCCTCTACCACTTCAACTGGAAGACTGTTCCATGTATCCACCACCCTCTCAGTAAAATAATGCTTTCTGATGTTACTTTTAAACCTTTGCCCCTCTAAGACTATGTCCTCTTGTTTTGCTACTTTGTTTCCTTTTAAATATACTCCCTTCCTCTACCTTGTGGATTCCCTTTACGTATTTAAATGTTTCTATCATATCTCCTCTGTCTCGTCTTTTTTCCAAGCTGTACATGTTAAGATTATTAAGCCTTTCCTGGTAACTTTTCTCCTTCAAGCCCTACACCATTTTAGTAGCCCTTCTCTGAACTCTCTCTAAGATGTCTATATCCTTCTGGAGATACGGTCTCCAGTACTGCACACAGTACTCCAAGTGAGGTCTCACCAGTGCTCTGTACAGTGGCATGAGCACTTCCCTTTTCCTACTGCTAATACCTCTCCCTACACAACCAATCATTCTGCTAGCATTTCCTGCTGCTCTGTTATATTGACTACTTACCCTTAGATTCCTATGGGAATACGGCCCTCATCTCCTCCTGTACTGTTTGTCAAATGTTGTTCAATGTATTGTAACCCTGTCTGTACTGTGCCTATTGTACAGCGCTGCGGAATATGCTGGCGCTTTATAAATAAAGAATAATAATAATAATATATCTCCGTATTCAATAGCTGGCATAAGCATTAGTTGTACAATTTGCTTTCTTACTGCTTGGCTCAGGTAGGATTTGTTTCTGTACAGGGCACCTAGTTTGGGATAAAGCTTAGATGAGAGTTTTTCGATGTGGGGGTTAAAGGATAGATTTGGGTCTAGCCACATACCTAGATATTTGAGAGAAGTGACTGTGGTCAGCGTGCCATTTGATTTTGTCCGGACACATAGATGGGGATTTATTTATTTGTATAGTTTAGGTGCTGTTCCAAAGAGCATCGTTACAGTTTTGACAGTATTTAAAAGAAGTTTGTTGTGTTTGATCCACTTTTCTACCTCTGTGAATTGTTCTTGCAGCACGGCCTCCAGCTGCGGAAGATTTGGTTTGCCGGTATAGATTACGGTGTCATCTGCATACATGTGTACAGCTGCGGTTTTGCAGACGTTGGGCAGATCATTTATGAATATCGGGAATAGCAGGGGGCCGAGTATCGAGCCTTGAACTAGATTACTTCTGCTTTCCAAAAAGACGCCTTACAAAACACATGCTGCTTTTTTTTTTCCTTTGCTTAAAATGAATGCATGTAAAAAGGAAAAATAAAGTTAGTTTTTAAACTGTTTTGTTGTATACTTTTATTTGCTGTTTGAAAATAAAGAGTTTAAACAAATGTAAAATAAATAAAGGATATAAAGTCACTTTTCTACATTCACTATTCTTCGAATAGAACGTTCCCTCCGGCACACTTCTATGGGAAAACCTCAATATTTACTAATAAAAAATATAAGCTCAGGTACATCCCCAGTAGTGGATCAACGGAGTAGGGATCTCTTGCTCCACAGCCCCATAAAGCAGAAAAATATAAAGAGACTCTAGAGTCCACGATGTAAATTCAAATGGATTTATTCCAACACCAAGAGAGCAAGGCAACGTTTCGACCACAACTGGTCTTTGTCAAGGCATGACAACGACCAGTTGTGGTCGAAACGTTGCCTTGCTCTCTTGGTGTTGGAATAAATCCATTTGAATTTACATCGTGGACTCTGGAGTCTCAATATTTACTCCCCACCTAAGACTGCAATAACCTTGACATTATAAGTATAGGACCATGCACCCAAAAGCTGCTGTAAATTGACATGTGCACTGTCCAAAATGAAGTCGTAGTTAAAATCTCCAGTATGAAATTGGCCTAGTGTGGTGGAAATAAAAGCAAATAAAACATGAAAATAAACCAATGTGTCTTCAACACATCTGCAGACACACACAAACACACAATCTGTAAAAACACTCCTGCTGTGCAGCAGGAAGATTTACATTTCGTGTTCACTACATTGACCCTCCAGATGTTTTGAAACTACATTTCCCATGACACTCAGGTACCCATTAGATTGTCTGAACCTCATGGGAAATGTATTTCCAAAGCATCTGGAGGGACAATTTGGCTGACGGTAAAGCTTCTCCTCTTTGTGGTTTGGATTTTAGTTTTGAGAAAAGATGGTGTTTTTGGCACTGGCTAGCGGGGTAACCATGAGTTAAATAAAGCGTTTTAATAAACCTATAGTACATTTTTGCTTGCCTTCAATCCATTGCCATTTTGCTTCTTCAGATTTTACAGCTTTTGCTACTTCCTGCAACAGCTGTCAGTGAACAGAAAGGGGGCTGGTCACTCAACCATCCAGTTAATATGATGCAGCTTACTGCTTCTGCTTTGAGGAGCATTGGTTATTTAGGAACATGCATTCCAAACCTAAATCCCAGAAGGCTGATCACCTCAGACTGAGTGATAAATTTTATCGATGGGGGAAATCCCCCTGAAGATTGAATCAGCAGTTAATGGCACTCGCTAGTAGAAACATAGAAACATAGAAAATGTCAGCAGATAAGAACCTTTCGGTCCATCTAGTCTGCCCAATTACATGGATACTTAACCTGGATTTATCTTTTGTTTAGGATAGCCTTATGCCTATCCCATGCTTGCTTAAATTCAATTACTGTTTTGGCCTCAACCACTTCAACTGGAAGGCTGTTCCATGTATCCACCACCCTCTCAGTAAAATAATGCTTCCTGATGTTACTTTTAAACCTTTGCCCCTCTAATCTAAGACTATGTCCTCTTGTTTTGCTACTTTGTTTCCGTTTAGTAGGGGGCACATGTGTAGGGGGCACATTCAACCACTGATGACCATTTGAAATTAATTTAATGGTCATTGTGGCTAGAGTGCCTCTTTCAGGGATGTGCTGTCAGGGTAGGCAGGTGAAGCAGAGCCTCACCTGCTATAAACTCAACTGCTCCACGCTCCCCCACTGGCTCTGTTGTCTGCCTCTGTCTCTTCCTCTGTGCTCAGTGTACGTATTCTTTTTTATAGCCTACGCAATTTGCATACCGGTGGTATGCTTCCCCACTACGCTAATCGCATAGGCTGCTTAGGAGTTCTGCACCATGTGTCTGTTCACATAGGAACACAGGAGTGCTGCCTACTTCCTGAATACTGCTAGTCAGAGCCTCAGAGGCCCTGACAGAGCAATGGAACATTTTGGACCAATGAGAAAGCACCACTTGTCCAAGCTATTCAAACAACCACCTGCATTGGAGGGCAGCCTCTGATTCACAGGAAGGGACCCATGCAACTCCCCCTGCTCCCTTAAGTGGCAGATACAGAGTATGACAGGCCCAGGCAGCTCCCTCTGCTCCCTCTAATGGCGGATACAGAGTATGGCAGGCAAAGGGGCACAGAAAAACAGTTTTTCTATCATATATTTTTATAATAGTAAAGTATATGATATGATGAAAATAATGGTATCTTTAGAAAGTCCATTTAATGGCGAGAAAGATTATATATAATATGTGTGGGTACAGTAAATGAGTAAAAGGTAATTTACAGCTAAACACAAACTGCAAAAAGTTGGTTAATATCTGTGTATATCTGGCTCTGTTACTTGCCAGTGCCTCACCAGCCACTGACCTCACCACACGTCCCTGGCCTCTTTAGGCTTTTTAATTCTATTCTGGCTTTTGAAGCCCCTACCAAGTACCTCCAGTATGTACTGGTCTAAGGAAGGAGTAATTTACTAGTTAATACCTTCCACAACTCTTCTGTGGATTATATTACCAAGGGTGTAAATTATAATACAGGGATCCTCTATATATCATACGAACCAGGATGGATTCCTGGGGTTAATGTTAATATCAAACCTTACTAATAGGAGACATAAGTGTAAAATGGTAATTGCTTCCTCTCTAATGTCTTCTCTTGTGCACTATGATGGTGATCTGGTTCAGTGGATATAAAATATAGTCTTGAAATCATTAAATGTAATTAAAGGAATAATGGTACACAGCGAAAGTGCCGAGCATCCCCTCCATGGAGTCCATGGGATTCCATGGAGGCTTCTGCTGCTGGATCACATGAACGACAAGATCTCACCTCTCGCATGATCCTGCTGGTCGGTGGAGTGTTCACGGAGGTAGAAGGGGGACTTCCCCCCCCCATCTTACTCGGCTTCTGGCAGCCACAAGTGGTGGATCGAGCTGCCGTTCTCACCGCGGGATGAGAAGTGAGTATTTGAGTTTTGGGGGGGGCTTTCAGCTCTTGCTAACTGATTCTGCAGCAGTGGAGTCAGCAGCAGCTTGGAGCTGGTGTTAACTTTTTCAATTAGCTAGAACTCTCAGTAACTGGCATTAGAAGCTTGTGATCCTAATGCTAGTTAATCTCTGCTTGCACTTGCTCCCCATGTTATGTATAGGGAGCGCAAAGTA
The DNA here is from genome assembly GCA_009667805.1 of Leptobrachium leishanense. Taxonomy (NCBI): domain Eukaryota; kingdom Metazoa; phylum Chordata; class Amphibia; order Anura; family Megophryidae; genus Leptobrachium; species Leptobrachium leishanense. The sequence goes on from CM019063.1 coordinate 408,468,779, forward strand.
CAGTAAGCTCGTGGTACAAACCGCTAATACCGATTCGCTAATGGGTTTTTTAACCCATTAGCGAATCGGAGGTGAAATGTGCGGAGCGCTATCATCGCTTTCAAGCTAGCACTAACATGAGTGCTAGCATTATCTTGGAGGAGATAGCGTGCTTGTACATCTCATATATTGTAATTTCCCTTGGGAACAGGGTCGCCCTGAATCAGGCCATATCATCCATGTGTGGTATTCTAATGTATCAACCACTTGTACGCTGATCTTGTAAAGCACTGCGTTAATATGTGGCGCTGTATAAATAAAGGATGATAATAAGAACTATGATGATAATAATAGCATGGTCAGGAAAAGTGTATGTAGAAGCACAAACTATAAAATAATGGACTAGCTGTATGGCAGCATTGTATACTGGAATTTCTGTTTTATGGTGCACATGATTAATAAATGTGCTTTTAAGCTCTGATACGTTGTTGTTTTTGCTAAATATATTTTGCTCATGTTTCCTTCCTACCTTCTGTTTCAGAACTTTAAATGGTGGAAAGAAGATTGGTAACATTGAAGTAAGTTTGATGAAGATGGGGGAGATACAGAACGGGGAGGCAGACCATATTACGACAGAGACACAAGGTCAAAAGGTAGTGACTCTTTAAGATTATTTCCTGATTGTGACTCACTCAAATATGGCAACACTGAAAAAGCTGAAAGTATGACCTTCAATGACATGAATATGTTACTTTCCATGACCAATTGTCTATTAAACTTAATCAAGCGTTACTAGCAAATCAATATCTAGATTACTAAATTTGGATACGATCCACCTACGAGTGCCACATTCGCATGCAAACATTTTCATGTAAATTTATACACTGATGCATAAACATTTTACCTCAAGAAAAAAATCATGTTAAAATATTTTAATTTTTTTAGCCATTGTAAACATCCTTTTAATGATGTGACAAATTTACTCAAATATTGAGCAGTATATAAATTGTATAAAATACATCATCTCCACTCGGAATAACAATTTTTGTTCATAATATAAAATATTAAAACTTTGTCTCCGTGCTCTAGTACAAAACAAACTGTTATGAATAAGAACGTTTGTTATAATAACACCAATAAACATAACAACAAACCCTTGCTGTGAAAGAGCAACTGTATAAATGGACACCAATGTAGCACCTCTGATAAATGACCTTTCACGTAGTTAAATTGGGGAGTTATTTGTGCCTCAATTATTTCTTTGTGCCTCAGAGGACCATTTATATAAGCCATTTGTGCCCTGATGTGTTTACGTACACATTAGTGTAAACTCAAGAATCAAAAGAACGGACAAATACAAATGCCTAAATTAGGCATTTGTGATCTACTCTAAAACACATTTGAATTCACCAGAATAAAGTGCAGGCTTACTTTTCCACCAATCTTTACTACGAGTGGCTTCACCCTTTTGGGACACTTTTTTTTTATTTTGTGGCGCTGGAAAACAGGGGATTTTTTCCGTTAGGCACTTCAGTTTCCTGAAGCAGCATATAATTTTACATAGAACAGTTCTGGCCTTTTCATGCCAAACATACTTATTTCATAATTTACTGAGATAATCTTGCCTACAATAACTGTAAGACAAATGGTCAACTAAACAAATATTTCTCTAAGTAGAGAAACTAATATTTCCTGATTTTGGAAATACTCCATGGAAATATACCAGTTATAGGACATATAAAAAATGAGTGCATCATTATTTTAACACTGACACGTCCAAACTCTGTTTTCTGCGATTGTAAGCTTCTTAGCAATCAATGGAACACAAATGGTAAATAAAAGAATACGCTTTTTTAACTTTAAATAGACCTCCATTGTGGCTTACCTTTTAGAGATTTCCCATGTGTTTTAAATGGCATTCTGTTCCGAAATCTTACCCAACTTTTTTTTCTTTTGTTGTTTATACACACACACCTACACAAAAATCAAACTTACATGAAGTGATTTTTCTCAACCTTTTGTATACTTCTGCAAAAAAAATGAACATTTGTTAGGTTCCAATATCACTCACTAAGGACGCTATCACATGCCTTTAGCTAAAACGGCGACGCTAAGGGGAAAAATATACTTTTGCTAATTTCCCCTTAGGATCCCTGTTTTATAAACAGATTACGAGGCAGGTACTTAATCTAGCAGCCTGCCCGTGTCGGCCGTTAGTACTCCATGGCGGCTTTTGCTTCCAGGCCATGTGATTTCGCTTTCACAAGATCTTGCATGGCCGTGAAGTTATCATGGAGGGAGACCAGGGGACTATTTGTCCCCAATCTCACTCATCACTCACCTTGAAAATGTAAACATAAACTGCCCAATACTGCAGTATTGGGCAGTTTATGTTTACATTTTCAATGCGTGATGATTTATCGCTGGTTCTTATTTTTTTTTTATTTATCTTTTGCACCAATCTGATTCACCAGCTGCATTAGTATCTCCATAGATCTCTGCCCTGGCTGATTGTTTATTTTCCATCTGCTGATACACATTCCTCACCTATATTATACATGCAGTAGTTTTTGTTATGTGGTCAAATTATTTCAGCCTATGTTCCCGCCTTCATTTGTACTGTTTCTATATCAATCTGTGTTTTGTTTTTTAACATGTTTGTGTTGTGTTGACGCATTTATATTTGTATTTGGTTTTTTCTATTAAAGTATACATTTTTACAGGGGACTCACACCCCATTTGTAGCTCTCCTTGCACTCTCTTGGTGCAGGCGAGTTATCTGTGTTTTTGTTGATATAAAAATAAGGTAATGTATATACAACTATATTGTGCAGTGAATTTAACCACTTCGCTGCTACGGACGCGCTCAGCGCGTCCAACCGCATGTATCGTTCCATGCGGTGGATGCGCTGAGCGCGTCCTGCCTTTGGGGCCAGCGTTCGGCCCGGTTCCGGCCGATCGCTGGCCCCCCCGGTGCGGGCTGACATCCTCGATGTCAGCCCAGCACCCGGAACCGCCGCCGGAGTAATTAGGTGTCATCGCGCCCCCGCGATGACACCTAATTCAGGTGCCCCCGCATGTGCGGAGGAGGTGCCTGAAAGGGAGGGGGGAGGTCCTTCAGACCTCTCTCCCTCCCGATCGGCGGCGTGCAGGGGGTTAACCCAGGCACCGTTTGGAAGGGCACAGCCTGCCCTTCCAAATGGTATCTGGCATTAACCCCATGGGTGCCGGATCACGAATCGGCGCCGAAAAGCGCCAGTTCGTGATCCTTTCCCGGAGCTGGCCGACATCTTGGATGTCGGCCAAGCTTCCGGGAATGCCCCCTGAGGACTGGCGTCATCGTGCATAGCACGATGACGCCAGTCTTGGAGTTAACCCCTAACTGCCACCAATGGTGGAGATAGGGGGTTCCAATGAACCCCCTATCTCCCGATCCGTGGCAGTTAGGGGTTAATGTTTGGTATTGTTGGATCGGCCAGAGCATGGCCGTTCCAACAATACCAAACATGAGTATAAATTTTTTTTTTTAAAAAAAAAAAAAAAATTTTTAAAAAATTATTAAATATTTTGTCTTTTGGTTTGTTAATGCAGCAATATTGTTCCCATTTCAATTATAATGTGAACAATGATGCTGCACTAACGATTTTTGTATGCGGTGCGTTTGTTAAAAATCGCGTAATTTTCCCCAAAAAAAATGTAACGAGACCCCATCTCTAATTTTTTTAACAAGCGCACCCCATACAAAATATAACCGCAATTGCTCGCATGTTAAAATGTGAAAAAAAAACACTTTACACGTTGTAAATTATTGAAAATTCATATTTTATTGCATTTTTTGTTATAATATACAGACAGGTCATGACGTATACATATAATAATGACATATTATGAATCTGCCGAGTCTGATGGAAAGAACGATATATAATATGTCTGGGTCATATAATAAAATAAGCCTTCAAAACGCATTTAAACATGATGAGCAAAACCGGTAAAAATGACCTCAGCACAGAGGCGGGAAAAGCCTCAGCAGCGAAAGGGTTAACAAACATAATACATTGGTAGCTTAACTTTTCATAATATGGTCATTTATGTATCCACATACCATAAATATGATTTTTAAAGCATACGTTTATTTCAGTATTATTTCCTTAAATAAAGGTTTTATCAATACTTATAAAAATACTTGTATATTGAAACCTTGTTTGCTCTCAAATATTTTAGCTGCAGCTCTATATCAAATACGTGATTAATATGTATGGGCTTCTATATCTTCACCCAATTCGGATAATGCATGTATAATAAATTAATGTCACTCTCACATCTATCTACATCTTGATGGCGCTTATGATTTTTTTTCTCCAGCACTAGTAACTAAGCAGGCACACTATACTAATATATATATATATACAGTGGGGCAAAAAAGTATTTAGTCAGCCCCCAATTGTGCAGGTTCTCCCACTTAAAAAGATGAGAGAGGCCTGTAATTGTCATCATAGGTACACTTCAACTATGAGAGACAAAATGTGAAAAACAAATCCAGAAAATCACATTGTCTGATTTTTAAAGAATTTATTTGCAAATTATGGTGGAAAATAAGTATTTGGTCAATATCAAAAGTCCATCTCAATACTTTGTTATATATCCTTTGTTGTCAATGACAGAGGTCAAACGTTTTCTGTAAGTCTTCACAAGGTTTTCACACACTGTTGCTGGTATTTTTTCCCATTCCGCCATGCAGATCTCCTCTAGAGCAGTGATGTCTTGTGGCTGTCGCTGGGCAACACGGACCTTCAACTCCCTCCAAATGTTTTCTATGGGGTTGAGATCTGGAGACTGGCTAGGCCACTCCAGGACCTTGGTATGCTTCTTACGAAGCCACTCCTTTGTTGCCCGGGCGGTGTGTTTGGGATCATTGTCCTGCTGAAAGACCCAGCCACCTTTCATCTTCAATGCCCTTGCTGATGGAAGGAGGTTTTCACTCAAAATCTCACGATACATGGCCCCATTCATTCTTCCCTTTACATGGATCAGTCGTCCTGGTCCCTTTGCAGAAAAACAGTCCCAAAGCATGATGTTTCTGCCACCATGCTTCACAGTAGGTATGGTGTTCTTTGGATGCAACTCAGCTTTCTCTCTCCTCCAAACACGACGAGTTGAGTTTTTACCAAAAAGTTCTACTTTGGTTTCATCTGACCATATGACATTCTCCCAATCCTCTTCTGGATCATCCAAATGCTCTCTAGCAAACTTCAGACGGGCCCGGGCATGTACTGGCTTAAGCAGGGGGACACGTTTGGCACTCACTGCAGGATTTGAGTCCCTGGCGGCGTAGTGTGTTACTGATGGTAGCCTTTGTTACTTTGGTCCCAGCTCTCTGCAGGTCATTCACTAGGTTCCCCGTGTGGTTCTGGGATCTTTGCTCACCGTTCTTGTGATCATTTTGACCCCACAGGGTGAGATCTTGCGTGGAGCCCCAGATCGATGGAGATTATCAGTGGTCTTGTATGTCTTCCATTTTCTAATGATTGCTCCCACAGTTGATTTCTTCACACCAAGCTGCTTGCCTATTACAGATTCAGTCTTCCCAGCCTGGTGCAGGTCTACAATTTTGTATCTGGTGTCCTTTGACAGCTCTTTGGTCTTGACCATAGTGGAGTTTGGAGAGTGTCTGTTTGAGGTTGTGGACAGGTGTCTTTTTATACTGATAACAAGTTCAAACAGGTGCCATTCATACAGGTAACGAGTGCAGGACAGAGGAGCCTCTTAAAGAAGACGTTACAGGTCTGTGAGAGCCAGAAATATTGCTTGTTTGTACTGTACTGTAGGTGACCAAATACTTATTTTCCACCATAATTTGCAAATAAATTCTTTAAGAATCAGAAAATGTGATTTTCGGGATTTCTTTTTCTCATTTTGTCTCTCATAGTTGAAGTGTACCTATGCTGACAATTCCAGACCTCTCTCATCTTTTTAAGTGGGAGAACCTGCACAATTGGTGGCTGACTTATTACTTTTTTGCCCCACTGTAATATATATATATATTACATAGCAGTCGATTGGATTGACTTAAAACTGGTTTGGGAAACATTTGGGTAAGAAAGTGAAATTATCCAGTTTAGGGATTTTGGTGCGAATGGGTCATTGTGGGTTTCAATGCACTGCAGTTCTCTGCTCTTGCAATACACCTCCTTATGTACAGTTATACATTTTTGCCTCTTGTTAGCCCACGTTGGCGGACTAAGTAATGACAGAGTTACACATCATATTAACGAAACATATCATGAAGGCATGTCAGGAAAATCCAGCAATTGAGATAACTATAACACTATATGACAGAGAATCCTGCAAGGTATTTTGATAGCTAGTGAGAGGCAATTATGTTTCAGCCAGAAATAAGCCACAGTTTGCATTCTAATAGAACATGAACCCACAGTTCTCAAATCAGAACATTATTCTGTTTTACAACCTTGAAATGTATATATGAAATAGAACAAATAGAATATTTTAATATCGTCTCGCTTATCCATCACTGTAAACTCAATATGTAATTGTTGAGTTACCGTGCAGTCATTTTTTGTTCTCTTTATCACCTCTTTTTTTGCTATTTATTGTGTTGCCATTCTTATCAGCATAACTGTCATAGTTGTGCAGAAACCAAATGACTGATCACTTTGGACCAAAAACAAATCTTTCAATCCGACTATAACAATATACTGTACTAATAATGGTCTGGTGTCCAAAGTAGGACACACTTTCCCTAATTGCTTTTAAATCACATTTCTGAAATGCACTCACAGCGTAGTTGTCAAAATGCACTTTTAATTTCATTTTCTAATTGTTCAGACATTGAAATGGGTTCAATGTGTCCGGAAGCACTAGGTGAATTTCACAAACTATTCTGCAGCTGTATTTTTATCAATATAAAATATTCTACTCATTGGTTGAGTCAATTTGCATAGCAATTAGGATGCTGAAAAAGACTTTAATGAAAGCTCACATTTTTCAACACCTGTTTGCTGTGTGATAGCCTAAAACATTTTAGATACGTGTCTCTTCACACTAAACAAACACAGTAGCTGGTCAACCTTTATGTCAATTCTAAATTTCCTAATCACAGAATATATTGCAGTAATCATAAAGTGATATCAAGGTAGAGGATTGCTTCACTTCATGGAATGGAAACCATAGAATACAGAAATACATTACAAAGTAAAGATCAAAGTAAACTGGTTTTATTTGGATCATTATAGTACTAGTATATGATAAAAGAGAAGGTTTTAAAAATGGTACTTTTAGTGATGTTCAGAATGTTATCATTTTATATATCTTTCTAATATATACAGGGTTATTCAAAGAGCTCCGAATTGTTTGAGAAAGGTAACCGAACGCTGAAAATAAGCCACAGTTGGCTTGGCCATTCGGCTATCCAGAGAGCAGGCAATTCGCCAAATCCTAGCGAATTGCCTGCACATACGGTGCCTGTTCGGTGCCTGTTCGAGGGCAGTGAAAACCCCATGAAAAGCACTGCTTCGGCTATTCAGAGAACACAAACCAGCAGTGAAAGGTTCCCGAAATGCCCTGCCATTCGGTGGTTTAATTCAGCAAATTTATTCAGGAGAATCCCATAGGCTTCAACGTTAAAAATATTCCTGTTTTAATTCAATATCTAATAAACCGTTCTTTATAAAATTCTGCAGTAAAGCGTCTCTTTATTTATAGATTTTTTTAGGATATTTTAAGGCTTTTTTTTTTTTTTTAGTTTTCTTCTTTTTTCTGTAACAGCCCTCTTTATTATCATTCCCTGGACCTCATATGCAAATTTCAGACATTTTCGCTCAGTAGTTTCTTTGCAAACAGCGTTTCACTTTCACACATTCATACAAACTGTTTTGCGAATTTATTCACTGCCTCTTCTGCTTTGTCGAAGGCTGCGATCAGCTCCTGTTCGGGTTTTTCTGTGGTTTTCGGCAGGTTAATCCAGATGTTTTTGAGGGTTTTCGGCGTGCATTCGCTGGGTTTTGCGGTGAGTTTTCGTCGGGTTTGCGGTAGCTTTTCCCTGCAATTCGGGGACCCTGTGGGGCTTGCTGAATACACCGCAGGGTCACCGAAATGGGATCGGCAAAAGGAACCAAATTGAAGAGAACAAAAAGTCACCGAACGTGCGGTGACTTTTCGAATCTCTTTGAATAACCCTGATAGTGTGTGTATGTGTCAGAATAAGGATTTGGAATTAAGGATAAGAGTTCAAGGATCGGACTAGAGCAGTAATATACAAATTGCCTTTGTTATGGTTGTTACAACACCGTCAATCCAGATGGGGAAAAAATCAAAGAACGGCAGGCAAAATTTCAACATAGCTTGTAAAGTGTATTAAAGCATCAACGTTTGCAAATCTGTAAAAACCATAAAAAAGTTAACGCTTTACTGTTTTGTAAACCTCAAAGCAAGGCAAGGAGTCTGTGATACATTCATTTGTATCTGTGATAGAAAAACCTGTACATGTTTTAACATAAAACATGAAAATGTGTAAGCGGTCAACCTGCAGATAATTTGGTGGAACAATAAGTGAAGCAAAACAGCGGGGAAGCTAGTACCCTGCAGGATATTGAAGAACCATACAGCCACATGCAGCAGGAGGAACCAGAGTCACAATGCATTGAGTGGAGGGGAATGTATCGGACAAATGCCAACAGTGGATGTACAAAACAAGATGCAGAAGAGCGAGGAGGCGTAAGATTCTCAGTTATGACCCATTGTCAGCTAAGCATGCCATATGCTAGTCTAATTCATAGACTAATCCAGAGGCAAGTTTACTGAGGTGAAAATCCACCCTATTTACAAACATCAAATCGAATGCAATTTAGGATATCCCCACCCCAGAGACTGGGCCAGTACATCCATTAGGCCAATTAGGCAGTTGCCTGGGGTGCCATTAGGAAGGGGGCGCTGTGCTGGGCTAATATAACTGCGAGCACTATGGCAGAAATTATGCTGTGCCTGTGTAGTGCTGCCACAGATCTAGATGCAGCGCCCTCGTGCCTTTGAGCTCCCAGTCCGCTATCACCCCCGTTTCAACTGTGGACTTTACAAGAATATTTCAATATTTCAATTTGGAATAATTTGGGAGTGGGGAGGAGGCAAAACAAAATTTTGTCTACGGTGGAAGAAATCCTTGCACCAGCCTTGCTCAGAGATAATCTGTGTACAAAGACAAGCAAGGTTGTATAATGTGTTTCACCTTTCAGAAATCTGTTGAAGATTTATTTTGTACAATAATCTGTTTCAGTATACTGGTTGGGCCTACTTTTGTTTTAGTTAAAAGGAAAGGTACATGGTCTTAACTCTTTCTCCTTCACCGCAGGCTTACTGTGCTCTCATCCTTTAGAAACCACAGATACAGATTTATTTAAAGACAATTATTACTGAGTTGTCATTTATGTCAAACGCACATGTTTGATAATACATTAATTGGATCCTGAACCTCTAGCAAATTTGTTGCCCTTTGAGGAGTGAGTTCAGTATACAGGCTTAAAAGGCAAACAAATAATAGCTCTGTTCATACCAGGAGAATATTTTAATTATGTCTGTTGTACCATTATGGGGAAAAGCTGTAAAACTAATGAAAAGTATAGAAGTCAACGGACACTATTACAATGATCACGTTAAAATGGGAATGCTAAGGAGAAAAACCTGCGCTTGCAGGTTTCTCCTTGGCATCCCTGTTTTAGCGTGATATTACGGTGCAGGCGCTAATCCAGCAGCCTGCACCGTAACACGTAACACCGTGGCAGCGTTAAGGGCGCCGCAAGCATCCCCTCCATGGACTCCATTGAGGCTCCCGTTGCCGGTCACATGACCTGCAGGATCTCGCCTCGTGAGATCCATCAGGTCAGCATAGAGATTCGCAGAGGGACACTGAGGGACTTTCCCCCCAGTCTCTCTCTGTTCCCAGTGGCAAGAAGCAGATGGAGCTGCCGTTCCCAGCGTTGGATGAAAGGTGATTTTTAAAAAAAAAAAAAAAATTGGGGGGGGGAGCGGGATTTCAGCTGGTGCTTATTGATTCCGCAGAAGCGGAATCCGTTAGCACCAGGTCCTAGCTGTGGGTAACTTTTCAGTTAACCGCAGCAGGACGGTAATTAGCGTTAGGACTTTGTAATCCTAGTGCTAATTAACACTTTGCGCTCTCTATGCTTAACATGGGGAGCGCAAAGTACAGTAACCTCGCACTGAAAAGCGCAAGCTACGAATCGCTAATGGGTTTTTTAACCTGTTAGCATTCGGATTCTAACATGGTGTGCCTGAGCTAGGGCAACCATGGCTAACGGTAACACTCAGACAGGTGAGCACTAAAGTTAGCATTAGGAATGTAATAGTGCCCAACCTATTTTATGTTTTCACTTTTCAGAAACTCAAGGTTTATTATGTGGAAATAGATAAAGAAAATGTTATTTTTCTTTAGTTGTTATTGTGTTAATGGGACTATTGTGACATTGTAACTGACAGCACTAAAAATTCATAAAATCTTTGAGAATATTCTTTTGTAAAAATCAATATAAGCAAATGTTTTCTTCAAGTGGTTTCAGTGGAAGATCAGGAATTGAAATGGATAAGAAAAGATACCCAATGGATATCCATGTATCCAAATGAAAAAGTTCAATTAGAAATATAGTAACTATCAAATCTCCAAAAAGTGAAGCGTCTGGAAAACAGATAGTTCTTCATTGTCCTTCTGCCAGTTCTGTTAATGACTTCAGGGGCTAATACTATAACTGCTTTGCATGGCACCATTTCTGGTTTTAGTGCATGCAAACGGCAAGAATGATTTCACTTATAAACTGGTCCACAACCACCCAGCAGTAGCTGGAATAGTGATTTGTCAGAGATTGATTAAAAAAAAGGCATTTAGAAAATAATTAAATCATTTAAACATGATTTAGAATTTTTTAAAATAAAATTACTTAAATTCTGGTCAGCGCTTTCTAATGGGTGTTCAATTTGGAGATATGCATGTCAACTGATCTGAAACAAAGAAGAACATATCATAGTACAGATATGTATGGCATTAATTTAGAAATACTTTGCTTGCCAAATGATCAGTCACACAGATTTGAGTCATAGACTGGGCTGTCAGTGGAAGATGCCTGTGGGTTCCTTATGGCACATCCATCAGCTAAATGATAATTTAAGCTGCTGGTAATCGTAATAGCGACCATTTCTAACTCCCTCAATTCCAGGCACATAACATCAAAGATGACATTCAGAAATGTGGACCATTGTCTCTGCTGAAGATAATTTCATTTCTACTTTTAGGCTAGTTCAAATCATTATTTAATGTGGTTTACCAAGGTGTGAACTGCTGGAGAATTGAAGGCTGAAAGAATGCCAAAGTTTGAAAACGTATAAAATCTTCTATTTTGCCCTAATATTAGCAAACTATATTGTCTTACACGTGTTTGTAAATTGCATGGAATAGTTTTGAATATCAAATTTGCATTTAAATAGCAAAAAGCAATAGAAATGCGTTAGTAAAGCAAATAGATTTGGGTATGGTGAAAGCATTGAAACAACTTTTGAAAGATGTCAGATATTTCCCTTTGTGTTACATCTCCGTTTTGGCATCAAAGTCAGATAGCTGATTCCTATGCCTAATTTCCAAGACACACAGGAGAAAGAACAGTATTGTTGTGGAAAAAGGACATTCAATTAAAATGATAAAAAATGTCAGTGTTGTAGCATTTCTAACTGCTGCTCAGAGATTTTTCTGTGGGTTTTTTTGTGAGAGAAATAAAACTTTTAACTCTGCATTTTTCATCAGAGACTGCATAAACTGGTGTTTTCCATAAAGCAAATTACGAAAGAACTGTATGTTGCCGGCACACCAGTTTTAAATATGAAAGATAAATACAATCATCTAGAAAACACAAACTCATCCTTTTAACTATACACTCACACAAATGCTTTTCTTTGTACCATGTATACGTCTACACGCGGAACTTCACACAATCATCCTCATACACTCTCACAAATTTTTACATGGACATACTGATCAAAAGGAGAAGAGAAATGACTTGCAATGGGATATGCCCTGTACAAGACTTCTCCAAAATTAGGGATCTCTGTACCATCATCAATTTAGGGCGATAAACCCATATAATTAGTGGTATGAAAAAAGAACAACCTTCCGTGAGACCAAAATGAGCTCACGGTCGGTGTCGGATGACCACATGCATGCAATTATAATTACAAAATGTCATAACATTCTTTATTGAATCTTGACAACAATTAAAATGTGTTTAAAAACACAATTGTGAACACCTTGTACATGTACTTAGTTCATTACTCAGAATTGCCCCAAGTTTGGTATATTGGTACTGGCTGTAATATTGCAGGATATTTTCATGGGTTTGGTATAGCAAGTCGCACTTATTACAGCTCCCTAACCATATTCCCAAGGGGGGAAAAAATAAAAATAAATAATAATATAATAATTATTTATTTGCCCCTCGATGGTTTGTCACTCGTGGTAATAAAGCAAGTCAAATAACCAAAGACAAGGAGCTAGATGGCCGTGGTTAGTAGTATGTGTGACCATATGTTGCAGGTCTACTGAGTATCACCTGGTCTCCTTTATAATGGGACCATATATTCATACTGATCAGCCTGAATATGTGTGTGTATGTATATATATATTATATAAGAAATCCAAATGGCCCCGCGCTCAACATACCAGAAAGTTTCCTTGCTCCGGTGCAGAAAATCCGACTGCCGCCACAATACTCCACAAGTTTCGGATGCGCACGGAGGCTTGTTTTTTAGTCATTTCATTTTTAAAAAACAAGCCTCCGTGTGCGTCCAAAACTTGTGGAGTGTGTGTGTGTAATATATATATATATATATATATGTCCATATAAATATATTTGGACACAGGCAAAATTTTCATACTTTTGGCTGTGTATGCCACCAGAATTGTCACGTACCTCCAGTGCCCAGCAGCCTCCTGCACGCTGCTCGCTTGCCAAGCGCCGGATAAAATGCACACCAGTGCTGATCACGTGAAGCCCAGAGGGGCTCATTAGGAAAGCACGCGGTCTGGTATATAAGCCCTTCAGTTAGCCCAGACCAGCGCACTGTCATGTTCTCACACTCCCCAGTGCTCCCAAGTGTTCTGAATATATATATATATTAGTCACTATAATTGACCACTACAAGGATCGGAATATTAGGGTAAACTCTGTGTACAAGGATCATATACATATATCCATAAGGAATTCGTGACAAGAATAAAATTCTCTTCACTGGCTCCCCATCCACTGCAGAATTAAGTTCAAAATCCTTATCCTTACCTACAAAACCCTCACTAACTCAGCTCCCCACTACCTGTCCTCACTAATCACCAAATACACCCCAGCCCGCTCCCTAAGGTCAAACAGTGACCTGCGCCTAGCTTCTCCCCGCATCACCTCTTCCCATGATAGACTGCAGGATTTCTCACGCGCAGCCCCCACTCTCTGGAACGCTCTCCCTCGTACTGTCAGACTTTCCCCTAACTTCTCTTCCTTCAAACGCTCCCTTAAAACGTTCCTATTTAGGGAAGCCTACCACCCAACTCACTGACGCAACCACCAATCACTCTCACCTTACAGTCCTCTCCTCCTGTTTCCAACCCCAACCCTCCTACATTGTGAGTTCCTACGGGAATAGGGCCCTCATCTCCTCCTGTACTGTTTGTCAAATGTTGTTCAATGTATTGTAACCCTGTCTATACTGTGCCAATTGTACAGCACTGTGGAATATGCTGGCGCTTTATAAATAAAGAATAATAATAATAATCATAATAATAAAACAAAACAATTCAAATGAATTTGAATTGCAGACTTTCAGCTTTAATTCAAGTAGTTGAACATAAATATCAAGTACAATTTTTTTGGAACTGCAACCATTTTTCTATACAAGGGCTCAAATGTAATTGGATAAATGAATAGAACCACAAATAAAAAGTTGATTTTTAATATTTTGTCAAGCATCCTCTACTGGCAATGACTGCCTGAAGTCTGGAACCCATGGACATTACCAAAGACTTTGGGTTCAATCACATGCCTGTAGCTAAAACCAGCGCGCTAAGGGAAAAAAATTCCCTTTGCATCCTGGTTTCACCAGCGGATTATGGGACAGGCATGGAATACAGCAGCCTGCGCTGTAGCAGCCTCTAGGCTTCAGGATGTTCGGGGCAGTGCTAAAATGCCGTCCAAAGCATATCCTCCATGGAGTCCATTGGACTCCATGGAGGATTCTCCTGCTGTGTCACATGACTGGCAGGATCTCGCCTCTCGCGGGCCGGCCTTCTCGCCGCGGGATGAGAGGGGAGTATTTGTTTGGGGGCTTTTCAGCTGCTGCTAACTGATTCTGCAGCAGCGGAATCAGTTAGCAGCGGCTAAGAGCTGGTGTTAACTTGTTGGTTAGCAACAGCTCTTTGCAACTAGCATTAGGAGTTTGTGATCCTAATGCTAATTAGTCACTGCTTACACATTGCGCTCCCCATGTTACTTATAGGGAGCACAAAGTACAGATATCTCAGGGTATAAACCACTAATACTGATTCGCTAACAGGTTTTTTTAACCTCCCTGGCGGTCTAATTTTTTCAAAATTTTGTGTCTAAAAGCATCTCAATTTTTTTTTAAAGGAAACGTGTTTTTGTACATAGTTAGCCTGTAATAATTAGGAATCACGCACTGAAATCCGTGCAATCAAGAGTTCTTACTCTTACTCTAAGGTAAAATCCTTTATAAATAAATTAATTAATTAAAAAAAATAGTAAATACACTGAGTCCGATAAAGTTTGAAACACAACATAATAATTTATTATCCCAAAAATAATTATCCAAAATAATGCAAATAAATGATGTACAATAAAATACAACAAAAAACACTGAAATCTGTCTGAGAACAAGGGTGAGACGATGTATGGTCTATTTCTTATCCTGTACTGCCACCTAGTGGCCGTTCATAAACGTTGCCATTTGTATTCAGTGAGTATTATGAATGAAGTTTGCTGCGTCTAGCCCCCCTGCATCATGTGACTCGCAGGGAGCCATCCAGGAAGCAGCTCGCCGCGATCACACTGCAGAGACAGCGAGGGAGCCAGGAGGAGGTGAGTATGTATCCAGCCCGAGTGTGGCTCGGGGTTACCGTTCGTGGTAGTGAAATTTAACTCCGAGTCACACTCGGGAACATTGCCAGGGAGGTTAATCCCTTAGCAAATCGGAGGTGATCTGTGCAGAGCGCCATCACCTTCTTTAAGCTAGCACTAACGTGAGCGTTAGGTTGAAGGAGGTGTTAGAGCACTTGGTTTTCTCCTTTCTGATGCTTTGCCAGGCTCTAACTGCAGCTGTCTTCAGTTGTTCTTTGCTTGTGGGTCTTTCTGCCTTTTAGTTTTGCCTTCAAGTGAAATGCATGCTGAATTGGGTTGAGATCAAGTAATTCATTCAGCCATTACAGAATATTCCACGTTTTTTTCTTCAAAAACTCCTGGGTTGCCTTTGCAGTGTGTTTTGGACCATTGTCCATTTGTACTGTGAAGCGCCGCCCAATCAACTTTGCATTTGGCTGACTCTGGACTGACAGTATATCTCTAAACCCTGCTGAATTTCATCTGGCTGCTTCTGTCACATCGTCAATAAACCCCAATGACCCATTGCCACTGTAAACCATGGATGCCCATGCCATCACACTGCCTCCACCATGGTTTACAGATGATGTTGTGTGCTTTGGATCATTAGCTGTTCCAAGCCTTTTCCATTTTTTTCTTCCTGTCATTCTGGTACAGATTAAATTTAGTTTCTTCTGCCAAAAAACATCTAAAAAAGACAGGCCAGTTCTGGAAAAGCTTTCTTTGGACAAAGTCTAATCTGGCTTTTCTATTCATCAGGCTTATGAATGGTTTTCACCTATGGTGAACCCTCTGTATTTGCTCTTGTTATGTCTTTTCTTGATTGTAGACTTTGACAATGATACGCCACTTCCTGAAGAGTGTCCTGCACTTATCTGGATGTTGTGAATGGGGTTTTCTTTACCATAGAGAGGATACTGTGATCATCCACCACCGTTGTCTTCTGTGATTTCCCAGGCCTTTTTATGTTGCTGAGTTCACTAGTGCGTTCTTCTTTCCTCAGAATTCATTGAGCTGTTGATTTGGCCACTCCTAATGTTGCTGTTATCTCTGATGGATTTGTTTTGTTTTTGAATCTTTACAATGGCCTGTTTCACTTGCACGGACAGCTCTTTGAATGCATGATTTAGGTTCACAGCAATAGATTCCAAATGAAAATACCACTGTTAGAATCAACTCCAGAACTTTTACCTGCTTAATTGATGAAGAAATAATGGAGTAGCCACACCTGACCATGAAACCGCTTTTGATTCAATTGTCCAATTACTTTTGGTCCCGTGAAAAAAGAGGATGCTGCTCTTAAGAGCTGTAATTCCTAAACCCTTCCTCCAATTTGTAGGTACATACCCTCAAATTAAACCTGAGAGTGTGGACTTTCTGCTCCCATCCATTATATAACTATAGCTTGAATATGTTTTGATAAGTAGCTGAAAAAAACTAAATTGTGCATGTGTTCAAATATATGTGGACCTAACTGTAATATATATATATATATATTTGCAAAGTATTTTACCAGGAAGGATACATTGAAATTTCTCTTGTTATCAAGTATATATATATATATATATATAAGAGAACTCTCAATGTATCCTTCCTGGTGAAATTCTTTGTAAATCTCCTTCATCCACTCATATACTTCTTCTAATTCAATTATAAGCAATCCCAAACTTACTTATACATTCTGTTGATTGCTGGATGCCCAGGACTAGAACATGCTAGAGGAATTTACATTACAACTCTTGGATTTACCTAGATTTATATATTGATTTCTTATAAAATATTATCTGGTTGTCATCTAAGTTACAACTCCAGACAAACATAATGTCAATGTACTAATAATACACAAATCTATTTTTGAGGACATTGGTTTAAGTAAATCAAATGAAAATGTTAAAATACAAGAGCTATAAGCTCCCATGGGTAAGTTGTCACTCGAAAAACCAAAATTTCCCTTTGAACTGCAGTCAGTGGATCTCTGATCACCTCACATTTATTATTGTATTACGTATACAGGAACGCCCACTCGAAAGCCGGTGTTTTAAGAATTGCACATTGTGCAAAATAAGTTCTGGGTGAAATACAGAAAATTGAAGTAGCAAACTTATGGACAACAAATTAATTTCATTCATAATCTTTGTTTGATTCAGACAAAATGAATTAATAGAAAGGAAACTGGGGTGTACTAGTGGCGCAACAGTTGTTACATACAACAGATTACAGTGTTGTACTAATGGACCGTCAGATATACATAAATCCTTACGGTTCGTCTAGGATTTATGTATATCTGACGGTCCATTAGTACAACACTGTAATCCGTTTTATGTAACAACTGTTGCGCCACTAGGACACCCCTGTTTCCTTTCTATTGATATCTGCACACCCTTTCGAGAGTCTGTGCTACCCCCTAGACGGCAGCAAACAAAATAAATACTCCTACCTAGACGAGAGCGCCCATACCGACCCCTCTTCAAAATGAATTAATAGATAGTTGGCTTGCCCATAAAATTAGATTTCTCAGTCGCAGATGGAACTATTTTTCAAATGGCAGTGCTATCCACCAGTGGGCAAATACTCAGGGGCACTTGGTTGGGGGTTGACAAGCCACCACTGTAAAAGTGAATAAATCCATAATAGAGATCATAATTAATAACAATGGGCATATTTTGGGGTGACATGAGGGGTGGACATGTGATAAAGTGGGGAGACCTATACCATTTCCCCCTTCTGCAACTTTCCCCTCCAACCATGGACTTTGGTTGGTGGAATAATAGACATGGCGAGTGAACATGGAGATGGAAGGGGGATCCAATTATCTTATTACCGGTTAAAAAAATATAATTGCCTTCTAATGTCTTTTCTAATTTTCTTCTTTCATCCCCCAAAAGGCAAAAAAAAGCCAAATTTACCAACGTGACTTTAAAAAATGTAAAATAAGAGTAACCAGAATACTAAAAATTATTCATCTGACACGTAATAAGTAATTGTTTTGTGGCCGCGAGATTGTGCTTGCAGCTAACTTTGGCAGTAAGTGTAGGACTTTACTGTCTGGTGTGACCACTGGATCTGGCTTTTTCCCTGCTGTTGTGTCCACTCGCGATTAGATCACACATAGGGACATGGGATGTATTGTGAATTTGGAGTTTCTCTACAGCACAGGCAACTCACAGAGTGCCTGTTATGACCATTGAAGAATCTATGACAAAGGTCTTTGACCGAAACGTTGAGTGTTTGGTCTCTGCTGGTTCTTGTCTGCTGAGAGGTTCCCTGTGGTATCAGTATTTCAGTTTCTTTTCTTTTTACATGTGGTTGTTCATTTATTTTTTTGGTTGTTTAAACACTGCTTGTGATATAAGATTTATTATCACCAGGGATACTCCTTAATATATTGTTTGGAGGATATATATTAAACTTATCTCTTTTGTTGCATTAGGATAAGTGTAGACCAACCTTATTACTTTTGAGTTGGTTCTCTGGCAAATTATATATTATATAAAGATTTTTCGTGGTGTTTTAGTGTTTTTATTTCTGTATCAATAAAAATTTATTTTTACTTTGGTGTGCAGTCTTGGTATTTTTGTAGCATTGAAGAATCTATGCCATTGAGTAATTAATTACAACACAGGCTGGAACATGCAAGTATACCAAGGTGTTAATGATAAAAGCAAGTATTTAAATTAAGATGAGATTGGAAATGCATGTTGCAGGTGCTACACACCTTCAAGTGGACTGTTTGCACAAGCCTGTTCTTCAGAAAAAAGGGGTGGTATGAATGAACTTTCACAGGACCTATTATAGAAATGCACAACTCTGAGAAAAGTTTCAAAACCACTATGAAACACCTGAGAGTTGATCTATCAACAGGAGCACAAATTGTCTTGTAATAGAGAAAACTCAGGACTGTTGGTACTATTCTTAGGAGTTGGCATCTTGCAAAGATCACTCCAAAAGCTTTATGAGAAAGACTCAAAAAGCTGTGAACGAAGTCTAACACA
Source organism: Leptobrachium leishanense (assembly GCA_009667805.1). Classification (NCBI taxonomy): domain Eukaryota; kingdom Metazoa; phylum Chordata; class Amphibia; order Anura; family Megophryidae; genus Leptobrachium; species Leptobrachium leishanense. Next base: position 408,487,917 of record CM019063.1, read on the forward strand.
AATGACCCTCAGAACACTATGGGGGTTATTCACAGAGCCATAAAAGATAAATTAAGGTGCACTATATACGAGAGATTAGATAATTATAGCGTTATACTGTAAATTAGCGGGTACATATAATCCCCTGCTACCAAATTTCGCTCACAGGATAACAATGAAATGTATGCTCATCACAAATACTCAGCTGACGTGGTTGCCGTGGTTGCGTCCCTTTAGATTTTTCCTGGAACCATTTCATCACCATCGACCAATTTCCTTGAAGGAATCCTTCGTCAGGTCATCCAATCCTCAAAGGAAGTGGGAATGATTGAGTATGACTCAAAATTAGAATAAAAAACTATTTAATAAAACAATGTCAAAATAAAACGAAATTTGGTAAAGAATGGGGTCTCTTAATCCGACGTGTTTCTTCACGATGGACTTTTTCAAGGATAGTGACCCCATTCTCCTTAAGCGTCTTATATACCCTAAATTCAATTACTTAATGAGTGCAACACCTCCCCCCAGAATCCTTTGCTCCAGCCTTCTTCCTGCTTCCTGTATGCGTGCGCAACTCTGTTCGTGCGCGTTTCGTAATTTCTGATCACTTTCCGATATGTCATTTCCGTTCATACGCGATTCGTCATTTCCGCTCGTGTAATTCGATCAATCCTTTTTACTTTTGTTTTCGGAATGTCTTTCCGTTCGCGTAATCTGATCCGTTGTTTTGTTTTCGTTTTCAGAAATGTCTCTCATGTATCAAATCCATCTTGATCACACACTTCAGCCAATCTGCTTTTAATTCAGGGGAAAATGTGGTTAGTTATCATCCTACCTCTTCTTCATTCCTTACATATTTATATTACCATTTACGTGACCATCAAAAAGCATAAATCTGTAAAAATATACGTATGCAAATGGTGGATATTGTAGTGTGGACATAAATTGACATTACATATCTCTGTCATGTACCCAAACCATAACAGCACAACGTGATCTGGTATTCATTAATCAGAGGATATTCCTGATTCAAGTACAGTTAGCTATGTCAATATCTACATTTAAACCTTTTCCCTCCAATGTCCCCATTTCTAAAATTCATTTAGTTTCCCGTTTGGCAATCTTCCTTATAGTATTTCCTCCTCTCCAGTCGTATTTCACTATATCAATTCCAACACATTTAAATTCTTCCCAATTAAACTGTGGGCATTTGTTACAGTGTATAGGTACTAAATGGTCGTTAGAGTTTTACAGGATATTATTTCTGTGTTCTAAGAGTCGTATTTCTTTGTATACATCTTCCCAGGTGTCTAAAATCCTAGCAACTATTCTGTATTATTCAGAGAGATCTGAAATGTCACTGAAATGTAACTGGACACTGAAATTCAGCGTACGGGGCCATTAGTGTATTCAGAGAGCAGGTAGTTTGCCAAATTTTGGCGAATTGCTAGCATGTACTGTGCCTGTTTGAGGGCAGTGAAATCCATCATATACAAACAATGGTTCACCTATTCAGAGAACACCGAACAGCCGTGAAAAGTTGCCAAAATGCCCTGCTGTTCAGTGATTTCATTCAACAGGTTTATTCAGGCGAATCCCATAGGCTCCAATGTTAAAAATATTCTTGATTTAATTAAATATCTAATAAACCATTTATTATTTTATACTGTAGTAAAAAGTCTCTTTTATTGGCTCGGCGGCTTTTTCTGGCGTGTTCGGCGTGATTTTTGCGGCGATTTCTGTGGATTTTGGGGAGTGTTCAGTGAGCATTCGGCGGGTGTTCGTCTGGTTTGCGGAGGGTTTTACCTGCACTCCGGGGACCCTGAGGTGATTTCTGAATACACCGCAGGGTCGGCAAACTACAATAGTCAAATCACCCCGAGGTGCGAGGAACGAAAGGGCACTGAAATATCAGCGACATTTCGGTGCTCGCTTAATAACCGTGTATATAAATTGCAAAAAACTTGTGTTCATGTGCTCACTATCAGAAAAGCTCTGTTGGAAACCACTGCTGTCTAAAATTCACAATGGCTTGTTTCCAGTTCTACCTGACACTATGGTGTTTCACCGCTCTTCGGTGATTCCATTTAGCCGAAAATACTGTGAATTCACTATTTAATGAATGTTCACAGTGTTTTACTGAAAATAGAGTAGCGAAAACAGTTATTGGATGTTGGGGAAAACTGCTGAATTGCGACCAATAACTGCTGAATCGCGACGAATTGGCATTGGAAAATTCCTCTGAACTGAAAAAAGTCTTCTATTCTCCTAATAGAAGCTTAAATCAATAAAAATGTGTCTAAATAATAAAAAGGGTCCATCAAAAAATAAAACAAAATTAAACCCTTCATCACGCATGTCCCCTCCTGGAGTCCATAGGACTCTATCTTCTACATTCAGGGCACTAGCATGTGCCTGTAGCTAAAACCGAGATGCTAAGGTGAAAAATTAGCAATCGCTAATTTCCCCTTTGCATCCCGGTTTCACCATCAGATCGCGAGGCAGGCGCTGAGTGCAGCAACCTGCCACATATTGGCCTTTAGGCTCGCGGATGCTGGGGGCAGCACGCCATCCCAAGCATCTGCTCCATGGAGTCCATAGGTCTCCATGGAGGGTTCTTCTGCTGGGTCACATGATCGGCAGGATCTCGCCTCTCATGTGATCCTGATGGTTGGCGGAGTGATCACAGAGGGAGACTGGGAACTTTTTTCCCCAGCCGCACTCTGCTCCCATCGGCCAAAAGCAGTGGATCGGCCCGCCGTTCTCACTGCAGGAACAAAGGTGAGTATTTGATTTTTGCCAATGTTTGAGCTGCAGCTGATTCTGCAGAAGCGGAATCCATTAGCTACAGCTCTGAGCTGGTGTGAACTTTGTTAGTTAGCGCCAGCTCTTAGTAACTAGCGTTGGGACCAAGTGATCCTAATACTAGTAAATCTTTGCTTTCACTTTGCGCTCCCCATGTTAATTATAGGGAGCGCAAAGTACAATAAACTCAAGCTACAAATTGCAAATTAGCGCTAATGGGTATTTTAACCCGTTAGCGAATCGGAAGCGATCTTTGTCGTGCGCTGTGATCTCCTTTACGGTAGGGCTAACATGAGCGCTAGCAATAGCTTGAATGCGGTGATAGAGCCCCAGCCTTTTGAAGCTGAAATTTGCTTTAGGTGATTTATTAGTGGCTGGAGCAATTTCTCCTCACACTTCCATTCTGTCATTATAAACTTGCCTTTACAGAATACATACAATAAGATTTAGGCACACACATATTTTAATTTAGAATTATGCTGGTGATTTCACAGACACATTGATATTTTTATCCTTGCTTTTCATGTTATTGAAAACTTCCCATATCGTGGTAATTCTGAGTCTCCTATCAATCTGCTTTCTAATGGTTTTGCTGAATTTGTGTTTAATTGCATTTTCCCATGCTTTTACACTAGTTCACTACCCAGGGAAGAACACATATATCAGGGCTCAAACTTTTAAGTCCCAAGCTACTAACCAGGCCATAAAAGTTACTCGCCACCAGTTGCTCCACCTAACGCATACCCAGCCCATAATGCTGCACCTAAACACACCCCCTTAAATTATCTTATGAAATTACACTCGTAAAGTTTTTATTTAGAATTAAGTTACAAAAATAACATACCCGTCCCAGTCCTCAGACCCCAGATACATGTATACCCAGTCATCAGACCCCAATGTGAGCATCGCGAGGAGGCAGGGAAGCTCCTCTCCACCCCCCTGCCAGTGACAGAGATGAGCTGGGTCAGGTTAGGCAACTGGTCCCTGCCACTGTGCAGCATGGGGAAGAGGGGGCTGCACGGTGACATTGCCGGAATACGCAGCACAAAATAATTTCTTGTGCTGCCTGCGTGTGCATTTTCACTCGCCCTCACTTAAATTCCACTTGCCAAATGCGAGTGGGCGAGTGGAAATTTTGAGCCCTGACATATATCATACACTTCATCCTTCAACAGTATAGGAAAACAAAAATAAAAAGGTTTGAACATAGACTTCCCACTATCAAGCCGTAAATTGGCATGAAAGAAATTACTGCAGACTTGTAAACTTTAGAGAAGTAAACTAAACCATTAAATCTGTCTATTCAACAATCACACATGTGTTTTCTCATCCCACTAGGTCTTCTGCCCATATTGCCTCCCCTTCTCCTTTATTTTTTGTGTGGTATCTGATTAAGTTGCAAGATGTCTGCTGCCTATACGTGTATTGTAAATGCAAACATCTTGATAAAAGATATTAATTAAATCTTGTGAAATTAAGTATTATTTCAATTGGTAATGAGTAGCTTTATTATGGTCAGAGATAATGAGTTTGATTTCTCTGTAAATGTGTTCTATTAAGAAAGAGATCATGACATACTTGAAGTATTTCTAATGTACTTTGCTTGAGACCCAGTGGACATATATTCATAGTTTAATTTATTTATAAACACTATTAATCATTATCTTTAATGAAGTATTGCTGGATATATAGGTTTAAACCTCTAAAATAATTATTGCAAAAAGTCCTAATTAAACTGGTGCATAAAATATATTATTAATGCATTATATAATTTCACACATAATATATTGATAATTATGACATATTCTAATAATTTAATAGAAAAATGTATATGTAATGGCTTTTCTGCATTTTCCTCAACACATTTGTGCACTTGGTAATTTGTCCTAATCTTTTTCTTGTTTGCAGTGCACTTTAGTTTGTGAATGCTCTTCACCTGATGCTGTAAGTGGGAGTGACAATCTACCTTTATTAAATACAGGTACAGTGCTATTTTAGTGTTTTTGTGATGGTTGATTTCTGCTTTGTAATATTTAATTAAAAATTTAATGAGTAGCATTTCTGGAAGGTGGCAATATTTATTGTGCACCAACGTATAATAAATGATATGCTTAAAAGGGCACTAACACCAAACAATGAAATTCCCTTAAAAATGCATGTTTATTTTATGGTGCTGATATCTTACATGTGCTTTATTTTTTTCTTGCATGTTTAGTTATTAAAATATTTTACTTTATAGGTGTCACTGGGTTCATCCATTATGTGATCTTTTGTGACACAGAAGAAGGGGGTCCTACTGGCGCAATAGAGAATTGCAGGTCCAGCTGCTAAGTTAGCTGGAGGGTTTATGTACATCCAAAATGGTTAACTATGCATTAGTGGTTAAAAACAGCTGTGCAGTTCTAGGGCCTATATTGAAGTGCGACCGTGAGCAGTGCACAAACATTATTCATAAAGTGCTGAAGCAATGGTAAAGTTAATACAGTGTATTGTGCAAAATCCACAAATGGTGCCTTAATTGACAATACTCAAATCTATACCACAAATATGAACAATCCAATAAAGTGCAAAAGGGTGCAATAAATATAAATCCAATTGTTCAAACGTAAAGTTCCTATTATGACCAAAAGCACTTGCAAAGTGCTATAAAAAAGTCAGTAACAACCGTGAGTCTCAAGCTGAATTTTGTTTGTATCCTGGTGTGGTTGTTCCTCCTTTGGTCCTAGTGCAGTCCCAATGCTCCGGTGGAGGGAAAAGAAGAGAGAATAAGGTGCAATATCGCCGGATAAACGGTGCAATATAGGTTACAGAAACACACTTACACTCTCCAGAGCCTTATACGTCCAGACTCTGGGTTGAAGCATCTTGGACCATATAGAGGGTGGCCACTGCCCTTCGTTTTGTCACCTTGGTTACCTCAAACGTGAAAGATGCAGAGAGATGGCGCTCTCATAGCGTAACGCAAACCAGGGGATATATAGTGTAATACAGGAATTAGTCACACTCACCAATTTTGGAGTCTTAAATGTCCACGCTCAACTGCTTAGCGTACAGTGCCACTTATCGGAGGGCACTTTGACCTCTTTATCAGCTTGCTCGTCTCCTGGATAGGTCTCCTGGTGATTCGTGTTGTATGTGCCCAGGTTCGCAGAGAAACCTAATCCTGCTTGGATAAATGAGGCTGGCCCAGTGTGACAGTGTGACTGTCACTAAATGAGGCTGGCTCTTTGTGACTTGTCACACTGGGCCAGCCTCCTTTATCCAAGCAGGATTTGGCTTCTCTGCGAACCTGGGCAGTGTCCCTTTAAATATCAATTCCTGTTTTAACATCATAACATCCCGTTAAGGCTTTTCTAGCTGGTTTTGGAAGTCCTTTTCAATAAATAAAATACACAATTGGACACAGGCAGCATTGGATATTAAGTTGAATGCAAATTAGGGAAACAAGGGGTTACTGATGGCAGCCCTCAATCAGTGCCAGTAGTGAGCAGAACACTGTCATTCTACTGTAGGACTGCTCTTCTACTCACAACAGTAATTCCCTCCATCGGCATGCCACCTGAAATGTGTGACAGCTATTATTTGATAGAGAATTACTCAAATGTGTCCAGCTTCTGCTGGGTAGGACAGGTGCATTTTAATATTTATGATATTAGAAAAAACCTTAGTCTCCAAAAATATTACAGCTTCCACTAATGATCAGAAATGGTCATTTCTCTTTCATACCATCGTCACTCCAGGCAATGTATCTTATCCTAGTCTCTGGAACATGTTGCAATTATTCATAGATCTGTCCTGAGATCTATAACTAGCAGTTAGACCCACAGCAATGCATACTTGCCATCTGGTATAAATTCTTCAGTCACTGTCATACCATTTTTTTTCTATAAGTCTGTTGCCTATTTAACAATTAAAGAGTGAATGCTTAACTTTTTGTGTAAATTCATTCAGTTTACGAATTACTTAGGTCTTGCAAAATTCTTATTTTGATTTACAAAATAAATTTGATTAACTCGTATGAAAAATAAAGAAAGAGGCAGTTGAAATGTTTTGGGAGTAGCAGTCTGATTTGCATATGGAGCAGTTGTCCCTGTAATGGCACAATCGAGCTAAGGCTAGGGTCAGACGAACGCATTTTTCACGTTGTCCGTGAAAAAGTGCGTTCGAACGAATGGACGTATTTTTTCACGGAATACGCGATAGCGGTCATACGATGCGCATTTTCGTCCGTGATTTTGTACGGATCATCAATAAAACCCTTTCTGCGTCTGGACGTTATGTTGGCCGGACGTGTGCAGCGTCTGACGTCTCCCAATCACGCAAACACGCCGCTATGCGGCCGCAGCGCACTCTGTACGTCAGTAGTAGCGGTTTGACGTTCTCGAAAAAATGCGTTCGTTGGCCACTTGCGTTGCGCAGCCGCACTTTCGTGCGGCCGTTCATCGTATGTTCCCCGGCATTGGACGTCATTTGCTGCTAGCACGGCCGTGATTTCGTGCGGCTAAACGCACGTTAAAACTGCTCTCGTCTGACCTTAGCCTAAAACCTTGTGAAACTTGAGCGGACCCCACCATAAAGCAGGCCACTAGTACTGTTGCTCTTTTTCAGGACCCTCACAAACCTCTCTGTTTCTCAGTTGAATTGTTTTGGCTTTTCTCACAATGTTTACTGTTATAATTTTTTATTCTAAATGAATAAGTTGACAGAAAATTATTAGAAAAGGGTTTAGTTATTAGACGACTCATCTAACCTTAACAAACGCATGCCAAGGGTTGAATTGCTTCTCTATTAGCTATGTATTTACTCTAACATTACTCAAACCTGTTCCTGTCATTTTAGATGCATTATTTCTCTAACATTGTTCCAAACCTTTCAGCGTGCTTTTAAATTGCTGAAATGGTAAATGCAGTAAAAACATTTTGAAAATGGTCAATTATTTGGAATGCACTCTAACTTTTGACTGATATGGTGTACAGAATATTTTCTAGTAGCAATCAAATACTAGTCAAAGACTATCAGGGTTATTCAAAGAGATCCAAATTGTGGCCGAAAGGTAACCGAACACTGAAATCCAGCATACGGTTACCTTTCCTGGCCATTCGGCTATACAGAGAGCAGGCAGTTCGCCAAATGTTTGCGAATTGCCTGTACATATGGTGCCTGTTCGAGTGCAGTGAAATCCCCATAGAGAAGCAATGCTTCGCCTATTCAGAGAACAAAAACTAGCAGTGAAAAGTTGCCGAATTTCCATGCTGTTCGGTGGTTTCATTCGACAGCTTTATTCCGGCGATTCCCAATGTTAAAAATTTTCCTGTTTTAATACAATATTTAATAAACCATTAATTATAATATTCTGCAGTAAAAAGTCTCTTTATGTATAGATTTTTTTAGGATCTTTCAAGCATCTTTTGCGAAATCTATTTTTTTTCGGGGTTTTTTAAAATCGTTTTTTTTTTTTTGGTCACTCCATTCGTCTGCGGTGTCGGCTTTTTCTGGCAGCTGCTCTGCGCTGTGATCGGCCGCTGCTCGGGTTTCTCTGGCATGTTCAGCAGGGTTAATCCAGATGTTTTTGTGGGTTTCGTTCGCTGGGTTTTGCTGCAAGTGTTTGGCAGGATTGCGGCAGCTTTTCCCTGCACTGCGACGGCCCCGTGATGTTTGCTGAATACACCGCAGGGTCGCTGAAATGGGATCGCCAAATCACACTGACTTGAAGGGAACGAAAAGTTACCGAACGTGCGGTGACTTTTCGAATCTCTATTAATAATGTATGATGTACAGTGCTACTAAGAGAAATAAAAGTCATATGTATGTTTTGCAATCATAGATGATATACCTGTAGCCCTCCATCCAAGTCAGATAACGGCTGGGTTCACACCTGAGCGTACCGCATATGCGTGTTTTACGTGCGTTTTTGTCGGGCGTTTTATGAACGTATTACTTGGTGTTTTTGACCAATAGAAACGCGCGTCGTATGCACATTTTTTTGATTGACTACGGAGGCGTGCAATGAAAAATACTTCAGAGGCGTCCAATGAAAAAGACTTTAGTGCCTAGTGTGCCTGTCGCAATGTGCAGAACGCGCGTTCATACTCATGTTTTTGATGACGAAAAACGTAAACAACCATTTCAACACGTTCACTTTGAGGTCTATGGCTACAAACATGCTGTAATATACCCCAAAGAAGCTCCTGTACTTCTTTGGGTGTAGGGCCTTTTACGGTTCCTACGTGCTGTAAAACGCCCAGGTGTGAACCATGCCCATAGGAAATAATGGGATTTCAGTGTTCGAGCGTTTTACAGCATGTAGGAACGTGCTGTAAAACACCGAGGTGTGTACCAGGCTTACAGCGGCTGTGTCTAGGAAGAGGAACTCCACAATCTAGAGGAAAAGGTAGTCAAATTGTATACAGAGGGGCCCAAAAAATGTATACACACTTCAACCGTTGTTATCTACACACTTTTTTAAAACGCGTATTGAATTATGGCAGCAATGTATGGCATTATGTTTCCTTTAAAGATATCCGTATCAGATATCATTGTTGATATCCTCATGTGACCGTCAGAGAGTCAAAGAAAATGGTGGACTTAGGGGCAACGTAAGACCTTTATGAAGTGGTATTGTAAGTTTGAAAATGTGTGTGAAGTTCAATGACAATGGTGACATGAATTTGTAACCTAATAACACAAATGACGAACAATCACATGGATTGGTGATAAGTTAGAAACCGATGGCAATGTGTATGATGTGCACAAGCAAAGATCTGTGTGGTGTCGCACAGAAACAAGTCCTACATCCTCGGATACAGTTTTGTAACAGTGGTATGTGTCACGACCCCTACGCGCGCCGCCGCAAAAGACACCAGGTTAAGCCGCTCACTATCTGTCTATCCTAGACCCAGATAATGACTGCGTGGACCACAATCCACGCATGCTTTGTCTAACCTTCCCCAGCCACACTTTCTCTCGCAACAGGTACATAGAGTGTGCTACAATGGTCCCAGGAGTGTAACGCAGTACTAGTCTTCTCTTGAAGCGGGTAGTGACTATGTCTCCCACAATCCCCGGGCTTACTTTCCTATTCTATTAGTTACGCTGCCACCAGTCCTCATGGACACTACGCGCGCTGCAGCGAGAGATGCAGGGCTAAGCAACCCCGCTGTCTGTCTATCCTAGATCCAGACAGTGACTGCATAGACAACAATCCCCACTTGCTTACCCAACCGTCCCTAGCGACCGCAACTCACAATTTCGTAGCTACTCGAGCTTAAAACAACAAGCAATACTCCAGTCCCTTCAGTTAGCATGGATCGAATATCAGGCAGAAACAGAATGTAATAAGGAATATATATTATGATATAGAAAAAACTATATATCGCAGTGCATTTGTTACAGGAAAAATTATAGAGAGAATTAATCGCTAGTTACACAGTAAACAGCAAATAAAAGAAAGGGATTAAGCACAGAGCCTTACTTACACGTCAAATAAACTAATTCTCGGCGACTCCTGGGGGCTGGAGCTAGAAGCATGTACAGCATGGACAGATCCTCATGGCACAGGACACATGACCCCCCTGTGATCTGTCGCAAGCACATGGCAAGCTTCAGAATTTATACACTTCCTGGTCCTTCCAAAACCCACCCACAAATGGCCCAGCCTCCTGCACTACATATCCCAGAATTCCCCTCTCCTGAGCACGCTCAGTATGCTTCATCATTAATCTTAATTCCCTGGTCTATCAATCATCTCCCAAAGACCATCTCCAGTGATCCAAGGATGTGATTGCTTCTTTGATATGCGGTTGGGGTGCCGCTCCGGCTGCGTCTTCTCCCTGCCATGAGCAATTTCCCCTCCTGCCTGCTGGGTAGAACCAAAAGGGTGATTTCTTTGATTCACACCTTCAGTGACTTCACAGAGAAAATGGTCACTGGCATGTTAATTGTTTCCTCCATCAGTTTGGAAGCGCAGGCATTGATTTACTAGGACAGCTGCGCAAAATGGCCTGGTATCTATAGATAGCCATAGATATAAATATGTCTTTATAATACATATCGCGGTAGATATACAGGTCTAATCTGTCACATCTCCCATCTCTAGTCTGCTACAGTATGAATATGAATAAGTGACATATGTTAGTAGACAATGTTAAGTGAATATTCTCACAAATATCCAGGTAACGGTTGTGGCCACCAATAGGTGTCACTAAAGAGCAAAATACTTTTTTGTCTACCAAAGAGAAAAGATGGTGATGTCTCATCATTTGCTTTCATCAGGATGTGACATAAGCCAGCCACCCCCCTCCCAGAAGGGCCACTTTCCATTCAAATGGCTACTAGGATCCACTCTAAGGGTGGAGACAAGCCTCTAGTCCAACCTTCTTTTGGATTCAACCTGGAAACACAAAACATGATCTCTTCTTTACGGATTTGGCTGTTGATCTGAACGCATGGCCTTGCAAGTCTTGTGCTGTCACTATTTGGATGGGTAAATGGCTCCTGCTTATTCCTTTGTATTTCAATCCTCTAAGCGGAGTCTGTTTTTTTTTTTTTGTAGTGTCCAAGATTAAGTTTAACCCCTTAGTGACCGGGCGGTTTTACACAAATCCGTCCTTTAATGACCGCTGCTGGTTTTACGTTTCTGCGCTGTTAGTGTTTACGTCAAATTTTCCTCTTACTCGTTTATGTAACCCACACATATTTTACACTGTTTTTCTCGTCATTAAATGGACTTTATAAAGATACCATTTTTTTCATCATTTCATATAATTTACTATAAAAAATATTGTGAAATATGACAAAAAATTGAAAAAACACCACTTTTTCGTACTTTGACCCCCAAAATTTCTTATGTATCAACAACCGTCAAAATTAATTCCTTAGTAGTTTCTAAATTTAGTACTGAGTTTAGCAATACCCAATGTTTACATATTCCTCGCTTTTTTCCTTATTTTATGCAACAATAAGTGCAAGTAGCACTTTGCCATTTCCAAAGAGTTTATTTTCAAAACTAGTGATAGTGACATTGTAACACTGATATCTGTCACTAATTCCTGAATAACCCTACACATATACATATTTTTTTAAAGTACACAAATCAAGGTATTAAACTTGGGGTATTTTGACTCTTTCCATGCAAACCATTTTACCACAAATCTATGCCAAAGTTTGAGAAAAAAAATTTTTTGGGTGATTTTTTTTTTTTGAACGCAATTTAAGAATACATGTACTGTGAACTTTAGGCTAGGGTCAGACTGAGGCAGTGCGAACGCGCGTTCTGGCGCACTTAATCACGGCCGTGCTAGCAGCAGATGCCGGGCAATGACGGCCAATATACGAAGTACGGTCGCACAAAAGTCCGGCTGCGCAACGCAAGTGGAAAATGAACGCATTTTTTCGAGAACGTTAAACCACTAGTACTGACGTACAGAGTGCGCTGCGTCCGCTAGCGGCATGTGTGCGTGAATTGGAGACATCAGACGCTGCTAATGTCTGGCCAACATAACGGCCAGATGCAAGAAGTGTTTTATTGATGATCCGTACAAAATCACGGATGAAACTGCGCATCGTATGACCGCTATTGCGTATTCCGTGAAAAAATACGTCCATTCTTCGAACGCACATTTTCACGGACAACGTGAAAAATGCGTTAGTCTGACCCTAGCCTTAAGGTTTACTGCCAAAGAGCACCCCAAAATATGTTCAGCAACATCTTCTGAGTAAATTGATACCACCCATGTATAGGTATGTCGGGTCATTTGGGGGCTAATAGGCCTTATTTGGGGGGTGCGCATTTCAGTTTTCCAACTTGGAATTTTCACATTTCGTCATCATGCACCCATGTCCTATTTGGGACATTTTTTGAAGCCGGCCAAAGTAATTTACCCCCATCAAATCATATATTTTTAGAAAGGGCACACCCTAGGGTGCTTCAAAGAGTTGTATTTTAACACTTTCCATGCACTAGCTCTATGTCAAACTTTCAGGTAGTCACTTTTTGTGTTATTTTTTCACACACATTGTACTTTAGGCATGAATTGTCAAATCCAGTTATGGTTACTGCCAAAAAACACCCCAAAATATGTTCAGCAACATCTTCTGAGTAAATTGATACCACCCATGTATAGGTATGTCGGGTCATTTGGGGGCTAATAGGTCTTATTTGGGGGGTGCGCATTTCAGTTTTCCAACTTGGAATTTTCACATTTCGTCATCATGCACCCATGTCCTATTTGGGAAATTTTTGAAGCCGGCCAAAGTAATTTACCCCCATCAAACCATATATTTTTAGAAAGGGCACACCCTAGGGTGCTTCAAAGAGTTGTATTTTAACACTTTCCATGCACTAGCTCTATGTCAAACTTTCAGGTAGTCACTTTTTGTGTTATTTTTTCACACACATTGTACTTTAGGCATGAATTGTCAAATCCAGTTATGGGTTACTGCCAAAAAACACCCCAAAATATGTTCAGCAACATCTTCTGAGTAAAGTGATACCACCCATATATAGATTTGTTCTGTTGTTTTTGGGGTGCTACGCCAATCTTTGACATGTGCTTGTCAATTTTCTAATTTGACATACAGTATCTTCTTTGCTTATCTTCTTTTTAGGGGCCTTTTTACATACCCCAGTTTTATGAACGTGCATATATTTGGTAAGCTAACACCCCAAAGTATTGTAAATGGAGTGTTTTTATGCTATGGATGCAACCGTTTGCTCCAAACAAATTGGATACTGTTTGGTGGTCATTTTTCATTTTTACGTGGACTGTGATTTAGGAGACACTGTTGTTTGTTACTGCATGAAAACTCTCCAGGTTGTTTACTGCAAGGTCTCCTGAGTACACCCATGCCCCCCATGCATAGGTTTGCCAGGATTTTGGGAAGGTTCAAATACAATTTTTATGACTTTGTCATTGGAGTTGAAATTGAGATTATTTCTTCAGCTAGGCTTTGGTTTTGGGTCTACCGCATACCCCAGTTTGAATTATTGCCCGAAAATTGTTTATATTTGTTATGTTGACACCCCAAGGTATTGCATATGGAGTGCTTTGATGCCATGGATGCAACGGTTTTAGCCCAAAACATTTGAGAAGGTGTGTGGTGTAATTTTTCAATTTTCAGATTTTTACGCCCACATTAGATTTGGACTGTGATTTATGAGACACTGTTGTTTGTTACTGCATGAAAACTCTCCAGGTTGTTTTCTGCAAGGTCTCCTGAGTACACCCATGCCCCCCATGCATAGGTTTGCCAGGATTTTGGAAGGTTCAAATACAATTTTTATGACTTTACAGCCTGTCAAACTGGGGATGCTCTCTAGGAGGGCACAGGCTGTTGTCATTGAAGTGCATGAAACGCAAAATGTTTTCATACCTTCTACGTGACATTGATTGGGGGTAAATGGGGGTAGAGCAGATGGGGCTACTGCTCCAGTAGGAGCGAATTGAGGGCTTCTTTATGATGCCCATCAACATAGTAAGTGCCCAGAATTTCAGAAATTCTGGCACATCTAGCGGTGTCCATTGCTGCCTTGCCAAGTTGAAGTCTGGCTTCGCAGCACAATGCTGATGGGCATACAGATTTGATTGGGCCACGATGTGGCCCAACAAATCATCCCCCATAAACACCTGCAAAAACTGTGTGGCGGTAAATCCTGCAACATCAATATTGATGCCAGGATTTGCCGTGAAAGGAGGGATATCTGGCCTCTGGTGATGAGGCACTACCCACTCCTCAGCTGGAGCTGTGCGTCTCCTGCTGGCAGGTGGTGACCCAGGATCTGCATCAGAAACATCACTAGATACATCAGCCAGCGTAGATGATGTATCTAGCGACGTCTCTGAGCAGTTGGCGGGGTCGAAATCAGGGTCGGAGTCTGACGCAGATGCCTCAGATTCTGACGCCAGGATGGCATATGCCTCCTCGGCGCTGTACACCCTCTCAGACATTATATATAATAGATTATAACATTTTATAATTATTATATATAATAAGCGGATTGTTGGTTCTTAGAAGAACCGTTGGGTTTCACAAGAAAATACAAATAAACACCTAAATCTCTCTAAATCACTCTAAACCTGCCTCAATTCTTCTAAATCTCCCTAAAATCTCTCTAAATCTGCCTCAATTTTTCTAATCTCACTAAAATCTCTCTAAATCTGCCTCAATTTTTCTAATCTCACTAAAATCTCTAACCTGTCAAATCTGATCTCTCTCTCTCGCTCACCAAAACACAAGTGAGGAGAGGGAGGGAGAATCACAGAGGTCACGGCCAATATTTACAAAATATTGACCTGACCTGACAAATTAGAAATTTTATTTTGATTTTTTTTTACTTCTGATTGGATGTTGCTAGCCTGCCTCTCTGATGAGGCAGGCTAGGAACATCCCACTCCACCCCATCTTGGCAGTCAGTTTATTTTATTTTATTCATTTTTATTGATTTTTATTTTACTTTTTTTTACTTTTTTTACACTTTTTTTTACTCTGCTGGGTGCCTTGATCCCTCGAGGCACCCAGCAGAGCACCTGATCACTCATGTGATCGTTTTGTACTGAGTGCCACGATACCTCGTGGCACTCAGTACTTCCTGCCGCTACCGGAAGTGATCGCTCGGGGGGAGCGATCACTTAGCGGACCGGCGGCAGGTAAGCATATTGCAAGGATGCCTCGATGTCGAGGCATCCCTGCAATATACACAGAGCATCTGGAAGCGATCCGATCGCTTCCAGCGCTCTCTAGAAGTGCCGGGCACCTCTCCGGTAAAACCGGATGTTGATCGCTCCCGGGGAGCGATCACAAGGTGCCCGGCACTTCTCACCGCCATTGCACGGATGCCTGGACTCCCAGGCAGGGGCCGATCCAGGGGGGGGGGCAACGGGGCAATTGCCCCCCCTGAGATTTGGCCCGGGGGTTGAGGGACCCAGATGCCGGGCAGCGCGAGAGCGCCTGCCCGATCTTGAACAGTCCGTCCTGTGAAGTGGATGCGGCTGTGTGCGTGCGCAGCCGGTCACGTGGTCCGGCTAATCAGGTGGTACTGAGTCTCTGTACCACCTGACTGGCCGGACCGCGTGACCGGCTGCGCACGCACACAGCCGCATCCACTTCACAGGACGGACTGTTCAAGATCGGGCAGGCGCTCCCGCGCTGCCCGGCATCTGGGTCCCTCAACCCCCTGCCGGAGCTGGGGCAACAATCCAGGTGAGAGCTGGGGCAAATCCATGACCTGGGGGCAAATCCATGTGTGACCTGGGGGCAAATCCATGAGCTGGGGGCAAATCCATGTGTGACCTGGGGGCAAATCCATGTGTGACCTGGGGGCAAATCCATGTGTGACCTGGGGGCAAATCCATGAGCTGGGGCAAATCCATGAGCTGGGGCAAATCCATGAGCTGGGGCAAATCCATGAGCTGGGGCAAATCCATGAGCTGGGGCAAATCCATGAGCTGGGCAAATCCATGTGCTGGGGCAAATCCATGAGCTGGGGCAAATCCATGAGCTGGGGCAAATCCATGAGCTGGGGGGCAAATCCATGAGCTGGGGCAAATCCATGAGCTGGGGGGCAAATCCATGAGCTGGGGGCAAATCCATGAGCTGGGGCAAATCCATGAGCTGGGGGCAAATCCATGAGCTGGGGCAAATCCATGAGCTGGGGGCAAATCCATGAGCTGGGGGCAAATCCATGAGCTGGGGGCAAATCCATGACCTGGGGGCAAATACATGAGCTGGGAAAATACATGACCTGGGGGCAAATCCATGAGCTGGGCAAATCCATATGTGCTGGCAAATCCATGACCTGGGGGCGAATCCATGAGCTGGGCAAATCCATGACCTGGGGGCAAATCCATGAGCTGGGGGCAAATCCATGTGCTGGGCAAATCCATGACCTGGGGGCAAATCCATGAGCTGGGCAAATCCATGACCTGGGGGCAAATACATGAGCTGGGCAAATCCATGAGCTGGGTAAATCCATGACCTGGGGGCAAATCCATGAGCTGGGCAAATCCATGTGCTGGGCAAATCCATGACCTGGGGGAAAATCCATGAGCTGGGCAAATCCATGACCTGGGGCAAATCCATGAGCTGGGGGCAAATCCATGAGCTGGGCAAATCCATGACCTGGGGGCAAATCCATGAGCTGGGCAAATCCATGACCTGGGGGCAAATCCATGAGCTGGGCAAATCCTTGAGCTGGGGGCAAATCCATGTGTGAGCTGGGGGCTCTCTGCTCCTCTAGATTGTAAAATCCGGGGTGCCCTCTGCTCCTCTAGATTGTAAAATCCGGGGTGCCCTCTGCTCCTCTAGATTGTAAGCTCCTGGGTGCCCTCTGCTCCTCTAGATTGTAAGCTCCTGGGTGTCCTCTGCTCCTCTAGATTGTAAACTCCTGGGTGCCCTCTGCTCCTCTAGATTGTAAACTCCTGGGTGCCCTCTGCTCCTCTAGATTGTAAGCTCCTGTGAGCCGGGCCCTCTGCTCCTCTAGATTGTAAGCTCCTGTGAGCCGGGCCCTCTGTAAATTCTCGTGAGTCGGGCTCTCTGCTAAAACACCTTATTTTCTGTAAGTGCCCCTCCCGAGACTAGTCTCTGGATCCGCCCCTGCTCCCAGGCATCCTGCAATGGCGTTTGAGCTGCTGGAAGCGATCCGATCGCTTCCAGCGCTCAAAAAACCGCAGGACGTACCATGTACGTCAGCGGGTCTAAAAGAGACCCGCTGCAATGACGTACATGGTACGTCCTGGGTCCTTAAGGGGTTAACAGTGTTTATTACTGTTTCCTTTTTAGCTTTCAGGTAACCTTTTATCTTTTTATAAAGTAAAGTCATTAATAGCCATCTATCTGTATGCGTGTCCTCACTCACTATTCTACGTCCCACGCTGATGTACCTTTTTTTCAGAACAAATGCTGTAGACAGAGTTATGAATATTCAACAGTTAATAACCAAATAAAAATGTGTTAGTGCCCATCGCTGCAGGGGCTTATCAACTAACTGGTGATTTTTTTAATATTAAATGATGATTCAGTATTCTTGGTTATGTTAATCTTTTCGGGAGAGTCATATTAATAGATAGTGTACTCTCCCCAAATATATATATTTGGACAGCACAATTATCACACTTTTGGCTCTGTATACCACCAGAATAAAATTAAAACGAAACAGTCCAAATTAATTTGAAGTAAAGACTTTCAGCTTTAATTCAAGGGGAGGAACATAAATATCAAGTGCAAATTTTAGGAACTGCAACCATTTTTATACAACGTTCCCCCATTTTCAAATGTAATTGGACAAATGAATATAATCATAAATAAAATGCTCATTTTTTATATTTTGTTGAGAATCCTTTACTGGCAATGACTGCCTGAAATTTGGAACCCGTGGACATTACCAAAGACTTGGTTTGCTCCTTTCTTTCTCCTATTTGCTCTCACGAAGTATTCTCTTGATTGTAGGCTTTGACAATGATACGTCCACCTCCTGGAGAGTGTCCTGCACTTCTCTGGATGTTGTGAATGGGTTTTTCTTTACTATAGAGAGGATCCTGTGATCATCCACCACTGTTGCCTTCCATGGACGTCCAGGCCTTTTTATGTTGCTGAGCTCACCAGTGCGTTCTTCTTTCTTCAGAATGTACCAAACTGTTGATTTGGCCACTCCTAAAGTTGCTGCTATCTCTCTGATGGATTTGTTTTGTTTTTGAAGCCTTACAATGGCCTGTTTCACTTGTATGGACAACTCCTTTGAACACATGATGTAGGTTCACAGCAATAGATTCCAAATGCATATATAATGTGGATATAACTCTGCTAGAAATACTAGAATACTAGAAATTGGTTCCCTGTTGGATACTATTAATTGTAGAACCTTTTACGCCATATTTACGCAAATAATTCATCCAGAGCGAATAACCCTTACAGTTTTTAAACGCTCACCGCAAAAGACTGTGAAACAATGTGCACTTGAGACAGAAAATTAGTAGATCAAGCATACAACATATTCTGAAGAGATCACATTGGAGATTTTACATCCTGAGACTGTTAATTGCCATGATTGAAGAAGACCCTGATCGGAGAATGGAGTATTGTGAGTGGTTTAGACAAATGGTACATGAAGATGAGGACATTTACAGCATATGGTGTGGTCTGTTTAATGGCAGTTTAACCCCTTTGCTGCAGGAGACATGTGTTGGGACATCATGGGGAATCCCCGCAGCATATGGAGGACGTTCCGCCCAGCCTCGGGGGAGACGACTATGGGTCTGGGGGGAATCCCATAGTGGTCTAGCTTCCTGGAAGTTTGATCATGCCTTGGGACCTCCCCACCACCCACTGACATCACGATTGGCCATGATGACATCAGAAAGGAACGCCACCTATCTGGGCAGGAAAATCCCAATACAGGGGTAATTTGGACCCCATTTCTCCTGAACCATAAAAGATAACAGGCCTTGCTTAGTAGCGTTAGGCCAGGTTTCATATAAAAATAAATATATTTTTTTTAATAATGCAGCACTATTCACTTTTCAATTATAAATTGAGCAATGATGCTGCACTAACTCACCTCATTTCCCACGATGACAGCAAGTGTCTAGGTGATGGCATATTGTATTATTATGCATTGTTCCATCGAAAACCTAAACCGGCGCACCGCTGAGAGGGGCCCAAGGGAGACCTTTGGAACCCTGTGCTGCTGATTTTTACACTGCTCAAAGTCATTTGAGGTGTCATTTTAAAGGACAGAGTCTGGCGATTCCAACAATACCAAATATGACCATGTACGGTGTAAAAAGAGAAAAAATATTAAATGCCAAATTTATTTTTCTTCACTTTTAAGGTGGTGGTAATTCTAAAGCAAACAAGACCGCAGCCCTAACTCACTTTCTCATTTCCCATGCGGGGACCAAATGTGGAGGCGATAGAGAATGGTTCTTTGGACCCCTTTATTTCCATTGTTTACACCCCACAAAGTCATCTTAGGCCAGACTATGGCCTGTACAATGACACCTTTCTAATGATACCAAGCATTACAATGTAAATTGTCATGTAAAGAAAAGCAACACATAAATCTACATAAAATAATTTCTATGTTATTTTTTGTTCCAAAGCAATGGCATTGTTAATTTGCCACATATAAAATGAGCAATACCACTGCCATTACTCACCTTCTCATTTCCCACGCCATTAGTAAGGTCAGTGTTTTAAAGTCATATTATTCATAAACCACAAAGTTATACAAGTTATTTTCAGTTTTAGTTAAAAAGGCGTATTTTCTCAAAAAAATGCAGTAACCGGTTCCAATTTCAAATTTTTTTTTTACGAGAGTTCCCTTATAGAATATATAACCACAAAGGTTTGGATGATAAAATGTGGAAAAACTTATTTATTAAGTATTTTACCAGGAAGGATACATTGAGATTTCTCTCGTTTTCAAGTATGTCCTGGGTTCAAGAACATTGAAATGTTACAGTTGTTACAGAAATACAAAGTAATACAATATAAGATATTAAAAAACAACACAAATATACAGATTAATACAGAAAATAAATATGTAGGATATATATTCATTATGTTACATGTTTACAGGTGCATTCTGTATTGAGGTATGTTAATAGGGAGCTCTTGAGTGACTTAGACTGGGGGAAGATTTGATGGCGTCTCGGAGGTTATTCCATAATTGTGGTGCTCTGTAGGAAAATGAGGATCGAGACACTTTCTTTTGGTATTGTGGTATTGTAAGTAAGGTGTAGGTCCTGGATCGGAGGATATAGGATGAGGAAATTGCTGGGGGAAGCAGCCTATTCAGGTAGGGTGGTAGCTTCCCAGAAAATTGCTTAAACACCAGGTTGGAAAGGTGAAGGGTGCATCTAGATTCCAGCGACGGCCAGTTTAGCTCTTTTAACATGTCACAATGGTGGGTCATGTAGTTACATTGTAGCACAAAGCAGCAGAATGTGTTCTAAAATGTAGTAAGTTTATGAAGGTATATTTGCGGGGCAACTGCATACACTACATCTCCGTATTCAATAGCCAGCATAAGCATTTGTTGTACAATTTGCTTTCTTACTGCGGGGCTCAGGCAGGATTTGTTTCTTTACAGGGCACCTAGTTTGGGATAAAGGTTAGATGAGTTTTTCAATGTGAGGGCCAAAAGAATAGATTTGGATCTATTACCTAGATATTTGAGAGAAGTGACTGTGGTCAGCGTGCCATTTGATTTTGTCCTGACACATAGATGGGGATTTTGTAATTTATGTAGTTTAGGTGCTGTTC